>JANRMT010062816.1:6466399-6489648 GCA_026402145.1 Polypterus bichir lapradei | reverse complement strand
AAGTTATTTTAAGATATCTTGAAATGTATTTGAGATATCTTGAAATGCACAGAAAGTCATTTTAAGATATCTGAAAATGCATTTCAGATATCTCAAAATGAATTTGGGATATCTTAAAATGAGAAGGAAGTTATTTTGAGATATCTCGAAATATAATTTAGATATCTTAAAAAGCATTTAAGATATCTTGAAATTCATTTTTTTTCAGATATCTGAAATACATTTTTAGATATCTAAAATGAATTTCGTGATATCTTAAAATGGGTCTCTGCTCCATTTCAGATATCTAACAATGTATTTCAAGATATCTCAAATTGTATTTCAAGATATCTAAAATGCATTTTAAGATATCTTTAAAAGGACACTCAATTATTTCAAGATATCTCAATAGCATTTTCAGATATCTACAATACAATTTAAGATATCTCAAATACATTTCCAGATATCTCAAAACAGCTACCTGTCCATTTTCAGATATCTCAAATACATTTTCAGATATCTCAACATCACTTACTGCTCATTTCAAGATATCTCAAATACATTTTAAGATATCTTATAATAAACAAGAAGTCCCATTGAAATAATAGGCAATTTTACAGGAAATGATTTTGAGATATCTTGAAATGCATTTAAGATATCTTAAAATGCATGAAAGGTCAATTTAAGATATCTGAAAATTCATTTGAGATATCTTGAAATGCAGAAACAATTATTTTGAGATATCTGAAACTGTATTTGAGATATCTTGAAATGCATTTGAGATATCTCAAAATGTATTGCAGATATCTTAAAATGTAAAGGAAATTATTTTAAGATATCTCAAAGCGAGTTTCAGATATCATAAAAAGTAAATTACATTTTAAGATATCCAAAATTCATTTTGAGATATCTCTAAATGTTAATTTGGCTTGCCATACACTCGATCAGCTTCCTTCCGTTGTTTTTACCACTGTTTAAACCAACAAATAGTACGTTTTTCTTTGCCTCCACTTGGTATTCGCTGAAATTCTTCTATTTTCCCCTGTGCTTTTGCCTTTGTCTTTACACAGAAGGCTGAGCTTAAGGGCTGTTTATATTGATTTGATTGATGATTAATTCTGGGAGGAGTTTGGCGAGTGGCAGCAGGTGCGTGTACATGCGTTACTTTTCACTCTCGCCGGGATTTATGTAGAGGAAGAACATGGAAGTTGGCGAATGCACAGATTTATGCAGCTGGATTTTTTTGTGCACACGCACATTTCTGCTTTTGTCTGTATGCCATGTTTTAGTGTGAATTCTTCGCACACCGTTATGCATGAGGCCCCTGGTGACATCACATGCTGCACAATTACAGTTAACCTCGTCTAGCAATGCTGTAAAATAATACACTATATGGCCAACAGTATGTGGACGTCCCTCTAAATCAGTGGTATCCAACTGCAATCCTGGTCAGCCACAGTGACTGCAGGTTTTCATTTTAACCCGTTTACCAATCAGTGACCAGTTTATTCTTCTAATTAACTCCTTTCTCTTCATTTTAATAGCCCTGTTTTTAAGGATTCAGTCCTCAGACTCTTTATCTTGAGCCTTTTTTTCTTTTTACAGCCCATAGTTGGAGGAAAGGAATGTCCAACAAGGTAATTTAGAGTCCACAACTTTTGGCTGTCTAGTGTCCAAAGTCTCTCAAAACAGCCTATACTAAAACAAAATGGCAGAGTGGACAAGCATTTTTTTTCAGTTTTAAAATCAGTGAAATAAAGATCTTTAAAGATTCCAACTATTATTTTTAGGGACCCCCTGAACTACTGTATATAAAAAAATGAAAAAGAAGGGTCAGATCATGACAGATGTGACTGAGTTTTGTTTTGAAGGCACCTATACATGGAGTTCCTATGACTGCAAACACAGGCAAAAATTCATAACAATAAACCAATAAAAATGTACTAAAATGTATAATCATGCTTAGTGTATCTTCAATGGCGGGTGAAAAACAACAAAAGCCTCATTGTTCAAAGAAGCCTCCCGTGTCCTTCTTGTGTGTTGAAATGAGGCTTTCACCATCAACACTTATGTGCGAAATTAAGCATTCCTTAAATAGAATTTAATCATCTGCTCATGCAATATTTATTTCTAGTCACTTAATTCTAATACACTTCAATTAACCTTTAATTACAAGAGAATAGGAAATTTGCAATTAATGCCAACTTAAATATGGGTGGTCATAAATTAATAAACAGTTATTACGCCTCATTTGAAGGCTATAAATCTTTAACTTTTAGGAAGCGGTGAAGAAGAAACAGAAAAGAAAAAACTCACGCAGGTGTCTTGCGTTAAACTTTCTCTTCACTTAGTGGATTCAGAAAGTTTTCAGATCCCTTCAGCTTTCTGCACAATTTATTATGTTGTCAATTTAATTTTAAGTGCCATTTTTGCCCATCCATTGTGTGTGTGTGTGTGTGTGTTGGAAATGATGATACAGGACAAAAATTAGGGTGCTTGGGGTGCCAAATTATCCAAAAAAAGTATAATATCATAAAAAGGAAAAAGGAATGAAATTCAAGCACTGCAAAGTGTGTTCTTTATCAATAACAAGTCCTTTCAATAAGACGGCAGTTTGAGATGCCATCCTCCTTTTATATGCTGCGGACCAGGAGGGACGGGGCCTTCTTTCCTCTCACCGCCCTCAAGGGGCGGTTTCTCCAGGCTGTGAGGGAAGAAGGAGACAAGACTATTAGCAGAAGCTTCTCTCATCCTGGGGTGGTACTACTTACTTTAGGTGAACCTGGAAGAAGACCTCTCTGGTGCACATGAGTGACACCATCTAGACTCAGTAACCCATCATGACAAAGTGAAAACATTGTCACACACATGCGCATGGGGGGCTTGGGGGGGGGGGCGTTAAATGGCTCAAAAGAGGGTAATTTCCATGCCAGACCAGGGGGTAGCAGAGTGCACTGATCCTTTCTCTTTTTTCTCTGCAGACCAACCATGGGAAATTCCGGCTGGGCCCGATGACGACACTTCCGATTTCGGGCCTCATGGCATCATTTTCCCTGTCTATTTTTAAACCTGCCAAGTTTTGTCTGTTTCATCAGTTCTGTTTTGGACTCAAGTCTGTAAAGACCGATTTTTCATATGTTGCTTCTGTTTTTAAGTATCTTTTTTGTGGTGTCTTTTGAATCATTTTACAATATGTTTTCAAGAAAGTTCTCAAGTTAATATAAAAATAAAAGAACTGGAATCTCTCATTGATTTAAGCGTTCAGACCCTTAGTTCAGCATTTTGTAGAAACCCCCTATGTCAGCAGTTCCAGCTGATTCCAGTCACTACAAGAAGGATTTACACAAGTTTGTCCCATTCTTCAGGGCAGATCCTCTCAAGCTCCATGACATTAGATAGGAAGTATCTGTAAATTGCCATCTTCACCTCTCTTCACAGACATTCTATGGCAGGGGTTGGCGTCGTCGGTCCTGGAGGGTCGCAGGGGCTGCAGGTTTTTATTCCAACCCAGTTTCTTAATTAGAAGTCAATTATTGCTGATCAAGACCTTGTTGCTCAAGTGACATTTTGATGCTTCATTTTAGTGGTCTTACTTGTTGAGGTTCCCCAACTGTAAAGTTTGATGGAGGTGGGATAATGGCCTGGGGTTGTTTGTCAGGGTCTAGGCAAAATCCCTTAGTTCTAGTGATAGGCCACTGTTAATGCCAAAGCATACACAGACATTTTAGACAATTGTGTGCTTCCTACTTTGTGGCAGCATTTTGGGGAAGGCTCTTGTATTGTCCCAGTATGACTGGAGGGCCGCAGTGGCTGCTGGTTTTTGTTTCAACCCAATTGCTTCATGAGAAGTCAATTATTGCCGATTTTGATGCTTCATTTTAGTGGTCTCGCTTGATGAGGTTCCCCACCCTTAATTGCTCATTTCAGTCTTAAATAGCTGCGTTCAGTGTTGTTAATGGCTGCTTATTAACCAATAAAATGCAAATCACAGCAATTCTCCATCTAACTTGTTTCCATTTACGCCTGTGTGGATTCATCAGGCACTATTCGGTTTAAGAGCAAAATGTGACGGACTGAAAATTATTCATTTTAGGCTTGAAATCATGTGTTTGATATCCTTGGAAAGGAAACAAATTTACAATGTAAGAACCTAACATTACAAACTAACAAGCCATAAAACTAAATAAGGCCTGAGATTGGCAAGGATTGTTTTCTAATTAAGCAATTGACCTGCAGCCCTCCAGGACCGACGTTGCCCACCCCTGTTCTATAGGGTTTAAGTCAGGGCCACTCACAGACATTCAGAGACTTGTCCTGAAGTCACCCAAGCATTGTCTTGGCTGTCTGCATCGGGCCCTTGTCATTCTGAAGGGTGAACCATCACCCCAGTCTGAGGTGGCATGGCATACACTCTGGATCAGGGCCTCTCTGGATTTGGCTGCACTCGTATTTCCTTCAATTCTGACCAGCCTCCCTGTTCCTGCCACTGTGAAAGACACCCAGAGCATGCTGCTACCACCACCACCATGCTGTACTTTAATGATTATATTAGGCATGTGTTGATCAGCTCCTATCTTTGCCAAATAGCATGCATGGATATCTGCCCAAAGATTTAAATTGTTATTAGAGATGGGAAAATGATACGGAAGTGTTGAAGCTTGTGTCAGTCAATCTTCTGCCTAGCAACGCATGAATCCTGTGTACTCACCGGTGCCTGAATAAAGACTGATTAACTGAACTATTCCTGTCTTCCTCGGGGGTTACATCTATATGCTACAACGATCCCTCTCCCACTTGGACAGAGGCAGTGGTGCTGTAAGAATTATGTTTCTGGACTTCTCTAGCGCCTTCAACACGATCCATCCTCTGCTCCTCATGGACAAGCTGACAGAGATGGGAGTAGATACATACCTGGTGGCATGGATCGTGGATTATCTTACAGACAGACCTCAACATGTGCGTCTTGGGAACTGCAGGTCTGACATTGTGGTCAGCAACACAGGAGTGCTTAGGGGACTGTACTTTCTCCGGTCCTGTTCAGCCAATATACATTGGACTTCCAATACAACTCAGAGTCCTGCCACGTGCAAAAGTTCACTGATGACACTGCTATCGTAGGCTGCATCAGGAGTGGGCAGGAGGAGGAGTATAGGAACCTAATCAAGGACTTTGTTAAATGGTGCGACTCAAACCACCTACACCTGAACACCAGCTAAACCAAGGAGCTGGGGGTGGATTTTAGGAGGACCAGGCCCCTCATGGACCCCGTGATCATCAGAGTAGACTGTGTGCAGAGGGTGCAGACCTATAAATACCTGGGAGTGCAGCTGGATGATAAATTGGACTGGACTGCCAATACTGATGCTCTGTGCAAGAGAGGACAGAGCTGACTATACTTCCTTAGAAGGCTGGCGTCCTTCAACATCTGCAATAAGATGCTGCAGATGTTCTATCAGCGCCCTCTTCTATGCGGTGGTGTGCTGGGGAGGCAGCATAAAGAAGAAGGACGCCTCACGCCTGGACAAACTGGTGAGGAAGGCAGGCTCTATTGTAGGCACGGAGCTGGACAGTTTGACATCTGTGGGGGAGCAACGGGCGCTGAGCAGACTCCTGTCAGTCATGGAGAATCCACTGCATCCACTAAACAGGATCATCTCCAGACAGAGGAGCAGCTTCAGCGACAGACTGCTGTCACCGTCCTGCTCCACTGACAGACTGAGGAGATCGCTCGCTCCTCCATACTATGTGACTCTTTAATTCCCCCTGGGGGGGTGGGGTCAAACATACAAAGTAAATGTCTGTTATACCTGCATTTTTATAACTTTTTAAATTTAATATTGTTTTTTATCAGTATGCTGCTGCTGGAGTATGTGAATTTCCCCTTGGGATTAATAAAGTATCTATCTATCTATCTATCTATCTATCTATCTATCTATCTATCTATCTATCTATCTATTATATAGTGCCTTTTATATCTATCTATCTATTATATAGTGCCTTATCTATCTATCTATCTATCTATCTATCTATCTATCTATCTATCTATCTATTATATAGTGCCTTTTATATCTATCTATCTATCTATCTATCTATCTATCTATTATATAGTGCCTTATCTATCTATCTATCTATCTATCTATCTATCTATCTATCTATCTATCTATCTGTCTATCTATTATATAGTGCCTTTTATATCTATCTATCTATCTATCTATCTATCTATCTATCTATCTATCTATTATATAGTGCCTTATCTATCTATCTATCTATCTATCTATCTATCTATCTATCTATCTATCTATCTATCTATCTATTATATAGTGCCTTTTATATCTATCTATCTATCTATCTATCTATCTATCTATCTATCTATCTATTATATAGTGCCTTATCTATCTATCTATCTATCTATCTATCTATCTATCTATCTATCTATCTATCTATCTATCTATCAAGATGAACAAATTTACTTTCAGACAATTTTGTTGGCGAACAATCCAGATTATTATGTCTAAGTGGGAAGCCAGCTATCGCCCCCTCCCCATATGCAGTGTATCCAAGACTAGGTGACAACACTTTTGTCATTAAATACCAGATTAATAACTGAAGGTAAAATGAAGAGTACAAAACACAAGACATGGCCATCTCAAGCTGGCATCACCTCATTGTACAAATACGTTAAAACAAAGATTGATGGATTGCCGTTTAATATCCAATGATCAAATTCCTCCTTTGCGAAGGCTTGTAGTAATTATAAGTGAACATTTCCGTTATGACAAGACTAAGAATCACAGCCCGTCAGAGTTTTGGTTAAATCTTTTGCTTTCCGACTTGTCGGCTGATATAAGATAAGAAACCGGTTCATCATTGCCTGATGCACAGCTTAGTTGAAATTGTGACAATCACTGCGGAGAGAACTAATTGAAAGCAAACACACTTTTCAAACAAATTAACAGGAAATCCTCACCGAGGGCACCGAGGAAAGAAATTTAAATCCAACATTCGTTGACAATAAGTGACATTAATTCTCCTCTGACTAGTGCGATGTCAAGACAAAAGGCGGCCTGTCTTTCTTCCTCTCCGGTTTGTAGAATAATTGAAATATCCTGGCAGACTCCATTTAATTGGGCCCCTGTGAATGAACAGTTCAAACCTGCAGGTATGAAGCCTCGGCCAATCTGTATCTAGAACTTTTCCCTAAGGGTCCCTCTAATCTTCTTCATTCTGGAAAGCCTGATATGGATGGAATATTTTTGACTGTGTTCTTTTCCTATGATAATGTGGCCTGTAGGGTGCATCTCACAAATCCAAACACCAATCCGGGAGTTCAACAAAACCAAACAAAGGATTTAATAAAAAGTCTCAAAAAGTGATATAGGATGACCACCCAAATAGAAAATATTAAACATCTCAGAGGGCAGGCCTGACTAAATACACGATATCCCCCGTCTACTCTGCTCTCCTTTGAACTACTTGCGTCTCCTTCTACTTCTGTTCTGTCAGGAAACCAGACCACCCTGGCCCACCAGGCCTCAAAACTGGATCGGGCCAGACATGAACTGGAGACTCTCATACAACAAAATCCTAAAATGGCCTTATGATGGTGTAAGTGTTGATTTGGGAAATTTGAAAATTGATTCATCTTCTGAACATGGGGGGTCTCAGTGTCAGTTAAAGAGCACACCCCCTCGGGAACTAAAGCACGGGGAATTAAACCTTTGAGCTGTCATTTTTATCTGTAGGCCCCTGGTAAACATTGAAGCTGATCTTCTGAACCCTTACATTATCTGAAGGAAAGTGGTACTCCGCCGCAGAAGGGAAAGTCCAGGGCGGGACACACTTAGGGGGTTATATTGGTAAGGAGGCTGAGACAAAGTATAGAAGTCAGGTGGAGAACTTTGTTCGTTGGCGAAGAAAGCAATTGCATGCAACTCAACATCTGCAAATCCAAGAAACTGCTTATTGATTTTCACCACGTCAAAAAGCCTCCATGTCCAATCACTAGTACCGGTAAGCTTATCCACAAGTCATCATCAAGAGCCAAAAAATCCCTAAAAACTCGCTCCTTTGACGATATCATCGAAAAGAGCTAACGCTGTGTGGAAGATTGGGGGTCAAACAGCCTCCTAACCCGGATCCAGACAGGCTCAGCGACACACAAGTCCCAAAAGCACACTTTTATTTTATTTTTTTAGCACACAGTGCACAAAACCCCAATTACTTAGTCCCTTTCATTTCTCTCTTTTCTTTCTCCTCTTTTCCTCTTCTGCCTCCACTCCACCTTACAGCTTTGTCCTCCACCACCTGACTCTAGCTCCCCGATCAGCAGTGAGGCAGCTCCTTTTACAGCACACCCTAGAAGTACTCCAGGTGTTTCTTGACTTTCTTCTGGCTGGTGTGGCAGAAGAGGTTCCTCCGAGGATCCAGATGCACCTGCGGCACCCATGGAACCCAACAAGGCACCAGGTAATAGTCCCGGCCATCCGCCTCAGCTGCCATTGCCAATTATTTCATACAACACACAACACACCTTTTTTATAGACAAAACAGTCAGGCTACGCACTAAGGCCATTAACATTAAGCACATGCATTAGCCGTCGATACCAACATTGAATACAGCTTTATTGAGAGAACATATCAGTTAACTGTGATATAATAAGTTAAAATACATTAGAACATAAATGAGACTTTTCATTCATTTCACTCATTTTCACACCAATAATGTCTTTTTCATAAGAAATGGCTTACGCACGTTTCAAAGTCTAAGCCCGTTTTATACATGAGGCCCCAAGTCTCAGATGCAACATGGCCTTCTGGTTGGCGAGAATGATGAGTTTCTCTATTAGCCTGAATTAATGGCAGCCTTTAATATCATTGATGCGCCTCTTGGACCCACGGGATGACGAAGTGAAGGGCCGACTTTCTGGTTTAGGCCTCATTTCCTTTGACCAAGGATGTGTTGTAAGAGTTGAATTTAAACCCTGGTCCAATGTGCACCTCAGCATGTGTCTGAGTCTCATATCCTCCTGAGCTTATGCTTTTAAGCTAATGCAGTTATTTTATTATTCACTATGATAAATGCATTTCTTATTACTTTACTTAACCCCTAAGAGAATATTTTATATTTTATGGCATAATCATTTTTCTAGGTATTCGCTTAGTACTAGTCCTGACTAGAGCTGCTGATTCCTGACTAGAGCTGCTGATTAACTGTACATACTGCATCTCTGTTGTTAGTCATTAGCACTAAAACATAAGTAACATGATAAGTATAATTGAATACTAACCCTCACCTATTCTGTTTCTGTTCTCGGTACTCAAATGTGGCAATTGGTGCCACGGCCCACCTGCCAAGTTGTTTGCCTGCCTATGGTAAAGTCATCCCTGGTGGAGGATCACAGGAATCATGGGAAAGAGGGGCCCTTTCATCGGATTGGCTGGCCGAGCAACGTTTCAGCCGTGGAATGGCCAAATGGGGAGGCAGCTTGACGGATGAGGTCTCCAGCACTCTAAAAATATCAAAATCTTATTATATGATATCATCTACTGTTAAATTCTGCTCTGTACTTCTAAAATTTTTATTATTATGCTTTATTAAGGATTTGTTCTGTTCTGTGTATTGTATTGTATTGAACCCCTTCTTTTGACACCCACTGCACGCCCAACCTACCTGGAAAGGGGTCTCTCTTTGAACTGCCTTTCCCGAGGTTTCTTCCATTTTTCCCTACAAGGTTTTTTTGGGAGTTTTTCCTTGTCTTCTTAGAGAGTCAAGGCTGAGGGGTTGTCAAGAGGCAGGGCCTGTTAAAGCCCATTGTGGCACTTCCTGTGTGATTTTGGGCTATACAAAAATAAACTGTATTGTATTGTATTGTACTAAATTTCCAGTTTTTGAACCCAGCTGAATCATAAAAAAATTCGATCTTTGTCCTATTCATTCAAAAACAGGATAAACCGGTAAAGGAACTCATAAATCTCCTAAAATAGGAATAAAAATAATACGTTTATAAAAAGTCACGTACACCCTGAGCTAACAGGACTATCAATCAACCTAGTGGACGGGGTTCAATTGTAGTCATTTGTGGCGGGCGGCTGGGTCCCATGCCCAGCCGGGATGCCCTTCAACGTATGTTCCAGGGGAGCAACCATGAGCTGCTCAGTACTTCCCCTGGAACGCTTGGTGGCAGCCTCTCTGGCTGACAAGGGTGCCTCAGCATCCCACAGGGCTCCATAGGGGATGGAGTTCTCCACAGCCCTGTTGGGATCTGGAGTGGCCGCCAGGGGGTGCTGCAGCAGGAGTGGCTGGCCCTTTTTGGGCACTGGTTTCGTCACACCCGGAAGTGCAATCCCATAAAAGGAGCCCAGCAACCACCACTCAACGGCCAGAGTTGGGAGAAGGAGGACTAAGCTTGGTGAGGAGTGGTGGTGGAAGAAGAGAGTGTTTTGGTCATGTAGTTTTGTGCTTGGGACTCTGTTGTGGCTGGGGGGATTATGGGGAAGACGTGCCCTTCAGCTGAAGAAAAATAAAAAGATTATTTATTTTATACATGCCTCCCGTGTCAAATCTGTCGGGTCAGACGCCTATATAGCGCCTTTTGTTACACATTTAAGGTATCAACATTTGTCATGTCCCGTTAGCAACTGGGTGTAACCAATCATGTTAAAAGTTTCCTAATTATGTAAAAAATTCCTTTTTTGAGTAGTGACCTAATCCAGCGTTTCTCAACCTTTAAGTATTTGCGACCCAAGTTTTCATAAGTTTTAATCGCACCCCCCTAACGTTTTTTTGAAATCCTAATAAAATTTATTCCTACATTTTTTGCTGCCGATACAACGCTACAAGTTTTATTATACCTACTTAACTTTTAATGACATGTATCTAACTCCATATTTATTTTTCTAGTATCAGAATGTAGTTTAAGTTAATTTGTTTTGGTTTCAGTAGATGTATTTTTCATATTTTCGATTCTTGTTTTCTTTTTTCACATCTTCGGCCCCCAGGTTGAGAACCTAATCAAGGAATTGTACAAATATTGCACAGAGGACACTTTTTTCTTTGTAACGTGTCGCTAATAAGATATGCACTTGTTGCTCCTTGCAAGATTTAGATAAAGAATAATGATTGACGCTTTCTCCTGCCTGTATTTAATTGGCTAAATTGGGCCATTCTAGTAGGGGGGGGGTCTGTTTAAAAGTAAATTTTCTTCCACATTATGTTGTTGAAATTTCTATTAACACAGCCCTCCCCTGTTAGCCCCCTCTACGGTAGGACATGTCTGCTCTTGCATGTAGAGGTCAGTTTATTCTGGTTCAGATCCGGTATCTCTGAATAATAATAATAATAATAATAATAATAATAATAATAAAATTACTTTAACTTTAAATTTATATACTTTACTTTATTACTATAACTTTAAATTTATATAGTGTTTTTGTCACTGCTCAAAGTGGTTTACATAGTGAGTGGGGAGCCACTTAAGCCACTTGAAAGCTGTGACGGCAGCCATTTTGTGCTAAGTATGCTCACCACACATGAGCTGTTAGTAGTGAGAGATAGCTGGCCAATTAGAGACAAAGGATGATTAGGGGCCCAGAAGGACCAGACAATGGTGGGCAATTTAGCCAGGACATCAGGATACACCCTACTCTTTACAAAACATGCTCAGCGATCTCTAATGAGCACAGAGAGTCAGGACCTCGATTTTACATCTTATCTGATGTTCAAGTCTATTTTTAGAGAACAGTGTCCCCTGTCACTGCCCTGGGGGCATTGAGATCCCCATTCAGACCACAGTGTAAGAGCACCTTGCTGGCCTCACCAACTCCTTTTCCAGCAGCCACCCAAGCTTTTCTTAGATGGTCTCCCATCCAAGTACACACTTAGCTTCAGGTGGATGACCTGCTGTGAAGGTTGGATTTAAAAGCCCCCTCTGAGTCAAAACCCAAAAGTACAGAGTTCTGAGGAGATCTGATGGTAAATATTCGACTCTTGAGTGAGTGAAAGAGCAAAAATGAAGGTAAACTGGTGTTTTCAGGAGTTTGTGGCTACAACACAATCAACAATCAAGCCTTGGCATCATGAGAGGGGGATCCAGATACTCAATGATATAAAGTGGACCAACAAAGATTATAAGGCTGGACAGGTCTGGTTACAAAGGTCTGGTCACTGCACTGGGGCATTGGGATCCACATGCAGACCACAGGGTATGTGCTCCAAACAGGCCTCACCAACACCTCTTCCAGCAGCATCCCAAGCTTTTCCTAGATGGTCTCTGTTGTGGTGTGAACTTTTGCATGTAAGTTGATAAATATTTTGTATGTCTTTATTTGTAACTTATAACTCTAATGTCTATCATTGTTAAGAACAGCAGTGGTTTGATGATTAAGCACCAGTCCTTTATAATTTTAAAACAGGGTTAGGGGAATTGCCTAAAACAGGTTTGGCAAGTGATTTTCTGCTGGACTCTCTCAATCAACCCCCACAGGAAAGTCAATCTACCAACCTGGCAAGTTTCAATTCAACACATGGTTTGGTGGGCAGATGTGAATGTATTCTGTGCCCCGTTGTCTGTTTGGAATTGGCTTGTATCAGAAGCCTTTAAGTACCACGACACCCTATTGGCTGTAGGGTGTGGACAGAAAATCTATTAATTTACTTGCTTTACCCCTCCTTCTCTCTCTCTTACCAACTGATGAAGGAGCATCTGACAAACCATGAACTGAAAAGGACATCACAATGAAAAGCACAGCATGGCAGCCATATTGAGACAGGCATGTGGCCTGTCCTGAAGAAAGCTGACCAAAAATGAGGACTTAACTAGAGACAAACAAGTCTGTGTGCCGCCTGAAACTACACATCAGCGTTTATCAGGTTGTATTCACTTGTACTTTGCTTATTATTATTATTATTATTATTATTATTATTATTATTATTATTATCAATAATTTTAACTCCTGCTTGTCTTTTACTACATCTAATTACCCGAGGTTATAAATGTAGAAGGGAAGGTGGGGAGAAGTTATAAAGTACAATACTTTATAAACAGTGGTAGGTCTGTGAGATTTGAGGCATTCTGACAAAAGCTACACATAAATAATACAAAAGGGCAAAGGAGAGTAATAGAGAACTTTACTAGGACAAAACAGCTATAAAATATTTCAAATGATCATCCATTGCTATGTCAGTCCACCCAACCTGAACTTTCAAACTTGTTTACTCTCAAGCAGGATAAGGAATATGGAGATAATTTGCTGTTTGTCAATATTAATATAAAATTTATTTATATAGTTAGTTAGTTACTAAAAGGCTATCGTTTCAATCCTGAGCCATAGCGACTTGAGATGTCTGTGAGACGTCTGTGCGATTTGAGACATTCTGACAAAGGCTACATATTAATAATGCAAAAGGAGAAAGGAGAGTAACAGAGGACTCCACCAAGACAAAACAGTCTCCCACCCAAATACTGCTTAGCTTCAGGTGGATGACCTGTTCTGAAGTGCATGTGGTATGGCTGCTGGTAGACACACATGGATGAGCATGGACCTGTCGAGAACGTCCTTTATCTATCTGACCTCCTCTCAAGATCTGTTGATGGTGAAGTAACACAAAAGAGTTTCTGAAGTTTCTGAGAGTTTTTTTTTGTTGTTGTTGTAAATACATACTTTTATCATAACATAATACATCACATCATGTCAGGTAGTCGCAGGCTGTTTGAAGGCAACCATTGGATTAAAGATCCAAGTAGCAATGGGCAGATCATGTCAATGCATTCATGGATCCACCTCAAAAAGTACAATGGGAGTGAAGGCATTTCAATTTATTTGCTTAGCAGGTGTCTTTATCCAAAGCGACTTATAAATGAGCGCAACGTAATCGAGTAACTTCAGTTTGGGGACTGTTTGGCAACAAGAGATACGGGACGAGGGTAGTAGTAGGGTGTTAGCCATTATGGATGCAATGAGACGTCAAGTAAAATGACACCTTTTATTGGCTAACTGAACAGATGGCAACATGCAAGCTTCATTCTTCAGATAAGATGTAATGGAGAAGAAGGGGCCTCAGCTGCCATGAAAGCTTGCATATTGTAATATGCTCAGTTAGCCAATAAAAGGTGTCAGTTTGCTTGACGTCTGAGAGCAAGGTTACAAAATTGGTCATCACAAGTGAAGAGAGCTCAGAACAAAATACAAGCCAGTTACAATTCAGGCTACTCAAACTCAACGATTTAAGCAGCCGATAAATTTCCCATCTGGCTCTACCGGGGAAGACTTTGTAAGACATTGTCACAACTTTCAAGTAAAGTTTTCCGTTTCTACCAATGGGAAGCCCTTCACTTCTCTATAAATAGACCGCCTAGACAAAGTGCATATCGACTCGGATTAATTAATTCCCTTTCGGGCATTCCGTCTATAAACTTTATTCTCTTTCAAAGTCAACTTGCATAAGGATGACATTGTGCATAATTATATCACGATTCATGGGAATATGACAGATTTAGAATGTCCACAACACTATGACCGGCAGTCCTTTAGGTTTGATCGAAGACGTGTGGCCCACATACTGTGCTATTTTTAATTACCTTGATTTGGAGTTTTTGCTGTCCTTGAGAGAAAGAACAAAAAAAAAATAATTTAGTAGGAATTCCTCTTTTCAGTAAGAATCAGAGTCACAGATGGCCTTTCTGCAAGCCGCAGACCTCAATCAGGCCTTTCGTTCCAGCACTATCTCCTAATCTGAATCCCATAAATCTTTTCTTCCTGCAGAATGTGAGGAGCCCAGTTGTTTAAAAAAAAGTTTTGCAGAGAGTCGTCTTCAAGAACCACTTCATTCAAGGAGCAGAAAGGCATCAAATTATGGTTCTTTGAAGCGTGACGTGGATTATTAATTTTAATGGACACAGAGGTTGACAAGCAAGAGAAGAAACAAAAGAATGGAGCAAAATTGGCTCAGATACAGGAAGCAGAGGGTGATGGTGTGAGGAACCTTATCAGAATTAGCAGACGTTAAGGGGGATGCCCAGCAGGGGTCAGTGCTGGGGCCGCTGCTATTTTTAATATATAAAACTAGCAGTGTGTGGTCTCAGGGAACAAAAAACAAGCCAAAGACTCCCTGTTCCACTATATTCATGAACTTGGAAAAGCATCAGATAACTCCTAAGAATTACCCAATGCAGAGGACGTGGACCCACCTATGCTTGCTGCCCCACTGGTGATACCGCATATAAGCCGTATCGCTGGCATATGAGTCTTATTAATCTTTGTCTCAAGAAAGTACCTGCAGATAATGTTTTTAGACTTCAAGCCTTACGGTCCGTCGCTAAGGTGTTTCACTTGCACGTTACTGAGACGCTGCATTTGCTTCATTTCGACGCTGTGTCTTCATCTGTGTCACTGGCATGACGTTTTGTTGCATGGCAGCGTTTGCTGCACTTGAATCTTTTGTAGTGAGAAGTGAGGTGCATGCAAGCATTGAAAAAATGTAAAAGTGCGTGCACACGCCATCTAGTGGAGCGTGAGCAGAGTGGACTGCTCCTTACACACACACACAAACACACACACAGAGGTCTTTTGTTTATATATGTCTAATGATTCTGAGAGGAATATAAGTAACAGGCTGGTTAAGTTTGCTGATAATACCAGACTGGGTGGATTGGCAGATAATTTGGAATCCATTAAATCATTATAGCTGCGGTGGGCTGGCGCCCTGCCCAGGGTTTTGTTTCCTGCCTTGCACCCTGTGTAGGCTGGGATTGGCTCCAGCAGACTCCTGTGACCCTGTAGTTAGGATAGGTTGGATAATATCTGTCTGTCTAAATCATTATAGAGGGACTTGGACAGCAGACAGGCTTGGGCAGATTTGTGGCAGATGAAGTTTAACGTCAGTAAATGTAAAGAATTACACATAGGAAGTAAAAATGTGAGGTTTGAGTACATAATGAGAGGTCCTATCAAGAGTACACCTTATGAGAAGGATTTAGGAGTCACAGTGGACTCTAAGCTATTGACTACCCGACAGTGTTCAGAAGCCATGAAGAAGGCTGACGGAATGTCAGGTTATATAGCGCCTTGACGTATGGAGTACAAGTCCGAGGAGGTTATGCTGAAGCTTTGTAACTCACTGGTGAGGCCTCATCTGGGGTCCTGTATGCAGTTTTGGGTCTCCAGGCTACAAAAAAAAACATAACAGCACTAGAAGAAGGTCCAGAGAAGAGCAACAGGGCTGATTCCAGGGCTACAGGGGTTGAATTATGAGGAGAGATTAAAAGATTTAGGAATCGTTGTGAACTCGTCACTCTTAACTGCCTGTCAGTGTTCAGAAGCCATTACAAAACTTAACAGAATGTCAGGTTATATAGCGCCTTGACGTATGGAGTACAAGTCACAGGAGGTCCTGCTCAAGCTTTATAACACACTGCTGAGGCCTCATCTGGGGTCCTGTGTGCAGTTTGGGTCTCCAAGCTACAAAAAGGGCATAGCAGTGCTAGAGGAAGTCCAGAGATGAGCGACAAGGCTGATTAGAGGGCTACAGAGGATGACTTATGAAGAAAGATTAAAAGATTTAGCAGTCGTAGTGGACTCAACACTGTCAACTGCCAATCAGTGTTCAGAAGCCATTAAAAAACTGAACAGAATGTCATGTTATATAGCGCCTTGATGTGTGGAGTACAAGTCCAAGGAGGTTCTGCTGAAGCTTTATAACACACTGGTGAGGCCTCATCTGGAGTACTGGGTGCAGTTTGAGTCTCCAGGCTACAAAAAGGACATAGCAGCACTAGAGGAAGTCCAGAGAAGAGCGACTAGGCTGATTTAGGACTACAGGAGATGAGTGATGAGGAAAGTTTAAAAGAGCTGAGCCTTTACATTTTAAGAAACGGGAGATTAAGAGGTCACCTGACTGAAGTGTTTAAAACGATGAAGGGAATTAGTGCAGTGGATCGAGATAGTGACTTTAAAATGAAAAATGCAGCAAGAACACAGCTACAGATCGGGAAACTTGTTAAGGTTAAATGTCGCACAAACGTTACAGGTACAGACACATGGAATTAGATACCAAGTAGTGTGGCAGACAATAAGACTCAAGGGACATTCAAAACTCGACTTGATGTTATTTCCGTGGAGTTAAGTGGATAGGACTCTAGAGCTTTGTTGGGCAGCATGGCCTGTTCTTGCCAGAAATTTTCAAACGTTCTAATAATTACATCAAGGAATGGACTGAAGAAAGGAAAGCAAATAATTAGAATTATGTAGGCAAAGGGAACGAACAAAAGTGCAAGGAAAAAAAAATATGTGATGCCAAAATTAAAAAATAATCACTGGTTAGATGAACAATAGAACTAAAGAAAATTTACAAAGCAATAGAAGGGAAGAAATTAATGAAACTTTTACACTTCTTGTAATTTAAAATCATTTATAGGTCTTTGAATCAAGCAAGAATATGATCTTGCATTTAATGGGAGTGCCTTGAAAGATACAGGGTGACTCTTTACCCAGACCATAATAGAAGAAATACACGGATGGAGGCACAACCCGACCAGGGTGGTCTGAGGTTTGTATCTCGGCTGGGATGAAAAGGTAATGGATACACCTGGGGGAGATGTTCTATCGAGAGCAATTCTTCCCCCAGCACTGCGTCCCTGGCTTGGTCCCATTTTGGACACTTGCAGGGTTTACTTGGGACTTGTGATAAGGAAGGGCAGCATTGTTGGGGTTCTCTTGGGTGCCACCAGGGGTGCTGTGAGTGAAAGACCTCCCAGTATGACTCAGAAGAGCTTCTTTTGTGCAAATCCCGGGACTGACTTAAAAGGAGCCTTCCGCCTCACCTCGAGGAGTCAGAGATGGAAGGCAGAGGACAAAATTCACCAGAAGATGAAAAGGAGAGGAAAGGAACTTTAATAATCTGTGGTGGTTCTACTTTGGGCTGTGATATTCTGTTTTGTGAAGGTACTGTGTAAATAACTGTGACTGGGTGTAATTTTATCTGGGGTTTGGGGCTCGGTGGTGCCCCCCACTGGTTACAGACAGAATAAAGGAGTTGAGCATCATGAGGTCGATACACCTAGAAAGTCTTCAATGTTTCTTAACGTTAATTGACTCTCCTTCGCCATCTTAGGTTGTCTGTTAGTCTTAGCACGACAGCCATATGACAGGTTTCAAATGACTCCTGTGAAAGGGCAGAAAGGCCCGCCAAAGTTAAAAAAAAAAAGGTTCAAGGAGCCTTTGGGTGACTTTGGGTGCTGAGGAACTGCAGGTATTTAAACTCAGCGATTCTGTGAACAAATGGTGACACAAAGCGTGAGGAGATTTAGGAGATTCACTTGTATTGATCTGAAGCGCAACTTCTGTTTTTCTTTTGCTTTAAACATCCATCCATCATCCAACTCGCTATATCCTAAGTACAGGGTCACGGGGGTCTGCTGGAGCCAATCCTGGCCAACACAGGGTGCAAGGAAGGAAACAAACCCCGGGCAGAGTGCCAGCCCACAACAAGGCACCAAACACACACTAGGGACAATTTAGAATCGCCAATCCACTTAACCTGAATGTCTTTGGACTGTGGGAGGAAACTGAAGTGCCCGGAGGAAACCCACGCAGGCACGGGGAGAACATGCAAACTCCACCCAGGAAGCAAACCTGGGTCTCCTAACTGCGAGGCATCAGCGCTACCCACTGTGCCACTGTGCCACCCTTGCTTTAAACATCTGAGTCTAATTCAGGCCATTATGTCCACCAGAAAGATAGAACTGAAAACTTTTTAATTTATCCCTAGGATCTGACACCAAATAAAAAAAGCCTTTGGATTGCAAATGATGAAGCCATCGTGGATCATCTCTCCAAAGCCTAAGACACACATCTGGCGCATACATTTAAGAGAAATGTTTTCTTTCATGCATCACAACATCTCTTAAACACATTGAGTATAATCTGTTCTACTTTACGAGAACATTAAGATATCATTGACACAGGCCGCAGTAATTCTCACAACATGTCATTTACAAATAACTGAAACATGGCAGGTGCATTAATGAGTCCATAGGGCATTACTAAATATTCATAATGTCCTACTACAGTGTTGAATGCTGTTTTCCATCCATCACTTTCCACACATTTGCAATTAACTCTAACACACCAAAGGGTGGATGGATGAGAGAAATGAAAAAAACTGTTTTAAGGTGTCATTTAATTTAGGGCACTGAATTCAATAATTTTAGTACATTAGAACAATCTGAGCGAGAACAGGCCATTCAGCCCAACAAAGCTTGCCAGTCCTGTCCACTTCATTCTTCTGAAATAACATCATTTGAGTTTTCCAAGTGTCTGTGGTTCTCTGTGTGAAGAAAAACCTCCTAATGTTTGTGTGAAATTTACCCTTAACAAGTTTCCAACTGTGTCCCCGTGTTCTTGATGAACTTATTTTAAAGTCACCGTCTCGATCCACAGTCCGGTCTCCTCTTAATCTTCTTTTGTTTAAACTGTAAAGGCTCAGCTCTTTTAATCTTTCCTCATAACTCATCCCCTGTAGCCCTGTAATCAGCCTCGTTGCTATTCTTTGGACTTCTTCTAGTGCTGTTATGTCACTTTTGTAGTCTGGAGACCCAAACTGCACCCAATACTCCAGATGAGGCCTCACCAGTGTGTTATAAAGCTTCAGCAGAGCCTCCTGTGACTTGTACTCCACACATCAAGGCGCTATATAACCTGACATTCTGTTAGCCTTCTTATTGGCTTCTGAACACTGTCTGGCAGTTGATAGTGTCAAGTCCACTATGACTCCTAAGTCCTTTAATCTTTTATCATAACTCATCCCATGTAGCTCTGGAATCAGCCTCGTTGCTACTCTCTGGACTTCTTCTAGTGCTGCTATGTCCTTTTTTAGCCTGGAGTCCTAAACTGCACCCAGTACACCAGATGAGGCCTCACCAGTGTGTTATAAAGCTTGAGCAGAACCTCCTGTGACTTGTACTCCACACATCAAGGCGCTATATAACCTGACATTCTGTTAGCCTTCTTAATGGCTTCTGAACACCGTCTGGCAGGTGTTAGTATCGAGTCCACTACAATTCCTAAGTCCTTCTCATAAGGTGTACTTTCGAATTTCAAACCTCACATTTTTACTTCCTATTTTACATTTATTGACATTAAATTTCATCTGCCACAAATCTGCATAAGACTGTATGTTGTCCAATTCCCTCTGTGATGATTCAATGGATTCTCAAGTATCTGACAATCCACTGAGCTTGCTGTCATCTGCTAACTTAACCAACTTGTTCTTTATATTCCTATGCAAATCATTTATATTTGTTAAAAATAGCAGTAGCGCCACTCACCACTCTTATCATCACCCAATTCTGATGAGGTTCTTCACACCATCACCCTCTGCTTCCTGTGTCTGAGCCAATTCTGCACCCACTTACACACCACATCCTGCACTGCCACTTCTTTTAGTTTGATGCCCAACCTCTCATGTGGCACCTTATCAAATGCTTTCTGAAAGTCAAGATAAACATCTTCCTTTTTCAACTAATAACAAGCTAAAATTAATAACCTATTCTTATCTATCTATTCTTATGGCCTTTATGTTATAGAGATAGAAATGGCCTGAAGGCATCCATTAGACAATGAACATAAACAACAAGAACATCCTTTTGTGCAAAAGGAGTATGTCACTGGTGTTTTATTTTTATTTCACAGGTAACTGAAATCACAGTTCTACCTCCAGAAATATGGAATTAGGCAGGCACAAGGACACATAATCAGGAACCAGACGACGAATGTGAACCTTTTAACAAATCGATGGTCAAAACCAAGACATTACAAAAACCTAGCATCTTAGCCAAATTGTTAAAAACTCTAATTACTAGGAGTTTTATGTACGTTTTAGTTAATATTATATATTAACGTCTATGCGTGGAAGTGTGTGTGTGTCTGTCTGGCCCGGGAATGAGAGGTGGAGTCAGGGTAAGAACTCCACCACTGAGGAAACAGAAACTCTCTAATACACAAGTGATGTGAGCACATCGGCAAAACGAAACCTCCTAGGTGAGAGACCCACAGAGTAGTTCCTTTCAATTACCTGACATCTCTACATTTCAGTTTTTTTCTGACGATTTCAATAGTTTCTAGGACCTGAGTTTTTTACAGCATGGGCTTATACAGCTAGTATATAATAATCTTTTACAATGTATTACAAGTATATATACATTAAGTCATAAGAGAATGAATAATCAAACACAAGGAAAAGCACTGAATTTAACTCCAAGGTTACCTAAATGTAACTTAAAGTTTATGCACACAGAGTCTCTGCCTCGTCTTAGTGAAGCTACCAATGCAATTTTCCAAGGTTTATTATGAGGTAAATGAGCAACAAACACCCCTTCAGAAAGTGGGATAAACTGATAGGAAAGCCCAAACACCCTTTCTATGAAGTGGTGCCCAGATCAATAGGACAATCGGCAAAACAACCCTCTGAACAAAGCAGTGTTCAGAATAATGGAAGTCACTGGTGGCTTTAGTTGATCGGAGGAGATAATAAAGTTCTGCATATTAAGAGTCATATGACGTGATGCATTATACATTTGAATATGGAAGACATTTTTTTCCATAAGTTTCTAAATTACAAATCGCCTGAGAAAAGTCACCATCATATCCAAAATCTTGGATGCAGCCTATTGTGCATGGCTGGCTTATACATTGTCAGTGGGGGGCGACATCACATGTTGCATGTTAAGGAATGGAGATCCCAGAAGCAGAATATACCATTAATGTAATAGATACTCACAATGGTCAATCAAAATGGAGGTGCGGGAGCAACATATGGTAACATTATTAAAAATCTGACTTCTAGAAATAATATATAAAGAAAATAAGTAAAAATTCAAATTCTTTGGAGTTTAAGACTCCTAAAAAGCTGTATCCAGAGGATGACAAAAATATATGGAAGCCAGGAAAAGTTATTGCAGTTACCTAAATTGTGATAACCGTAAGGCAAATATGGATTGAGTGAATAAAATTTGTTGTGTTGGACAAAACCAGAAATCGCAATTGAGAAAGCAAATATCTTCTTCCAGGAGATCTAATCAAAATAATTTTGCTAAGAATTGAATTAGTCTGTTAAGAGATGTTTGCGAGCAGGAAACGGACAGTCGTCCTACAGTAAGAATAGATTCAAAGGACAGGTAGCGGTCAGAAACAAGGAAAGAAGAATAAGAACCAAAAGTAACAAAAACCAGAGACATTCAAGAGATTGCACAGTCAAAGAGTCTAAGCAAGTGGTCCTAACACTAAAATATTCTCGGATGCTCCTTTCAGCATAAAGGAAAAAGTTATTTTTTGAAGAAAGTGACCAAATACACAGATGTCAGAAGCTCTGTGTGGCTATTGTGCAGTGGATATTCCCCTTCAAAACCTTTCACTTCATACTTTATTGTATTGTCTATTTTATTCTAAATGGATACGTTTGCAATTTTTGCCCATCTACACTTAATAACCCATAATAACAAAGTGAAAACATGTCTTCAGAAAGGTTTGCAAATTTAATAAAAATCTAAAACAAAATGAACCCTTAATTCAGTACCTTGTAGCAATTCACCTTTGAGTCTTCTTCAGTAAAGTCTCTAAGACCTTGAGTACGCTCTGCACACCTGGACTTGGACAATTTTTCCCAACCTTACTGGCAGATACTCTCATGTTCCATCCAATTGGATGGGAAGTGTCTGCAAACTGCCACTTTCAGGTCTCTCCTCGGATGTTCTGAGGGGTTCAAGTTTGGTCTTTGGCTGAGCCACTCAAGAACCATCAGAGATGTGTCCCAAAGCCACTCTGTTGTTGTCTCGCGCCATATACATTGAGTCATTTTCATGCTGAAAGGCGAACTGTCAACCCTAAGGTGGGGCAGGTTTTCTTCAATGTCCTCTCTGTATTTGGGTGCATTCATCTTTCCCTCAACTCTGACCCGCCTCACTGTCCCTGCACCCCTACAACATGATGCTAACACCACCGTACTTCACAGTAGAGATGGAATGATGATGGGGAGTAGAATGAAAAAGCCCTGTGAACAGCCCTCTGAATGAAATGTAAAGTTTTGTCCTACCAGGTTCTGGTTGTTACATGAAGATTTGACATGATTGGGAGCGCCCTCCCAGGCCAAGATGAAATCACATGGACAAGCAGGCACAAGAAATTAATCACGTTAATCAAGAAATTAACTTAATCCATGGTGGTTGTTTTTGTAATCCCAAGAGTGGGAAGCGTAGAAACAGATAGACATGGGTGATTGC
>JANRMT010062816.1:6430228-6459245 GCA_026402145.1 Polypterus bichir lapradei | reverse complement strand
CGCGGAGACGTAGTGTGTTAAAGAAGCTATGAAAAAGATTCGTTTCTTACTGCATCAATAAACAGCTCGTCTTCTTCTTTATCTGAGACCTGACACACTGCATGCACGGGTTTTTTTTTTTAACACTGTCTTCCTTTAGCGGGACATTGACTTTTTCCACCGTGTGCTTTGTTTCCGCAGTAGCTGGATTTATGAATATGCTTGTATGTATGAGACGCTTCATATTTTTTTGCTGCCTTTTCAATTGTGTAATTCGGTTTTTGTTCAGCGCTCTTTGGAACTGTTGCTTTTTGTCTGTGCACTGCGTCAGTTCACGTGAGCCGCTCGGTGTACATGCATCGAAGTTTCCCAGCTGTGCTGGTGCCATGTTGTGCTATGTCCATGGCTGTATTTAATGTTACCTTAGACCAGGCACTTAAAACTTTCTCTCGCAGTTTCGCTGAGTTTGTGCCAAACACCACCCTGACCATCTCATCTTCCTCTGCATAAGCACAGTCCTTCACCCGTCAATATTTACCCGTGGCAGTGTTTCTATTGGATTGCCGCTGACGGACGGCCTTATATGGGCAGGCACTAAATTACAAACGTCAGCAGCAGCCTGTCTATGAACTTAATTTAAAGTTTAGGTTTACATCGTGCTTTGTTTCCGAAGTAGCAGAACTCATGAATATGGTTGTATATGTCACTCGCTCGCTTCTTATTGTTTCGCTGCCTTCTCAATTATATAATGCATGTTTTCTTCAGCGCTTTTTGGGCCTCTTCCTGGTTTTCTACCTACTGCGTGATTACGTGGGAGGCGTGATGATGTCACACGAAACTCCGCCCCCACGGGTTTCACGCTCATCTCCATTACAGTAAATGGAGAAAAACAGCTTCCAGTTATGACCATTACGCATAGAATTTCGAAATGAAACCTGCCCAACTTTTGTAAGGAAGCTGTAAGGAATAAGCCTGCCAAATTTCAGCCTTCTACCTACACGGGAAGTTGGAGAATTAGTGATGAGTCAGTCAGTCAGTCAGTCAGTCAGTCAGTCAGTGAGTCAGTGAGTGAGGGCTTTGCCGTTTATTAGTATAGATAATACTTACAGCTTACTTACAAAAGTTAGGCAGGTTTCATTTTGAAATTCTATGCGTAACGGTCATAACTGGAACCTACTTATGTACATATATACGGCAATAGCCTGTAGCTCGGTGGCTGTGTGAGGCGGAGTTGCATCCCTCATCGTCACGCCTTCCACATAATTGAGTGCCTGCCCATATAAGGCCGTCCGTCAGCAGCAATAGGCACGCTGCCACTAAATATTCACGGGTGAAGGACTGTGCTTATGCAAACGAAGATGAGATAGTCAGGGATAGATCACACGAGATAGCACAAGCACAGCTGAGAAGCTTCGCTGCATGTACTCCGAGCGGCTCATGTGAACTGACTTTACAGGACTGGGAAAGGTAAACCCGTGCATGCAGTGTGTGATGTCTCAGACACACTACTTCTCTGCTGCGAAGCGCGGGTATTTTGCTAGTTAGAAAATAAATAATAATTTGACTTTTATCTGGTGTCTGGCGTCTGATATGAGGGTTCAAGGGGACGACAGCGCCCCCTGTCTGTCACAATATATATATATCTATACTAATAAACGGCAAAGCCCTCACTGACTCACTCACTCACTCACTGACTGACTGACTGACTGACTGACTGACTGACTGACTCATCACTAATTCTCCAACTTCCCGTGTAGGTAGAAGGCTGAAATTTGGCCGGCTCATTCCTTACAGCTTCCTTACAAAAGTTGGGCAGGTTTCATTTCGAAATTCTACGCGTAATGGTCATAACTGGAAGCTGTTTTTCTGACTGACTGACTCATCACTAATTCTCCAACTTCCCGTGTAGGTAGAAGGCTGAAATTTGGCAGGTTCATTCCTTACAGCTTCCTTACAAAAGTTGGGCAGGTTTCATTTCGAAATTCTACGCGTAATGGTCATAACTGGAAGTTGTTTTTCTCCATTTACTGTAATGGAGTTCAGCTGGAGGGGCGGAGTTTCGTATGACATCATCACGCCTCTCACGTAATCACGCATTACGTAGAAAGCCAGGAAGAGCTACAAAACGCGCTTTAGAAAACATGCATTATATAATTAAGAAGGCAGCGAAACAATTAGAAGCGAGCGACTGACATATAAAACCATATTCAGCGGCTCACGTGAACTGACGCAGTGCGCAGACAAAAAGTAACAGTTCCAAAGAGTGCTGAACAAAAACCGAATTACACTACTACGCTCAAATAGATAAACCACACGCAGTGGCGCGATAGTAAAGCATTCGTCTGTAGCGCCCACGTCCGAGGTTCGATTCCCGAGAGGGGATGCACTAAGTATGTACGCGCGCTTCTCAATTTATTTTAACCTCGCATCACCTTAGTTTGAGACGTATGAAAACGCATGCGGTTAACGCAGAAAGACAGATCACCTATTCACCTATTGAAGCTTCATGAATACAGTAATGGATACTTTATTCGCGATCAATGATTGTTTTGGTAAAGCCATACTCAGTGTATTCATTAGATGAACGGTAAAAAAGTAAGAGCGAGGGGATGGTAACTTACTGAAGCACACAAGCAAAACCACAATAGCACGCGGGCTCGATGTACTGACTTGCGCGATCACATTCCAAAAAATATTTCTTTTCAAGTTCTGTTTAGTCCATATGAGTCAAACTCAAGGCCCACGGGCCACATCCGGCCCGGTGTGTAATTATATCCGGCCCGGGAGATCATTTTATATACTGTATTATTGTTATTAATGGCCTGGGTATATGAAGCGCTGGTAACACAATAAACTACAGATCCCATAATGCAGCGCTTCAGCTGCCTTGCCGAACACTTACCGCGTTGCTGCAAGTTATTACGAAGCTAGCCCACACGATGCCGAAGAGAAAAGCTGATTCTGAAAATAGAGCCTTTAAAAACCGATGGGAGGCTGAGTATATGTTTACTGACATTGCCGGTAAACCCGTGTGTCTCATTTGTGGAGCTAATGTGGCTGTAATTACAGAATTTAATCTTTACAACGACTGACAAACACAGAATGTAACTTGAACACAACACATCGTACAAATACGACCCTGATTGAAACAAATAATGATAATCGAATCCTTGATCACAGCAACACTCACAAAGCAATTACTGTATATTGACAATCATGTTACGTTATTTTTAAAATGTTCCCTTTTCTTTTTCATAGCTTCTTTAACACACTACGTCTCCGCTGCGAATATATATATATACCCCGATCTACATACTCTCAAATAAATAAGCCACACACCGTGGCGTAATTGTAGAGGCTTCGCCTCTATCGCCTACATCCGAGGTTCGATTCCCGAGAGGGGATGTACTGAGTATGTACGCGTGCTTCTCGGTTCATTTTAACCTCGCATTTCCTTGGTTTGAGACGTATGAAAAAATATGCGGTTAACGCAGAATCATGTTACGTTATTTTTAAAATCTTTCCTATTCTTAGCACAAGCACAGCTGAGAAGCTTCGATGCATGTACTCCATAACAAAAAATAACGCATTTAATCACACTTTCAATTCCAAGCAAAGGGGAACTTTTGTCAATGCATGATTTCCTGGTACATCGATTACACTGATGCACACATCACAGCTACAAAAATGTTACACTCGGAATGAAGCGCGTTCCTGATCGGAGGAAAATTTAATTTCAAAAAACTACCCGAGCGAAGCCTTGATAAAAGCATGGTTTTGTGCACAGTGAAAAGCAAGCAAAATTAGATGCATTACAGAAAGCGGACTTTGTGGCTCTTACTGGGGATCATTGGACTTCCGTGACCGTTAGTAATTCTAATTACATCTAATTACAAAATGTTCAATGATCACACTGTTTTAGCCTAATGTACAAAATAATTTTGGCTAAGGTTACTCAGAGTTTAAAGATTAAGTTGGTCAAATTACCTTTTATGTTTCTGACTTATTTTTTTAAGAAGAAAAACTGCACTTTATGTTGAAATTTTGGTTATTATTATTTAAAGACAGTACCATTCTGAAAATGTACTTAAAGTACTTAAACTACCACTTTATTTTTAAGTCTGCCCAATTTTAACCAGGGATGATATTTTTGTTTCTGTTTTGAATTCAAATGCAGTTTAAAAGCATTTTTTTTTTTTTCAGAAATTAAAAGAGCTTGAGTTTACAATATTCATGTCCATGTCTATTATTTGATTCTATCGCCCACTAAAACCCTTTTAAATTAAAAAAACACATTTGCGATTTGGGGCAAATTTACGTGTGCGATTGCATACGATTAATCAAGATTAATTATTACACAGCCTCTAATTAATTGGATTAATTTTTTTAATCGAGTCCCACCCCTAATATATATATGTAGATATATATGTAGATTTGTATATATATATATGTGTATATACAGTATATATGTAGATATGTATATGTGTATATATGTATATATGTGTGTGTGTGTATATATATATGTGTATATATGTATATATATTTATATGTATGTGTATGTATATATATATATATATATATATATATGATGTGTATATATATGTTTATATATGTGTGTGTATGTGTGAGTGTATATATATATATGCCAGCAACACTCATGACAATGACAAAACAATTATATTGTCAATCATGTTACGTTATTATTAAAATGTTTCCTTTTCTTTTTAGTTCTCTGCTGCCAAACGCGGGTATTTTGCTATGTATGTATATATATATATATATATATATATATATATATATATATATATATATAGAGAGAGAGAGAGATGACAACAACACTCATATCAATGACAAAACAATTACATTAACAATCATGTTACGTTATTTTTAAAATATTTCCTTTTCTTTTTCATAACTTCTTTAACACACTACTTCTCCGCTGCGAAGCGCAGGTATTCTGCTAGTATATATATATAGTCACACAAGAGCGACTAGGGAGCAGCTAAAGGACCCGACAAGCCGTGCAAAACCGCAAGACAGGGGACTGGGACAGTGTGATAACCGTTCTCTCTTTATTTTAACAGGAAACACGAGCAACAAAAGAACACGACACCTTGAGTTCATCTCCAAAACCTTATCCAGACATCTGGGCCATTTCCGGGGTCTGTAGTGACCTCCGGTCCTTTGCAAATGATGTCACCACTATCCCAAGATCCTTTGTGTAATCTTTTCCCAGCATTCCTACCTCCGTTCCCACCTCATAAATATGTCTGTGTTTCCCCTATTGGTTGTCACTTGTGTATCCCATAAACTGACCACAATTTGTGTTTCTGACTGATACAGGGACGAAATCCCCAACCCTTAAACGTGGTCTCTCTGTTTTCTTCACAATATATGTATATATATACAGTAGTAAAGAGTAGACACAGCAACATCCAAGGGTTGAAGCACCACGCAGGTGACCCCGTATAATTGAAAGAAAAATTGTAGTGAAAAACAAGTAAACAAGTTGTGGGTAATGCTTATTCAGACAGGAGTTCAGATCTGAACTGCCTCATGATAGCCGCACTTCCAGTTATATGTGTTCCAAGCAGGATAGCGGCGGGTCCAGGAGGGTAAATAATGGATATGACATCAGTCGCAGAACAGCCGTCACTCTTCTGTTCTGCACAGGGAAGAAGAGAGAAGGTGTCAGAACACAGCGCCAGGCCCTGGTTTGCTGGGTAATTACTGTCACCAGAGCCCTTAAGCTGCCTCCCATGTGCACAGGTGTGACTGTATATATATATATATATATATATATATTGGATTAAAAGGCAGAAGTCTACGTGACCATCTTCATCAAGTCCTTCAGTGAGAACCCTAAATCCAAAGAGGACTGTTTCATTTATGTTAGGTAGAATGCCCAGAGGGGACTGGGCGGTCTCATGGTCTGGAATCACTACAGATTTTATTTTTTTCTCCAGCCGTCTGGAGTTTTTTTTTTTTGTTTTTTCTGTCCACCCTGGCCATTGGACCTTACTCTTATTCTATGTTAATTAATGTTGACTTATTTTATTTTCTTACTGTGTCTTTTATTTTTCTATTCTTCAGTATGTAAAGCACTTTGAGCTACTGTTTGTATGAAAATGTGCCATAGAAATAAATGTTGTTGTATATATTTATATACTGTATATATTTATATACCAGGGTAGGCAAAAGTAGATTTACTGTTGTGAGTATGTGAAACACAGAGTTTATTCTTGTTTCATTATTGCATTATTATTTATTTATTTGTTACACATGACCTGTATCTTAACATGCCGAGGGACACAGTTTTATTGCAATTACAGAGACAGCATGATAATGACGACTTCTTCTTCCAACAAAACAAGCTCCTCCAGAATATGCCATAACAGTGCATGAGTTTCTTGATGAACACTTACCCAGCAGACAGACAGGTCAACGAGGGCCAGTGGAATGGCCACCGCAATCAGCAGACCTCACCCCAAAGGACTTCTTCTTTTGGGGTGTTGTCAAAGATAAAGTCTTTTCATGAAAGCCATGTACTGTGAGTGATATGATTGGCTACATAAAAGAAGCATGTCAAGAAACTGATGACAATAAAGAACTCTGTGCCAGAGCGTGCTTGAGTGTAGCAAGTAAACTACAAGAACGTGTAAATAATGAAGTACTTGGGAGATTAAACTTTAGTGCACTCTGCTATTGGGACATTCTTTTTGTGTTAATAAAGCTATTGTATGTGTGTGTGTGTGTGTATGTGTGTGTGTGTGTGTGTAGCTGGAGATCCTCAAAGGGAGAAAATGAGTCACGCGTCTTAAAATAATTTTTTATGCCAAAGCTTTCAACAATCTTCCAGGTGTCATCATCAGAGGGAAATGATTAGACAGACAGGAATCAGGGGTGGCGATGGAGGGGGAGGTTTAGTAAGGTGGGGTTCAGAAGGTGTTGGTCAAACACAAACACACGCACACAGAGTAATTATATAATGTTATATAATCTATACTAATAAAAGGCAAAGCCCTCACTGACTCACTGACTGACTCACTCATCACTAATTCTCCAGCTTGTTGTAAAATGATCAGACCCGACACACTTAAAAAGGTTTGGGGCAGCTACCAGTATAAGATCCCTGGCTGCAATGGGTTGGGTTTTCCAGACAAGTGACTGGTTTGGAGTCCAGACATGAACTGACTAAGGTTTGGAAAGATGGCGGTTTTAAGTGATTAACCCGGAAGTGACATGGGGGAGTCGAAAGTGACCTTCTTCTGACGTCATCTTAGGGGCCTGAACCGGAAGTGATGTCTTTCTGGGTGGCAGAACCAGAAATGACGTCTTTCTGGATGCCGGAACTGGAAGTGATGCAATCAATGTTGAGTCAGACAAGTTTTCCTGCGGCTGGTCTGCAGAGACTACAGGAGAAGGTTTAGTACATCCCGCCACCCCCTGCTTGCCCATACAATGTCCTCCTACTCGTACGTGCTTGACAATGTAATGTATATATTACAGGGGGTGTCTGGAGAGTTGCTGAGCCCTTAATTGCAGCACTTCTGCCACACCCAGAAGTGCTGCTGGAACTGGGTTAACGAGCACTGTGCCTGTCTGTACACGCCTGGTGGTTCACAATATATATACTGTGTATATATATATATATACAGTATATATATATATATATATATATATATATATATATATATATATATATATATATATTGTGGAAGTTGACCCGGACACAGACAGGCAGACACGTTCATGTCACCCACAAACACGTTTATTTACAATATTTACAAATTACTAAAGTCACTCAGACTCAGTTCGCAAGTGCACAAACCCCAAAGTCACAGTCCTGGCCACAATGCCTTTCTTCGGGCCGCCTCCACTCTCCTCTCTTGCCTCGTCCTCCTTCCACCCGACTCTAGCCTCGAATGAAGGGAGACGGCCCCTTTTATATATGACCCGGATGAGCCCCAGGTGTTCCCGGCATTCCTCCTCTAGCCACGCCCCAGCGTGGTGGAAGTGCCGGCTGTCCTCCCGGCAGCTCTCCGGGCGCCGTCCTAATTCTTCCCCCCAGCACTTCCTGGTGTGGCGGAAGTGCTGGGGTAACAGGTCCCCAAGGCATTGGGGTGCCTCCTGGCGGTGACCACGGGCCCCTACAGGGTGGAGCTTCCATGCCCTGTACCCGTGGCCCCCAAAGCAACCAGGAAGGCGACCCCCATGTGATCCAGGGTGGGTGCAGACCCACATCCGGTCCCTCATGTCGTCCCGGCCGGGTCATGGCCCCTGGCATCCCTGACAATATATATATGCCTTAATAAAAGTATAAGTGTCTATGTGCATCAAACAAAAAAAGCCATGCATTTGCTATTCCATCAGGTTGTAGCAGACTAAAAAACAGCTAAGATTCTCACTGTCAAATGTCCAGCCCCGTCCCAAACATCCAGCCCCGCCCAGTTCTGTGGGATTTGGTGAATTGTGCTGTTAACAGCTAGTGTATGTTGAAGATAGGGCTTTAGCACCAACGGCACACATTTTCATATGCATGAATTTTCCTAAAGCAGGGGACACCCATATTTTAGATAATTGTCTGTATTTGCATAACCGTTTTGTTTTCTGGTACACTATTGCAGTATTGAATGAGTCCAGCAAAATCGATTAGAGTAAAAGTAGCCACTTGCATTTTGAAAGTGATATAAAGTAAAAGTACACAGAAAATGTGTCTGCTTTTCTCAAAATTGACTCAAGTAAAGTAATGAAGTATCAATTCCTATACACCACTGCACCCCATACAGATAAAGTCACTAATCTATTAGTAGAAAGCTATTTCACTGACACAGGCTAATATGAGCTTCTAGTAATGCCCTTTCGACTAATGAAGGCACCAGACGTACTTCATGCTTAATTAATGGATTTTCTATGAGTTTGTATTGTGTATATTGATTAAATGTTCACATTGTTCAGAAAAAGAAGACAATGCAATGTGTCTGTAAAGTGGTCATTTGCTTATGCGACAATTACCTTTAAAACTAGGGATGAGTGAGTGGCGTGATGGGGAGCACCTAAAGCAGGGGTGGCCAACTCCAGTCCCGCAGTGGCTGCAGGTTTTTGTTCCAACCCAGTTGCTTAATCAGAAACGAGTTCTCCCCAATAACAGATCTGATTTATTTTCATGGCTTGTTCGTGTTTTAACTCTACCATGTCAGTTTATTCTTAAATCAATTTTTTTTTTGTTCTAATGTTACAGGTATCATCCAAGGGATTTGAAGCCTAAAACAAAATAGTCAATTTTAGTTCTTCACTTTGTCTTCAGTTTCTTTCTGAGGGTTTAATTAAGCCAAACAGTGAATGATGACTACACAAAGGGTAGAAAGTGAGACAAGCTAGATGGAGAAATGCTGATTTCTTTGTCATTTGCATCTTATTGCTAATAAGTAGCAGTTAAAACAATTAATACAGCTGTTTAAGACGAAAATAAGCAATCCAGGGTTCAAAATCTTAATAAGCGAGACCACTAAAATGAAGCACTTGAGCAATAAGTGCGTCATCATCAATGAATGACTTCTCATGAAACAATTGGGATGGGACAAAAACCTGAAGCCACTGTGGCCCCCTCAGGACTGGCATTGCTTAGCCTTGATTTAAAAGGTCTGAGTCTTAGACAGTAAATAAATGAAATGAAGTTAATTACTAGCAAAAACAAGTCAATACTTAAGAAAATGGTTAGAATGAAAACCTCTAGCCACTGTGGCTCTCCAGGATCGGAGTTGGCCATCCCTGTTCTAATGAATTGGAATTTCTTAAAAAGGATCTGGATTAGGCTTATATAAAACTAGCCGCCCCCTGTGTCTCCACCTGTGTAGTATTGAAACAGGACTCCTGATGTCACGCTTCCCCTCCCCTCAGCCCGCAGTCTTTCTCTCGGATTAGAGCAAATATGTCACTCCTGCAAGCAAACTGTGATTCTTAGCGCAATGAGAGAAGTCGCAAAATCAACCAGAATGTTCAAACAAATTATAGAAAAAAAAAGATCTAAATCTGTTAAGTAGTTCTCTCGTTCTAACTAAGCGGAATTAAGGGTACACCCCGAGGCAGATGCGTGAGTGAATAGGGCCCCGCCCCCCCTCCCTGCAGTCCAATGAGTCTCTCTCGGATTTGTGCTAATAAATCCGTACCGTAAGCGAACTATGATACTTAGAGCAATGAGAAAGTCGCAAAATCAACCGGAATGTTCAAGCAAATTCTAGAAAAAATCCGATCTAAATCCGTTAAGTAGTTCTCTCTTTCTCTAGGTAAGCGGATGTAAGATACGCCCCTCACCTCAGGCCGCTGCGTCTCTCTCGGATTCGCACGAATAAATCAGTACTGCAAGTGAACTATGATACTTAGCACAATAAGAGAAGTCACAAAGTCAACTGGAATGTTCAAGCAAATTCTAGAATAAAACCCAATCTAAATCCGTTAAGTAGTTCTCTTGTAAAAAGTGGACAGACATACAGACAGACAGACAGATGTTGGATTTTATATAGAGAGAGATGTAAGGAATTAAAAACTGGTTTGTATCATTAAAATGAATGATTTACTTGTGATTTTGTCAGTTTTTAGCGATCCACCGTATTATAGCCACTGTGACCAAATAGGGGGCACTACAAGCCCAAGATGCAACTTCACAGACCCAAGTTCCGAGTGCTAATATAAGGTTTATTAATAATATTTACCTTTACAAAGGCTTCTTAATAAATGCCAACAAACTTCCAATCCATTCTTCTATTCCTCCAACTCCTCCCAGGAGAGCTTTGTCCTCTTCCAACTGACTCCGACTTGCCTGGAGGTTGAGCAGTTTCTTTTATCTTGGACGCAGGAGTTCTTCTGGTGTTAGGGCATAGTCCATTGGAAGCACTTCCTGGTCAACCACAATCCCCTTAAAGTAGGAATCATTAATCTTTTCAGGTTCTTTTTTGGCAACCCTCAAGGGAACCCAACAGGCTTGCCCCACTGAACTACAAGTCCCAGCATGCCCTGCAGGTGTCCATGTGGGAATTCTGACCCAGACGTGCTGCCATCTGTCATATCAGGTGAGCCTGCAGTCCTGACAGGTTATCTCCCGCCTGTCATTCCGTCACACTGGCCTCCTGGCCATGTAAGGAATTTTGATCCATTACTGCCATCATATTCACCCTGAGTTTGCCAACTCTTACCAGCCTCTTGGCAAAGGCAGGGAGCAGTCTGCCTTTCTTCTCGGCAATTCAGTATGGTGGTCTCCCAGCCAGGTAATGAATCATGCACCACGCCAGTTGGGTCGCCAACCCATGCCTGCTGTTCATCACACCACATTGATAAAGAAAGCCCAATCAAATATCTCTTGGGTTCTCAAGGCTCAGACCGTATATGAAAAAATAAATCTGTTCACATCAATCCCTTTACTTGTCCATCCAGATCCAGATTTGAAATCAGGTTAGGTGCTGTCCATGTAGTGGTGGAAGCTATTCTGTTGTAGCATCCATCTACTGAAAAGAAGTACGAAGCACAATTGAGACTTACTGGCAATTAAGTTGTCAGTGAAAGCCTGGCACCACTGGCTGGCAGGTTCTACACACCTTCTTGACCTTCCTATTGAACATTAAAAGCTTTTCCCCCAAAGCTGGCTAAAAGCTCCATTTTCAGCTCTTCTAATGGTGTATTATGTGTCATATAAATCTGGCTCCCAAAATGTTAAAGTTGATGCCTTGTCATATCACTCTGATAACTAGCAATCTGACAAATGCCTAGAGTCTTAAACTGTAACTTTTCTGCACTTTGTCTGTATCTTGAAGACCCCAAATCATGATATTTAACAGACTGGTACACCTTCAAATTATTGTGCCTCCTAATTGTTTTTTCCCCTAGGCTTTGTTCAAATGGCCAAGGTTATCTCTGACTTCTTCCAGGTGTGCACCAAGGATGTGTGCTATCACCGTTCCTCTTCCAACTGGCCATGGACTTTACCATGTCACACTCTCTTGCTTATAGCAACTTTGGCAATGAGATGGTGACAAGTTGGGCCAAAGCTTGTGGACTTGGACTTCGCCGACGATATTGTCTTGTTTGAAGCCACTCAGAGAGTGCTCAGTGGGTACACGGGCGGCAAAAGTTGGGCTGCAAATTAGTGCATAGAAAAGCAAGATTCTATGTGCAGGCTACTCCAGCATTAGCACCCCTGTCTACATCGGTCAACAACACCTAGAGGAAGTGGATCACTTCACCAACCTTGGTAGTATTATGACGACAGACAGTGTGGCCTTCGAGACACCCTATGGTGGAATGAGAAGGTGATGGTCATTTTGGAAATCAAGAGTATCGCCCTACCAAGTAAAATTCACACCTTCTGAATTTACTTGTAATTCCTACTGCTGACTATGCCAATGAAACGTGGAAGGCGACTGCAACCATTACAAAATGCCTAAACGTGTTCAAGCAGTGGTGCATCCGACAGATCCTTCATATCTCATACCGTAAACACGCCAGAAATAAAGAAGTATATCGTCGAACTGCCACACATATTGTCACTGAATGATGGGTTTAGATCAAGGGCCACATTCTACACCTGCCCCCAGAATGCCTACCAAAAGTGGCCATGCTATGGACGCCATTTCATGGGAAACAGAAGCAAGGGTGACTGAGGAAAACCTGGTGGTGTACCTTTCTAGAAGATCTTTGTGGAGTCAACTTGGCGTAGGACAGCATGTGAAATTGAGAGGGTGTGTTTTCTTTTAGCCCCAAGAATTTTCAATGGAGTCCAGCTGCAGTCAGGACAGTTTTATGCCTCGGAGAGAATCAGCGCCCTGAGACATTCTGAGGCCCGTTAGATGACGCTCCTATTAGCTACATTTCTTCTGACTCCACCCACTTTCCACGCCCCCACCCCCAGGTTTGTGGTACACTTTTGTGCTAAATGTACTATTATGGCAAAGTGAACGTGTGTACAAAAAATATTAATTATAAATAAAAAAAGCATAACTAGAATAAACTCTCATGCTAATGTAATAACGTCTCTTAGTACTTGCTGCGAGGTGGCAATCCATCCCCAATGGGCACGCAAAGCCGCTCGGCTAACAGAGAAGGTCTTAGCTGAGCAACTCAAATGACTATGTTATATCTCTTTGTGCTTCTGAGGGTGAGTGCGTCATTCCTCTGGAGCATTAACTCGGCCACAATTAATTCATTGTTAATATAAATATTAAATGTGTTCAAGCAAAGGTGCCTCCGACAGATCCTTTGTATCTCCTACCGTGAACACGTCAGAAATAAAGAAGTATATCATTACACATATTGTCACTGAATTCTGGTTTTAATTTGCGGGCCACATTCTCCATGTGCCGTCAGAACGCCTACCAAAAGTGGCTGTGCTGTGGACGCCAGTTTATGGGAAACAGAAGAAAGGGCGACTGAGGCAAACCTGGTGATGTACCTTTCTAGAAGACCTTTGTGGAGTCAACTTGGCGTAGGACGAAACTGAGCCTGCTGCTGCTAACCCAGCTTGATGGCAACTGCTTGGCACCCAATGCGCCACCCAGCACAGGACGACTAATTCTAAGTAAGACTAAGTATGAGCTTCTGAATTCATGGTTGGCGGTCAGCCTTGTGTTAGGGGCAGTATAAAGATGATTCACGTTTGTGTTTCGTAGCCTCCTATGATGGAGACATGAATTAATATGCTATAGATTATAAAGGTCTAAGGATTCTCATAGGAAGGGCCACCATTATACAGGTCAAGGCCGAGTACAGAACTGTAGTAATGGGCACCTCCTCGGCCTTTCAACATATTAGCCATTTAACCATGCCATTACTAACATTATTAATGTGTATTATAACTTTTCAACCAAAATGTACAACATTAATAGCCTGTAGTTTTTTTACATTTCAAGCAAAATGCAAAAAGCTATCCACCTCATACTGAATGAGGGATGATGAAGTTATAGACAGTGCAGTCAAAGCAGCAGAAAACTGCTGTAAACTGACATGAGTTCAAAGGGTTAACAAATAAAAGAAATCTCAAAATGTCTTCACCGCAAGTTTGCTGGTTGATATCTAATGAGATTGTGAAAACATCACACAGTTAGCAGCTGGGCAAGGGATTCAAACCCACTTTAGAAACAACACGAACACTATGGAAAGTCCCCAGGGCCCACTGGTATGGAGGTAGATCCAGGAATGCTCCATACTTTGAGATCGACTTGACGTCTTGGCTTGGTGAGTCTCACTTGAATAACATTACTCCTGCACAGGCCCGTGTTTTGCGTTCAGACATTAATGTTCTACAATGTTTTCGCTTGAGGACACTGGTAAAGAAGATTAATCTGAATCTAAGCTGATTAAGTAAGGAAGAATGCTGTGATGTGCCCTCAGGCCAGTTCATCACTTTAATTCAGACACCAGCGCTCTTGACTGGTTGTTGTCACTATTTTTTTTTCTCTGCCGCTCTCCTACTGTTTCCCTAAATTCACTTCTTGTCATCCACTTGATTCACATAATCAGCAGAAGGGATATGTCAGGGGTGACAGCTGAAAATGAGGGCATGTCCAACAGACGACCCGGGAAGTAATGAAACATGTTGTAATACCACCCTGGAGCCTACAGAAATAGGTGGAGGGGAAGAATCTGTGTGCAGCGGAAAGGAGCTGCCTTTCTCTGCTTCCCTTGATGGCCACATTTAGAGGAGTCGGTGCATTCATGAAGGAGTCAACGTCATAGCAAGGCATCATTGGGTATGTGATGTTCACTTCCAAGAAAGTGTAATGGTTTTGGAAAGGCACGGAATCTGCAAGTATCAGAAGCTCCTTGGCGACTGCATTTTTTACATTTGTCACATCCAGAAAGCATGTGAAACTGAAGGAGTGTGTTTCCTTCTAGCACCAACAATTTGGAGAGTTTTACCTTATGGACACGTCAAGCAATCAATGGCAGAACAGCTTTCTCATATCCCAGGTGTTATATATTGTATACAGTATATACAATATATACAATATATATGTATATGTACACTTTTTTAAAAGTGTTAAGAAACATTTCTTCATTTAAAAAGATTTTGTTTTGTACTTGTCTCATCTAGCCAAAGCTTATATGGTTTCTCTCCTTAAATGTATATTTCATTTAGGGTGTGTTCCCTGGCTAATCTTTACGTATATTTTTTGTATATTTTTGTTGCCCATTGTTCTATTTAATTATTATTTACTATCTGTTACGTTTCAGCCAGGGTTCCCCCACCCCAGCCGAGGTTCATATTCTCTGTCATGTCTGTCGTGTTCATTTTTGATTCTTTTGTTTATGTTAATATTTTCGATCATTATGTTTATCTATGCATCTTTTACTATTTGCCTTATGTTTTATTGGATTGTCCCCCAAGAGGCCTTCCCAACTGCCGATCGCCATCAAGGGACTTCCAACAGTCCTAAAAAGGTAGAGGAAAATCCACAGTCCCTTGCGGTTCATTCAGTTTCTGTATACTGTGGACCACCAGGAGGCATACCGCTCCCCGAACCCTGACATAGTCAGGCTGAGACACAAGTTTAACACAGCACACATTTTATTCTTCACAGCACAGTACAATAGAGTACACAAGCACCAAAGAATATGGCACACAGTCCTTTCTCTCTCTTCTTCGCCCTCACCCTTCCTCGCAAGCTTTGTCCTCCACTTCCCGACTCTGGCTCATCGCTGTGAGGTTGGCAAGTCCTTTTATATTGGCCAACCTGGAAATCCTTCATTGCCCTAAAGAGGCTGCCCTCATCCCTTTCACCTTTAACCTCGTACACCATAAGAATGGGCATCACCAAGAAGACAGCATTCATTTGAACCAAAACCTTCAATGAGGGCAGAGCAAGGACCATTCTTAAGTGATTGTGCAAGGCTGAGCCAAGCCACCTCGCTTATGTACCCTGGGCACTGTTTGCTTATGTTTTTGACTTATTGTTTAAATGCAGTCATCCAGCTGGTACCCCAACCTTCCTTTTGGTGCCATCGGTCTGTTCCTCAGTCACAACAGATAGATAATAATAATTCTTTTAATAATAATAATTCTTTGCATTTATATAGCGCTTTTCTCACTACTCAAAGCGCTCAGCAATTGCAGGTTAAGGGCCTTTCTGAAGGGCCCAACAGAGCTGAGTCCCTTTTGACGTTTAGAGGATTCGAACCGGCAACCTACTGATTCCCAGTGCAGATCCCTAGCCTCAGAGCCACCACTCCACTAGATAGAACTTTACCCACAGGGAGCAATTTGGCTTTTAAATAAATAAATACATAAAAAGGTAAATAAAAAAGTAAATACACACACAATTTGCTCTAAAAACACAACAGAATGACTATAAAGGAGGAAAATTAAAAAGAAAGAAAACATCTGACTTGGCAGACCCTGTCCCAGTGAGGCGCTATGCAGGCATATAGCTGTTGGTATAAGGAGCCCCCGTAGCATTTCTTGACACACTACTACTGAACAATTCCTTTTCTACGACCTCCGGGAGGTCCAGAGTGCATCCCATAAATGAGCCTGCCCTTTTAATTAGCTTGTTGATTCGGTGGGCCTCTCTTGAAGTGTTGTTAATGGTGCAGCAGACCACAGTGTATAAAATCATACTGGCCATCACAGAGTTGTAGCAGATGTGAAGGATGTCACTTCCCACTTTAAAGGAATGCTGTTTCCTCAGGAAGAAGAGCCTGCTCTGCTCTTTCTTCTGCAGTCCCTCTGTGTTATGAGACCAGCCCAGCCTGTCATTGATTTGGACCCCCAAGTACCTGTAGGAGTGGTTCACCTCTACATCCACTCCCTGTGCCTGAGCTGTGCCCAGGTGCAGAGTCTCTTTGATGTGATGAAAGTCACGAAGCAGTTCCCTGATTTTGCTGATGTTAAGGTGCTCACAATTCTTTTTGCACCAAGTAACAATCTTCTCCACTTGACCCCTCTCCTCTGTCTCACTCCCCCCCACCTTATTGATGCACCCCATTAGTGCAGAAGCATTTGAGAACGTCTGCAAGTGACCTGACCTGGTGTTATATTTATAGATGGATGTGTACAGAGTGAATAGTAAAGGAGACGGGACCATTAATTGAAGTACTCCAGTGTTGCCCCCATCCGTATCAGAGACACAGTCCTTGAGAGATTTCAGTTTTTGATTTTATAAACTTGCAAACCTTTTTGTAAACATACTTTTACTTTGTCATTATGGATTATTGAGTGTTATTGATGGGCAAACAGGTGTACGTTTCAAATTAAAAGTATATTACAATGAAGTGTACAGACAGTGAAGGGCTCTGGACACTTCCTGAATGTCCTGTAGGTGAGTCACGAGGACTTTGCAGAGACGCGGATTTGACTGAGGGCTGTTGTGCCGGCACTGGGTCACGGATCTCCTTCCACCTCATTTCAAATCCCCATTTTTCTCCCAGTTCTTTCTGATCGGTGCTGCAGCCTGGAGGCCAAATGGGTGTAAAGACAGCTTAAATCATATTGTTTTGTTTTAATTTGCTGTTCCGTGTTGGGAGGTAGAAAGTAAAAGGTACTGCAGAAATATAAATTCACACTCTTTTTATACTTTCAAAAGGATGGAAATATTTTACAGATAGAGCTAACATATATTAGTCCAAACCCAGAAAAGGCTTTTGATGTCATGTTACAGTGAAAAGCGAATGAAAGAAATAAAAGATATATGTAGGAGGTGTATCTTTTAAGAGATTTAGGAAATATCCCTGAGGAAATCCACCAACACCAAAGGCTTACTATTCATAGGAGCGAGCATCTGTCTCACAGAAGGCAGGAGCAGCTCAAGTGACAAAGTAAGAGGAGCGGAGACTCGAGTTTCTTCACTTTGGTGGAGACTCGTGTTGTTCATCATGGATGCCTTCTGATAGACTTGTCTGTGCAGCCATGAGAAGGTTGTTGGCTAGTGCTGTGGCGTGAACTTTTTTGATAAATATTTTGCATGTCTTTAATTGTAACTTAGACAAAGCAATGTAATATTAGGGTTATATCATTGATAAGAACAGCAATGGTATGATGCCCACCTTTAGGACTGAGTCTTTGTAATTTTATGACAGGGTCGGGTGGAAGTGCCTATAACCAGTTTCGCAAGAGATTCTCTCAATCAACCCCCACAAGAGTGCCAACTACCTAGATGGCAAGCTTCAGCTTAACAAATGGTATTGGGGGGCAGGCGTGAAACCATTGGGTCACACCAGAATTCTATTGGTCTAAAGTTGCCTGCTTGGTTTTAAATCAGAAGCCGTTAAGTACCACAATGCCCTATTGGCTGTAGGGTTTAGACAGAGTCTATAGATTTGCCTGCTTTACCCCTCCCTCTCTCTCTCTTACACCATTGCCATGAAGAAGCATCTCTCTGTCACAGCATTGCCACGAGGGGCACAACTTGGCATCCATATTGAGACAGGCATGCGGCCTGTTCTGAAGAAGGCTGACCACAAATGATGATCTAACAAGTGAAACTACACATCAGCATTTATCAGGTTGTATGGTTGCCAATATTCACTTGTACTTTGATTATTGTTATTATTATGAATAATATCAATAATACATTATTCAAAGTTGTAACTTAACTCCAACTTGTCTTTTACTCTTTGTAATTCCCTGAGGTTATCGATGTAGAAGGGAAGGTGTGGAGAAGTTATAAAGTTCACTACCTTATAAACAGTGGTAGGTCTGGGAGATTTGAGGTATTCTGACAAAGGCTACACATTAATAATACAAAAGGGGAAAGGAGAGTAATAGAGAACTTTACTAGGACAAAACAGCTGTAAAATATTTCGAATGAACATCCGTTGCTATGTCAGTCCACCCAACCTGAACTTTCAAACCTGTTTACTCTCAAGCAGGATAAAGAATATGGAGATAATTTGCTGTTTTTCAATATTAATATAAAATTTATTTATATAGTTAGTTACTTAAAGACTATCGGTTCATACCTGAACCATAGCGACTTGATGGATAAACGATCTGTAGGAAGATGGATCTTGTGCCAGTTGATTAAGTGTTGCTAAAATCCTCCTTGTTGTTTCTGTGATGGTGTCAAGCTATCCCATTTGCCAGCCTTCCTGGTCGCCTTGTTCCCTCTGTTCTGCCAATCATGATGTCTCGTTCCAGTGACTGTTGTCTTCTTATGGTATGTCCAAAGTACGCGAGCAGTAGCTTTGTAATCCATGCTTGGAGTGACAGTGCCAGCTTGACTGTTCCATGACTGATTTGTTTGTCCTTCAAGCTATCCGTCTCCAGTACTGCATATCAAAAGCATCAATTCGTCGACTGTCCTGTTTCCTTAATGTCAAGCTTTACAAGCCATAGGTGACCACAGAAAAGATCAAAGTGTGTGAGCCGTATCTTGGTCAGTAGGGAAATGTCATTAGATCTGAAAACCTTGTCCAGCGATTTCATTGTCGACTTTCCCATTTGCAATCTTCTGTTTGATTGCCAGGGTAGAAGTTCACCACTGATCCAGTAGATTAAAGCAACTTCTATTTCATGTCCATCTAGTTCAAAAGTGTCTTGATCACAGTTGTCGGTTGTTAGAATTTGACACATGTGTTCATGGGATTCAGCTGAAAGGACCCAAAAAAAGGTAATTCCACGCCAGGCCAGGGGGTGGCAGGGTGCAGTAAAACTTTCTCTTTTATCTCCCAGACACGGGAAACTCTGTCTGATACTGATGATGTCACTTCTGGTCACACCCTGATGATGTCACTTCCGCATCCATACCCAAAAATGTCACTTCCAGCTCCTGCTCCAGATGACATCACTTCCACCGACCAGCCATGTAAGACACCCAACCACTTCCTTGTAATCAGTTCTGTTGTGGACTCTTCTGTGCAACCAAAACCTCATTTTTGCAGCCTGAATCAAGTATGCGGGTGGCTGTCCCAAACCTCTTTTGGTTTCAAGGTCTATTTATTTCACACCAAATTGAGTAAGAGTCCCATATCTTGGATTTCTCGTTTAACTGCCCATAGTAAGTCCTTCATGCCTTCTTGGCTGCTCACAATCAAGTGATGTGTGCATTTCTGAGATTGTTCACATTTCTCCCTCCAATCCGAATTCATTCTTCTCTTTTGGCAAGGCCAGTAAATACAGCAATGGCTGACTAAAGTGCTTTACGATCAAGAGGAAGACAATAAGCAAAAAGACCAATAAAATAGACAAACACAGCACTTATAATTGACATGCAAAAGTATTCAATCCCCATGAAATTCATCCTTATTTTCTGCATGACAAAAGATTTCTACACAAATGTATCCATTCAGTATTTTTAATGAGAGCTCTTATGCTGTTACAATACATTTCAAAGTCCAAATAAACCACTTTCTGTAGCTATTTAACTGGCGCTCTTGTTTGCCTAAGTATTTAACCCTCTGTGCTCTGGAAGCTCCAGGTTTACACAAATGACAGTCCTAATTAAACATAATGAGGTCCTCCTACTTGGAAGTCCTTTCAGTCTCTCTGGATATAAAAAGCCCCCTTTGTAAGGACCATCATCTTTGAGAAACAAAGCCATTGAAATGCATATGGCAGTAAAAGGCTTCCAAAAATATCAAAAAATTTGAATGTTGCGTTGCTCACTGTTGGATCCATCATCAGAAAGTGGAAAGTCCATCATAGCACCCAGACTCTTACTAGAGCATCAAAACAACAACAACCACCTTTATTTCTATAGCACATTTTCATACAAATAATGTAGCTCAAAGTGCTTTACATGATGAAGAAAGAAAAAAAGTACAAAGTAAGAATTAAAATAAGAGAACACAAATTAACATAGAATAAAAGTAAGGTCTGATGGCCAGGGAGGACAGAAAAAACAAAAAACACTCCAGACAGCTGGAGAAAAAATAAAATCTGCAGGGTTCTGAGGCCACGAGACCAGCCAGCCCCCTCTAGGCATTCTACCTAACATAAATGATCAGTCCTCATTGTATTCAGGGTTCTCATGGAAGAAAATGAAACATCTGAGCTAGATGTCGACTAAAAATCCAACCGTCGCTTTCAGACGTCTGCAATGCTCTTTGGCTGAAACTGGAGTGAAGGTGCATGGGGGGCCTACATCTTCAAGAGCTCTCCATAGAACAGGCCTCTACTGGAGGTTAGCAAGAAAGAAGCCATTACTCACGAAGTTCCTCATAAAAGCATGTGTCAAAAGAACAGACAAAAACGCCACAAAATGGTTTGGGTATAATGTAGGTTGGATTCAAAAATGCAAAAGATATGAGCAATCGTGGTCACTGAGTTCAATACTGAAGTGATTTGCAGGAAACAAGATGGCGGTTTTATGGTCGAGCAGAGGATGTGAGGTCAGCAGCGTAGGAACTGAAAATGAGGTCATTGAGGCCAGAACTGGAAGTGACGTCATCGGGTCCAGAACCAGAAGTGATGTCATCAAGGCCAGGTGGAATTTCCCTTAACTGGTCTGCAGAGGAAAGACAGAAATCATTAGTGCACTCTGCCACCCCCTGGTCTGGCGTGGAATTGCCCTCATTTGAGCCCTTTAGCTGCCTCCCATGCGCACGTGTGTGACAGATGTATGGCTTTTTGCCACCAAGCATTAGAAAGACTCAGTTAAGACATGGGAGGGGGTTTTATGGTCAGATGAAGCCAAAATAGAACTTTATGGCCAGCCTTCCAATGTGTGGCATAACACTTACACTGCCCATGCCTCAAGAAACACCATACATACAGTGAAATGTGGTGGTGGCAGCATCGTGCTATAGGAATGCTTTTCATGTGCTAGAACTGGGAGTCTTGTCAGAGTTGAAGGCACAATGAATGGAACCAAATACCGCACAATATTGCAGGAGAACTTGTTCCAGTCTGCTATGAACTTACAGCTCGAGAGAAGATTCCTCTTTCAACATGACAATAACTTTAAGCATAAGGCCTAAGCAACACTGGAAAGAGTCAAACACAGAAAGGTGGATGTTTTGGAATGGCCAAGTCAAAGCCCTGATCTTCACCCTATTGAGAATCTGTGGCAATTTTTGAAAGCTGCTGTTCAGAGACGCCATCCCTCCAACAGAGAGGATCTCACAATCAATTCTGGGGAAGAATCCCTCTTGAAAATGTGCACAACATAGTTACATACTCGAAAGAATGAAGGCTGTTAGTGAAGGAAAAGGCTTCTTGAAAAAGTATGAATGTGTAGGCCTTGAAAACTTCTGCAAACACGAACTTTGGAGTTTTTCTTCTTCATTTTAATATCGAGAGAAAATGGTTTGTTTTAATGACAAGCGTGTCGTATCAGGAGATTGAAATTAATAAGATCATTTGTAGCCTTTGCTTTGCTAAGAGCAGATAACAGCAACAAGTAAAAATGTATGGACCACAAGAAGCAAGTGTCAAAAATATGAGTGTCTAAACCTTTAGACGAGAATAAAAATTGACTTCTAAAAGGAGGCACCAAAAATTAATTAAAGAGAATACCAAAAAGTTCTTAATAAAAAACACAAGAAGAAGCAGAGCTATTTCAGATTATCATGGGAAAAAACAACAATCTTTTTTTCCGCCCGAGTGCTCTGATGACATCTTGTGGGATCGGCTAGAAAAGAATAAGAAGTACCACGAGTAATAACTAAAGCAAAAAGCAGAAAATCAATTTAGAACTTTAGAGCATGCAAGCCCAAGATGAAAATCTAACTCATAACCAAAAAAGGCAGAAGAATCGGTTTTTACACATTGACAAGTAAATGTAATCATTTCCTTTTCTTTGATTATGTTCTTGAATAAAGGCACATTTGTTTTGTTATACCCTTTGTGAAAGTATTTATTTGATATTTGAACTTCAGTCTTCACACATTACACACTTCATGTCGGCATTTTGTCATTATTATAACGTTAAAAAATATTCGGTTTTAGTTATGTGTTCAGCATTTCTTGCCTCACATTTCCTGTCATCTTACACTTACCCAGATCGTCGTAGACATGGAACACACATAAAATGTATGTATTCCAAATAACGATATATTACTTATCCTACACAATTCCAGACACCTCACACCCAGATAACCAGATTTAAGCTCTGAGAATTTTGCATCTGACTTCAGCTGTGTCAGTGTGAGGAATTGGATAGCAGGCTGCTTGCTGCCTGTGCTGATCAACATATTTGCAAAACAAAAGATGCTAATGAAAAGGTGCAAAGGAATTTAAGGTGGCCTGGTATTGCAACTTTTTTCGTAGGCTTCAGGGATTCAAGTATTAAATCACACAAACTCACTTTTAGAAAGTCTTTCAGGTAATCCACAAAGTCGAATAAAGAAAGTGATCTATAAAGCCCATGGCCACGGACGTCACCCCAATTAATCCCACTAGCATTGTCTCTAGGAACAGCATGGCAACCATCAAACAAGGCTGTAGCAGAGCAGCCCATGTGATGGTGTCATGGAGGAACAGAAATAAAAATTAACGTCAGAATTGACTTTAATGACGTCAAAAATAGAGAAAGAATGGTGAACTTAAAAAAATAATATTGCAATAACAACATAAAATGGCGAATTATGACAACATCACCTGCACCGTGCACATCTTTGTCATTATTAGGGAAACATTTAAACGAATGACAGCAGCCATCAATAAACAGTAAAATCCACTCTCTCTATATAAAATCCTAAGCCTAAAAGTGCAACGATTTTATGTGACGTTTTCATGTTTTTTGTCACGCTTTAAATCAGGCTTATTTTAAAACCTATACATATATGTTTAGTATTATTCTTTTCAGAATTTATCGAACTTTAATATGATGTTGTTAGATTTTCAGATTCTTATTCCATTTTTAAATTATAAACTAAAAAATAGCAAGAACTCACGTCTTGCGAGACGAGAATTTGTGCCAAGAGATTTAACCACACCTGGGGCCAGAAATAAAAGACAAAGAGTAGATGACAAAGACGGCTGCTGTACAGGCTATTAAATGTTCAAAGCAACATGCGAGATGCAGATCATGTGGCACGGCAGCAGCAGCAGCAAGCCAGCAGCTGATCAAGCAAAGAGGAGGTAAAAATGAACTGTATTTGTTTCCCATTGTATCACCATTTAAAAGGGGGTTTCGGAGGAGCAACCGCATCTCCTTAGCATGCGTTCAGCCCCCCCCTCTTCATAACACGAGCGGCAGAGACGCGAAGTGGCTGGCGCATAGGCCACAAGGGTTGGCAAGTGAAGCGAGCAGGGGCAACCCCCTAGTATAAATATAAAAATGAGAATCCAAATGAAAAACCAACGTAATCATTTAAAAGCTCATGTTTTTGGGACCCCTGAGTCACGACAGCCAAGATGCATTAGTTTCACTATCGGTGTCAACGTCTGATGAGCAGTTCACATGGTCACCGCTACCTCTGATTATACTAATGGTTCACATTCAGTTTGCTCTACAACTAACTTTAAAGCTTTTCATTTACATGACATAACATTGTTTCGGCTGAAGGCAACGCCCCACTCATGAATATTAATGAATTACCATAGAGTGGCAGAATGATCGATTTTTTTATTTTGCAGTTTGATGCTATTTCATCCACCAGATGGCAGCAGAATGCTGTCCTGAGCTAATTCTGGCTTGACGGGGATGTCCTCTGGTTTGTCCATTTTTACATTGTATTTTGAGCCCAAGTGACACTCATAGTTAAAGCCAAGGAGGTTAAATCCACAACCATAGCAACACTCTGGATTTGCTCATTTGTATTTACTAAAGATTCATCAATTGACATTTTTGTAGTCAATTCTGAATGTTAAGAATTCTTTACATGAATTGATTTTGGATTTCAGAACAAATGTAATGAACAAGTGCCCTGTGGACGATATAATAATTCAAGTAAGAATTTAAAACTGCTTCCGTAAAGCTCTGAGCGCTTCTTAATTTCCAACCCAATTGCAAATTTGTTGTCTTCCAAAGACTTATGTCAAGTTGCCGTAGGATAAATTGTTTGTTACTTTGATGTTCTCTAATTATGAATTCATGCGTTCAGCCATCTATTTTCTAATTCTGCTTTAATTCAGTAGTACTCCAGCAAATTGAAACAACAAATTGGTTAAATGAAACATGACTAAGGACCCTGTGTTTATTTGACATAGTTTTCAGCAAGCCAGCCACTTCATTTGCCTTCCTGTTATTAATAAGCACGGGAGACGCCCCACAATTGTACAGACCATACAGTACTTGAAAGTCGCTCAGCAGTGTCAACAGGCTTGGGCTTTATTTGCGCTCTCATGCTGTTTAAAACCTAAAATCCATTTCGCTGAGCCCAACACTTCACTTACACTCCCCATGTTATTTAACACGAGTCATTTGCATCACTTGTGTGAAAGTTGGTCAACAACCGCAGCGAGTGTCTTGACTCACATATTAGCTAATGCTATTTATTACAGTTAAGTTGCTTAGCAATTTCAGCAGGTCATCTACTTCACTTATGATTCCATATTGTTTAATATGTGAAAGTCGATCAGCAATTTCTGCAGGCCACCTGCTTCATTTAGACCTCTGTGGTATTAAATATGTGAAAGTCAGTCGGCCATCACAGATGTCTGCTACACCGAGTCCCCCCTACTAATATAATTATTAAAGATGATCAGTGATCTCAATGAGATGTCACCTTCACAAACCTTCCCAGGTCACAGTTATGCCAATTGAAGCTATCAGCCATTCCCCATCAATAACCCATAGTGACAACGCGGAAACGTCTTCAGAAAGGAATACAAGTTTATTTAAAATCAAAAACTAAGATCTCTCATTCCTATAAGTATTCAGATCCTTAATTCATTAATTTGTGGAAGCCACTTTAACAGCAATTCCAGCTTTATGTCTTCTTGGGTAAGACTCTACAAGCTTTGCACATCTGGATTTGGGCAGTTTATTTCATTGTTTCAGGCAGATCCCACTCAGGCCCCTACTAGATTGGGTCTGAGTCTGGGACACTAGGGGACACTGAGAGACTTGTCCTGAAGCCACTCCAGTGTTGTCTTTGCTGTATGTCTCAAAGCATTGTTGTGCCAAAAGGGGAACCATAGTGCCAGTCTAAGGTGGTGTGCACTCTGGAGCAGGGTTTCTTTAAGGACCTCTCTGTATTTGGTTGCATTCATCAATTCTACCCTGTCTACCTTCTCCCTTCGACGAGAAGAACCCCGATAGCATGATGCTACCACTGCCATGCTTCTGAATATCATTAGGTAGGTGGTAAGCAGTGCTTAGAGTTTTGCCCAAAGAGTTTATTTTTTGTCTGTCTAGCACAGAGGATCTTCTTCTTCATGCACTCAGACTCCTTTAAATTATCACATGCCCGTCACTCAAGAGTGTTTTCCATCTAGTCACTCTACCCTATACACCTGACTAATGGAGTGCTGCTGAGATTGCTGTCTTTCAGACAGCAGAGGACATCTGAAGCTCTGTTAGAGTGACCATTGGATCCTTGGTCACCTCTATGACTGAGGCCATTCTTACCCTGTTACTCAGTTTAACCCTTAAACCGCCGGAACCAGCTATAGTCGGTTCCCAATGCAATTTGCCAGTACGCCGGAGCTGAGTATATTTGGCGACATACATTCATTGAACGCCGCAACCTGCTATAGTCGGTCTCCACTGCAATATGCCAGCATGCCGGAGCTGATCAGTCCATGCTGCACATTTGATGAGCAGCCAGCTCATGACCACTGGCGCCCCCTAGCGAATCAGCATCACTGTCTCAAAGATTCAGCCGCTGCACTAGACTAGCCTGCCAGCATTGGCGTTGGCCTCTCTGTGCAGCCAGTTCAAGCGCAGTTGGCTCGGGAATTTACTGAATTTCATCAATGGTGTCAGTTACATCTTGAACATACACTCACCTAAAGGATTATTAGGAACACCATACTAATACGGTGTTTGACCCCCTTTCGCCTTCAGAACTGCCTTAATTCTACGTGGCATTGATTCAACAAGGTGCTGAAAGCATTCTTTAGAAATGTTGGCCCATATTGATAGGATAGCATCTTGCAGTTGATGGAGATTTGTGGGATGCACATCCAGGGCACGAAGCTCCCGTTCCACCACATCCCAAAGATGCTCTATTGGGTTGAGATCTGGTGACTGTGGGGGCCATTTTGGTACAGTGAACTCATTGTCATGTTCAAGAAACCAATTTGAAATGATTCGAGCTTTGTGACATGGTGCATTATCCTGCTGGAAGTAGCCATCAGAGGATGGGTACATGGTGGTCATGAAGGGATGGACATGGTCAGAAACAATGCTCAGGTAGCCCGTGGCATTTAAACGATGCCCAGTTGGCACTAAGGGGCCTAAAGTGTGCCAAGAAAACATCCCCCACACCATTACACCACCACCACCAGCCTGCATAGTGGTAAGAAGGCATGATGGATCCATGTTCTCATTCTGTTTACGCCAAATTCTGACTCTACCATTTGAATGTCTCAACAGAAATCGAGACTCATCAGACCAGGCAACATATTTCCAGTCTTCAACTGTCCAATTTTGGTGAGCTCGTGCAAATTGTAGCCTCTTTTTCCTATTTGTAGTGGAGATGAGTGGTACCCGGTGGGGTCTTCTGCTGTTGTAGCCCATCCGCCTCAAGGTTGTGCTTGTTGTGGCTTCACAAATGCTTTGCTGCATACCTCGGTTGTAACGAGTGGTTATTTCAGTCAAAGTTGCTCTTCTATCAGCTTGAATCAGTTGGCCCATTCTCCTCTGACCTCTAGCATCAACAAGGCATTTTTCGCCCACAGGACTGCCGCATACTGGATGTTTTTCCCTTTTCACACCATTCTTTGTAAACCCTAGAAATGGTTGTGCGTGAAAATCCCAGTAACTGAGCAGATTGTGAAATACTCAGACCGGCCCGTCTGGCACCAACAACCATGCCAAGCTCAGAATTGCTTAAATCACCTTTCTTTCCCATTCTGACATTCAGTTTGGAGTTCAGGAGATTGTCTTGACCAGGACCACACCCCTAAATGCATTGAAGCAACTGCCATGTGATTGGTTGATTAGATAATTGCATTAATGAGAAATTGAACAGGTGTTCCTAATAATCCTTTAGGTGAGTGTATAATTGTTGCAGTAGTTTGCAATAGTTTTTACAGTTCATTAAAATGATCAGTGTTGCAGTAATTGTGATGTTCTTTGCATGAAAAAAATATGTGTTTCTTTAAAATTTCACTTTTTCTTGGTGAGTTGTGGCATTTCCTTAAAAAGTGCAGTTGGTGTTCAGGGCTGCCCCCAAGTATGTGGCAGTTTAAGGGTTAACCAGATGGCAGTTTTTCAATTCTAGGAAAAGTCCTGGTGGTTTCAAAGTTATTCTATTTCACAATGGAAGACTCAAAGCTTTCCAAATGGTTTTTGGGAACCTCAGAGTTTCTTCATCTCAGGGTCAAGAGGGTCCATGAACACTTCCACCAGCTTAAACAAAGTTAATCTGAAATGAATCTCGATGATAACCAAAGTGTGCTCAGTTTAAAACCGAATATTGCTTTACTTTTTCGTTTAATCCACCATGCAATTTGTCACAAACTCCTATAATTTATTTTCGTGAGTATTTATTTTGACAGCAACATCAATTTCTGGCAGAAAAAGTGAAAGAATATGGACAATGAAACCAAACTGTTGACACTTGTTATGGTTACTTGGATGTAAGCAAAATGACGTGTTTTTGGAGTTTTAATATCCCACTTACTGCTTTAAAAGTAATAACACTTTTATGGCCAAGTGATAGGGAGAGTCTGCACAGTTTACAGGCTGAGCACATCAGTCCTCTCCCTTCTTAAACACTGAGCGCTTCTTTAATACAAATCCATCGAGGACGCTTTATAAAAAGCATTTTCTCGCAGCAACTACTCTACATCCTTGTCCATGCTAGGTCTAATATCGCTCTTCTTGGCTTTTTGGCTAAGGGAAATCAACAAGGATTTGCCATCCTGGGCCTTTCAAAGTCAATCTACGTCATCATTCCTCTTCTACGTGTGCAGAAAGTATTTTTTTTTTACCAAATCAATCTCACAAGCTGATAAATTAACCCAACTTGGCATTATGTTTACCCTGGAAAAAAAATT
>JANRMT010062816.1:6388842-6430128 GCA_026402145.1 Polypterus bichir lapradei | reverse complement strand
CTTTATTAATCCCCAAGGGGAAATTCACATAATCCAACAGCAGCATACTGATACAAAAAACAATATTAAAGAGTAATAAAAATGCAGGTAAAAAGGTAGAAAGATAAAGACTTTAAAGGTATACAGGCCATCCCCGGGTTACGTATGAGATAAGGACTGTAGGTTTGTTCTTAAGTTGAATTTGTATGTAAGTCGGAACAGGCACATTATTTTAATAAATGCTATTGTTGACCGACTGTAACCCAGTGCTCTGCCAATGAATGATGGAGCTTCACCTCTCTCTGACCTTTTTATTATTTCTACTTTATTTTCCATGCTGATGGTTTTTCTCTTCTTTACTGTATCACCAACACTTGCATCAGATTTGTGTTTCAGAGACATTGTTGAAGGGTGAAGACAAAAGGCTAGGATGAGCTCTTTTGCACAGCACTGTACACGCTATCACAGCAGGAAGGCACCCGTCGTCAACACGTCTGATGTACTGACGAGAGACAACTTCCTACTATGTGCGTAACAGTACAGGCAGGCTTGCTATTGAGAATGAATGGGGGCATCGACAGGTGGTTCATCACCAGCCCACCTCACAGTCACCTCCACTACAGTATGCTGCCCGCAGCGTCCGCCCACCAAGAACGAACATGGTGCGGCCAAAGGCGGGTAGTGAATCGCCCCCATTCAATAGGCAGCCATCCGATGCACACTACAATGCTACCCCCCGCCGCCCCGTTCACCCTCAATGGCTTCCATTCAGCCACAACCGGGTCACCGCTTGCAGCATTACCAGCTGCCCACTGAGAACGAACGGGGCAGCCGTGTGTGGTGGGCGGGCAGTGAAACCGCTTCCCGCCAGGAGTCGCCCGAGGAACACTACACTGCGCGGGCAGCGAAATTGCCCCCCTCCAGCCTCCATCCAGCCACCGCTTGCACCATCCCCAGGCTGAAGATGATGGAGCGGCAGTTACTGAGGTGCATGCATCGCAGCTGCGGCCCCGTCTGTAAGTCGTAGGTCGGATGTCCGTAAACTGGGGACTACCTGTATAACATACATATGTAAATATCCAACACATCATCATATACTGTATATAGGACAGGCATGTTCTGATTCAGATTTTAGCAAAGCGTCCTTTGTGTGGCACATTTTGAAGCGGTCACCAACACGCAGCCCGATGTCACAGTCAGGACAGTATAAGTGTAGCTTGTCCTCGTTAACATTAAAAGTGCTTTAAACAATCAGGTTACAGTGGCGTCCTTATTTAATTAAATGTGAAATGAAGCCATGTGCTGAGCAGCCACAATGACAGCAGGACTGAAGAGCGATCACATAGTGCCAGATGTCTAGCAAGGATAAAAAGGCTAAAGTACAGGTGGAGGCTGTTTCATGCATTAAATGGTTTTTTAATTAAAATTAATCCGTTGTTTTATTCATTGCAGACTGGCAGGGCGTCCTCTCTCTCCATCTACAGTGGATTTGGAAAGCCTTCAGAACTGTTGTGAAAGATGTCCATGGCAGTGCAAGTTTAAAAAAACAAAAAGCAGTGCATCCTGGGATATGTGGGTGTGGCTGCGGAGTGTTTGGTGTGGAGTTGAGCTGACTGAATTGGGTCAGCTGCTCTGCAGATGCTAATTAGGCTGCCACATCTACAGGTGCATGTAGGGGAGACGGATGGGACGGAGTGGATAATAAAGGAAAATGTAAAAAGATGGCAGGCAGACAGAAAGGCAAGGCAGGCAGAAAAGTTCTGAGGATCATGGAGGAGCTGGTGCTGTTATGGGGAGAAGGTAGGTGGTCGGGAAGTGACCCCAAGATGAACGAGTAATTGGTACTTGAAGGACAGAGCCACTCATGCTGAGCAATCGCTAGGAGTAGAAGTGACCAACCACTCTGAGTGGGCTCCTTTGGTAATGGTGGCTGGGGACAGGAGTTGGGCTTGTGGGGGAAGGCAGCGTGGACCCAGCGAGTGCCCTAGTGGGTACAGCCTGAAGTGGCTGGGGCATCTCGGCCAACGTGTCCTCAAAGATAAAGGTGAGCTGAGGAGACATCAGTTTTAGAGGGAGGCACTAAGAAGTGTGGTGGTTTTAAAAGAAGATCTGGACTGTGTTTAAACCTTGGAATTTTAACTGCGTAAGAGATTGGACGGACATGATAAGGAGTTGGGGTGCCAACAGGATGCATCTGGAGCACCACCATAAAGGGTCTGAATACTTATATGAAGGACAGATTTCAGTTTTTGATTTTTAATAAATTTAATATATAATATAATTTCATATTGTGATTGGCCTTACTGATGGAAGGACCAGGGGGGGAGAGCTTGTACGGGACATTTATCTTAACCTGGAACAGCAGAGGGCAGAACCCCCCCCTCCCCGCCGCCCCCTGCTTGGTATGGTGCCATGGGCTGTTGGTGGTCTGTGGTCTCCTCCAGGGGGGAAAATGGAGAACTGCAGAGCCCTTTATTGCGGCCACACCCTGGAGTTCATGGGACACCTGGAGCACATCCAGGCTCTCTATTAAAGGAGTCAGGACACTCCAATCTGTCGGGGCGGAAGGACTGACATAAAGAGTTAGAAGGCAAAGAAAGTGCCATTTTGTTGTGCTGCGCTTATCGTTGTATTGCGCTGTGAAGGTGGGAACGACTGGGAAGAGTTTCCCACTGCAAAATAAAATGTGTGCGTCTGTGTGTGTCTGTGTCGGGTTTGGGGAGTAGGTGCACCCCCGGTTGTCACAATATGTAATATAATTTAATAAATAATCCTTTCACAAGGTTTATTTTGAAAGGTTTATTTATTAAAATGAAATGTCCACTGAAAATGAAATCTGCAATGCAGTGAAGTTTGCACAAAGTGAAGGGGCCTTTCCGCTCCATCATTCATTATCAAGCCCACGTAAGTCACTTCATGGTTTCTGGAGTGCCCACCCCACCCTGTCTCCCTTCTGATTTGAAGTATTATGTTTCTTTCAGTTGTCTGTTTTAAACTCCTCGATTATAGCCAAAACACCAAACCTGCCGGTAGCACGAGAAGAAGCACCGCAGCCCTTAACGAATGGGAGATGAGCTCCTGTGAACATTCCTTCCTGAATCGCAGGTCTCTTTCCTCCATCTGGACGTGCAGCAGGTTTGCATTCGTGAGCTGCTCGCCTTCCAGCCATCCCTTCCTCCCACCGCTGCCCACCCCGCTGTGCGTGTTTACGTGCGAGCCTCTCACCTACAGAACACATAAAGAATACATAAGTAGCCTTGTTTATAAAGGGGGCACCCCACCACGCACATAACTGGAAAATGGCAGGGCTGGCACGGCTCACGTATCCACAACAGGCAGCGCATTAAAACTGCAGGAATTCTGCTCAGGCTGAATTGTGAGGCAGACCACACGGCCCGACATTCACTCCGATTTAATTGCTCTCAAACGGCCCCGGTGGATTGCACAAAACACTGGCAATCATTCTTTGTTTTCGCCCAAACATCACAATTTTTGGAATTGGCAGGGCTCTTTTCTTTTAATTCTCTTTTTCTTACCTCTACAAATCTCTCTTAGATATATAACAAAAGGAATCTCCCCTCTGGTTATGCCATTTAAAGCGCATTCCTGACTCCCACTCCGGGATCTCAGGAGGGTGATAAGAGGCTAAATCACTTGGGTGAAATTGTCGACTGCAATTACCTATCCATCCATTACTGAACTGGTGTATTCTAATTTAGGCTGCGGGAGGGCTGGCAGCATGGAGCCCAAGGCAGGATGGGGTGCCAGTCTGTCAGTGGGCACACATGAGGCCAGTCAGTCAGTGAGAAGCAATCAAGAGACAAAAGGAGGCCAACACAGGCAGCCTTTGTTTTATATAGTACCTTTCTTTAGTGATCACCATTTTAACCAGGAACTTTAGTACTTTTTATTTTAGTTTGATCACAGATAGATTAAATGACCTTATCAGAGTCACACTGTTAAGAGATACTGACTGAAATGGCAACCTTGTAGTTAAAATCTTTTCATTCAAACCATCCAATAGAGACAAGTAAGGCTTTGCTATGGAAGACTACATTCAAGAAGCTGGAAATACAGTTTACAATACAGTACAGTACAATTTATTTTTATATAGCCCAAAAATCACACAAGAAGTGTCAGAATGGGCTTTAACAGGCTGTGCCTTTTAACAGCTCCCCCGAGCCTTGACTCTCTAAGAAGACAGGGAACAACTCCAAAATAAACCCTTGTAGGGAAAGAAAATGGAAGAAACCTTGGGAAAGGCAGTTCAAGGAGAGACCCCTTTCCAGGTAGTTTGGGCGTGCAGTGGGTGTCAAAAAACAGGGGGTCAATACAATATACATAACAGAACACAAGTAATCCTCAACTCTTCAGTAAACGTTTGCCACACATGTTTGTTCTGGTCAGGATGATCCATATGGCTATTTTATCAATCTATCGATCCATCAAGTTCCCTGCATTTCCAGAATGCCCTTCCCAACAGGTTCTCCCATCTCAGCTAAGCATTTCTGAAGATTTGTTAAAGCCTTCATTTTGTTCTTGGTCACTGCCCTGATGGACAAACTTCTTGACTGGTTACTCAGTTTGGACAGATGGTCAACTCCATTAGGAGTTTAGAAATGGCTTTATCCCATTGCCCTGATCTATAGGCCTCCCCACAATTTGTTCATTAAAGCCTACCGGGAGTTTCTTGGTAACTTGGGTTACCAAGTTGGGCTACAACCTTGATCTTGATCTCGGTTTTTTTCCTGATCTGCAGAGTGAATTATGGGACTTTGTATACACGGGTGTGTGTGCCTTTCTAAATGATGTCCAGTGGATTCAATTTGTCACCAGTGGAGTTCTAGAAACATCTTAAGGAGAATTTAAACAAACACCAAAGTACTGACCACCATTTAGAGTGCCAGTGTGAAGTTCCAAAAGGCTCTATTATCAATCTATCAATCTATCAACCTATCTTTATTTACAGCTTACCCTTCCAACAGGCTCTCTCATCTCAGCTGAGCATTTCTGAAGGCTTGTTAAAGCCATCATTGGGTTCTTGGTCACCTCCCTCACGGAGAAACTTCTTGGCTGGTAACTCAGTTTGGACAGATGGTCAACTCCAGGAGGAGTTTAGAAATGGCTTTATCCCATTGCCCTGATCTAGGCCTCCCCTCAATTTGTTCATTGAGGCCTACTGGGATTTTCTTGGTAACATCATGTCCTGGTTTTTGTCCTGACCTGCAGGATGAATTATGGGATTTTATAAATGTGGGTGTGTGTGCCTTTCTAAATGATGTCCAGTTGATTCAGTTTGTCACCAGCAAACTCCAAGCAAGTTCTAGAAACATCTCAAAGGGAATTTAAGCAAACGGGATGCACATAACCACCATTTAGAATGCCAGTTTGGAGTTCCATAAAGCTGTTTTTTCAATCTATCAATCCATCGTCCCAACTTTATTTAAAAGATATCCTTCTGACAGGTTCTCTCATCTCAACAGAAGCACCTTTGTAGAATAGTCATTGGGTTCTTGGTCGCCTCCCTGACTAAGGCCTTTCTTGCCCCTTTACTCAGTTTGGCCAGATGGTCCTGGTGCTTCCCAACTTCTTCCATTTCACAATTATTGAGGCCACTGTGCTCCAGAAAACACTCAAAGCTGAATGTTTTACCCTATTGCCCTTATTTATTCCTCACCACAATTTGATCGCAAAGGTCTACAGAGAGTCCCTTGGACTTCTTGATTCGGTGTTTGCATTGACATGTAGTGTAAATTGTGGAACCTTCTATACGCAGCTGTGTATGCCTTTCTAAATGATGCCTGACTAATTCACTCCAATCAAGAGACACTTCTCAAGGAGAATTAAAGCAAACAAGATGCACCTGACCACGCAGCATCTCTTCATTTTATAGGATTTCTTGCGTGGAGGTTGCTACTCAGAAGAGTCTTGCTGCTCCGTGACAACGCAGCAGTGAGGGCAATGTAAGAACTGCAGTTTGAACGTCTCTCACTTCCTGCTTACAGCCCGGACCTGGCACATCGTCATGAGGTCACCTCTGATGATGACGTTAAAGAAGCAGTGCCAAAAGCAACCCAAACAGAGGAAAGTCCAACGAACGGCACGAAAAAATAAAATGTGGATCAAACAAGTCAAAGAAGACATAAAGAATCGAAGAATCACCCTTGATGATGCTAGAACAGTGGCCATGGACCACCATTGGCACCCACAGCAGCATGCAAGCTTAGGAAATGACCTAAAGCAAGTGCCAGCTAGGGATCAAAGAAGAAGAAGAAGAAGAAGAAGGACCAAATCTGTATATTTATAGGTACGGAGTATTTTGGAATTTGAAGGACATGCAGTTACTGATAAGACAATTAATGATCTGTCTAAGCAATAAAGCTGATAAAGTTTTGCTAACTGAGGGTCACCAGACATGACCTAACTCTTGCTGGTATGAGCTGAGAATTATGGGAAGAGTTTTGGGCAAAGATATCCAAGCTATAGAAAAACTGAAGACTACTTTAACTGATATTCAGAACTTTAATGCAAAGTTCTGGAGCAGCATTAATGCTATTAAAGACCTTGTTTAGTTAAATTAAAATATTATAACTTCCTTTCTTCCACAATGTTCTAGAAGTAATACGAGAAATATTTCTGGAAAAAAGGAACCAAATATAAACTGCTCAAAAAAATGAAAGGAACACTTTGAAAACACATCAGATCTCAATGGGAAAAAAATCCTGCTGGATATCTCTACTGATATGGACTGATATGGTGATGTGTTAGAAACAAAAGGAAAGGACGCCACAGCATGGAAATGAAAATGATCAACCTACAGAGGGCTGAATTCAAAGACACCCCAAAAATCAAACTGAAAAAATGATGTGGCAGGCAGACGAGTCCATTTTGCCAAAACTTCATTACAGCAACTCCAAATCGTACTCAGTAGTTTGAATGGCCCCCACGTGCTTGTATGCATGCCTGACAACGTCGGGCGGGGGGGCATGCGCCTGATGAGACAACGAATGACGTCCTGGGGGATCTCCTCCCAGATCTGGACCAGGGCATCACTGAACTCCTGGACAGTCTGAGGTGTCGGATGGACCGCAACATAATGTCCCTTCCAGAGGTGTTCTATTAGATTGAGGTCAGGCAAGTGAGCTTGGGGGCCAGTCAATGGTATCAAGTCCTTCATCCTCAAGGAACCGCCTGCATACTCTCACCATATGAGGCCAGGCATTGTCGTGCACCAGGAGGAACCCAGGAGCCACTGCACCAGCATAGGGTCTGACATTGGGTACAAGGACGTCATCCCGATACCTAATGGCAGTCAAGGTGCAATTGTCTAGCCTGTAGAGGACTGTGCGTCACCTCCATAGATATGCCTCCCTAGACCATCACTGAGCCACCACCAAACCAGTCGTGCTGAACGAAGTTACAAGCAGCATAACGTTCTCCAGGGCTTCTCCAGACCCTTTCACGTCTGTCACGTGTGCTCAGGGTGATCCTGCTCTCATCTGTGAAAAGCACAGGGCGCCAGTGGTGGACCTGCCAACTCTGGTATTCTATGGCAAATGCCAATCAAGCTCCATGGTGCCGGGCAGGCTGTGAGCACAGGGCCCACTAGATGATATCGGGCCCTCAGGCCACCCTCATGAAGTCTGTTTCTGATTGTTTGGTCAGAGACATTCACACCAGTGGCCTGCCTGCTGGAGGTCATTTTGTAGGCTCTGGCAGTGTTCATCCTGTTCCTCCTTGCCCAAAGAAGCAGATACCAGTTGGTCCTGCTGATGGGTTAAGGACCTTCTACGAGGGGCCCTGTCCAGCTCTCCTACAGTAACTCCCTGTCTCCTGGAATCTCCTCCATGTCCTTGAAACTGTACTGGGAGACTCAGCAAACCTTCTGGCAATGGCACGTATTGATGTGCCTGCCATCCTGGAGAAGGTGGACTACCTGTGCCACCTCTGCAGGGTCCAGGTATCACCCGCCTCATGTCACCAATAGTGACACTGACCATAGCCAAATACAAAAACGAGTGAAAAAACAGATGAGGAGGGAAAAATGTCAGTGGCCTCCCTCCACCTGTGAAACCATTCCTGTTTTGGGGAGTCGTCTCATTGTTGCCCCTCTAGTGCACCAAAGCAGCTGAAACTGATGAACAACCCACCTCTGCTACTTTACTGACCAGATCAATAGCCCAAATGTTTAGTTGATTTGATGCTATACTCTCATTTAGAAGCGTGCCTTTAATTTTTTTGAGTAGTATATTTTTTGCCTATGAAAAGTTTTGTTTGCTTAAAATGAATGTGTAAAGTTCACAGCTCATAATATTGGTATCTCTAGGCAGGACATTATTTAAGCAAATGAAAGTTACAAGTATGGAAGAAGGTCGAGTATAAATAGGACACAAGTTGTACCAGGGGTTTTATTTTCACACAGCGGAACTTCAGACCAATCGAACAATTTACCAGGTAGTTCAGCTTAAAGTGACACATTGGGGACTTTAAAGTTAGGTTAGGTTAGGCTGAATGGCCTGTTCCCATCCAAAAGTGTCTCACGAGAGACAGACATTGTGGTCTAGCAGAGAAGTAGCCAGACTGCAAAGCCCAGGGCTGATGTTCTACTCCACGCTGTGGACACCTGACATGACCTTCGAGTGATTTCTCCCAGCAGTGCTACAATTACGGAAATGTGCAGAACACACTTGTAAAGGAAATTTTCAAAAAAAAAAAAAAAAAAAAATAGAAGCCCTGCGGCCTTCCAAATGCAAAGAGGAGAGAAATACAGACACACATCTCCTCCTTCAAATCCTGTCAATGTACTGTTTGATTAAATCCATACTGTAAGCCTCATCCATTGCTAATGAATGTGAGGAATGAATCCGTTTTGAAAAGTCTATTTACTTAACACTGGCTAAGCTCCTGAAATCTGTCAACGAGGCTCAGAGCATCACTGCCAGAGAGATGCCCCTCAGCTTGCATCAACAGCTACGTAAAAATATTCCATCTGACAGGCAATTCCACCTTGAGCGAAGTCCAATAGCATGCAAAACGTTAAAGTAGAAAACATATAAGCCACGGCTTTCAGCATAGGCTTTCCTGAGCTTCTGTATCGACTCTCCTTGACAAGCAAGCCTGTTGCATGGCCTTCATTTCCTTTTCAATAAGTATGGACTGAGGCTGCCACATGAGGCTTCATGCCCTCACAGCTGCAGGCTACTTGTGATTCTTTATCCTTTGTCACACACGTGCGCATGGGAAGCAGCTACAGGGTTTGAAAGAAGGTAATTCCACACCAGGCCAGAGTGGGTGGCAGAGTGCATTGGCCCATTCTCTTTTTTTCCCCGCAGACCAAATACGGAAAATTCTGCCTGGCCCTTGAACATCACTTCTGGTTTCCACCCCTGAAAACATCACTTCCAATTCCATCACTGAAGATGTCACTTCCGGTTCCAGCCCTGAAGATGTCACGTCCGGTTCCACCCATGATAATGTCACTTCCTCTTCCACCCCTGAAGACGTCACTTCTGGTTTCCACTCCCGAAGACGTCACTTCTGGTTCCATCCCTGAAGACGTCACTTCCGGCTCCACCCATAAAGTCGTCACTTCCAGTTCCACCCCTAAAGACGCCACTTTCTGTTTCCATCCCTGAAGACGTCACTTCCAGTTTCTATCCCTGAAGACGTCACTTTCTGGTTTCCATCCCTGAAGATGTCATTTCCTGCTCTACCCCAGCAGATGTTACTTCCGGTTTCCACCTCGGCAGACGTCACTTCTTGTTCCACCCCTGAAGACGTCACTTCTAAACTCCACCCCTTAAGATTTCACTTCCATTTTCCACCCCTGAACACGCTACTTTCTGTTTCCATCCCTGAAGGCGTCATTTCCAGTTTCTATCCCTGAAGATGTCACTTTCTGGTTTCCATCCCTGAAGATGTCATTTCCTGCTCCACCCCAGCAGATGTCACTTCCAATTTCCACCCCAGCAGATGTCACTTCTAAATTCCACCCCTGAAGACGTCACTTCCATTTTCCACCCCTGAACACGCCACTTACGGTTTCCATCCCTGAAGATGTCACTTCCTGCTCCACCCCAGCAGATTTCCCTTCTGATTTCCACCCCTGAAGATGTCACTTCCGGTTCCACCCCTGAAGACGTCACTTCTGATTCCACCCCAAAGAAGTCATTTCCATTTTTCACCCCTGAAAATATCACTTCTGATTTCCAACCCTAAAGACATCACTTCCATTTTCCACCCCGAAGATGTCACTTCCCGTTTCCACCCCTGAAGACGTCACTTCTGATTCCATTCCTGAAGACATCACTTCCATTTTCCACCCTGAAGATGTCACTTCCCGTTTCCACCCCTGAAGACGTCACTTCTGATTCCATTCCTGAAGACGTCACTTTCATTTTTCAACCCTGAAGACATCACTTCCGGTTTCCATCCCTGAAGAAGTCATTTCTGTTTCCACACCTGAAGACGTTACTTCTGGTTTCACCCCTTAAGACGTCACTTCCTCCTTCCATCTTTAAAACCCACCATATCTATAACAAACCTCACTTCTGCTTTGGACTCTTGTCTATAAAGACCTATTTTTTCCCAACCTTGTCGTTTTAGCAGCCAGTTTCCAAGTATACGGGAGGCTGCCCCAAACCTGTTTTTGTGTCAAGGCTCAATTATTTATTACGCCTCCTACTTAAGACTCACACCTGTGATGATACTAACCACAGTGGAAATCAGAGAAGAAATGAGGAAAAGTCAACAGTAGAGGGTGTTGCTGGATGGTAACAGCAAGACAGTCAAAAAATTAGGTCAATCCCTTGTTCAATCGGCAGTGAGGCAGGACTTCAGCTCATCTTTACTGTTGCAGTGGATCACCTTTGGTGGCTTGAATTTGTGGATGTATTGATCGGCATCCATAGGTGAACTACATGAAGTACCCAGAATTGCACGAGTATGTACTGTATATTGTCAGGCTTGGGTCATAGGGTTGCCCCAGTGACAGGAAGGTGAGTCCAGTAAAACAAGTTTATTGTTGAAAAGGCAGGAACAGTCCCAAGGCTTTATTCAAAATTCGAGTTTTTGCTCCAGCACACAAAGCGTGGCGACAATCGTCCTGCTTTAGCTCGTTTCTTCAGGTTAAAGAACACAAAGCCTTCCTCATCAAGCAGGTTCAATGGCTGGGAAGCATCAGTTGGGTCAGACATAGACTGGAGAAGAGAGCAAAAGAGTAAGGGTGCCACTGATCCCACACAGGCCTTCTCAGAAGTGTGTTGGTTTCTGACTGAAATACTGTTTAACAGAGTTTCTGTGTGCAGCTGTTGGCGGCGAACTGCAGGAATGCACAGCAGCAGCCATCTCTGTCACAGTGTATGCACCAATCAGCCACAACATTGAAACCGCTGACAGGTGAAGTGAATAACATCGATTATCTCGTTACAGTGGCACCTTGTCAAGGGGTTTGATATGTTAGGCAGCAAGTGAATAGTCAACTCTTGAAGGTGATGTGTTGGAAGCAGGAGAAACGAGTAAGCGTCAGAATCTGAGCCACTTTGACAAGAGCCAAAGTGTGATGGCCAGAGCATCTCCAAAATGGCAGGTCTTCTTGGGTGTCCCCAGTACACAGTGGTCCAAGAGGAATCAACGACAGGTTCATGGACGCCTAAGGATCATTGATGTGAGTGGGGAGCGAAAGCTAGCCATCTGGTCTGATCCCACAGAAGAGCTACTATAGCACAAGTTGCTGGCCATGAGAGGGGATGGTTCCAGTACATTGCAGCTTGCTGCATAGCCGCAGATCAGTCAGAGAGCCCAAGCTGACCTCTGTCCACTACCGAAAGTGCCTAGGGTGGGCACATGAGTGTCAGAACTGGACTGTGGAGTAATGGAAGATGGTGACTTTGTCAGATGAATCAGTTTCTTTGAGATCATGTGGACAGCCGGGTGCGTCTGCGTCGTTTCCCAGGGGAAGAGATGACAGCAGGACTCACTATGGGAAGGCAAGCTGGTGGAGGCAGTGTGATGCTCTGGGAAATTGTTCTGCTGAGAAACCTTGGTAATCAAGTGGATGTTACTGTGACACGTACCACGTACCTAAAGATTGTTGCAGACCACATACACCCCTTTATGACAATGGTATTCCCTGATGGCAGTGACCTCTTTCAGCAGGATATTGCGCCCTGCCACACTGTAAAAACTGTTCAGGAATGGTTTGAGGAATGTGACAAAGTGCTCAAGGTGTAGACTTGCCTTCCAAATTCATTAGGTCTCAATCTGATCGAGCATCTGTGGGATGTGCTGGAAAAAGAACTCCAATCCATGGAGGCCCACCTCACAACTTATGGTGCTTAAAGGATCTGCTGCTAATGTCTTGCTAATGCTAAGTTCTTGGTGACAGATACACCACATAACACCTTCAGAGGTCTTGTTGAGTCTATGCCTCGACTGGACAGAGTTGTTTTGGCGGCTTGGGTGGTTTTAATGTTGTGACTGATTGATATATAATAAAGTTAAGAATTGTGTCTGTCTGTCACGTGATTGTTACACGATTGAACCACTTGTGCTAGTACCTTGATCTTCATCTTAATCAAAAGCTTATAATGTGATTGACACTGGCAAGCAAACAATATGGCCGACAGCAACCACCGCAAAGGTTTTAGAGATTTCATGTTTCTTACGGCAAACTGCCTAGGCAAGTTGATGGAGAAGGTGGCATGGCAGAGAGATAAAGAAGAGCAACGACATCTGCTGAGCATGAGGCAAATTACAGAAGTCGATTACATGATAGAAAAAAGAACAAGGACAGTCCCAACATTGGCTTCATGCAACCTGCTGATACAAAAAATTTGGCTGTCAGCAACCCTCATGAAGTTGTCAGGGTTTGCTTCTTTCTTATAACAAACTGATCAAGAAGGTGACATGGAAGCAAGAAAAACAAGAGAGGCAGCATCTGCTGAACATCAAGCAAATTGCAGCAGTCCCAAAACAGAAAGGGCAGCAATGAATGCTAGTACAAGGATCAAACAAAAAGCAAAATAAGAAAGCTGTCAGGTCTTAATGGTCATGTACTTTCAGCTTGCAAGGAGCTCCGTCCTGCTGTGGTGCATCCTTTTCCAAATCCGGCAGTGTGGTGAAGCGGCTCCACAGCTCATGTCAAAAGGACACTTTTTTTAAAATAAATAATCGCTGCACTCGCGGCTTAGCGAGGGGGCGTGGTGGTGTGTGGCCAAGTGGTTCCCGGGGTGATTCATGATGCGGGCGATCTTCGCTTAAGTGCACAGGTGAGCTGCCGATTGCCACAGCTGAATTCACGTCCCCGTGATAAATAGAAGCACGAGGCAGATAACAGGGATGGAGGTAAAAAGAAAAAACGGACGGAGAAGCAGGAGAAGAAGAAGGCAGGAAGCAGGGAGAGAAAAGCCGGTGCAGGAGAGAGCAAACGAGCAAGTGCAGGCTCATGAGCAGCTGAGCTGTGAGCCTGGGAGTTTAGTCGGCACCCGAGGAGCAGTCGATTGTGGTCGCTCCCACTGAGCATTTTATGAACAGCGGGAGTGACTGGAAGAAGGATGGCTTGCCTCGTAAGGCCGTGGAAGGCAGTGGGAGTCGGGACTTGGGACGTGAAAGCCCCAGCGTGAGCACCCTGGTCGCTGGGGAGCCCAAGTTGTGGTTTAGTGAAGCCTACTGGAGTAAAGGGTCAGTGAGGCGAATGAACCAGCAGAAGAAGGCTTAGAGAAGGTCAGCTGCAGGTAGGGTGGCTCCCCTGGTGCATAGTCTGAATGGGAGAAGCAGGAGAGTCACCAGTAAAAGAAGGCACCGTGCTTTGTGTTTTTAAAGAGACTGTTTCCAGCCATTGTTTTAATGTTGTCTTTTTTTAAAGGTTTTTTTTTCTGTTGTGTTTTTTAACCTCCAACCTTCACTTGTTTTTATGGATTATTTATTTAAAGATGTTTGAGATGCACTGCACTTTATTTATTTGGACACTGCTTGGTTCTGTTGTTTTTAATAAAAAAATCCACTTGCTTTGTTGTGCCTCACTGCCAAGCTCATCGGTGACATTATCGACGGTGTCGGGTTTACGGCTCCCAGAAGCTGAATGGGAGCATGGAGCAGAACCCGCATCATCACAGGCAGGGGACTGGAGGAAGGGGGTGGAGTCAGTTGCCCTTACTGGGCATTTTCTCAGTACTGTGGTGGGAACAAAAGAAGGGAGAAGGTTAGTGTGAGCACCCCCCCTTTGACTCGGGGTGGTATTACCTACCTCAGACGAGCCCAGAGGGCGATCCACAGGCAAGCATGCACGACAATGTCCATACAATGTAAATCAGTGCGGATTAATGGGCCTGAATCTAATGATATACCATTTGTTTGTTGGAAAGTCTATCTGTCTATCCTTCAATCTACCGATTTGTGCATCACTCCTCACTTGGAAGGGTTGCCAGCAATAAGAATGTCCATCCATCCATCATCCAACCCGCTAACTACAGGGTCACTGGGGTTTTCTGGAGCCAATCCCAGCCAGCACAGGGCACAAGGCAGGAAACAAACCTTTTGCAGGGCGCCAACCCACCGCAGGGCACGCATACACACACACACCAAGCACACACTAGGGACAATTTAGAATCGCCAATACACCTAACTTGCCTGTCTTTGGGAGGAAACCAAAGTACCCGGAGGAAACCCACACAGACACGGGGAGAACATGCAAACTCCACGCTGGGAGGACCTGGGAAGCAAACCCAGGTCTCCTAACTGTGAGGCAGCAGCGCTACCCTAACCCTAACCCAATATGAATGACTCGAATTGGGAATTAAAAATTCTTCTGAAGGTACAGATTTCATTTAATTGACGTCAATCAACAAGTCTGAACGAATTAATCGGATCTGATCCTAATGGTGTGAATTTATTGGCTATGAATTAAATGCTTGCAATAGTAAGTAATGGTCTGAATCTTCTTAACTAAATTTGCTGGATTGATGTAGCTGTTCTGAGTCGGTTGGGCTGGAGGTAATAATTTGTGAATTAGCTGATTTTATATAATATTTGAAATCTACTGATTTCAATTTATTACCAGTAATTAATCCAGAGGACCAGTGACTCCAAATTGAATTAAGTGAGTTGGAAAATGACTGGATCATCAAGATGAATGAATTAAGAGAGACACCTCTTTGGGTTTGTTATTTGTCTGACTGGGTCAGTTAAGAATGATGTGAAGCACACATGGCCTAATCTAGCTGTAGAAACTGACTAGTCTAGGGTCTTCTTTACGAGAAGATATGATTATTGGTCTATTTTTATTTATAACTGGATTTATTTTGGTGTTTTGAATTAATTTATGAAATGTAAGGGTGCTGCTCTTCATCTCCTTGCAGTGATGGTCAGGACTGATGGACATGGAGGTGTGAGAAGCTCATAGAATCATGCCTACTCACACACTGCTTGGGCATGAATGCTGCATGGTCTCTGCTGATTAGACACGTCAGCACTTTCATCCGTCTCCCTGTCCATTTTCAGGACTCCGTGGCGCCTCTAGTAACTGGAATCAACCATGGATGGAGGGCTTCTCTCTCACATTCACTCACACCCAATTAACTACAGAGTTGCCAATTAACTGGGTGGTCCATTCTGAGAAAAAGCCCTGAAAACTCCATGCAGATCCTTCCCAGGATAGCTTTTGAGCCCAGCTGCCATGATGCTGCAGATCACTGTGACGGCACAATATTTAGAGATGCTCCCTCACAGGTCCAGGGACTTGGCTTCAGTTCTTGGCCGTGTCACTGCTTGTGTTCTGTAAGCATTGCAGTTCCTCATGAAATGCAGATCAACTAATACAAATGGCCTTAGGAAAGGTGAAGCCTCAAAGCACATCAGCCTCAACCATCTGGGCACTTTACTCCTGGTTATTCCTTCAAGCTTTTCAAAAATATTACGCCCTGCCATATTATGGATGGGATGGATGGCTTTCTGTTTTCTATCCTTTTGATGGAAACACTTAATCCAGTTTTTATTACGCTAGCTACAGCAGGGGCTGTGAGGTAGCAATCAGCCCTTGTGAGGGACGCCTCACGCCTGGACAAACTGGTGAGGAAGGCAGGCTCTATTGTAGGCACGGAGCTGGACAGTTTGACATCCGTGGCAGAGCAACGGGTGCTGAGCAGGCTCCTGTCAATCATGGAGAATCCACTGCATCCACTGAACAGGATTATCTCCAGACAGAGGAGCAGCTTCAGCGACAGACTGCTGTCACCGTCCTGTTCCACTGACAGACTGAGGAGACCCCACACTATGCGACTCTTCAATTCCACCCAGGGGGGTAAACGTTAACATTATACAAAGTTATTGTCTGTCTGCTATACCTTCATTGTTATCACTCTTTAATTTAATATTGTTCTTTATCAGTATCCTGCTGCTGGAGTATGTGAATTTCCCCTTGGGATTAATAAAGTATCTATCTATCTATCTATCTATTATATAGTACCTTTCATATCTATCTATCTATCTATCACGCACTACGACGTGTGCAGATCCAAATGTGCAGTAACAGCAGTCTATTCTAACCCTCTCTCCACGTAACCTTCTCTGATGAAGGCATTCACCATGTCGATGTGGGCTTGTGGGCACTATGTTGTAGATCGAGCTTCATCGGTTACACCTGCTTTAAATCTTTCTACCCATTCCTGAACCGTTCGATGTACCGTGATGTCTTCTATTCCAACATCCTTCAGTGAATTTCAGCAGGTTTTGTTCCCTTGGCCCAAAGAGACCTCACTATAGCACGTTGTTCAACGATGGTGCAATCCCGTAATGGAGCATCTGTGTTCATTTGACCTTGGCTTCAACTGGACTGACGGCAGCGCACTCAGCAGTGTGTTATTGAACTACCCACAAGCCATCACAAACATGTTGTATTGAGTCACCTTTTATCTGTTACCTTTACTTTCTGAATTACCCTCGCATTATTTTTATTTTGGACACCCGCGATGCAGGGTTTTATCTCTGGTTCATGTAATTTTATGTTATATGTTATATTGTATTCAGTATATTCTGTAATTAATCTTGTTTTGTCCCATATGTTTTGAATATTGGTTTCTTCCTGTGTTTTGTTAATAACGTGTAAACATTAGATATCAAGGTTTTTTTGTTTTTTTTATTTGAGCCAGGGGTTCTGGCAGCTCCCTTTTCCCATTTTAAAAGTTTTATGTATTTAGGCCCTTTTTGTAATTTTTGTAGGCCTCATTCCTTTGTTGATTAACCTTTTATGAATTTGTTACACCTGAATCATAACAACTATACTCAACTGTCAATGGTTGTCCAATCAGCCGCCTTCAGTGAAGATTCATTTCAGCCATAGTATTTGTGACGGAGAACTGGGGCTCTTACCCGGCCGGGACGCCGTCCTGATGGAAGGGCTGGGGTGGAGAGTTTGCACAGTGGATTATCTTCCCCAGAAAGGCAGAGGGCAGCCTCCCTGGCTTCCTACAGCAACAGAGCTTGGAAGCTCCAACTACTCTGCTTTCCCTCCACAGTCCAAAAACATGCAGGTTAGTTTGACTGGTGATGCTAAATTGGCCCTAGTGTGAGGTCAGGTGTGTGTGTGTTCACCCTGTGATGGATTGGCACCCTGTCCAGGGTTTTTTCCTGATTTGCCCCCTGTACTCTGGCACTACGAAGCAGCAGGTTTTACCTCTGTGCTTTATTCAAAGGTTTCTGGGATTACAGATTACAGACTAGATTACTGTAATGCATTCCTCTCAGGACTACCCAAAAAAGACATAAATCATTTGCAACGAGTGCAGAATGCAGCTGCTAGAATCCTAACTAGGAAAAGAAAATCTGAGCACATCTCTCCAGTTTTGATGTCACTACATTGGTTACCTGTGTCTTTCAGAATTGACTTTAAAATTCTGCTTATGGTTTACAAAGCCTTAAATAATCTCGCTCCATCTTATATATCGGAGTGTCTGACATCTTATATTCCAAGTCGTAACCTTAGATCTTCAAATGAGGGTCTGCTTAGAATTCCAAGAGCTAAACTTAAAAGAAGTGGTGAGGCGGAAGGCCTTCTGCTGTTATGCACCTAAAATCTGGAATAGCCTGCCAATAGAAATTCGGCAGGCTGATACGGTGGAACACTTTAAAAAACTGCTAAAAACTCATTACTTTAGCATGACTTTCTCATAACTTTATTTTAGTTTAATCCTGATACTCTGTATATTCAATTAATTATCATTACTACTCATGGTGGCTCCATAATCCGTACTGACCTCTACTCTCTCTTCTGTTCTTTTTCGATCTGCGCCACCACCACCTAATCAAAGCACTGTGATGTTCCTACATTATTGGGTTAAAGGGCAGAAGTCCACATGACCGTCATCATCAAGTCCTTCCATGAGAACCCTGAATACAATGAGGTCTGGTCATTGATGTTAGGTAGAATGTCCACAGGGGACTGGGCGGTCTCATCGTCTGGAACCCCTGCAGATTTAATTTTTTCTCTCCAGCCATCTGGAGTTTTTTTGTTTTTTTTCTGTCCTCCCTGGCCATCGGACCTTACTTTTATTCTATGTTAATGAGTTTTGTCTTATTTTAATTCTTATTTATTTTGTCTTTTTTCTCTTTCTTCATCATGTAAAGCACTTTGAGCTACATTATTTGTATGAAAATGTGCTATAGAAATAAATGTTGTTGTTACGGAGAATTGCTTGGGGCTGCTTTGCGGCCCTGCTCTCCTGTCAGGTGTTACGGCGCAGCTTACCCATTAGCTGACCCTACGAGCAGGGTGGACCGAATGGTCTCGTCTCCACAAAGCGCTCGGTGCCCTCAGGGTTTTTCCGAGTGACATCTTTGCTCAGGGCACTTGCTCATTGCCTTCAAATGCCCTCTCGGGCATGGCAGGGGAGCTTTGTCGCCCCATTCGAACTGGCGGAGCGCTCCATTGATTTGTCAGCTGGGCCCCCCCTGACAGGCTTCATGACTCAGCCAGCGAGTAAGACACATTGTTCTGGCACAGACGATATTGAGCAGCGGCCCCGTAATTGAAATCCGTCTGTCTTTCAGCCGGCAGCTGCCTCTGATCCTTAAGCAGAAAATCGAGACGTCCACTCGGCCTTTCAAGTGCTTTTTCTCTCCCCCCTCGCTGTCAGTCGTTTGATGAGATCTATGAAGCCATTCCCCTCACCTACAGCCTAATTCCTCGGCTCCAGCAGGCAGCGCGACTGTCAAACTGGCGCTTACTGGCGGTTTAAATCTGCATTCGCCATTGCCAGAATATCCTTTATCAAGCATTTGATACACGGGATAATAGCCGAGCCTGACACACACCAAATTGCTTTAAATACTCAAGACGAGGATTCTTGACACTTGGAGGTGCCCTTGTGATGTACAAATATATTTCAGGATAATAGAAGGTGAATTTGGAAAATAATGGAATACAGAAGGACTGCGTACCGCTTAATGAAAGAAAAAGTACAAATTGAAAAATTGAACTTAAAAAGCATGCTGAGCAGTGCCTGAAATACAACATAAATAATTTCATAGAAAAGTCTTTAGAACCCGGCATTGGCAAACTTGTCAAAGCCGCAGGAAGCCACCTAACATCTTTATTCCTACACCGCGGAAAGGCATGTCCTGTATGTCCTGTACTCGAGCAGGTGCCCAGCACTCCAGGCTCCTGTTTTAAATGCATTAATGGCCGATTACATTTGAAGTAGTCTGTGTCTACAGAGAGACAATGTGTCACCGGCGAGGAATCGATCGCTTTTCACCGTCACACAGAAACTCTAACCGTGAACCCGTGGCTTCCAAATCAGTAATTCCCAATTTATACTTATCATGTTAAACCTGCTATCAGACCATGACGCAGAGCGAGCGTTGCCAGCGACCAAAAACGCATTTATACTTGTGGCGGTGTTATAATATGTTTGTTATAATATCACTTTAATGTCACTATCTCTGTGCACACTGTTATACAGGCACACCAAGTATGGTACACAGGGGCTCAGCAGTTAGAATTGCCAACCAAGCATTGGATTTAGATTGCCAAAGACAGCTGGAGGATTGTATAGTCAGCCTAAAAGACAGAATAGTATACTTCTGTCCTCTGTCAGCACAAAAATCTTCTTTCCTTGTTGGGAGAATGAGAACTGCAAGTAGGCATTGTGCTGTTCCTGTATTTTTGGAGGTGGAGTTGAACCTTTCCTGTCCTTGTTTGGAGACCAGAGAGGACCAGCACGTGGATAAGACAGTATATAAGGATGGACCTAATGCCAATACACTTTGAAGCTGTCAGGCGAAAGATTATGTCCTCCGTCCGGAAAATCCTTTCAGCATGGTGACGAAAGATGGCAGACTGCATAGATCAAGACTCCCACCTGGATAAAGTCTGTCATAAGCTTCCCGTCTGTAACCGCGTAAAAACCATCAGTAAAGTAAGCTAAAGTATATCTGTTGCTCTCATGTGATGTTTGTACCGCCGTAATCACGATGGGAGCGATATCGCCTTTTCTGTCATGTTTCTATATTTTTCGGTTACTTAACATGCCGCAATTTCAAAAGAACACATTTCCGGAGTGCTAATGCCTCCTAAGGAAACAGGCGACCCGTGTGATCAACGCATCAATATTATCAGGCTGAGGAGATGGCGTCAAAATCTCCAACTTTAATACACTGTTTGTGTAAATTGCTGTGTAGTTCCAATCAATCTCGAGCGTTCGCCCTGTGGTGGATGGCCGGGGGCCCCAACCCAGCTAGGACTCCTCTATACTGGAAGGACCAGGGGAGAGAACATATTCAGAGCACTACCTCCATCAGAGTGATTGACGGCAGCCCCCCTGGGTAGCAGCAGTGCCTCAGACTCCCACAGGGTCCTATGGGAGTTCCAGTTTGGTGCAGTCCTGTTGAGTTTCATGGGCGCCACCAGGGGGTGCTGCAGGTACTGTTGAGTCCACTGTGGCAGAAAAAGGGAGAAAGAAGAAGAAAAGTGTGCACTGCGCCTGTGTTCTACCTGTGCTGTACAGGTGGGAAACGGGGGAAGGCGTTTCCCACAAGGAAAAAGTAAAAAAATAAAAACGTGCGTGCAGAATGTGTGTCCTGCATCTGTCGGTGTCGGGTTTGGGCTGTAGGAGCGCCCTCTGCAGGTAATACCCCCTAAAAAATCCACAGTTTGAAAATATTGAACAAATAAAAAAATCCCAAAATTCAAAATTCATAAAAGCAAATTAATAGCCAGTTCGCCTGTTCAACAGCATCCAGCATAAATTATCTTGTTGTCCACCATTTCTGATGTCACCCACTCAGCCTCCCTTTGTTAGTCACACTACAGCACCAGCGGGGTAAAAGTTATCCATGCTCATGGTATTGCTATCAATACAGTGCCCTCCATAATGTTTTGGGACAAAGAGACATTAGACCACCGCTCCAAAGTTTAAAATGACAAATCAAACAATTCAGACATTGTGATTAAAGTGCACATTGCAGACTTTCATTTAAGGGGATTTGCAGACATTTCTGTCACACAACAAATTCTCTACATGAACCCCCCCAGGGCACCATAATGTTTGGGACAGTTGGCGTCACAGGTGTGTGTGATTCCTCAGGTGGGCTTCACTGCTTCTACCCTTTGGAGTCTGGAGTTGCCACTGTTCAACATGAGGACAGGAGCTGTGCCAATGAAAGTCAAAGAGACATCAATAAAACCTTAGGATGACCAAAATCAACTGCCTGGAATAAGATCAAGAAGAAAGAACACACTGGTGGGCTCAGTAATCACAAAGGGACTGGTAGGTCAAAGAAGACCTCCACTGCTGATGGGAGAAGAATCCTCACTATGATCAAGAAAAAGCCCCCAATGCCTGTCCAACAGATCAGAAACAGTCTTCAGGAGGCCTAATGTAGACGTGTCAGAGAGGACTATCAGCAGAAGACTCCATGAGCAGAAATACAGCGCCCACACTGCAGGATGCAGACCACTAATTAGCAACAAAAACAGGACGGCCAGATTACAGTTTGTGAAAAAGGACTTCAAAGAGCCTGCAGAAATCTGGGAAAAAGGTCTTGTGGAGAGACGAGAGAAAGATGACCCTAATCAGAATGATGGTAACAACAAAGTGTGGAGACAAAAAGCAACTGCCTGAGATCCAAAGCAGATCACCTCATCTGTTAAACATGGTGGTGTTGAGGGTGTTCTGGCTTGGGCATGTATGGCTGGCACAGTTCCTGGCACACTCACTTTTCTTTACCAATGATGAAACTGCTGATGGCACAATGAATTCTGAGGTGTGTAGAAACATCTGATCTGCTCAAGGTCCATTAAATGTCTCCAATCTCACTGGATGGCACTTCATCCTACCACAAGATAATGAGCCAAACATACTGCTGAGGCAACACTTGAGTTTATCAAAGCTAAAAAATAGAAAATTCTTGAATGGCCAAACCAGTCACCAGATTTCAGTCCAACCAAGCAGGCCTTCCAGATGCTGAATAGAAAACTTAAGGGGACAAGCCCCCCCTAAACAAGCAGGTACTGAAGATGGCTGCATTAGAGGTTTGGCAGAGTATCACCAGAGAAAACCCTCAGCACCTGGTGATGTCTGTGAATCACAGACTTTTCAAGCAGTCATTGCATGCTGGGATATATCAACAAAGTTTTAAATATGACGGGCGGTTGCTGTGTCCCCAACATTAAGGTGCCCTGAAGTGGGCGACCATGTAGAAACAGTGTTGTGTGGCCAGCGTGTATGCAAATCCACTTAAATCCCAATATCTGAATTATTCATGGAGCAGAGAGGTAAATCAAGGAGACATTATGGAGGGCACTGTGCTTTTTTATTTTTGTGCCATAGAAATGAAAGTCTGTGATGAGTTAACGCTGTGGTTTCACAGGCCAAACAGGGCCTAGGTTAGAATTCACACTTGGACTAACTTAGCTAACTTTACCACACAGTTTAAGAAATACCACCTCAGTGGCCTGCCCTTTGAGTTGACACTGGCAGAACATTAAGTATGTACAATTTAATTATTTCTTATATTGCTTTTTAAAACAAATAACTGTGCAAACTCTCCAAGCCTGAACTCAGTTAAGAGCGCTAAAAAAAAAAAAAATACATTGACTTTGAACCCCTTGCTCTTCTTCAGCCCCAGACCTTGACTGGCAGTGTTAAGGCATTGCAGCAAGGTGCCGCCCCGCCATGCTGCTGCTATACGAGCTGTCAAATCCAAGAATGTGCAGATGCATTTGCTTTTCCCGTCCTATTTGTGCCTCTCATGGCTCAGCACCCAGGTACCCACTGCTGAGTAATTAACGGTACGCTGCAGACGGAGACCGCGCCAGGCTCCTTCCTCATTAGCATGTTTTCCGAGGTGAACAGATAAGGCAGGCTATGTGCTGTTCAAATGTGTGCAGAAGAAATGGCGGCATCAAGGAAGCGAATTCTTCCCTTAATCTCATTAGCACCTTTAACCTTTCCAGATACTTGCAGTGATGAGACGGGGAGGAGAGGAGAGGAGAGGAGTCGTCGCTGAGAGAATAAGAGACACATCGGCCCTCGCTTCAGTGATGGCAATAAATAAAACCGAGGAAGACAGCCTTTTGCCTATAAATCACTGGCTCCGCCCCCAGGACGTGTCCTGCCTGGCGAGGGCTTGTCAAGGTGTTGTCCTCACAGCACCCTGACTGAATGATGTAGCGAGGCGCTTTGTGCCGAGGTTACAGGTTGCTCGCCTCTAAACCAGGGATTTCCAAATGCTGCTCGGCTTTTTAACATTCTCCGTAGTTTTCCGCTCCCACCACAGCTGTTTAATCAGATTTGTAGGGAAGCGGAGGCTTACCGCTGCTCTTCAAAAGCAGAATTATTCAGTGTTCAATCTGAACAGACGTGTCTCAGTAATGACCTCTACGTATTTTCATATTCTTTTGAAGAGATGACACATGGTTGTGAAGAAAAAGAGAGGTTTATATGCAAATAAGTGTGCAAGCGACACCCGCGCTGTCCCTTACTCTACGTGCAGTGGCTCTGGAGTGTCAGAAATAGGAAGAATACTAAAAAAAGACTAACTAACACATGCTTCTTCCAGAGAGGGCACTGCTGAGATAGCACAGGAATGTCTGCCTCTGTGCCTTTAAAGTAGGTGGGTTGGTAATTTGGGCTGCAGTATAGAGAGTAGTCAGCAGGGGGCGCTATTCCCTGGAAGATGAACTAATTTGGTTATGGTCTTTAAACACCAAAGAGGCCTTCAAAAAGTCAAAGCAGAGGTGAGAGATTGGTGGAGATTGAGAGAAAGCTGGGCTGCTGGGTGGAAGGGCAGAAAATGTTGGATGAGCTAAATTGTTACCGACTTGGACAGCAGATTTGTGGCAGAAGACATTTAATGTGAGTAAATGTCAAGAATTACACGTAGGAAGTAGAAAGATTAGATTTGAACACACAATGGGAGGTCTGAAACTTGAAAGTAGCCCTTATGAAAAGACCTTGGGAGTCATGGTGGACTTGTCACTATTGTGGTGGAGTGACATTTTGTATATATTACAAGAACAAGGAAATACGAACACATAACTCCAGTTCTTAAATCCTTACACTGGCTCCTGGTTAAGTTGAGGGCAGATTTCAAAATCCTCCTTTTGACATATAAAACCTTAAATGGCCAAGGTCAGGCTTAGTTATCTAAACTTATCACGACTTGCAAACCAGAACATACTTTAAGATCTCAAGATGCCAGCCTGTTTATGATTGCAAGGATTAATAAAATAGCAGTGGGAGGTTGTGCTTTTAGTTACAGGACCACTAAGCTGTGGAATGGTCTGCCTGCAGCTATAAGAGACGCCCCTTCAGTCTCAGCTTTCAAATCCCAGCTGAAGACTCACTACCTCAGTTTAGCATACCCTGACTAGAGCTGCTGATTAACTGTACAAACAGGGAACTTAATGGCCGAGGTCTCCAGGACTCTGAATAAATCCAAATCCTATTATGTGATAATATAATTCCCTCCAATGTCCTCACGTCTCCTCTGCTCTGAGTCAGCAGACTTGAATTTGTCATTAACACCAAACATGGCCCCTGATGTTCTCTCTCTTTCTCTGTCACCTCCAGTTGGTACCCGCAGAGCTCTCGTTGGCTCCCTCCATCTCCCTCATTCCTAGCTACAGCAGAGCAGGTTTGAGCCTGCTCTCATGAAAGACATGCTGTGCTTAAGGGAGAAACTATCCGTTTGGCCAGTGCATTCTCTCCCTTCATTTATTCCGTTTCTCTTTCCACTCCTGATCTCCCTTCTACTTCATGCCATCACCTCACTTTTCATATTTTCTTTTTAGAACATTAGCACATTAGAACAATCTGGACGAGAATAGGTCATTCAGCCCAATAAAGCTCACCAGTCCTGTCCAGTTCAATCTTCTAAAAAAACATCAAGTCGAGTTTTGAAAGTCTCTAAACTCCAACTGTCTACCACACTACTTGGTGACTTATTCCAAGTGTCTATTCTTCTTTGTGTAAAGAAAAACTTCCTAATGTTTGTGTGAAATTTACCCTTAACAAGTTTCCAACTGTGTCCCTGTGTTCTTGATGAACTCATTTTAAAATACAAGTCTCGATCCACAGGACTAATTCCCTTCATAATTTTAAACACTTCATTCAGGTCTCCTCTTAATCTCCTTTTGTTTAAACTGTAAAGGCTCAGCTCTTTTAATCTTTCCCCATAACTCATCCCCTCTAATCAGCCTTGTCGCTCATCTCTGGACCTTTTCTAGTGCTGTTATGGCCTTTTGTAGATCAAAACTGCACCCAGTACTCCAGATGAGGCCTCACCAGTGTGTTATAAAGGTTGAGCAGAACCTCCTGTGACTTGTACTCCACACATCAAGGCGCTATATAACCTGACATACTGTTAGCCTTCTTAATGGCTTCTGAACACTGCTGGGAAGTCGATAGCTTAGAGTCCACTGTGACTCCTAAATCCTTCTCATAAGGTGGACTTTTGATTTTCAGACATTACAACATTAAACATTAATACAATCTGGATGGGAACAGGCCATTCACCCCAACAAATCTCACCAGTTCTGTCCTTTTAGTTCTTCTAAAATAACATCAAGTCAGGTTTTGAAGGTCCCTAAAGTCTTACTGTCTACCACACTACTCGGTCGCTTATTCCAAGTGTCTATCGTTCTTTGTGTGAAGAAAAACTTCATAATGTGCAAAATTTCCCCTTGTTTCCAACTGTGTCCCCGTGTTCTTGATGAACTCATTTTAAAGTCACAATCTCAATCCACTGGACTAATTCCCTTCATAATTTTAAACACTTCACTCAGGTCTCCTTTTCGTCTTCTTTAAAGGCTCAGCTCTTTTAATCTTTCCTCATAACTCATCCCCTGTAGCCCTGAATCAGCCTAGTCACTCTTCTATGGATCTTTTCTAGTGATGCTTTGTCCATTTTGTAGCCTGGAGACCCAAACTGCACCCAGTACTCCAGATGAGGCCTCACCAGTGTGTTACAAAGCTTGAGCAGAACCTCCTGTGACTTGTACTCCACACATCAAGGCGCTATATAACCTGTCATTCTGTTACCCTTCTTAATGGCTGCTGAGCACTGGCTGGACGTTGATGGTGTCGAGTCCACTACAACTCCTAAGTCCTTCTCATAAGGTGTGCTTTCGATTTTCATACCACCCATTGTGTATTAAACCTAACATTTTTACTTGCTAAAACAGTTTCCATTTTCCTTTTTATCCACCTCCACCAAGCACCTACACCTCACTCTTTATGTGTACACCATATTAACCTCCCCAGCTGAAGAAGTGCATCAATTTGCACCTCACTCAGCCATTCATCGCTCAACGAGATGGCACCTGGGCACTATTTGTTGTTAACTCTCATCCCGGTTAAAATGCATGTTGAGCACTAAAATGCTGTAAAACCCATAAAATCCTCAATCAGTGACATGATATGTTGTGGAAAAAAAAAATTCTTCACGCAAAGAACCGCAGGCAGTATCATAGTGGAGAGTAGGACATTAGCGACCTTTATATCTCGACCTGATGTTATTTTTGACAATCTGAGTGAATAGGAGAGATGAGCTTGTTATGCTAAATGGCCTATTCTCCACAATTTTTCTAATGTTCTAATGCTATCCCTTCAAATAGCTGGCATTTCACCCATGGATTTCATCAGACCCCCAGAAGCGAATTGTAGCTTTCGTTCTGAGTGTTTTCTTCACATCTTCTCCTTTCGGCACAATGGTGACTCCATTAGCGTGGCTGCCTCATAGCCCGGAGAAGGGAGCCTCTGTGTTTGGCTGTGCTGGTACAGTCGGGGTTGTTGCCCTGTCTCATGTTTATTTATTTGCTCTTTTTGTTGTTATTTAAACATAACTTATTCTGTTATTAATTCTGTTTTTTGATTTCATTGTGTATTTTATATTTGTGTACAATTGTGACTTTTATTAATATGGTGTTTATTCATTTTGTTATGTTTAATGTCAGCTATGTACGTGGTGTTTTTGGTTATCTGCCCTGCTGCCTATATTTGGAGCCTAAGGAGGTGGGCCACCTGTTTTGGCCAGCCCCAGGGGTATTTAAGGCGAAGCTGAATCACAAACATTGTGGAAATGGACATGAGGACTCCATAATGCTCCACAAATCCAAATCATTATGTAATATTATTTATTGTTGAATTCTGCTCTGTACTTGTAATATTTCTATTGCACTATTATATCGTATTGAGGATTACTTGTGTTCTGTTCTGTGTATTTTATTGTATTTACCCCCTTTTCTTTGTCACCCACTGCACACCCAACCTACCTGGAAAGGTGTATCTCCTTGATCTGCCTTTCCTAAGGTTTCTTCCTTTTTCTCTTTCCTACTAGGGTTTTTTTGGGGGAGTTTTTCTTTATCTTCTTAGAGATTTAAGGCTGGAGGTCTGTCAAAATGCAGGGCCTGTTAAAGCCCATTGCGGCAGTCCTTGTGTGATTTTGTGCTATACAAAAATAAATTATATTGTATTCTATTGTAAAAGGCAGGCTAGGACTTTCACCAGCCTGCCCAACACAAGTCCACCCCAATCTAGTTTAATCCAAATGTTTACTGCTGGTTTCCAGCCTAGCTGGCCTCAAAAAGCTGACTCGAAAGTTCAAAATATAAGGAAATGTTACATAAATATATCAGAAAGCCAGAAAAGAAGGAGGATGACCATAAAACCCCAGATTGTGTTCCAATGGGCAACCAAAGAATCTTCACAAATGGAAGATTTATCTATTAAAATAGAAAAAAATATATAGTAAGGAAGAAAAAGAAACAGCCTAAAAGGCAGTCCAAAGCAAATAAATGCATTCCAAGAAACACAGCAGAAATATCTATTGTCACAAATAAACACACCAAACATCATTAAGGTTTGGGGCAACCACCCATATAATGTATCCTGGCTGCAAATGTAGCAATTTTTAAAGAGATGTTGACAAGACTGAATCCAAAACAGAACTGATCACATATAGTAAAGATGGCGGGTTTAAAGGCCCGTTTAGGAAGTGATGTTATCTGTAGGGCCAGAACCAGTAGAGATGTCCTCGTGACCCATCATCTTGGGTTCATTCATGTTAGGTAGATTGCCCAGAGGGGACTGGGCGGTCTCATGGCCTGGAATCCCTGCAGATTTTATTTTTTTTTTTTCTCCAGCCGTCTGGAGTTTTTTTTTTGTTTTTTCTGTCCCCCCTGGCCATTGGACCTTACTCTTATTCTATGTTAATTAATGTTGACTTATTTTATTTTCTTACTGTGTCTTTTATTTTTCTATTCTTCATTATGTAAAGCACTTTGAGCTACATTTTTTTGTATGAAAATGTGCTATATAAATAAATGTTGTTGTTGTTGTTGGGGCTAAATCCAGAAGTGATGTCATTTCTGGGGGCGGGACCAGAAGTGACATCATCAAGGGTGCCGGAGCCTGGTGGGATTTCCCCAGGAATGGTCTGCAAGTAACTGAGAAAGACAGTCAGTACACTCTGCCAAGCCCCCCCCCCCCCCCCCCCCGGTCGGTGATAGTATTACAACTACTAATGTGTGTGACAATATCAAAAACCTGTAAAACCACAAGAAAAATAAAATTATGTTCAGTAATCTGTTATTGATTCAATTTTTGGTTTTGTTTTTTCTGTATTATATTTATTTCAGATTGTGATGTTTGATTATTTGATGTTGTATTATGTTAACATTGCATGTATCTGTTTTCATTGTTACTATCATCTGCATGTAGAGCCCAGGGAGGCGGGGCCACCTGATTATGGACCGACCCATTAGTTGAAATGAAGGAAGTTTCTGTGGCATTGCTGGCTCTGATTCTTGTCTTTTGATCAATGATTCTTGTTTGGATGTCCTGGTTGTGACCGCTGCTTCTAATATAAGATACTGTTATAAGATTTTTGGTTTTTGGATTTTCTTGTTTTAGGGTCTTACTTTTTAAAGCAAAACCTATTCTGCTCTTTTGTTCCCGCATTCTTTTTTGAATTCTTCATAACAAATATTTTAAATATTCAAGGAACTTTATTTTTTTTAATGACCTTTTAAATTCTTTCTCCTTGATATTTCAAAATGTTTTGAATTTTTAGGGCCTTTGCCCCATTTTGAAAGTTTGTGGCTAAGCAGCCTTGGGGTGAGGCCTCTTCAGTTACCCCAAACCAGAACTAAAGGCAGGCCTGGCCTTTTGTGACGTTCTTTTTGAACTCTGCTCCCATTGTTGAGCTTTTTTGTGACAGAAGAACTATAGCAGCCATAACCCACAAGGGGAGCTGCAAAGAGGAAAGATGTAAAAAGAATAAAAGCATAGAAGAAATGGCAAGAGGCTGTTATGTGTCTGCCATATCGTTTTGCCTGACGTCTCTTTATGTTTCTTTTTCTATATCATTATGGTCTAGTTTAAAATGGTTTATATTCAGCAAATGCTCGGTCTATTCCAGAGCATGTACTGTATTGTATATATACAAAAACAAATCATTCTTTGTGAAATTAACTCAATTATAACATCATTCATCTGGAAACCAAAATGGCCACTCATTCATAACGTGACTCTACATAGATCTAAAGGCTACGGTGCCAAATAATTTTCAGTTTTACTGCCAGACAACAAGTACAGGGAGATTACTCGAAAGAGGCCCCGAATATTTTGTTGAACTCCTATTAGGATGAAGCAGTCTGAACCAAAAAAATCTGCTCAATACCTTGACGTGTGTGTAATCGATTGCATTACATGCAATGCTGGAAGTGGATTCCGTTTTCTACCAGACATATTTTGAAGTGGCGCTCCATGTTCCTGAACGTGTTGCCAACCATCTCGGGGTGAAAAGCAGTAATTTCACATTGGATGCTTTCCTTCAAATCTTCCACAGTGCGAGGCTTGTTCCAATAGACTTTTCATTTCAGCAGACCCCAAAGGGAAGAAGTCTGGTGGTGTCAAATCCAGCGACCATGGTTGCCAAAGCCCCTTTCAAATGATCCTCAAGGACTCAATTTCTGCCTGCTCCTTGCCGATTTGTGACATCTTGTTGGAAATAACCTTCCGTTAACTCACGATTATCCAGTTGATTCTGACATCGCTTACACGAATTGGTGGCCCAATAGGCTTGCACCATGAAGACACGCTGCTCCATACTGAACACCACCATCCTGATAAGAAGTGGAGTGACTGAGAGAAGAGGTACGGACGGTATGCAGGTAAGGGCCATAAGGGAAAAGAGAAGAAGAGAAAGAACTCAAAAGAGAATACTGAGGTGGGCTTTGGGGGTCTCGCTGGGTGAAGTACTAAGGAAGGAGGAGGTTAAGAGAAGGACAGGAATGGTCAGATCTGTGAGAACATTAGAAGAGCTTGAGTAAGAAAGTTAGCTATAGAGATGAGCAAAAGAGAAACAACATGGGAGATGATGAAGACAGTCCAGAGAGGGTCTGACACAGGAAGGAGGTTGGTGGGTGAGATGGGGTTTGGTAGTGGAGGAGGTGGAGAATAGGCCAAGATAAACAAAGCAGCCAACCACCAGCAAAGGGATGATGTTGAAGAAGAAGGTAAATTGTTACTTTCAATGGTCTGAGTTTGACTTTCCTTAATAACCATTTCAAGCTCTTCATGCCAAGCCTGTCATCAACCAAGATGGAAGCTGAGTTGTCCTTACAGGTTGATCCTTCTGTACGTCTGTGTCTTCAAGTGTTACTTTCTGCATGGATAAACTGCCCAGGTGTGGACTGGGTGGCCAGCTTCCCCACATTTTTCCCCCACGTATGAAACTTATGCACCCCCTTTTGGAAGTTTTCACATTTTATTTTTCTACAACCTTCAATCCCAGTGGATTTCGTTTGGCTTTTTTGACACTGATCATCAGAAAAAGACTTTCTAACCAGGTCAGATCAGGTCAGGTTGGGGAGCATGCACTGGTACAGAGCATTGCCACACCCACCACACAACAAAAGAAGCTCAGGATCCTGCTTGGCAACCCCCCCAGGCAGACACATGGTCCAGTCCTACCCCCCATAAATGAACATCTACCTGCTGCAGCCAGGTGCTACATGGGCCTGGTCCAGCTGCTTGGGCCCTCAATAATGAGGATCCGATGAGCCAGATCACCCTCGGGTAATCGCGCCACATGGCCATAGTGCCGGAACTGACACTCAATCACAATGCAGGTAATGTGCCTCATTCGGGACTCCATGAGTAACCACTCATTCAACACAAAGGCAAACCAGCAGTACCCAAGGATTCTCCAAAGAGACACAGTACTGAAGGAGTCCAGTCTTCATCTAAGGTCACTGGATAGTGTCCATGCCTCACAACCATAAAGCAAGACAGGAAGCACCAGGACTCTAATGACTTAGAACTTTATCCTTTTGCAGAGATATCAGGAGCTCCTCACACCCTTTCTAGTGACCCCATGCTCTCCCACTCTGTCTAATGACTTCATAGGAAGAGTCACCAGAGTCACTGCTGTGTGGTGTAGCGGGTCCACAGCTCAAGTCAACAGGGCCACTTTTTAAATAAATAATTGCTGCACTCGCGACTTAGAGAGGGGGTGTGAGCGGTTCCCAGGTGAATTCGTGATGTGGGCGTTCCTTGCTTAAGTGCACAGATGAGGAGTCATCTGCATACAAAAGATGGGAGCATGGAGCAGAACTCTCATCGTCACATGCTGAGGTATTGAAACCTCTCAATGAGGTCGACACTCTCTCCGCAAACAGACACACTGCTGATGGTTTTGCCCAAGAGTTCATTAAGGGCCTGGATCTTGTTTTTAATTGCAAGCCAGGACCCTCAGACTCCTCACAGTCTCTCGAGAGCCCCCATCAGAGCCTCCATTGACTCAGTGAAGATCACAGCATCGTCAGCAAAGTCAAGATCAGTGAATCTTTCTTCACCATCAGATGCTCCACAGCCACTGGACTCCACAACCCAGTCCATACAAGCATTGAACAGAGCAGGTGCAAAAAGCCAAAATTATGAAAAGTGTGATATTGTCCAAATACTTCTGGACCTAACCGTGAATCCGCTAGAATTCAATATTTTACAATAATAAAATTTAAAAACTTCAAAACTGAAGAATACTTTTTATAGACACTCTATGTGCAAGAGACTTGAGCCGCATTGGATTTATTCTGCAGACGTTGTTTTCCTCCTCTGTTTTATTACTGCATTTATCGTTTTTACACAATGTGTACGCTCCACCTTCAGATTTGTGAGTGCATTTAACTTTACATGGTGAGCGGTAGTGCTGCTTTTTGAGCCGTGCAGTAATGTGACGAACACTATCAGAAAAAATTAGGGGCTGCTGGACCCTCCTGCCCTTTCAAGCAACAAGGGGCACAAAATAAAAAGCATCTGACAGCAGGCGCTAAGCCCATGATTGATTTTCAACTGATTTAAGTCAACATGTCTGCTGTGACAATGGAAAAAAAGAAAAAAATAAATCAAAGCTACTGAAATTAGGCCGCTGACCCCCATGGGAGTATGGGAGTGCAGGTGTGTTAGCCAGTCCACACGGACAAGTCCCCATTAATGGCGCTTCACAGTGCCAGCCAAGTGACCTTTCTGAAGCTCAGTCAGGAATCACTGCTGAACGCCTTCAGGTGGTCCCCGCTTCATTGTTGGAAATTCATTAGAGGTGCTTGCTCATTGGCTTCACTTCTCTCATTAAAGAAATGCTTTCTAGAATTATTTTGTAGTTTTTTTCTATTTAAACAATTTCTTCTATTTCGGTTAGAAGCAATGAAACAGACAACAAGACAAACAAGCAGACAGACAATCAAAGAGAAACAGACATATTGACACAAAGATGGAGAAACATAAATGGTGCCAGCAAAGCAGGCCGGCCAACGGGAGTGTAAAATGACTGACAGACAGACGGCAGACATTACAGGCAGGCAAACGAACTGGTGGACAGATGGACAGGTGAGATAAAAGGACAGAGACGGGCAAACGCGTATACATACAAAATGTCAGGCAACCTGGAAGGCAGACATGGAAATGAACAAACGGAACGACTGTCCATCAGAGAGCGGGCAACAGGGCCATGAAAGTCCAGTGGGCATAAACTAAAGGGCCATATTAGCACCCCAAGGGGTCAGCAGCATCTTGAAATCTAAAGGTTTTCAGGGAGTTTATTGGGACACCATTAACCAAAAAACACTAGTATGATAGATAGATAGATAGATAGATAGATAGATCGTGATCATCAGAGGTGACTGTGTGCAGAGGGTGCAGACCTATAAATACCTGGGAGTGCAGCTGGATGACAAATTGGACTGGACTGCCAATACTGATGCTCTGTGTAAGAAAGGACAGAGCCGACTATACTTCCTTAGAAGGCTGGCGTCCTTCAACATCTGCAATAAGATGCTGCAGATGTTCTATCAGATGGTTGTGGCGTGCGCCCTCTTCTACGCTGTGGTGTGTTGGGGAGGCAGCATAAAGAAGAGGGACGCCTCACACCTGGACAAACTGGTGAGGAAGGCAGGCTCTATTGTAGGCACGGAGCTGGACAGTTTGACATCCGTGGCAGAGCGACGGGCACTGAGCAGACTCCTGTCAATCATGGAGAATCCACTGCATCCACTGAACAGGATCATCTCCAGACAGAGGAGCAGCTTCAGCGACAGACTGCTGTTACCGTCCTGCTAACTGACGGACTGAGGAGACCCCACACTATGCGACTCTTCAATTCCACCCAGGGGGTAAACGTTAACATTATACAAAGTTATTGTCTGTTATACCTGCATTTTTATCACTCTTTAATTTAATATTGTTTTTTATCAGTATGCTGCTGCTGGAGTATGTGAATTTCCTCTTGGGATTAATAAAGTATAGATAGATAGATAGATAGATAGATAGATAGATATGAAAGGCACTATATGGTACACAAATAAATAGATATGAAAGCCACTATATAATAGATGACTAATTTCTTTCTTTTTGTCTTCTTTGAGGAGGTTTAAGCTTCCAAGCATAAGATCGGCTGATTAAAGCCGTGAAGCAGTCGCCATCATCTGTTGCCAAGTCCCTTTTTATCACGCTATTGACGATTAATGGTTATTTTCTCATTCATGGGATTTCTTACTTTCCTATTTATTATTTGCAGCAACTCCCCGCCTGCTGACCATGCACTCCTTGTATTGTTTCATTGATTTGAGCACATTGAAACATAAGCTTGTGAGACTTGTTTGTGGTGAGCAATAAAATTATATGAATCTTATTCGATGAACATCCCATTAACAATCCTTACAGCCTCAGTGTAATGAGATCCCACTTTTCAGATGACTTGCACAGTCAGAGATGTTGCTTCCCAGCGCTAGTGTTCAAAGAGGCCTAAATTATCATCTGCAGTGACAAGAGTGGCATTCAAGATGACAAAGGGCAGAGAGAGAGATGAGAAAAACATAAAACATGGGCAAATTACAGCAGCAAATAAACAGATAAAGGCCTGGGACAGAAGAAAACAGGCTGATAATGAAGGCCAGCAGATCAGAAGATAAGAGAAGATGTTCACCGCTAAGAAAAGAAGAAAGAAAAAAAAATTGGAGAACAGATGTCTGCCTTACAAGTTCTGCCATTATCTTAGCAACAGCTCTCTCTGCATCATTTTAAATTTGCTGGAGCACAAAATCTTGCCAGAAATATCAATGTAAGTCTCTTTCACCCTTTACAGAATATTTTGCATTTTATGTGAAACAGTAGAACTCCACAGTAGTCAGGGGAGCAGTACAAAGGAAGTTAATAGGACATAATATCCTCAGTTCTTGGAGCGTGAGGGCTGGAGCACATCCTGGCAGCACTGGGCACAATGAAGGAAAGCACCCAAGAACGTCAGCCTCTTCACGTACACCCATATGGTCTTGGAAATGAGAGGTAATCAAACACACATGCCTTTGGGACGTGGAAGAAAAACTGGAGAAGAAATTCTACACAAACATATAGCGATGGTGCAAACTTCAGACAAGCAATGAGCAGCCCTACCCACTGGGCCACAATGCAGAAGAGAAGGAGGACGAAGAGGAGGAGGAGTAGGACAAGGAAAAGGAGTAATTCTTGTCATCGTTTAGCCCCCCATGTTACTCACAGCACTACCCATGTGATGTGCCAAAACCGATTTCCTGTCCCCAGTGGTGGAATTCAAAAGTCAGAGATGGACTTTGCAATGCAAATGTTTGAATCCAGATTTCAGAAATCCAGATCACCTGAAAATCCGAACATTTTCAGATTTCTGGGCTTTTGTTTGTGTGCATGATCGCTATTGCTGGTCATGTATCACTACATGACTGGCTGTCACAGGCGTAAACTGCGACTCTGCCCAGCTCGCCAAGATTAACAAAATGAAAGCTATGACTGAAAATCGCAAGAAAATTAATGTGTGATGGGGACTTTGGATGAGTATGAAAGCCATAGTGATCTAATAACACTGGTTTACAAGGTTTGTGTTTCCTTCATAATTTCTTTTGTGCCTGATCAGAGAAATAATGAACCTGCATCTGCTGCTAAAACACATTCAGTACTCGAAGTACAAATGCAAAGTATGCGACAATCTGAAGGTGCAATTGATGTATCGACCTTCAGTTTTACTCGGTCTGCAGCTTGGATACACCAAGTACTGTCAACAGCCGAGCAAAGAGATTCACCGGCCACCTCGCAGAAATCTGGAATGTTGCACATGACCCACTGGTTGATCCAAAAAACATATTTCTTCCACCTTTGCACCTCAAATTTGGGCTAGCCATATTGTTTGTTCTATATACTGACAGGTTTCAGCTGGTTTCTTGGCTTTCCATGCCTTTTTGCACCTCCTTTTCTTCATGTGTCCAATACTTATTCCTTGTGCCATTCCACTTCACCACACACAACTCAATCCATGGACCCGTCCACCCTGATCTGAATGTATGTGCGAACCACCCGGGCCGCCACCGACACCTGGCAAAAACCCCACGTCAATAGCACCACTGAGAAAACCGCTGACATGCTGAACACCCAACTTCCCCGCTGTATGTTATTAATCAAGGAAATAAATACCAGTACCATGCACTGACGTGTGACAAGGCATTGTGAAACATGTAATTTGAAACTTCTAAGTAACATTTTATTTCTCAAAATTTTTAAAGGTAGTATACAAATACAGTACTGGATGTGTATGTAATTCTTAACATTTTTGCATTTATAATGTAAAAAAAAAAAAAAAATGAAAATGCCACCCTGACCAAAGCACTGCCTGATCACTTGTTGCCGGCCCTGTATGTGACAATATTTTTAATGCGTTAAACAGGCCATGTTAACTGCAAAAATTAAATTAACGGAAAGTCTTTGCTAAGTAAAGCCTTTGCATGCTTGTGACAGATGTTTCCACGTGTCAGTGATGCCAAGATAAGAGAAGGTGGCATTTGTTGGCCCACAGATCCGAGAGGTGATGGAGGATAGTCAATTCGATGGCCTTCTGCAGGGTGGCGAACATGTCGCATGGACCACCTTCGAGAATGTCGCTTCTAACTTTTTGGGCTTCTACAACACACGAAAATACGTCGAGCAGGTTGAAAGTCTGCTCCAGGCATACAAGCCGATGAACTGCAACATGTCCCTGAAGGTACATTTACTTCATTCCCACTTGGACTACTTCCATGATGAAAATGGTGAAAGGTTTCACCAAGACATTGCCAGCATGGAGAAACTCTACCAGGGAATGTGGAGTCCGCCTATGCTGGGAGGCTGTTGTTGAACACTGACACGTGAAACATCGGACAGTGACTACAAACAAAAATCTCAGTAAAACATTTCTAGTTTCCTCTCGTGTTGTTTACATTGCCATATTGTAGCGTAAGCCCGTGTCGCTGGAGACATTACAATGTTAAATGCGTAATTGCAGTTTTCTTGAAAACCCTACATGATTCAGAAATTTACAAATACATATTTGTGTTCAGCATATAAAAATCTATTGCCTTCACCAAAAATTGTACAGGAAACAAATTTTGAAATAGAATTTATCGGTAACACTGGACAACAAAGATTTTGCTTCCTGAAGATTTTTGGGTGTGTATTACGTATTTTAGCCTGCAGATCACAGATATCACTTTTACATTTTTCTATCACATATGTATTATCGTAGCATTTCCCTCTACTTACCCTTTACCTGTTTTCTTCAATGGTAAGTGTACTTGTCAAGTTTGTTACCGGGTTGGTCTACTGACACACTTTAAGATTAATACACACATACATAGCTATACGCATACACACAGAAACTCAACAGTGCCATATGAATGGCAAACACACAGCTGGTTAATCTCTAGCACTTTAAACCACATAAGTGCCTTATAAATAACACAGCCTGTCACTCTCTCAGCACTTCAAGAAACTTACTTATTATCGACACGAACAACATATGATGTTTTAATGATATCTCACATCTAAATATTACTTTTGGTCTCCAAGAATACATTTAAACATACAAAAGCTCAGCATTCTTGACAATAGGCCATTTATCAGCCAAGAATGCCTTACTTTACATACTGTTTCCTATTTTTGGGTGGAGCTCTCACCCACAGCCTTAATAAACCTTGCATCATGGAGCGTATGGCAAACCTTCGGCTGCACCAGGTTCTCAAAGAAATCTACCTTATTTCTTCAATTACTCTAGACATGAAGACAAAGCACAGAGAGTTAAAAGTAGCATGGCATTTATTACATGAATAACAGTAATACCAGTGGAACAAAGAATAATAGAAAATAGGACTGATAGTAAAGTCTGGATATATGTATAGTCTTTAGAAAAAGCTTATGAAAAGTTAAAGGTGACAAGGATGAATGTCGCAGGCAGCTTGTGATCTAGCACTCGTAGTTGCTCATGATGCTTTTCTGATGACCAGTAACGTCTTTGTCTCTTCTTTTTCTTCCCTCCTTCCTATATTGCTCCTCAGATGAGGCATATTTATTCTAAAATTCTACCTATGGGGTTTTGCAAGATGTGTTAGATATTCTGATTGGCTGGCTGTCAAAAAGATGAATGAATTCACTCATCTGTTTTCCATCCTTTCTCAGGTTAGAAAGTAATTGATAGCCTGAGCCACCAGCATGTCTTCCTTTCTTTGTTGGAACAGCTGTTTTAAAAGTGAGGTATAACTGGGAAGAAGACATGCTTTGATTTGTCCTGAATGTAGTTCATCTGTTGTCTTGTCCTGAACAAAATATCATGGAAATATAAGCCAAAATGTACAGATTTTGTACTCCACAACAATGTCCTATTTTATTGCAAACACCTGTTTTATTACTTTTTCTCATAAGTGTACGTATATATGGAATAGCATGTAAGATAGGTCCATGACGATGTGCAGTTTTTTAAATAGATACAGTGCCCTTATATATTGTTTGGGACAAACAGTCATTTTTTTCCTTGATTTCCCCCTCTGCTCCACAGTTTAAAATTACAAATCAAACCATTCAGACATTGTGATTAAAGGACACATTGTAGACATTTATGTAAGGAGATTTGCATTCATTTCATCCACATGACACTTCTTCTACACATTCCCCTCATTTCAGGACACCATAATGTTTGGGACACAGCAATGGCAGGTCTATTAAACCCATTGTCATATGTAGGACTTTGCCGCATATCCCAGCATGCAATGCCTGCTTGAAATGTCTGTGATTCACAGACATCGCCAGGTGCTAAGGGTCTTCTCTGGTGATGCTCTGCCAAACCTCTAATGCAGCCACCTTTAGCTCCTGCTTGTTTTGGGGGGCTTGACCCCTTATGTTTTTTCTTCAGCATATGGAAGGTCTGCACAATTGGATTTAAATCAGAGGACTGGTTTGGCCATTCAAAGATTTTCCATTTTGTTGCTTTGAAAAACTCCTGTATGGCCTCAGCAGTGCGTTTGGTTCATTGTCTTGTGGTAGGTTGAAGTGCAGTCCAGTGAGTTTGGAGGCATTGAGTGGAATTTGAGCAGATCAGATGTTTCTACACACCTCATAATTCATTGTGCATCTGCTATCAGCAGTTTCATCATCAATGAAGAGAAGTGTGCCAGGACCTGTGCCAGCCAAGCCGTAACACCTTCACCACCATGTTTAACAGATACGGTGGTCTGCTTTGGATTTCGGGCAGTTCCTTTTCATCTCCACACTTTGCTCTCACCGTCACTCTGATCAGGTTCATCTTTGTCTCGTCTGTCCACAAGACCTTTTCCCAGAATTCTGCAGGCTCTTTGAAGTCTTTTTTCACAAACTGTAATCTGGCCATCCTGTTTTTGTAGTCGGCATCTTTCAGTGTGGCCTCTGGATTTCAGTTCATGAAGTCTTCTGCTGATAGTCATCTCTGACACACACACACACACATCGTCCTCCTGAAGACTGTTTCTGGTCTGTCGGAAAGGCACTGGGGGCTTTTTCTTGACCATAGCAAGGATTCTTCTGTCATCTCCAGTGGAGGTCTTCCTTGGCCTACCAGTCCCTTTGTGATTACTGAGCCCACCAGTGTGTTCTTTCTTCTTCATTATATTCCAGACAGTTCATTTTGGTCATCCTGAGGTTTTATTGATGTCTACAGTGGTTTTATTCTTGATTTTCAGCCTCATGATGGCTTCTTTGTCTTTCATTGGCACAACTCTTGTCCTCATGTTGATCAATGGCAACTGCAGACTCCAAAGGGTAGAAGCAAACTGAGGTATCTTATGAAGCAATGAAATCTACCTAAGGAATCACAAACACCTGGTACACCAAGTGTCCCAAACATTATGGTGCCCTGAAATGGAAGGGACCGTGTAGAGAAAGTGTAGGGAGGTCGAAGTGTCTGTAAATCCCCTTAAATGAAAGTCTGCAATGTGCACTTTAATCACAATGTCTCAATTGTTTGATTTGTCATTTTTAATTGTGGAGCGGTGGTCTAACATCTCTTTGTCCCAAACATTATGGAGAGCACTGTATTTATAGCGATACCGTGAGCATGGATAACGTTTACCTCGCCAATGCTGTGGTGTGACTAACAAAGAGAGAGAGGCTGATTGGGTGTCTGGCATGGGTGACATCAGAAACAGTGGACAACAAGATCACGTGGACTGGCTGTTAATTCGGTTTTATGAATTTTTAATTTTTGGAATTTTTTTATTTGTTTAATATTTTCAAACTGTGGATTTTTTAGGGAGTGTGGCCTGCAGAGGGAGCTCCTGCTGCCCAAACCCAACACAAACAGCCGCAGGACACAAGTTCTGCACACACGTTTTTTTTTTTTTACTTTTTCCTCGTGGGAAACGCCTCCCCCCTCAGCTCTAGAGGTTGATGCAGAAATTGGCATTCACGTGCAGACGTGTGCGCTTTGGTCAGTTTCCTCATACACTCACCTAAAGGATTATTAGGAACACCTGTTCAGTTTCTCATTAATGCAATTATCTAATCAACCAATCACATGGCAGTTGATTCAATGCATTTAGGGGTGTGGTCCTGGTCAAGACAATCTCCTGAACTCCAAACTGATTGTCAGAATGGGAAAGAAAGGTGATTTAAGCAATTTTGAGCGTGGCATGGTTGTTGGTGCCAGACGGGCCGGTCTGAGTATTTCACAATCTGCTCAGTTACTGGGATTTTCACGCACAACAATTTCTAGGGTTTACAAAGAATGGTGTGAAAAGGGAAAAACATCCAGTATACGGCAGTCCTGTGGGCGAAAATGCCTTGTTGATGCTAGAGGTCAGAGAAGAATGGGCCGACTGATTCAAGCTGATAGAAGAGCAACTTTGACTGAAATAACCACTCATTACAACCGAGGTATGTAGCAAAGCATTTGTGAAGCCACCACAAGCACAACCTTGAGGCGGATGGGCTACAACAGCAGAAGACCCCA
>JANRMT010062816.1:6352950-6388442 GCA_026402145.1 Polypterus bichir lapradei | reverse complement strand
AACACCGTATTAGTATGGTGTTCCTAATAATCCTTTAGGTGAGTGTAAGCACTACAGGGTCCATGACTGCTGCCCTAAGAGAGAAAGTCAGTCGTTTTCTAACCCTCTTTACCCTGAACAGGGTCTGCTGGGGCCTATAACAGCTAGCATAGGGCACAAGGCAGGGAACAAACCCTGAACAGAATGGCAGACCATTGCAGGGCATACACACCCCAACCACACATTAGGGCCAGTTTAGGATTGGCAGTTCACCTAACCAGCATGCCTTTGGACTGTATTTGGAAACCCACACAGACACGAGGAGACCATGCAAACTCCACACAGAGGAGACTCTGGATGTGAACCCTGGTCTCCTTACTGGGCAGCAGCACTACCACTGTGCCACCATGCCACCCCTGCTGTAGAAAGTCCAATATAAAATATGCACTGACTGAACAGCAAACTAAAATGATGATTAGACTGTGAATGAAAGGCAGGGGCAAACATTCCCACCCCACCATCCTGTACACAAGCAGTATACTGGAGGCTTTGCAAAGGACTTAAAATGCAAATCCAAGGCATCAATTAGGTTTTAATAACACAAAGCAACAGACATTACCTCCTAAATAATGCACTGCGGCAAAAGCAAAGCATCGCTATCCATTATCTTAATGTGTTTTTCTTCTGAAGCACATTAGGGAGCTTCAAACGATATTTCTTGCTCAAAAGTAACTCTGTGCCATTTCCAGGTGGTTATTTTATTTATTACATTCTTTTGCTTTTTTTTCTGCCTGCTTTATCAATTTTCTATCAATATAGCTCCTTTCAACACATCGCAGTCATCCCCCAAAGGATTTTCAATTTTCCTTCCTTCACCAAGCCGCCGCCACGGCCAGCACGTTCTTTTAAGCTTTTATCCACGCACTCCATTGCCCAACGAGACATGTTAGAGACGGCGGGGAGCCCCCGACACTGTAACCCCGCTGCTTTGGGGAGTTTCAGGTTTAAATTCAGATCAGGGCTTTAAAGCTGAAAATAAAAAGCTCTTCAGTGGATGCAGCCCGGTATCTGCAGGGGTCATGCATTGTTAAATACACACTCTTGCAATAAGGCACAACGCATGTAAAACTAGCAGGCAGTCCCGCTGAAGCCTATTAGTGTGAGCAGCGATGTGTTCAATTAACTGAACCAGTCATGCATAGCCAATGGAGGTGTCGTAGAACGGCAGGAATAGTGGCAGGCAATGGGGGACCATCTAATGACTGCTTACTGGGCAGGCAGGGGGCTGGGAGTGGGGCAAGGGTAAGGTGGGCACACCTACTGCATGTTGGCTTGGAGGAGCTATGAATTAGTCAGAAGAAATGCTTTATGTACTGGAGCTTTTAATTGGATTCAGTAAATCCACAAACTGGTGTTCAATCAAGAGTTGTTCCCTGCCTTGTATCCAGTGCTACTGGGTTCTAATTTACATAATCCATCCATCCATTATCCATTATCTAACCCGCTATATCCTAACACAGGGTCACAGGGGTCTGCTGGAGCCAATCCCAGCCAACACAGGGCACAAGGCAGGAAACAAACCCTGGGCAGGGCGCCAGCCCACCGCAGAATTTTCATAATCCCAGCCCCTAAATTAAGAAATAGATGGGGGATTATCAATGAATGAATTAATTTATGTATGTACTGTATATTGTAGATGCCATGGAGGATGGAATGGATAACGAATGGATTCTTGCCCAGATATTAGGCCATAATGGATGGACTGGGCAAACGGGCACACCGGGAGCAGTTCATTGCCCCCACATGACAGGTGGCAGTGTCCCTCAGGGCTGAACCCAATTAGGACACCCATAGGATGGCATGGGAGTTGATGATGGATTCCGAAAGCACAGCCCCGTCAGGGTGTTTGGATACTTCCAGAGGGTGCTACCAGGGGGGAGGACTGCCCTGGTTTGCACATGACCTGCTGCATATTTTTGGCATAACACTGGTTTTTGATATTACTGAGAAATAATATGTAAAAAATATTTGCAAAATAAAACGTAGAAAATGACAAGAATAAATAAATAAAAAGGAAGCACACCTGAGCCAGGGATGAAACCTTGGCAATGTCCTAACAGTCACCATGCTACCCTGCTGTACAAAGTCAGTCATTTTCTAATCTGCTTTGTCCTAAACAGGGTCTGCTGGGGCCTATAACAGCTAGTACAGGGCGCAAGGCCGGGAACAAACCCTAGACAGGGCACCAGTTCATCACAGGGCACACACACACACACCAATCACACACTAGGGCCAATTTAGGATTGCCAATTCACCTATTGTATCCAATTGTAAGTGCCATGAAGGAAGGACTGGATAAAGAATGGATTCTTGCCCAGTTAAGAAGCCATAATGGATGGACTGAGAAAACGGGCGCACTGGGAGCAGTTCATTGCCCCCACATGACAGGTGGCAGTGTCCCTCAGGGCTGAGCCCAATTAGGACACCCACAGGGTGGCATGGGAGTTGGAGACTGAATCCGAAAGCACAGTCCCGTCAGGGTGTTTGGATATCTCCAGAGGGCGCTGCCAAGGGGAAGGACTGCCCTGGTTTGCACATCACCCGGAAGTGCTCAGCAGTTTTAGGCAGGGTGGGGGAGGGTGGGCATGATATCACTTCTGATTCCGATGACGCCACGTCTGGTCCCGGCCCCAATGAAGTCACTTATGGTTCCTGTTTGATGACATCATTTCCCGTTTGCCTTCTATGTAAGCATCATGTTTGACTATTGCCGTTGTTCTTTGTTATGGACTGATCTGTATCATTTGAAGCACAATTTTGCTACAACTTTGGCAACAAATTGCAAGTATACGGGCAGCTGCCCCCAAATTTCTTTCTGTGTTGTGTGGATCATTTACAGTGTGTATAGAATTTGATTGGACCAAGGAAACACAATGGACTGGTGTTCAATCAAGAGTTGGTTCCTGCCTTGTATCCAGTGCTACTGCATCCTAATTTCCTCAATCCTAGATCCTAATTTGGACAAAGTATGTTGCAGAAAATGATTTTTTTTTTGTTCTTTATTTTCCCTTATACAATTTCTTGTTAGTTTTCGCATACCCCTTGAGGTCAGAGCACAGGGCCAGCCATTGTACAGCGCCCCTGGAGCAATTACAGGTTAAGGGTCTTGCTCAAGGGCCCAGCAGACTATGCTGCTGATGTAAGATTTAGTACACCAAACCCTAATTTTTGTGACGGCAAGTACAGAAAAGCAATGTGTATAAATCAATCAGCCACAGCATTTAACCAGCAGCTTCACACTGTGTGGGTTCCTCTTGTACCATCGAAACAGCTCTGATACATTACAATGGTACCTGTCTAGTAGTGGGATATGTGGGATAAATCATTGGTGATAACTGTAGTGGGTTGGCGCCCCACCCAGGGTTTGTTTCCTGCCTTGCACCCTGTGTTGGCTGGGATTGGCTCCAGCAGACCCCCGTGACCCTGTAGTTAGGATATAGCGGGTTGGATAATGGATGGATCATTGGTGATAAGGTGATGTGTTAGAAGCAGGAATAAATGGGCAAGCGTCAGGATCAGAGTGACTTTGACAAGGGCCAATTTGTGATGTCTGGATGATTGGACAGATCATCTTCTAAAAGGCAGGTCTTGTGGGGTGTCCCTAGGATGCAGTAGTTAGTATATACCCAAAGTGGTCCAAAAGATGACAATCAGTTAACAGGCAACAGGTTCTTGGGTGCCCAAGGCTTACTGAGGCATGTGGGGAACAAAGGATGGCCCATCTGGTCCGATCCCACAGAAGAGCTACAGTAGCGCAATTTTCTGAAAAAACTAATGCTGGCCATGAGGGAAAGGTATCAAAACACACCATGCATCGCGGCTTCCTTCCTATGGGGGTCCATAGCCGCAGACTTGTCAGAGTGCCCATGGTGATAATTGTCCACGGTTGAAAGCACCTACTATGGGCACATGGGCATCAGAACTAGATCATGGGGCAATGGAAGAATGTGACCTGGTCCAATGAATCATGTATGAGAGTCATTTACTTGGGAAGAGATGGCAGCAGGATGCACTATGGGAAGAATGGACTGGAGCACCTGCAGGAAACACACCCAGTGTGGAAGAAATCAAATTTGAGATAAAATTATAGAAAGAAATCTTGTCTTCAATAAAACCTCTTTGAGACAGGAACCAGGCAGGAGGAAACTTGTCCATTGCATCTTTAATTTACTCCTCAGTGGATGTTGACAACATCATCCATGTGCACAGCGACAGCCTCATATATTACCGCAGACCAAGGCCAGCAGTTTCATGACAGAAGTGACGTCATCGTGGTTTCAGGACAGACTTATATATAGCATAGTGTAGTGTACAATATGTATTGCCATTTTCCTTACGAATCTATTTAAAAATATTACAACGGCTAAAATTTTCATTTTCATTAGAACAATATTGAATACATGAATTGTAATGTTTTTAAAATTTTAATCACACTTCCAATTACATGTCCTGTAAAGTTGTACGCCAGATGAAGGCGTCAGGGCTTTAGATTGAGCTGCTTGATGATTTCATCACAATCTAGACTTTCAGCAAGATTGTGTTCAATTGAAAAGATAGTCAAGTTGCTGAGACGTATTGATGACACTGATGATCACAAACGTGTCTTGATCTGATTTACGGATGAAAAAACTCTCTCAAGCTGTACTCGGAACTGTGACCATTACTCGCAACAAAGCATTAATGTTAAGGAAGATGTTCACAGGGCAGTTGTCAAGCACCTCCAAAAGTGATGACACTTGTTGCTGTCTTGTTTCCATTTTTCTGTTAATCTGTTGGACAAACACTGTGTATTTTGCATCATGGACATTTATGTCATATACATTAGGTAAGTGAAGTGCTCCAGGTGCTTGATGACCCAGTTTCTGGCAGCACTTCTGGGTGTGGCAGAAAAACTGCCATAAGGGCTCAGCAGCTCCTGGCAGCACCTGTGGATCCCAACAGGGTTACACCAAACTCCAGCCCCCATGAAGCCTTGTGGGAGTCCGAGACACCACTGCAACTCAGGGGGGTTGCCACCTAGCATCCCGAGGGAGGTAACGCTCTGGCCACGCTTGTTCCCCTGGTCCTCCCAGCATGGAGGGCATCGGCCGCACGCTACACTGTTTATTTTGCCATGTCAGAAATAATCCTTCAAAATAAGAAACTATCTCTTGGTGTTTGTCGAAAATACTCAATTAAGCAGGTTAAGGTTCAGTTATCTGTTTAATGATTGCTACCAATCAGGTTACACATACACTGTAACACCGCCGCATTTGTTTATTTATTGAAAATTCAGAAAACCAATGGGATTTGACATACCACTTCAAAACCAAAGAAAAATAAAATAACAAATACCCAAACAATTACAAAATTTAATGGAAAATTTCATATACAATGAACTGATTGGCTGGCTCAATGGCCAATCAGAGTGGACCTGAGCTCACTTAGGCCCACCCTTCCCTACACTACTGTACCTGAGCACAGCTTGGAGAGCCACACCACACGTCTACAAATGAGAGATTTCAGTCTCTGATTTTGTAACAAATTTACAAACCTTTCTTAAAGCATCTTCGCTTTGTCATTATGGGTTATTGAGCGTAGATTGATGGGTAAAAATGACAAATGAAGTGTGCAGGAAGTAAAGGGATCTCGTTCTGAAGACACTGTAATCTTTTACTGGATTCCTGTCCAGGGTTGGTTCCTAACCCTAACCCTAACCCTGGCTTGCACTTCTTGCTATCATTCCCTGCGACCCTGAATTGGATTACAGAGTTCCAGGAACAGGATGGATAAGGACTTGTCTTTGGATTAATGGGTCCTAATGTGTGGTGTAGCGGGTCCGCGGCTACAAAAGAATGGTGGCTTTTTAAATAATCTATTTGGCCGTGTCAGTCTTCGTGGGCGCGATTGTGCAGCTGCGAGGAGTTGATGGAATAATTGGGGCGAATTGCACCTGCACGTGAGGGTGCAATCGTTCTCAATTGCTTAATCGTCTTTCTGTGGGGCATGATTGAGGCGCTGCGCCCACGGAGCTGTATAAGAATGGGACTTCACAAAAAGGAGGGGTAACAGATGGAAAAGAAAAGAGACGGAAGAAAGGATTGGAGAGCGAGAGTGCATCGGGGACAGTGAAACTGAACGGACGAGCCAGCTAGTTGTTAAGAGAGGTCAGAGTATTCAGGGGTCCCATGTCAGGCGAAGGATTGGCGTTGAAGGGATGGTTTGTGCCCATTGACTATGGAAGAGTGGGTTTGATCGCGGAGGAGTCCGCCCTAGGGATCCGAGGGACAACTACAAGTGCGAGAAGGAAGATGGGAGGACAACCGACCCCAAGCAGTCTGGCGGAGGCGGCCAAGACGAGAGTCGGTAGTGTGAGAACCACGGCAGCTGAAGCCTCTCACCACTGAACAAACCTTGGTGAGCTGGAGAGTCTGTGAAGGAGCTTCGCTTGGCTGGTGTGACCTCCAAATGTCTCTTGTAGGTTTTAATCTCATTTTAGCCTTGTTTTAAATGTTTGCAATTTTTACCTGATTTATGGACTATTTATTTATAAACACTTGGAGACCTGCACTATTTATCTGGGCACTGCTTTGACTGTTTGTATAATAAAAGCACTTTTGCATTTAACACCTTCCCCTTGCTTTGTTTGGTGTCCTCATTGTCCAGCTCATCCAGTTATATTACAGACGGTGTTGGGTTCAAGAGGCTCTCAAAAGAGAGATGGGAGCATGGAGCAAGACCCGCATCGTCACAGCCAGTAAATGAATAGATGAATGGGAACTTCATGGTCCTGCCCTTCACTCAGCATTAATACCTCAGTTCTTCAACTTCATGACTGCTTTCTAAATCTTCCCCTACTGCAGTGATTAGGGTGCAGTTTATTCGGCATACAATGTGTACTTTACTGGATGAAAATGCTCAGAAAACCCAGCTGTTTAGTTGATGAGATGCCGACCATCACTTTCATGGTGGGTCATCATCCATCTTTTTTCTGCTGTGAAATAAACGAAAGCAGGGCCCATCATTAATGATGAATGGTCATCACACTTTTAGATGTCCTTCTGTTTACTTTGAGCCTTTGAATATTCATGCATTCATTCATTTTCCAAACAAGGTGGGTTGTGTCTGTACTTTAAACTAAAATGTAACTAAAGTGAGAAGCATAGCATCCCAAATAGCTCTAGGGATGTGGGCTGCTACTGGGCTTATTCATTATGTGTGTGCAGTTTGTTGGTTTTCCTGTTTCTATGTGCGTTGACTTTGTGTTGAATGGCGACTACACAGTTTCAGTGGGTTGGCACAGTGGTAGGGAATGGATGAGTAGTCACTTTCTCAAACTAAATAAGGAGAAGACAAAAATTTTAGTGATTGGCAAAAATGTATACAACGAGGGTATTAGAAATAAACTTGATTCATTAGGATTAAAAGTCAAGTAAAGAATTTAGGGATAATTATTGACTCTGACCTAAATTTTAAAACACATATTCATCAGATTACTAGGACAGCATTTTTTCACTTAAGAAATACAGGGTGACACAGAAAAATGGGAACTTTTGAAATGCGTAGTGGCAGCCATGTGCAGTTGGCAGCACTGCAGAACAGGGACCTTGAGCTGTAAACAATCTCGCCATTTAGTAATCAATTGCAAGGCAATCAATCAATGGCAGCTGTGTGAGAATTGTTCGGTAACCATGTCATCTCAAGATTCGGTGACATTCCCTGGCCCTCAAGATCACCAGATTTGTCTGCTTGTGATTTTTTCTACCTTAAGAGCCGGGTCTACACGACTCGGCCAAGGAAACTGAATGAACTGAAACAAAGAATTCAAGATGAAATTCGTGGTATCCCAGCTGAGATGTTGCAGCGATCAATGGGGAACCTCAACAGCAGATTGGAAGAATGCATACGTACAGAAGGACGCCATCTACAGGACGTAATTTTCAGACATTGATAATTTGGATTACTGTCTCTTAAAAGGCAAGTTGTAGTGGTTCAATTGCTGTCAATAAATTTTTTTGTTGGATTACTTTTATTTTTATTGGGTTTTTCAAAAGTTCCCGTTTTTCTGTGTCACCCTGTATAACAAAAGTTAGATCTCTTATATCTCTACAAGATGCTGAGAAATTAGTTCACGCTTTTGTTTTTAGTCAGCTAGATTACTGTAATGCTCTTCTCTTCCGATCTAATCCGATCTAATTCTAATCTAAATTAGAAAATCCGAGCACATCACCCCAGTCCTCATGTCACTGCACTGGTTACCTGTTCCATTTAGAATTGACTTTAAAATACTGCTTATGGTTTACAAAGCCTTGAATCATTCACTCCATCCTATATGCCTCTCACCTTACACTCCATATCATAACCTTAGATCTTCAAATGAGGGTCTGTTTAGAATTCCAAGAGCTAAACTTAAAAGAAGTGGTGAGGCGGCCTTCTGCTGTTAGGCACCTAAAATCTGGTAGAAACTGACTGACAGAAATACGCCAGGCTAATACGGTGGAGCACTTTAAAAAAAACTGCTAAAAACTCATTATTTGAACATGGCTTTCTCATAGCTTCATTTTAGTGTAACCCTGATATTCTGTACATGCTTTGAATTACCTTTTTTTTTCATGGCTTCACAATCCGTACTAACCCCTATGTTCTCTGCTATTCTTTTTCCAGTTTTCTGTGGTGGCGATCTGCGCCATCACCACCTGATCAAACCACCATGCACTCCCTACATTGATGGATTGAAGGCCAGAAATCCACATGACCATCATCGTCAAATTCTTGCATGTGAAGCCTGAAAACCATGAGGAAAGATTGAGATCATTTATGTTAGGTAAAATTCCGAGATGGGGCTGGGTGGTCTTGTGACCTCAGAACCCCTGCAGATTTTTGTTGTTTTTGTCCAGCCATCTGGAGTTTTTTTTGTTTGTTTGTTTGTTTGTTTTTTCTGTCCTCCCTGGCCATTGGACCTTACTTTAATTCTATGGTAATTAGTATTACCTAATTATATTTCTGTATTTTGTCTTTTTTCTCTTTCTTTATTCTGCAAAGCACTTTGAACTACATCTTTTGCATGAAAATGTGCTATATAAATAAATGTTGTTGTTGTTGTTGTTACAGTAAAGAGATGTGAGTTCACATCCTGGCTCATTCCTGTGTGAAGTTGGAAAGTAGGAGAAAACTGGAGTGCCTGCAGGAAACCCATTCAGTGTGGAAGAAATCAAATTGGAAATAAAATTAAAGAAAGAAATCTTGTCATCACTAAAACCTCTTTGAGTCAGGAACCTGGCAGGAGGAATCTTGTCCATTTCATCTTTAATTTACTCCTCAGCAGATGGTGACAGCATCATCCACCTGCCGAACCACAGCACCATATGTCACCGTAGATCCAGGCCAGCAGTTTCAGGACCTATGTGGCATTGTGTAGTGTACAATATGTATTGCCATTTTCTTTTGAAATCCATCCATCCATACATTATCCAACCCGCTATATCCTAACTACAGGGTCACGGGGGTCTGCTGGAGCCAATCCCAGCCAACACAAGGTGCAAGGCAGGAAACAAACCCCAGGCAGGGCGCCAGCCCACCGCAGGGCACACACACAGACCTACACACTAAGGACACACAGGGACAATTCAGGCTCGCCAATGCACCTAACCTGCATGTCTTTGGACTGTGGGAGAAAACCCACGTAGACACGGGGAGAACATGCAAAGTCCATGCAGGGAGGACGGATGAAGACAACCCAGATCACTTTACTGTGAGGCACCAGCGCTACCCACTGTGCCACCGTGCCGCCCCTTTTGAAATCTGTTTAAAAATATTAGATTGGTTAAAATGTTAATATTCATTAGAAAAATATTATATGCATGAATCGTAATTGTTTTAAAATTGTAATCACATTTCCCATTAACTTTTTACTAAAATCTGATGTGATGTAAACATTGTAATTTTGTTGTTTATTGTGTTCATGAATGTAAACAAAACACTATTTTCAATTAAGCCAATTTTAATGATTTTAATATTGTCGACTTGTTAAATGGTTCCCGCAGGCCCACATACAAGGTAAAGGTTAATAGCGTATTTTCCAGAAATGATCTGCATTGTTTAGTTCAATCTATGACACAATGTGACGGCAGAAACCCTCTGAACTTCACAATGATAGTGTCACACACGTGTGCGCATGGGAGCCAGCCACAGGGACCAAAAGAAGGGAATTCCGTGCCCAGCCAGGGGGTGGCGGGGTGCACTCAGCCCTCTTATTTTGTCCCCGCAGAACAGACACGGGAAATTCTGCCAGAGTATGAAGACGTCACTTCCGTCTCTGCACTGAGGATGACATAATTTCCTGTCCCGGCCCTGAGGACAACATCACTTCCTTAAACCTCCCTATAAAACCCAACTTCCTTTCTGCGTTGGACTCTCTTCTGTACTCTATTATGCTGAAAACTTTGCCTTTTGCAGCCAAGGTCAAGTACATGGGTGGCTGCTCCAAACCTTTGCCTTGTGTTGAGGCTCATCGTTTCACAATGCATATTGTTTTATTTGATGTACTGCTTTTCCTTCTCATTTTTATCACTTCATTTTTGAACAGGTCCATGGACTTTGCCAAAACTCGCAGATATCTTCCAAAAGTCGTCTTCCGAACCTTCGTTCGGAAAGAGCAGTGACTTTGGTTTCGACGGCTTAATTACTGAGACCCACTGAAACCTTCCAAAGGTAATCTTTCCAAGTCTGTCCTGAAACTGCTTCACTTGATCTGCGGTGATGTATGGTGCTTTGGTTCTACAAGTGGATGCTATTCAATGCTGGAGACAGAACATTCATCACAGTAGTCTGTTACAGAATGATTAAAACAATAACGGCAGAGGTCCATTTTACAAACAACTGAATTTACATATCAGTGCTAAATTAATCCTGACACTTACTCTGATTGGTTCACTGGCTTAGACCCAAATAACTTACAGCATACATTGTGTATCACATCAACCTTCTCCTGCTACATCCTTGTCTTTTATTTACCTAACCATTTCAGTATTTCTCTTCATGACATTTCTAATGTGCACTGCAATCCAAAATACTTAACTATTGTTACCTCCAAATTATTCTCTCACACCACACAGCTGGAGAACATTCAACCCTCCACTCTTGAAGGCCTCAAGAAGCGAATCCTGGTCTCTTTACTGCAAGGTGGCAGGTGGCATAAATGATGATAATTAAAACATTTTAAACTATTTTGGCATATTCCTTTGCACCCTCCCCCACCATAGCCTACTGTCTAAGGGGGAGGAGCAAAAGATTTAAATTTGTCAAAAATTTTGATTTCCGGTTTTTGACGAATCTTGACATTTTTGAGACCCCCGATACTGAAAATGTCAATATCTCGATGACGGGTGAGTGTCTGTGTGTCACAGTTTCTTGAAGACGGCCAAGAACTAAAACAGCTGGACGGAAAAATACCAACCTCTAAACTTAAGCCTGTTATGAGATGATCATGTGCTGGTTAGTTTTTGAGCCAAATCGTGCAAAAGAAAGAGGCACTTTAGAGGAACCCTCAAATACCGTAATTGTGCGATTAATTATAAATTCTTCTCGTCAATTGCTATCTCCATTTTATGATCAGAAAGATCAGCATCAGAGCAGTGAATAATGAATGAAATGTTATAAAACAGTTTGGGTAACTTAGTTCCTAAGGGTGCAAAGCCAACTGAAGCTCACATCCGAATTAGTTTTTAGTGATAAATTGTTGCCCATGAAATGATTGGGAAACTGTGTCCACATTGCGTCATATGATCCCTTGACAGTTGTAAACATGATAGCAGGGGTCTCTACTGACCCGAGGCGTGTATAAGTCCATCTGAAACTCGATTGAAACTCTTAGTTAGGTCGGTTTAAGTGACAGTGCCCTGCAATGGGCTGCCATGCCACCGAGGGTTTTTTTTTCTACCCTAAGCCTTACTTGGCTGGAATAAACTTTAGGGTTTATTTGTCTGGAACAGAATAAGGTGGGCTCCAAAATCAGGTAAAGAAACGAGAAGTTTTGCAGTAAGGTAGTGATACTCACCAATTGTGGCAACTTGTTGTATGCTGATTAGCACTTGAAAGTAAGAATTTCACACAAGAATAATCACCGTGTAAACCAAAATCTTTAAAATGAACTAATGGAAGAAGAGACAAAAATTAAGAAATACAATCAGTGATAAAAATAATAAAAATCAAATACCTGGCACCCTGCCCGGGGTTTGTTTCCTGCCTTGTGCCCTGTGTTGGCTGGAATTGGCTCCAGCAGACCCCCGTGACCCTGTAGTTAGGATATAGAGGGTTGGATGATGGATGGATGAATTTAGCGTGTTTGGTGTGTTTAATCACTTAATGATTCTGGCACATTGCATTAGTCCCATTGAACTAAAAATATTTTGCTGTCGATTTTCGTTTGTACTCTGTATCTGATGCTTCTCGTTTCAGGCTCCAACAACTATTGTGTCCAGCATTAAAGGATTCCGCTTGCCCTGTTGCAATTCCTGGTGGAAGTTTTGTCCATGTTCTTCACTGCCTGCTCCAAGATTTGCAGGGAACAAGACCAAGTGTGAATGAAGAAAATGAATCTTTAGCAACATGTTCTACTTTATGGTCCAGTATTTTTGAAGCATGTTGTCCACTGGATGAGTGTAGTTTGGTGCTCTGTAGTTACCAAGAAATTCTCAACAACATCCTTGAATGCCTTCTATGCGTTTTCCTCTGGTCCCACTAGCAGATCTTCAAACTACTTAATGTGTCCAATAAAATACCTTCCTTCATCTTAGCATCAGTTATTCATAGAAACATCGGTCTCAAATATTGAAATCCTTTGTGTTCCCTTGTTCATCACTTTCACGACGTTTTTAATCATTCCAAATTTTATGTGAATGATGACATAAAAATATCTTTGTTGGGATGACAAGTGGTTTATGTGCCTTGGAACCCAAAGCTTATGCAGCAGCCAGTTCTTTTTAGTATAATGAGACGGTTTTGCACGACTGTCCCATTCCCAGTGCTTGGTATCGCCAAGCTGCATTGTCAGTATCAGAACACCACAGAGGTTCCAGTTGTAGTTCTCACAGTTTACAAACAGTTTTGCCCAACAATATTGGCACTGCAGCAGTTTCTTCAAGAAATGCACCAATTCTTCCACAAAAAGTACACCATTTTAAATGATTGGCATTAACACGTGTACTTCCATTATTTGCATTAGGAAACACAAAAAACCTGGAGAAAAAAGGGTATTGACATACTTACAGGAACGTTCTAGAAGATACTAAAAATAATTGGATTTCAAGCAAATAATCCTGTTGTAATTTATATCCAAATCAACTGAGAAAAGTTTCAGGTGCCAGCAATTTAAATATTTTTGCCACAACTGTAATATGAGAGGAAAACACAAAATAGGCAATTGCAATAGAACAGTATATTACAGGAAACTTTAAAGGTCATTTTTGTCATCATCAGGCCAAAATCCATAGGATACACCAAAAGGTGTTCGGGAAACAAAATCTTCATTACTCAGTGTGATTTATTAATCCAGAATGGGGGTCCACATAGCCATTAGATAGATCGTCATGGTCAGAATGGGGGTCCACATAGGGGTCAATAGTATAGGACAAAACCCACATGGCTGCTGACACAAGCATTTTCAACTTGAGGCTTGCAGTCTCAGCATTTTGATGGACTGCTCCAACAGAAAGACCACAGTCACCAGAGGATTTGGGATGGGCTACCTCTAGAATTCTGGAAGGTCCCAAACCTGATTGATGAAGATGTCACTTATACTATCCCAGGAGACAGCGTTTGTGTCACGTTGTTGGCAAATTATCGTATTATTGTGAAATTTGACAGACTTACCTGGTACGTTTACTAGCTTCATCGACTACCGCCCTTGAAGAGTAACACACACACACAGATACACACACATACACAAAGTGATTCTATCTGGACAAAGTTGCCAATCACCCCACAGTATTCGACACAGGACACAGCACCAAGCACACATTTATTTATTTATTTATAAAGCAGTTTAAAAACAACATCAAGGCTGACCAAAGTGCTGTACAATAAAAAAAAAGAAAACCCAACATATCAGACACACAAAACCAAAGGGTAAATGAAACAGAAACACATAAGAATTGAAGAGATTCTTAATAAAAAGTATACAGATAGCCAACATATCATACTGGTGTCATACATGTTTTATAAAGGATTTAAAGATAGCTAGCGAAGGAGCCTGCCTAACGTGCAACGGCAAATCGTTCCAGAGTTTTGGAGCAGCAACTGAAAAAGCTCGATCACCTCGGAGTTTGCATCGTGCCTTGAGAACACGTAAAAGCATCTGGTCTGCTGACCTGAGAGAGCAAGATGGTACGTAAGGGTGCAGCAGCTCCAACAAATAACGTGGGGCACAACCATTAAAAGATTTAAAAACAAATACAAGGATCTTAAAATGGATTCGAAAACGAATTGGAAGCCAGTGAAGGGAAGCCAAAATTGGGGTAACATGCTCATGCTTTCTTGTGCCAGTTAAAAATCATTTTGCACCAGCTGTAGGTGAGCAATGGAGGCCTGGCTAATTCCAAAAAGAAGCACATTGCAGTAGTCTAAACGAGATGTTATAAAACCATGTAACGTTTCAAGGTTACGCTTAGACAATTGTACATACTGTACACAGACATCGTAGTCTGACAAAGTCTTGAGCAGTGCCAGTTGCCAGTCTCTGCAATATCCTATGTAATATTCCACATAGGATTCTCTACACAGGGACTCTCTATGACCAGCATTAACAAACATGCAGGTGTTATCGCCACAAACAGAAAAGCGCAACTCTTTCAGTTATAAGCCTCTTACTAACCAAACAATGTTTTACTTTTAGAGCCGTTGTTCTAGTTATTGAGGAGCCAAGAAAGCAGCAATGGTACCCTTTTATTATTTCACTCATTCCAGGTCAGTATTTCCTAACCTTTTTTTCTGTTGGAGTTCACACTTTTTTGTAACCAAAAGCACCCCAAAGCACACCACTGTTTAGCTAACCACTAACACATTCTTCTCATACACGTCCTCAACTGTCCCAAGGGGCGGAACCACCAGTGAAGCCGGTAAAAAAGCAGCTCCGGGATCAGCATTCACAGGCATGGCACTTAGTGAGCACTTTGGTGGCATCTCCCAGTTGCTTCGTCTCTTTGCCCGTCCCTCTCTATCTCAGTGGCAACTCGTAAGCCCACTGTCCACTTTCCGGTGACCACACACCCGGGCAGATGGACTCTAGAGGCGAGCAGATGTGTCTGAAGTGCTTTAAGTGCTGTGTCTGCAGCATAGAGATTTATGCCAGCTTCTCCAGGTAGTCTTGTCCTCCTCACCCAAGGAGGTTGTCCCTCTCAAGTTTGGATTCAAATGCTCTTCACTATTATTTCCACTACACTCCTGGGTAAAACTCACAGGGCACCACTTTGCCGTGGCACACTGGTCGAAAAACACTTCTCTAGATAAAAGACAATATATTGAAAATTTAAAAGCATTGTGGTATTTATTAACATATAAAAATACCAAATAGAAGAAAATATGATCTTCTTATATAATACACTACTGTGGCTGTCCGTTTGTCTGTCCAGGATTTTAAATCACCTGTAGCTTGCAAATTGTTTGAACTATTGACCTGAAATTTGGTACACATATACTACGTGACCGCTACTGTCCACTTTTTGGGTGATGATTTTTCTTACTCTTTTTATTTTTATTTTATTTTATTGTAGAATCAACTGTCAGCAGCAGGGCAGCCATGCAGAGCATGTGTACGGGCGCCATTCTCATCCATACCACCTTTGCAGTCACTTCCTCTACCTCTTCATATCTGAAATCATTCTTGAGGCAGACTGAACACTTAAGTGCCAGCTTAAGTGAAAAATTAAGAAAGACATACTAAGTCATTGCAACCCAAAAACTGACTTAATCAGTTTTGACGTGAAAAGATGCCAACGAAAGAAGAGAAGAAGCGGGCCGCTAGTGTGGAGAAAACGAGCTGCTCCGGAGGCAGCAAGTGCATCAACCTTTGAGCAAATGAATGATAAACATACAGAGAAAGAGGATGAAAACTATAAGTCAAGTGTATTCACTGAACGCTATCTTGCAGTCCGCCGATACTGGTAGAAAATAAAACACATAGTAAAATCTGGATGTAATCAGTCTTAGAAAAGCTTACTGAAAATCAGAAATGTCAAGAAGTGGATGTTTAGTAGTCAGTATTATTTATAAGTTTCATCTTGATGTCAGAGAATGTAACGGTTGCACGTTTCTCGATCTCTGACATTGCTTCATCTGTCATTGCCCATCAGTGCTGTCTCTCTAGAGAACCACATTTATGTTAAAATGCACATGTGAGGTTTCAGGAAATATGACATTGTACACATTTGATTGGCTATCTTCTCCTTGTTTTAAATGCCTTCAATCTTTTTGTGCACCTGGTATTTCTTTTGTGCCACCAAGGGGTGCTGCAGCACCCCAAACTCCAGACACAACCTCACAGACACAAATAAAAGGTTTACTAATAATGACACTTTACAGAGGAGAGAGAGAGCGAGGTTAGGAGCCCACACTGATACAGCACATTGCCGTACCCACCACATGACAAACCAACTCAGGATCCAGATTCGGACCCGAGTGCAGCCATGCAATGGGTGATACCTCAGCACCACACTACTTCAGATGGAATGGAACAGTGTGATTTTTTTATGGTGGCTGGAGTGCCAATTCTGCCACCAACCCCCAAGTTTTTCCCTGCAGGTTGGTGGGCCTACATGCAGATTAACATCATACCCAGGACGGAGCAATTGCAGGTTAAGGGCCTTGCTCAAGGGCCCAACAGAGCAGAGTCCATTTTGGCATTTACAGGATTCGAACCGGCAACATTCCGATTGCCAGTGCAGATCCCTAGCCTCAGAGGCACCACTCTGCCACCTTACAGAAAGGCTTCAGAATTGGCATATACCAAACACAGTTCTTCTTCTCTCTCTTTTTCTTAACCTTCACACCTTCAAGACAAGCTTTGTCTGTCCTCCACATCTGACTCCAACTCACCTGGGTGAGGTCGAGTGGCTCCTTTTGCCTTGGACCTGGGAGCACTTCCGGTGCCAGGGCATAGCCCGAAGGATGTAGTCCTGGGTCAATCGGAAGTCCCATACAGTAGGGAGCATAACTCCCTGCAGCACCCTCTGGTGGCACCCAGCAGGGTTGCCTTACTGTACTACAGTTACCAATATTCCCTACTGGTATCTGAATGGGTGCCGAAGCCCAGGGATGCTGATATCTGGCAGGTCAGAGGAGCATATAGCATACCACATGCTCCTTCAGAAGAGGTCATCCATCTGAAGCTGAGCATGTTTGGGCCCAGCCAGTACTTGGACAGGAGACCATCTAGGAAAAGCTTGGATTGCTGCTGGAAGAGGTGTTGGTGAGGCCAGTAAGGGGGCGCCTACCCTGTGTACCCTGTGGTCGGAATGTGGATCCTAGTGCCCCAGTGCAGTCACTGTGCTATGAAAATGGTACCATCCTTCAGAAGACACATAAAATTGAGGTCCTGACTCTCTGTGGTCATTAAAGGTCCCTGGGCATCCTTTGTAAAGAGTAGAGTGTATCTCGATGTTAAGGCTAAATTGCACACCACAGCATAGTTATTCTGGGCAGCTAATCATCCCCTGTATCACTCACCCCTTCACAACCTAATATCTAATGTGTGGTGAGCATACTGGCACAAATTGGCTGCCATCAAATCACTCAAGTGTATGCCGCACATTAGTGGTGGTTGAAGTCACTATGTAAAGTATTTGTTCCTTAACTGGCCAGGGGGCCAATGCAATAGAGACATCGGTGGAGAAGCCATTTCAAGGCTATATGATCCCCCAACCCACTAGATGGCAGCATCTCTGGTTTTTGGTACCCATTTGGACATCTGCAGGGAATGCTGGGAATTGTAGTCCAGTAGAGCAGTCTTGCTGGGGTGCTGCTTGGGGCTGCTGCAGGGAGTTACACTCCAATACTTGTTGGGCCTTTCATTTGGCCCAGAAGTTCTTCCGGTGGGCAAAAATAACATATACTGCACTGCCTTGTCCAGGTGAGTCAAAGCCGGGAGAGGAGACAGGTAACACTTTATAACAGCTGTGTAGAGGTATTTCTTTAAAAATAAAACCTTTGCTTTGAACCCGGGACTTGTTTGTGCATTCATGTTTGGGGGTTTGAGGAACTCTGTTGCACCCCCTGTTGATTACAATGTATAAATAATGAATTACTGTATAAATAATGGACCACGAACTTGATGAGAAACCGTTTGTTGCATTTGAGCTTTAGCAGTGGCAGCCTTGGTAGAATAATGAATGCCAGCTTGATGGGTCTGTACAGAGAGCAGGAAAAGGAAGCTCATCTGATTGCCTTAAAATGTTTTATGTATGGCTGGGGAACGAGAAACCCTTCAAAAGAGAGTTACAAGGAGAAGAGAGTGCGTGCGGGCCATTGCTGGGTTTTTCCCGTGACAAGACAAGAGGATAACAAGGTCTGAGCTGTTTAATTAATCAGCCCCCATACCGTCAGCGGTAATTCACATCTTTAATTTGACATTTCTGAACGTTTAACGAGAACCAAAGTGTCTAATGGCTTTCTAGGTTGGCATAGCGGGATATTGTACAACGATGTAAAGATGCCAGGAACAAAACTGCTTGCCACTAAAAATCATGGAAAATTGTTTCGACTTGTCCTGTAGAGAATTGTGTGATTTTTAGGGTGTGGATTGAAGAAACGGCGGAGAATATCACCTGCTGTTTTCGTTGTCTAATTTTCATTAATTCCAATAGGAGGCACAGAAACTTCACTCTGGCGCAGCAACATATCGCGATGGCATTATGCAGGCAGACCCCAGGAAGCCTGCGTGTCGTGTTCAGCAGGGTAGATTCCTGGCAGCCTGTGTAAAGCAAGTTTGTGCATAAAATGGAACGTGTTAGCTTTAAAGTTTTGCTGTGGCTTGTGGATGTGATGTCAAAATTTACAATATATCAGTGTATGCACTGTATCAACATGCACCAGGACGCCAGAGCTGAATAATGCATTTACGGTCATTAAAAAGCTTCACACAACTTTACACACTTTGACTCTGCTCTTATACAAGTAAAACAGAAAACCAAGAATGTGACCCACAAATAAACCGCGTGCCTTTTAGAATGGGATTCTCGTAGAGGGCTTTGAGGCGGATGGACTTTGAGGGAGTTTCAAAGCGATCCATTCATGCTGGTCGTTGAGTGGCTATTGAATGACTTTTGATAATACAGCAGAGCACTGAGCGCAACATGGAGTGGATGCCGAAAGCGGGGCGAGGATTTGATTAGGCTTTGCTTTGACAAAGAGGATTCCAGTTGAGTGTGGCTAGAAGTGGATGTGAGCGGAACGGATGAAGAAGCTTCAAGCAGGGGAGGCTGGGGCAGAATTGTCTCTGGTGTTGCTCTGCAGCCCAAAAATAGTGCTTGGGGGAGGGGGGGGGATCGTCTGAAATTAGCTTAGTGATAATAATAATAATAATAATAATAATAATAATAATAATAATAATTCTTTACATTTATATAGCGTTTTACTCACTACTCAAACTGCTTTTCGTAGTAAATGGGGAGGCTCTTCTACCACCACTAATGTGCTGCATCCACCTGGGTGATGAAACGGCAGCCATTATCAAGAGCAATGTTTGTGGGGTGAGAAATGGGGCGACCGCGCCAGGCCCCTCACCTAAGGGGACCCCGCTTTTGAGGTCTGCGTATCCCGTTCGAGTGGATTTGTCAAGTTATATTCTCCAGTATATATATATAAGGAACCCTTTTAAAGTCCTTCTTCATCGTCAAATTCCGTACATGTATGTCTTTGAAAACATTCCATAGTCAGAATATTAATGCACAAAAACATGTATCACTAATGATAACCGGCTGACATGACATCAACGTGAGTTATGACTATGACGTCCTGCATATTGAGATTCAGAGCATACTTGCAGTTTGGGTATGTTTTGCAGAAGAAGCCCTGCTAATTTTCGCATGACACCATATCGCATTTCGCAATGTCGTGGTATTGTCATGAATTATGAATTGCACTTTTTTAATAGATTATACCGTTATATTTTGATAAAGTCCATGTGTTATGTTGCAAAAATTTTAGCTGAATACTGTAATGAGAAAATCCGGTGTATGTTTAACATTATTTTTATTGAATTTGTGCGTAAGTTTATACAGTCCACACATACCGGTAACAGCGTTTGACGTAACCGGCCCCGTGTGGGGTTGGTCAGCCCTAGGCCCCGCACAACCCTAAGGCCGCCTCTGGCCATTATTATGGCAATACACTCACCACACATTAGCTGTTAGGTGGTGAAACAAAGAGCCAGTTAGAGACAGGGGATGATTAGTGGGCCAGAATGAATTGGCCATGGGGGGCAATTTAGCCAGGACATTGGGGCACACCCTACTGCAGGGGTGTCCAATTCCGGTCCTGAAGGGCCGCAGTGGCTGCAGGTTTTCATTCATAACCATCTTCTTAGTTAGTGAGCCGTTTTTGCTGTTGATTCACTTTATTTTGCCTTATTGACATGACTCAGACCCCCTTAGTTGCTTCTTTTTCCTAAATGAGCAGCCAAACAATAATGAGACACAAAATGAGCCGCAACATGACCAGCTCACCTGAAAATAAAGAAAGGCGAAGGTCTCGGTCGTGTCGGTTTACTCAGGTCACCAAAACATTTTGACAGTGGTCTTAGAAAAAATAGAAAATCAACAGTCTGCTGTGGCAGAATGAGAGCAGCGACAAGTCCTGATATTCAATAACCGCTTTAATTAACAGCAAGAATTGGCTTCTCATTAAGAAACTGGTTGAAACTGACTGGAGTTTGACACTTCTAATTTAGCTGGTCATCTGATGGCTTGTCTCACATTTCAATTCTGTTTGGCTTTCACTTGATGAAGAAACAAATCAATTCAGAGGACTGAATCCTTAAAAACAGGGCTATGAAAATGAAGGGAAAAGGAGTTCATTATCAGTGAAAACTGCTCACTTATTAGGGAAAGGGTTAGAATGTAAACCTGCTGCCACTGCGGCCCACCAGGACTGGACCTGGACATCCCTTCCCTACTGTTTATGAAGATTGACCACAGAGAGTCAGGACCTCAATTTTACATCTCATCTAAAGGATGGTGTCATTTTACAGCACAGTGTTCCCATCACTGCACTGGGGTATTGGGATCCATACACAAATCACAGGGTAAGCGACCCCTGCTGGCCTCACCAACACCACTCCCAGCAGCACCCTAAGCTTTTCCTAGATGGTCTCCCTTCCAAGTGCTGGCTGGGCCCTAACATGCTTAGCTTCAGGTGGATGACCTCTTCTGAAGTGCAGGTGGTATAGCTGCTGACACAGGAGACAGACTAAGATCGGGTAGGTGATAAAGTTGCAAATACAAATGCCAATCTCTAAAGACTCTAAAGGCTTCATCAATCAAATGTTAAAAGTGCAAGCCAAAACTTGTGATGAAAATTCACTTTTGAGTCCAGGAACACCAAGAAAAGAGAAATGCTCTGTTATCAGTATTTCCAATGTCCTTTGCACTGGCACCTGTGTCCATACTCAATCTCTGGGCGTCTCTTAAAGTACCAGAATGGACCAGTGGTGGCAAGTGGAAGCACAGAAGCATTTAAAAAAAAATCTTGAATATAGTGCCAGCAAGACAAAAAATTATAATGCCATGCATTTCAAATTAAATGCAGTCGTCTGCAATACAGGTGGAGTGGTGGCTCTGAGGCTACGGATCTGTGCTGACAATAGAAAGGTTATCAGTTCGAATCTCATAAATGCCAGAAGGGACTCTACTCACATTGGGTCCTTCATCAGCAAATGCTTCATCCTGGGGATGATGTTAATCTGCGTCAAGCCATGTAGGCAGGTCCTCCAACTTACAGGGAAAACTTAGGGGTTGGTGGTAGGATTGGCACTCCAGCCACCATAACAACCTCACAGTGTTCCAGTGTGGTGCTAAGGTGTCACTTGACGCAGTCAGGTCCCAATCCGGGAGTGTAGTGGTTGTGGTAACATGCTGTAAAAGTCAGTACATGCTCTGAACTTGTGTCTCTCTCTACAAAGGCATAGAATTAAGATATACAAGGGGGAGTCAAGCTAAAGTTAGAAAGTGGGATTTATCAGAAAATGAAACAAATCTTAACAAAACTGATCATGTCATTTCTCAATGTCATCTCCACCTTGCTCAATGCACTTGCGCCCCCTGCCTGGCAATGCCTGGAATCCAGCAGAATAAAAGGTTTTTTCTTGTCCTCGCCACCACTCATATACCCGAGATATTGTCAAACACTACGTGCCGAGGGGTACTACAGTCACTAGTGTAAGTTACTGTGACTTGCTGGAGACCAATATGAAGCCTGCTATTCGATCCAAGCGGCGGGGTCTGCTGTCTCAAGGAGTCCTTTTGCTGCAAGACAATGACACACTGCTAAGAACACCAAGGCTTGTCTGGAGAAACAGAAGTTTGAGGTGTTGTCACATCCTCCTTATTCGCCAGATTTGGCACCGTGTGATTTTCAGCTTTTTCGACTGCTAAAAAAAAAAAACATCTGGGGGACTGTCGATTCAAGACAGATGACGACGTGAAGAAAGCGGTGCATGATCTGGTCGACCAAATTCATTAGTTACACTTGTTCTTCCTGTTTAGAACCTTTCTACCCATTCATAAACCTGATGTTTTCACTTCTGTAACTGAGCCAACATCCTTCAGCAAGTTTCACTCCCTCTGCCCAAAGAAATCTCTCTACGGCGTGTTGTTCAACAATGCTGTAATCCCACAGCAGTGGATCCATGTTCCTTTGACCTTGGTTTCAACTAGAGTTCTGCGCTGGGCGTGTATTCAAAATACCCATAAGCCATCACCAACATGTATTGCATCTGCAATTATCCATTGCAATGACCTCGTAATTTTCAAATTGCTTTTACTATTTGATTTACCCTCGTAATATACATTTAATAGTTACAGGTTTCTCTCTTCTTGGCTTTCCTGGCCATCAGTGACAATTACAACACCATTGTGACCCATTCAAATCGAGTTCAGTTCCTTCTTCCTCACTGAATTCAATTAATTTCATGGTGAAGCAAACTCCATAGGGTTGTCAACTGGCCAATAGCTCATCAGTTACTTCGTAAACAGATATTGAGAGGTTCCATTTCTATTAATCAGTTTTTAACCACTGCGATATATGGCCGACAGCTCATCCCGGCCAATACCTCCAAGCCACCAGATGGAGCCCTCCCTGCGATATGGAGATGCCCCGAATTCCAGCAGGGCATCATGGTATGTGGAGTTTTAATGCACAGCCCTGTTGGATAATGTTGGGGCCGCCAGGGGACGCTGCAGGGAGGCCCAGAGACTTATATTTTCAATACAGCCCGGAAGTACGTCACAGTCACGGGGACAGAAGAAACGATGTACTTCCGGGTTGAAGAAAAGGAGTTTTCACCTGACCTGGAAGTGCTGGATAATCACATGGACTGAGGGATCAGAAGCACTTCCGGGTCAAGGGCTATAAAAGACTGTGGGAGATCCCAGACGGGTGAGCTGATTTGGGAGGAAGGGAACAATGCGTCTGGGAGAGGATAATTGATTATTGTGTTATGGATTTATTATTGTTATTATTTATGAGTATTGTGGAGGGGAGGGTGCTTTGTGCACAGTATTGTCCGAATAAATTTAATTATTGGACTTTTACCAGGTTCAAGGGAGCGACAGCGCCCCCAATCTGTCACACCATTTTGTTTCCTGCATGTTTAAATAAATCTCTATATTTATCATGGACATGCCCGGGAGGATGGATGGACATCCCGACAGGTTGGAGGAGGAATTCTTGCCCAGCAGTAACAGAAGGGTGGAATGGTTACAGACATTACCATTATAATTCTGATCCTGGATGGGATACTGGAAGTAATAATGTACTGATGAGAGCTGGAAGCCAGGAGCAGTTCATCCCCCAAATTAATAGGTGGCAGTGTTTCTGGCCATAAGTCCCAGAGTAGACACCCGCAGGTCTGCACGAGAATTGTTGTCCAGAAGCGCAGCCCTGTGGGGGTCCTTGGGTGACAATAGAGAGAACTGCTGGGGGAGGACCTCCTTGCTTTCCAAATGACACAGAAGTGCTTTCAACAAGCCACAACGTGCCACCAGAAGAGATCCCGGGTTCATCTTAAAGGAGCTCGCCGCCATAGTTCATTGAGTCAGAGTCGGGAGACAGCGGGCAACATTCAACGGGAGGACAGAAGGAGAGAGAAAGAGAGGGGGATAGAGAGAGCACTTAAAGCCTGTCTAATGGCTGTGCTAATTGTTATAATTGAATTGGTTGGATTAAAATTCCTTTATTTTGAACCTGGAATTGTGTTGGGTTTTGTGTGTCTGGGGTTAGAGGCTCAGTGGCTCCCCCTAATGTTCACAATGTGTATGCATTATGCAGTTAGCAACTTGTAGAGCTTGTAATTCAGTTTACTTGAGCCTGCAATCAGTGAAGAATGTTATACAGAAATGAACTGTAAGACTAATTGAGATCTGGAGTCTCATAACCAAGTGGGCTGTGAATAGGGGCTGATGATCGTTGAATTTTTGAGCAGATGATGAACGTATGAATGGGCCTTTTAATGGGCATTGAAAATCCATTTTTGCTTTTGAGATTATGTTGAAGACTAGCTGGTCTTTTTAGTGGCTCTAGAAGACTACAGTAGGTTTTGAATGGATATTGAAATGTATTTGACATTTGGAGTGAAAACTGAATCTTGAGTGGATCGTTGAATGGGTAATAAAGATCTGATTTTGAAGATGGAGTGGGACTTTGAACAGGCGTTGTGGACGATTTAGTGCTGCGAGTGAATGCTGCAGATTAGCTGAGGTTCTTATTGATGAGTGAGTGCATTTTCAATGGGAGCTGAAAATTAGTTAAGTTTTACATTAAAGCAGAAGCCTGAGTAACTTGCGAAGGGGAACTCAAGACTATCAGCTGCTTTGAACAATTTTTGAAAATTAGTTCTTCTCTAACTATAGACTATGGTGGAGCGAGGGATGAGCCAAGTTGAGATAATAAATGTTGGGGTGCTAACCAGGTTACCCCTTTTAATAAAGGTGCAGTAAACAAACAGGCAGACGATGGTACTGAGCAAGAACAGAAAGTCGTATCCTGTGGGGTATCTCAAAGGAATCCAGTTGGGCCTGTCTTTTAGGTAGAACTCCATCCTGTGAATATCCCAATTCTAAAATGAGATGCCACCTTTAGGGAGAGCCTTGGTTTTATCACCCTGTGGCACGAAGGGGCTTTCATTGGGTGGCTTCTCTGAGCTGTAGATGGAGAAAGATACAATACTGCTAGCGAACGCACCCCTCTTGTGTTCCGGAGTTCATTGCTTACCTCAGATGAGCCCAGAAGATCACCCTCTGACACACATGCATGACACAACTCATTTCTAAGTTTATATTTTTGGTTACGCATACTGGAATTTCCCGTCACCCCATAATTACTTTCTTCTATGGAAAGACAGCAGCTATTTGAACCATTTCAATCTTAGTTTTAGGGCTTAGCACAGTACTGTGACTGCCTTGGTGAAGGTTGTTAATGCTCTTCTTATAGATGCTGATCATAGTAACTTCTCTGTTTTAATGCCCCTAGATCATTCAACAGCTTTTGACATGTGGTGCCATTCTGTGTTCATTCACCATCTGCAGTCTTATTTAGGTCTTACAGATGGTTCCCATCTAATCTATTGGCAGGCTATAATTCCTGTCTATTGGTAGCCATGAATCTCTATAGGCGCTTTTCCACTGCATAGTACGGCACGACACGGTTCAGTTCAGCTCACTTTTGGGGGGGTTTCCACTGGGAACAGTACCTGGTACCTGGTCCTTTTTTTAGTACCACCTCAGCCGAGGTTCCAAGCGCGCCGAACCGTTACCAAAACGTGACGTGTAAACTCTGCTGGTCACTGATTGGCCGGAGAAAATCGTCATTACTGCATCACTGAACTTGCGACACGAGACCCAACAGACCCGCTAGATTTTTAGCACAGCCAGCGAAGGTTCGGACGCACCATTTTTGTTTTAACCAAAAATGGCTGTTTCGTGGTCTATTGAGGAAGTACAGACGTTCCTCTTGTTGGTAGCCGAGGAGCGGATGGGGCGACGCGGAATGAAAAAGTTTTTCAGGAGGTCGCTAAGCTCTTGGGCGCACACGGCTACCACCGGACTTACAAACAGTGTAGGGACAAGTTAAAAAAAATGTCACGGCAGTAGAGGCGGCGCAACTATAACGACACGTGAATAATCCCGCCCATTCTAAAGCAGTACTAAACTGCAGTCGAAACGCAAAACGAGCCGAACTGAGCCGAACCAAGGTGAGCTGTACTGAACCGTGCTGTGCCGTACTATGCAGTGGAAAAGCGCCATAACTGTCCCTGTTACACAGAGTGTTCTTCAGGGTGTAGTACTTGGCTCATGGATTGTCTTCTCCATTTGGGTAACATTATTAAGCAGTTTGGTCCGATAACTTCATTTTTGTGCAGATGACACTCTGATTTATGTGTACACTAAGCCTACCTCTGATTTTTCCACCAAACTTGCTGGTGGATTGTATCAACAACAACAACATTTATTTATATAGCACATTTTCATACAAACAGTAGTTCAAAGTGCTTTACATAATGAAGAATAGAAAAATAAAAGACACAGTAAGAAAATAAAATAAGTCAACATTAATTAACATAGAATAAGAGTAAGGTCCAATGGCCAGGGTGGACAGAAAAAACAAAAAAAAAACTCCAGACGGCTGGAGAAAAAAATAAAATCTGTAGGGATTCCAGACCATTAGACTGCCCATCCCCTCTGTATAGGGACCCAGTATGGGTCATATTGGTCCTTGGTTGGGCCACAACTAATTAAAAATAAATGGAAACAAGACAAAAGTGTTGCTGATAGGTACTAAGACTCTTCTTAAATCCATTAGAAGCTTCAACATTCATGTTAATAGTTGTATCATCTCTCCATCCTTGGAAATCAGGAACATGAGCATTGTTTTAGAATCCATCTCTTGTTTGAGCCTCATGTTAAGAATGTTACCAGATCTTTTGCAGAACATCTCACGAATCAGATCTTCTTTCACTAGTTATGTTACTCAAATACTTTTGTAACTTCTCGGCTTGATTATTGCAATGTTCTGCTCTTTGGTCCTTCAGGCAAAGTGGTAAATAGATTACAACATGTATAGAATTCTGCAGCTAGAAGGGTAACACAAGTTACACCTTGGGAACTTATAACCACTGCATTGGTTTCCTTGCAATGGCTGTCTGTTAAATATTGAACTTTTTAAAAAAATATTTTCTTCACATATACATTTCTTAATGGCAATGTTCCTATCTACTGTATATTTCAAACAAGTCATAGCACTATTCACTGTGTCAACTTTTGAGGTCATGCAATGTTGAATTTCTCCCTGTCCCACACACTGGTTACTGGATGAAGCTTTTAGTTCTGCAGCTCTTCTTCAATTGCTACTTTACAAACCATTCTAAAGACACACTATGATTTCTGTTTAATGTTTTTGTCTTATATAAAAGATTTGGCTGAAATTTCAGAAACAAACTTTGCTAGGTTCAGAATAAAATGTCATCTTCTGGGGTCTCAATTAAAACGTGAACGTGAAAATATGCTGTAAAAGATAATAAGACAAAAGCAAAAATGTTGGGGCAACACCTTGACCCACATATTATTAAGGAAAAATATTTAAGTGTCCCTTAGGACACGAGACTCAGACTAGACTGGCCAGGCCAGGGGGGATGGACATCGAAAGTGACATCAGAGGTGGTCTGTAGAGAAGAGTCGTTAGTATACACCACTATCTTGTGGATCTGCGTTAAATTACAACCACCAGAGCCTTTAAGCTGTCCCCAAGGCACACGTGTGTGATAATGCATACGCCAAAAAAATTGGATTTGCGAAACCTATCATATGCACATTTGTATGCAGTTTGTTCCATTATAAATCGCAATCATTTTGTAGATGTGTGTACAAGAATGCAACTCGAACCCCACTCCAGATGGCACCCTGAAGCAGCCATCTATGAAGCATGGCAATCAACCTCATACATGTACAATCACGATGCTGCACACCTTCATTGGCCTCCCACATGACGCATCCAGCCAATGAGCCATCTGCTAATGTTACTTTGCCTTAAAATCAATGAATCCTGGGTTGACCAGGCCCCTGAGCCACACCGTTTGTCAGTCTCATCTTGGTATCCCAGATGACTTGTGCATTAATGGAATGTCATTGTTCCCGATTGACAAAAGCAGCCTCATTCTCGCTTTTGCAATACGAGTGCAGTTTTTCCCAATTATGTTAGGAAAGCTGGATGCTGCTGCAGATTGCCATTTTATGTTGGCCTGTGCACACACACCATATGGAAACTGAACACAATTGCCTCGTCAGTCCATTTATGGCTTCCAGCATGATGGAGCTGAAGCTTGCTTGAGATCAGGGCCAGATTAGGACCTTTAGAGGTCCTAAGGTTGTAAAAGATTTTAGTGCCCCCATATAAATGAGCTGCACTCATTCTCAGTGGACGACTGAACGGGACTGCCAACACATGAGCCTCAGTGGACCATATGGCAGCTACCAGAATTTAATTTTGTAGTATTTCCAAGATTAATGTATATCATTAACCTCTATTATTACTATTTTATAATTATTCTTATCATTGTATGTGTATATATATATATATATATATCTATACTAATAAAAGGCAAAGCCCTCACTCACTCACTCACTCACTCACTCACTCACTCATCACTAATTCTCCAACTTCCCGTGTAGGTAGAAGGCTGAAATTTGGCAGGCTTATTCCTTACAGCTCACTTACAAAAGTTAAGCAGGTTTTATTTCGAAATTCTACACGTAACGGTCATAACGGTCGATAACGGTCGACAACGTCCGCCATGTTGAACTTTCTTATTTATGGCACCATCTTCACGAAATTTGGTAGGCAGCTTCCCTGCGCTAACCAAAACCGATGTATGTACTTATTTCGATGGTATGACGCCATTGTCGGCCGCCATATTGAACTTTCCAACGTCACTAATTTTCCAACTTCCCGTGTAGGTAGAAGGCTGACCCCATCTTCATGAAATTTGGTAGGTGGCTTCCCTGCGCTAACCAAAATCAATGTACGTACTTATTTCGGTGGTATGACGCCACTGTCGGCCGCCATATTGAATTTTCCAAACATCACTAATTCTCCAACTTCCCGTGTAGGTAGAAGGCTGAAATTTGGCAGGCTCATTCCTTACACCTTACTTACAAAAGTTAAGCAGGTTTCATTTCGAAATTCTACGCGTAACGGTCATAACGGTCAACAATGTCCGCCATGTTGAACTTTCTTATTCATGGCCCCAACTTCACGAAATTTGGTAGGCGGCTTCCCTGCGCTAACCGAAACCAATGTACATACTTATTTCGGTGGTATGACACCACTGTCAGCCGCCATATTGAACTTTCCAACGTCACTAATTCTCCAACTTCCCGTGTGGGTAGAAGGCTGAAATTTGGCAGGCTCATTCCTTACAGCTTACTTAAAAAAGTTAAACAGGTTTCATTTCGAAATTCTACACGTAACGGTCATAACGGTCGATAACGGTCGACAACGTCCGCCATGTTGAACTTTCTTATTTATGGCCCCATCTTCACGAAATTTGGTAGGTGGCTTCCCTGCGCTAACCAAAACCGATGTACGTACTTATTTCAGTGGTATGATGCCACTGTCGGCCGCCATATTGAAGTTTCCAACATCACTAATTCTCCAACTTCCCGTGTAGGTAGAAGGCTGAAATTTGGCAGGCTCATTCCTTACAGCTTACTTACAAAAGTTAAGCAGGTTTCATTTCAAAATTCTACGCGTAACGGTCAACAACGTCCGCCATGTTGAACTTTCTTATTCATAGGTAGAAGGCTGAAATTTGGTACTTATTTCGGTGATATGATGCCAATGTCGGCTGCCATATTGAACTTTTCAACGGTCTTTGTTACTTATGGGCCCATCTTCAAGAAATTTGGTACGCGGGTTCCCAACGCTAACTGAATCCTACTTACGTATATATATACGTCCATAGCCTGCAGCTCGGTCACCGTGTGAGGCGGCGTTGGGTCCCCCATCCCAACGCCTCCCACGTTGTTGGCTGCCTGCCTATATAAGGCCGTCTGTCGCTCCGGTCTCTACATTCCCTTCCTTGCTTCGCCACGGTATTCACGTCTCCCTACTGATAACTACAGCCTTTTTATTTAATCCACAGCTTCTCCGCTGTTTTATTGTTCATTTATTACGATTATAGTTATTGTATAGGTATTTTAGACTTACTTTACATTGTTCAGGTACCCATTTCCTTTATCATTCCAACCGTACCCCCATTAACATGTCTATCGAGGTAATCACCATCGATCAAAGAACTGTCTCTTACCAAGTGGTTTCCATGCCCGGAGATGGCACCTGCCTTTCCATTCTTTTTGTTACATATTGCACGGCCATATCAGGCTCACTCTTGATATCCGGAGGAACATTGTGTCTTATGTATTGAATGACTGGGACAGGTTCAAGGTGTGGACTGATGACGGTACAGGAGATAATTATACTACACAGGAGCACTAGAAGAGTGAAATGCTTAAGTGTACCGAAATGGCCAAATATTTTACACCTTTGGACAACCGCCAATGCCTCTTAAACATCTTAGCTTCACAGGTGACGATTTCAGTAGTGGACACTTTGATGTTTAGAAATGTTTAAACTCTCAAAAGCTGGATGTGAAGTTATCAATGAAACTGGTTGTATACTTACAACGCTTGACAGATGCCGAATGTCTCTTCAACACAAGTCCTACAAATACTGTCGTAATTGAAACAAACCATGAAACTCAAACCGATTATGACAGCAGCAATCCAAGCTGTGAGATTTGAAACAAGATTACTGTTCACATGGCCAACTGTACGTTGCATGCTCAAGAGTAAGCTCAGCGCACAGCTACAGCTTGGTCATATTGCAACTGGAGGGCCGAACTGACAACGTGGCATACAAAGAGATCTTTAACAAATAATTATTGGTATATTTTCCCTCAGTTTAAAAAGGTTTAATTTTCTTCTTAATAAAAATTTTAAGGCAGTATTTCACCGCTGCGAAGCGCGGGTATTTTGCTAGTATATATATATATATATATATATATATATATATATATATATATATACTCAGCAAAAAAAGAAACGTCCCTTTTTCAGGACTGTGTATTTCAACAATAATGTTTTAAAAATCCAAATAACTTTACAGATCTTCATTGTAAATTGTTTAAACAATGTTTTCCATGCATGTTCAATTAACCATAATCAATTAATTAACATGCACCTGTGGAATGGTCGTTAAGACCTTAACAGCTTACAGAAAGTAGGCATTTAAGGTCACAGTTCTAAAAACGCAGGACACTAAAGAGACTTGTCTACCGACTGTGAAAAACACCCAAAGAAAGATGCCCAGGGTCCCTGCTCATCTGCGTGAACGTGCATTAGGCATGCTGCAGGGAGGCATGAGGACTGCTGATGTGGCTAGGGCAATAAATTGCCATGTCCACACTGTGAGACGCCTAAGACAGCGCTACAGGGAGACAGGAAGGACAGCTGATCATCCTCGCAGTGGAAGACCACGTGTAACAACACCTGCACAGGATCGGTACATCCGAATATCACACCTGCGTGACAGGTACAGGATGGCCACAACAACTGCCCGAGTCACACCAGGAACACACAATCCCTCCATCAGTGCTCAGACTGTCCGCAATAGGCTGAGAGAGGCTGGACTGAGGGCTTGCAGGCCTGTTGTAAGGCAGGTCCTTACCAGACATCACCAGCAACAACGCCGCCTATGGGCACAAACCCACCTTCGCTGGACCAGACAGGAGTGGCAAAAAGTGCGTGAGTTTCTGCATGACAGCAATGTCAGTGTTCTGCCATGGCCAGCGAAGAGCCCAGATCTCAATTCCATTGAGCACGTCTGGGACCTGTTGGATCGCAGGGTGAGGGCTAGGGCCATTCCCCCCAGAAATGTCCAGGAACTTGCAGGTGCCTTGGTGGAAGAGTGGGGTAACATCTCACAGCAAGAACTGACAAATCTGGTCCAGTCCATGAGGAGGAGATGCACTGCAGTACTTCAAGCAGCTGGTGGCCACACCAGATACTGACTGGTACTTTTGATTTTGAGCCTCCCTTCATTCAGGGACACATTGTGAAACATTTTTAGTTTATGTCTTATGGTGTTGACTCTTTTAGTGTTCATACAAATATTTACACATTAAGTCTACTGAAAGTAAAAACAGTTGAAAGTCAGAGGACGTTTCTTTTTTTGCTGAGTATATATATATATTTTAGCTGAAATACATAGCCCAGGAAGAAGATTAAGTGTTTTTTTTTAATTGTTTGAGAAAAATATAATTAAAAAAAGCGATTATTTCTGGGCTGAGCATTCCTTTAAGGAAACCTCGATAAAATGATTACGTGTCAACCTTAATGCGTCTCTGAGATTCTCTCAGGCATATGTCACAAGCCCACCATGACAAGTAGACAGTCTAACAGTCAGAAGCCCGGCTGGTAAGGGTCCTTCAGCTCAACTGGCCAAGAAGACCTGTGCTCCGGCCATCTAAATCCAGCAACTTCAAGTGAGGATGTGCAATCAAGAGTGACGGTTTGATGTCTTATCTTCAACAAACCTCATTTGATCTTGCGCTGTTCTCGGAGGGAGCACTTTAACTATTCTTTATGCTTACGCTTTCGATAAAGAAATTGCACATACACTTGTAGCAGTGCTACCACTGGAAGGACTCCTTTTCCTAGCAGCCCCAAAGGGGATTGCCCTCATTGGGTGTCTGAAATTGGCTGGGGGCAAGAAGGGCCAGCAGGAAACTTGAAAGGAGGCTGGCAAAGCAGCAAGAGGGAGATCAGTGTTTCTGTGTACCCCTGTGTCCCATCCAACATAACCCCGTTGACATAATTTATTCTCGTTAGGATGGATGGACTGTCTCGTGCCTGTCTGTCGTATGAATAGTGGTGGATCAGTCTTGGTGTGTCTTTGGAGGAAGCGCTCCCACAAATCTCACCCCTCACTGCTCTGCTGTTCACAGGTTCGTCATCGTCATCTTTGCTCCATATCATTTCATCCACTTCTGCTGCATTGGAACTGTGTTAAGGATGTTGTCGTAAGGTTTGGGGTTGATTGTTGTGTGTAATATTCATATCGCCAAAGGGGAAGGGGAGGGTAGTCTGATTTTTGCTGTTAATATTTGATTTTCCACTTAATATATTATTCACTCATTTGTTTGGTTTGTGTCTCTATGAGTGTGAGCAAGTCGGACCAAGGCTGGGTGCATTCCTGGAGTTGCCACCAAAAAAATAAATAAATCACCGTCCTATAGACAGTGAGAATCTGAACGGCACCGTACACTCTCTAAGGATTTTTGTATTCTCTTTTTTTTGGGAAAAACTGTATTTTTGATAGCCTTTCTTCATCTTTAGTGTTCTTAAAAGTAGCTAACATTAGCAGAGCTACTTTAACAGATAGCTTTTAATAGAATTCTGCTGGATAGCCATCTGGGTCTGCAGGTTTCCCGCATTGTAAGGATTTAATAGCATCTTGAATTTTTGAAAGCCTCAGAGCTGCTCAATGCAGAGTGCATCATGCTGCGACATTTCTGTTTTATCACAAAACTCTTTTCGCCGCTTGCATTCCAGTGTATTGTAGATATAATTTTACAATTGTCCTTAAATATGTCACTTAATTCTTTTTGGTCGATGACTTTACTGCCATCTGCATTATTAATTTCTGCGATTGCATAGCAAAGTTCTTTCTTATGATTTTCTGGAGTTATAATCTTTCTAGTCTTCTCTCCATTGTGTTGGCAGCAAGGAAGTCCAAACAATATTAAATGTGTTGCTGTGGCCTGTGTATTCAATAAACTTTGCACTTATATACATAACCTACTTATGAAATATTATTCTTTCAAATACAATATATATTTCATTGCTATTTATTATTATTGTATTACATGGCCTGATTTACCTTTTTATACATTATATATTATGCATTCTTTCTTTTAGCTTTTGCTATTATGCTCTGTCAGCCTACAAGGAAAATATTTCTTAGGCTTCCTCAGCAGAAGTGCTTTTTTGCTCCCAGCAGACTGTTGTGAAGCTCCTAGTTAGGCTCTGATTGGTTTATTGTACCGAAACTGTATTACAGTCCATTCTCGTTAGCCACAAGGGCTACATTCCTGAAAAATCCTGCGGAATCAGAAACCACGGATACTGAAGCATTAATACTACAGCAGCAATGAGGTTAGGATGTCGGCTCGTGTTGGGGGATCGGCAAGTGGAGATGGGGTCGGGCATACACACCAGACCTCCGCTCTCACCCCACGAGGTCCAGTAATTATCTTTCCACAGGTTCACCTACGAAAACCTTCTTATGACTTTTACTTCCTTTATAGTCAAGTTTGAATGTTTTCCAGGAGCCCCACCAGAGACCACGAGCGACAGCACAAGGGCTGATCTGAGGGCCTCAGTCAAATGTCCAATCAGTGGTAGCCATGTTTACAAAAACTTAAAAAGTATGCGCCAATGACCTACATTTACAGTGAATTCCTCATTAATGAAGGAAGAATTGCAAGCTCCGCTCCCTGAAAAATGGGGTTCAATGGCCTACCCACACTTCTCAGCGCTGAGTAAACACACGTTGATCTGTTTGGTGGAGCACATGTGCATCTAAGGGCATCGCAGACCTCTTATTGCTGACTCTCACTTTTCGCTACTATGCGACAGGCCTCTCAGATTCTTATTTCTGTTGCGCACGAACTCTCACAAGAAAACCACAAGTGTTGCAAAATGGGTTACATTTTTATTACAGCAGATAAGCGAATTTGTGAGAATAGAGTCTCTGGATAGCCAGGACTTACTGTATGTTATAGTTATCAAAAAGAATTACTGGTCTTGTGATTGTGATTCACAGGCATGGCAAAATGAGATATGTGGCCTCCAAAATAAGCCATTAAAGCAGGCCTAGGACCTTCACGTGCCTGACCAGAAGAGGCTCACTACACCTGAATCTAGCCCCAACTGCAACCAGCAGGAGTAGAAGACAAAGTCTCGAGGTGCAAAGAGGCCAGGAGATGTGATATCAGGCAGATTCGTAATGAGGGACAGACAGGGGTCAAAACCAAACAGATAGTAATAACCAGAAAACAAAACAAGGGGCTGAAATGAAAGAGATGTCAGAACAGGAAGAGATAGATAGATAGATAGATAGATAGATAGATAGATAGATAGATAGATAGATAGATA
>JANRMT010062816.1:6329604-6352940 GCA_026402145.1 Polypterus bichir lapradei | reverse complement strand
ATAGATAGATAGATAGATAGATAGATAGATAGATAGATAGATAGATACTTTATTAATACCAAGGGGAAATTCACTTACTCCAGCAGCAGCATAATGATAAAAAACAATATTAAATTAAAGAGTGATAAAAATGCAGGTATAACAGACAATAACTTTGAATAATGTTAACGTTTACCCCGCCCCCAGGTTGAATTGAAGAGTCGCATAGTGTGGGGTCTCCTCAGTCTGCCAGTGGAGCAGGACGGTGACAGCAGTCTGTCGCTGAAGCTGCTCCTCTGTCTGGTGATGATCCTGTTCAGTGAATGCAGTGGATTCTCCATGATTGACAGGAGCCTGCTCAGCGCCCGTCACTCTGCCACAGATGTCAAACTGTCCAGCTCTGTGTCTACAATACAGCCTGCCTTCCTCACCAGTTTGTCTAGGCGTGAGGCATCCTTCTTCTTTGTGCTTCCTCCCCAGCGCACCACCATGTAGAAGAGGGCACAAGCTAAAACCATCTGATAAAACATCTGCAGCATCTTATTGCAGATGTTGAAGGACGCCAGCCTTCTAAGGAAGTATAGTCAGCTCTGACCTCTCTTGCACAGAGCATCAGTATTGGGAGTCCAGTCCAATTTACCATCCAGCTGCACTCCCAGGTATTTATAGGTCTATACCCTCTGCACACAGTCACCTCTGATGATCATGGGGTCCAGGATGAGCCTGGGCCACCTAAAATCCACCACCAGCTCAAAAACCGAAATGAAACCAAGTGCTAGGCCTACTACTTGATAAGCACGCTAATTCTTCAACAAAGTTTTTAGGATGTACTCACCCCAGGCACGTTTGTTCCATGCCGTGACTGAGTGTGATTGTTGCCCCCCTCCACTCCCCCGCTGGCCTGCACTCACACTGCGTGTTAGCGTTCTGGGCCCAGGCACGCTTTCGTCATGACCATGCGACTTCATGTAGAGCCAAACAAGATCTGAACACGAAGTGACAGCATGCATGTCAAAAGGATTTTCCTTATTTTGTAATTGTTTTGGAGTCATGCGGGGCAGGATGGAGCTTTACCCTCTTACAGATTTATTGAGCGTGCAGCGCAGCATTTTGCTGTGTAGCTGCCACATGGGTGGAACGGGCATTCTAGCCAGAAGAGGGGGATAATTCCTTACCCGTACAGTATGCTCCTAGTAGGTAGACAGGTCGAGGAGGACAAGTGGATCAGACCTGGAAGGAAGGACCAGAAGGGATGAACAGAGAGCCCACTGAAAATGGAAGATGTCACTGGGGGATTTTTACTCGCCCAAGACGCTAGATGGCAGCAGCCCTCCATGAAGGCATCCCATTCAGGAACCAGGAGGGAATGCTGGGAGATGTAGTCTGGCAATTCGTGCCTGCTGGGGACCAGTACGGAGATGCGTTCCCCAATTTATGGAACTTCCGTGTGACCCGGAAGTACTTCCTTCGGGCAATTAAGTTGGCACCGGTCCGTAATAGAAGAGACCGCACTCCCTTATCCAGGCAAGTCAGAGCTGGGAGGACATGGAGCAACACTCGACTAGAGGAATGCAGTGCAATGGTGAGAGGAGAGAGTATTGTGGAAGGAGAAGAGATTATTGTCCAGAGAGAGCGAGAGAAACCTGTGCTTTGTGCTCCTATTGAAGGAATTTGGTTAATAAAACCTTCCATTATTTGAACCCGGGACTTGGTGTGATCGTGTTTAGGGGTTTGGGGCTCACTGACGCCTCCAGTTTCTATCACAGCTGTTAATTGTGCTGCACATATGAGAAGATTTTTATAGAGAAAAATGATGTTAAGGGAGGAGTTTGCAGCTTTTCATGCCAGCTACAATTTATACTTGTCATTACTTTAGACCACTTTGCAGAGATCTGTTTCCAATTTGACATTAAAGAGTCTTTTTATTATTGATCAGTGTCAAAAAAGGAACGTGAATACCACTGGGATTCAATGTAGTATAACAATAGAAAGTGAAGGAGTGAATACTTTTTATATACAAAAGGAAAAGCTGCGGGACCAGACAAAGTGGTCCAAGAATAGTTCAGGCCTGTGCTGACCCACTTTGTGGTGTTCTCTGTCACCTCTGTCACCCGAATTATCGGGTAGAAGGATCCTTTCATCATATTGGCCTGCCCACCTCTGATTTAGATTGAAAATTGAAATCCTGTTATATGATTTCATCTTCTCTTGCGTTTTGGCCTGCATTTGTACTATTACTATTGTACTATTGTATTGCATTGAGGATTACTTGTGTCTTGTTCTGTGTGTTGTATTGTATTTACCCCTTTTTTGACACCACTGCACGCCCAACTGACCTGGAAAGGGGCCTCTCTTTGCATTGCCTCTCCTGAGATTTCTCCCATTTTTTTTTCCCTACAAGGGTGTTTTTAGGAGATTTTCCTTATCTTCTTAGAGATTCAAGGCTGGGTGTGTCAAAAGGCAGGGCCTGTTAAAGCCCATTGTGGCACTCCTTCTGTGATTTTGGGCTATACAAAAATTTATTGTATTGTATTGTATTGTACCTGTTTAGGCTGGCCCTAGGCTACAAAAAGTGTCACTGTGGTGGAAGTCATCCTGGATTGTTCCTGTTCCAAGAAGGCAGGCACCCCTTCACCTGATGACTCCAGGCCAGTGGCACTTACATTACACATCATAGAGACCTTTGAGAGGCTGGTCCTATTCTATGATTCCTCTTGTGGTAGACCACCTGGACCCACTGCAGTTTGCCTATCAGAAAAATTAAGGGTCAATCAGTGGAGCTCCATCTGGCGGGTCACCCTAAGTGCAAAAGACACCACCTTCCGGGCAGCAGGGATTCTTATATCACAAGAAATGGAAGGGATGGGGCCAAGTGCTATCACTGGGTGGGGACTGGGCAGAGGAAGAGAATGTTAGCCACAGCGCCCCCTCTCACCCTGGTGAGTTATCACATACTTCAATCAAGCCTGTGAGGAGATCCTCCTACGCACATGCATGGCGCTATTTATGTATTTATTTTTTTTAAAGAGCTTCTGTAAAAAGTCCAAATATCCCCCTGTGGACAAAGAAATTTCTATTTATTATGATGGTCAGCACGTATATGTGGGCGTCCTGGTCGGGATGGGCTCCGATACTTGGCCAGAAGGCTAGTAGAATTAAAGGACACGGGGAGACAATCTGGCCAGATTACAGGCTCCCCCAAAATGATAGATGGCAGCATTCCTGGGCAACATTACCTGTGCGAACACCAGCAAGGCACACTGGGAAATGGAGTCCAATAGGGAAGCTTTGTCATGTCCAGTGGGTGCCACCAGGGGCTGCTGCAGGGATACGTGATTCTTTCTTTCCAGGCGCCTCATGTATAAACGGTGCATATGTACAGAAATGTTGCGTAAGAACGTTTCCATGTTCAAATCGCAATGTATAAAACCTAAACTTTGCGTAAAGCCATGCACATTTCCACGGTACCTCATACCCTGTCGTACGCAAGTTCTGCGTTCGTTTTGCAGACTGGCGGCACCCAGCATCAAAGCAGTGCTACTGTTCAAGTGTGGTTTCCCTTTCTTTTTCAGATTCACATCCCTGACGCGGCTTTATAAATACACTGAAATTAACCGCATATTGTTTATTAGTTGAAGGCATCTGATTGTAATTAACCTGTAATAATATAATGGTCCACAGAATGGTCAAACTATTCTAAATACCATAACTGCTTTAGCGTTGTTACTCTCACTGCACTTTCTTCTTCTTCTTTCAGCTGCTCCCGTTAGGAGTTGCCACAGCGGATCATCTTTCCATATTACTCTCACTGCACCACTTGGGAGTATTTATATCACTCTATCTGAGTGGGAAATCACAGCAGCAGCTGATCAGAAAGAGAATTATCGGTATACAGCATCAAGCACACGCTGCCTCAGCCATTCGCTATTTGAACTGGTGCCATCCGGCCAACACTTCAGAGCCTTTCCTGCTCGGACCTCGCGGTTCAGAAACAGTTTCATCCCAAGAACTATAAACGCACTCAATCAGTCCATCAAGTGCTCCTTGTAGAACTGTTTGTACTTATAAATACAGTCACCTCACTGTAAACTTGCGATACAGTTATATTGCACAACCTCAGCCACTTTATAAAGCGTGTATTTACATATGATGATGATATTTTTAAGATGAAATGCAGCAAAATATGTTTATTATATTATACAGATAAAACTTTAACTTCATTTAAATAATCTATTGTGTTAATAATTAAACATGTGAGGACATGGTGCCGCAGTGCTAGCGAGGAGCTGGCGCTCTGTTTACAGATTGTTCCTGCCTCGTGCTGTATTCATACTGGGACTGGCGCGACACTGGAAGGATAGATGGATAGAATAATTAAACACATATTATGAATATATTTCAATGTTCCTTAAAGGTTTTGAAGAATCGGCGTTCTAAGCTTACAGATGGTTTAATGTCTATTACAGAGCTGATTGTGCGGCGATTGGGTATTTGGAGGAAGAAAAGGAAGGACAGGAATTGGGGGTTAGTACGTTTGAAAGAGACAGTACTTCTGCAATAAAGCATTTCATCGCAGGTCACGCATGGCGCAGTATGCATCTTCCGTCGAGACATGAACAATCACTGCGCCACCGTGTTCCCATGTTTAATAACATGCTTTAACTCCTATCATCATGAAAATGATATTACGTATACTTCTCAGTATTTTAATTATTCAGAGAGTTATAATTTCACGAATGTAATGGATTCTGTGTTCTGACGGATGAAGAGAAAGCCCATTTAAGAATCACGTTGTGATTCACACACATAGAGCACATAGAAGATCAAATACAAAACAAAGCATTTAACATGCTACTTTAGTTACGATGGGATTTGAGAAACTAGTAAATTAAACGATTTTAGGATGAAGTTTATGATGTTCTACTTTAATGACAAAATAAACTACGTGATTAAAGTGAAAATTTTGAGATTAAAGTTGACATTTCGTGTTTTTTCACACTGTGCCTTTTTTTTTCTCTGTACCTTAATAAGCTTTCATATGACACTCAGATGGTGGGCTACGACTCGCCTTTTCACAGCGACTTTGATATTTGACAACTTCTTTTTTATTTCGGGCACTGTGCGACTTTGTGAACTTCAGCTTTCGAGTTTCTCTGACTCTCTGTGTCACTCGATCAACTTCCTTTTGTTGTTTATACCACTGTTTAAACCAACAAATAGTATGTTTTTCTTTGCCTCCACTTGGTATTCGCTGAGATTCTTCTATTTTCCCCCGTGCTTTTGCCATTGCCTTTTCACAGAACACCGAGCTTAAGGGCTATTTATATTGATTTGCATATTCAAAGAGGCGCAATTCTGGGAGGAGTTAGGGCAGGACAGCAGGCACGTGCACAAGCATTACTTTTTACGCTGATCGGGATTTATGTAGCGGAAGAACGCAGAAGTGGGCAAACACACAGATTTATGCATCTGGATTTTTCTGTGCGTAAGCACATTTTGGCTTTTCTGATTACGTCATGCTATAGTGCGAATTCTACGTACGCCATTATGGATGGGGGCCCAGGACTTCAGATTGACCCGGAAAAACTCCCATCGGGCTATGCACCCACCCAAGAAGTACTCCAGGGTCTGGGTAAGTCAGATGCAGGGTGAAAAGGAAGACGAAGCTTTCTTGGAGGTGTGGAGGAAAGGAAGGAAAGAAAGAAAAGAAAAGAAGAGGTATTGTGCATTTTGGTAACCCATTGTGAAGGATTTATTGTTAATAATTTATTTATTTGAATCCGGGACTTGTGTCTGTGTGTTGGTGTCTGAGGTTTGGGGAGGCTGCAGCGCCCCCTATTGGTCACACTGTCTAGTTGGTTTTGTGTATTTCTGCACAGTTCACCTGTGTAGTTCATGGTGTCAGGTTTACCACAGTCGCTGTCCTCAAAATTAGGGTTTAGCTTCTGGAAATTGTTTTTCAATGTACTTCATAAGTAGGTGCAGATTTAGCACCAGGTTCACTTTGCTGGGAGACTGTGGCATATTTGTCATGTACATCCAGCGAGTGAGATGCCTTTTATTGTGTTCTCGCTCTGCTCTCTTGTCCTGCTCCGTCTGAAGTTAATTGGAACATTATCTCTGCTCAATCTGCCTCCATGAATCAAAGGCAGGAAGAGAGGGGATAACTTGGGGGAGGACACCTAAATTATTCACAGGGCTTTGCTGAGCTCAAGTCTTATCGTTGAATCCTTTCATTCCTCAGGCTGTTGGAATCTCAGATTTGTCAGCTGCTTAATAACACAGCTCCTTGGGTTTTTATTTTTCCAGCTAAGCCTGTAATTAGAAGTTGAAACTGTTTGCCAGGTGAAAATTAAAACTCTTGGCTCTGGGCTTCTCAAGGAAAGTAAATGATAAAACCAGACCCTTATAGCATGAGAATGTCGGACCCCCTTTTCTCAGTACCATGTCCCTGCCTATTCAGAAGCTTCCCCTACATGGAAGTGTTGCAGCTTTTCTCAGGAGGGCCTTTCATGCTTTCAAATCGTGTTTAAGTTCAAATTAAGTTTAAGGCTCTGAAAAAAAATTGTGATTGACGGTGTTGCTGCTGCTCGATGGGGTGACGTCTTTTCACTTCTTTTCTGTTGTCTACATCCAGTGGAGAAAAGAAGGTTCCCTTTGTGAGATCTTGTGAGCCCAGGACACCCCGGATCCACGCATGATGCTTTGATTTAAATGTGAATTGGCACAGCTGCTACCTTAATGGTCATTGGACACTGCTCAGCAGGTAAGGTACTCTGGGTGATTTGAATAATTTATGGTAATGAGATGCACTGACAGGCCTTGTCTTCATATTGTGTGATTGGACTTTGAGGACATTCACATTAACATTATTCACGTGTAATGGAAAAAGCATAGTACCTGCCATTTTTTTCAAAACTGATTTTGTTTTAGTATTTAGAGTTACTTGGTCTTTCCTGATTGTAATAAGGTAGTGGTGTTGGCCAAATATGTCTTCAGTATTCATATGTAATATTCAGTATTCATATGTAATATTCGATCATTTTCCACAATAAATAAATGACCAAGTATAATATTTTTGTCTAATTTGTTTAACTGGTTTCTCTTTATCTACTTTTAGGACTTGAGTGAAAATCTGATGATGTTTTAGGTCATATTTATGCAGAAATATAGAAAATTCTAAAGGGTTCACAAACTTTCAAGCACAAAGGTATGTCCACAGTATTTTACACTTTGCAAGACAAAAACCTAGCAACTCCACTGACCATTGAGGAAAGACCACCTACCAATGAAAATGTCGGATTACAATCGCGTGATTTAAATGCTGCGACTGTGTGATTTAAATGGCAGGTGTTGTTGATTCATGAATAAAACAACATTGTGTAAGTGAAGCTCAGGAAAAATAAAATCTAGAGATTGTTAATTATAGGGGCAACATCATTTCCTCTATTTGACTCTTTCAGAGTCAGATTTACAAATATATGAACCCAAAAGAGTAGCTTATTTACTATTCAATTGGCACATTGACTACTGGTTATGTTTCATATCTCATCAGCATTCTTTACACACACACAGGTAAGGCACATATTTGGCTAAGAAAGAGTGTTACATTTACAGCAGTGACAGAGAGCGGAGAGAGCGCATTTGCTCGGCACCCTCCATGTATTCTAAATTTACCGTTGCAATTCCACAATTCATACTCATTCAATTCTATTGAAAGTATAGAGTGATGTAAAAAAGAAATGCATTTCAGTTTTGACCTTAATTGAAAAATTTTAATAGAGACAGATCAACAAAAGGATAAAAAGAAAAATTAAAGACTATTTTATTTAAGTTCAAAATTTAGTATTTAAATATTGGATTTTTTTTTTCTTAGTCTGATCCCATTTTTTATAAAATTGAAAACCGTTTACGGTCTTATGTTTATTTGTAAATGAAATCCATGCACCTATCCTTCTCCACGAAAATCTCCATCACTTTCTTATAGAAGTCCTCCTTATTTTCCTTTACTTTTAAAAGTCTTAATCTTCCATTTTGGCAGTCAGTCGGAATAAAAAAAATAAAAATAAACGGACCGCTGTAGTGCACTTGACTGTCTAATATCGGTAACTTATTGGCGCCTCTGCGTTGAAGAATAGCAGCAACGAGCACCCATTGGGCTCACATGCGCCCCCTTCAGGGCGGCACGGTACTGTCTGCCTCACCTTGTGCCTTTTCACGTTGGTTTTATGTCCGATCAGCAAGACTAAAGATGTGACACACATTCATTAAAGATATTAACCATACTGTGGAAAGTCAGGGTGTATAATAAACGTGTCTGCAGACATTATATTGGTCACATACAGAGAGACAGCAACGGGCATGTGCCAATTGCACACATCAAACCCTGTTTGTGAGGGACAGCGCAGTCCGAGGTGAGGCTCGTTGCTGCCGCACCTCGCGTTTCTCTCCTGTATTTGAACAGGAAATGCGCAAATTCTGACTATAAAAATGATCAAAACTATTGGAATCATACAGAAAACAAATTTATAGCACAGACCAGTAGAAAAATTGATTTTATATTATCATTATTAGTTTTTTTAACTTTTCATGATGACAGGTGAGGCCCTGCTTCATGATGGAGATGGCATGTAGATGATGTGCAGTGTTCAAACGTGGCATTCAGTCTGATGGCCAAAGAGATCAATTTTGGTCTCATCAGATCACAGTATTCACTTTCAGTTGACTTCAGAGTTTCCCATTTGCCTTCAGACAAACTCTAGTGGAGATGTCCTGTGTGTTTTTTTCCCTTTGCCACACTCCCATAAAGCTGCAACTGGTCAAGCATCCGGACAACTGTTTCTGTCCACACATCCTCTTTGAGTGTCAGCTACTGTGACTTGAAACTCCTTCAGAGTCTCTTGGTGGCTTCTATGCTCAATCAGTTTTTCAGTCACATTTACAGCTCTCCCACGCTATTTCCATTTCTTCATGACTGATTTAACGGGATATTCATTGACTTGGACATTTTTCTTGTCTCCATCCCCTGACTTGTGTCTTTCAAGGAGTTACTTGAAGTGTTTGTTTGTCTTCAATATGTAGATTAGGCCACTCACCACAAGTTGGAGCTTGCAGATGAGGTGTGTTTAGACTGCAATTAGCTGAAACCCCAGACCTCCACTGAACTAATCATGTGACTTCTTAATCCAGTTGGCTGTATCAGTGATGATTTATGGGGGCTCACATTAAGGGATTAATCATTGTGTCTTTAACATTTGTAATTAATTTAGACCACTTTGCAGAGATCTGCTTTCACTTTGATATTCAATTTTGAGAAATTTTGGTTAATCCATTGGCAAATGTTTGGCTAAATGAAATCTTTTTTTGGTTTTTTTAGCCGAAAAAAATTCTGCCAATGAGGTAAGTGAAATTTACTTTACTTACACTTTATACTTTCTCGTATACATAGTATAGAGAAAGTATAGGAATCGTGAAAAAATCTGACCTTGAGATTTTGATGAATCATAATGTTTTAGACTTTCCTACACCAAGAAACTATGTCTGTCTGTGTGTCTGTGGGTGTGTAAACACGATAAATCGAAAAAGCTTTGACCTCGGACAGTGAGATTGCGTAAACCTGCATCAAAAATAAGGAATTCTATCAACCTTTGGGCCACTTCTGGCAACTGGAAGTGGTACTTTAACTGAATACTTTCAGGAATTTTCAAGTAAACTATTGTTATAATTACAGATAGATGATTCAAATTTTGTATAGATGTTTATAATGATAAAAAGCAAACAGATATGAAATTTAAGACAAAATTACTCAATCGGAAGTAGTCTTTTATTTAAATAGCCACTAATAGACAAGGGAGACAAACACATCCGCAAAACGAAACCTCTGAGGAGAGAGAAATACGCATAGCCACCAATAGACAAGGGAGACGAACATATCCGCAAAACGAAACCTCTGAGGAGAGAGAAACTCGCATAGCCACTAATAGACAAGGGATACAAACACATCCGCAAAACGAAACCTCTGAGGAGAGAGAAACTCGCGTAGCTACTAATAGACAAGGGGGGCTAACACATCCTCAAAACGAAACCTCTGAGGACAGAGAAACTCGCGTAGCCACTAATAGACAAGGGAGACGAACACATCCACAAAATGAAACTTCTGAGGAGAGAGAAACTCGCATAGCCACTAATAAACAAGGGAGACGAACACATCCACAAAATTAAACTTCTGAGGAGAGAGAAATACGCATAGCCACCAATAGACAAGGGAGACAAACATATCCGCAAAACGAAACCTCTGAGGAGAGAGAAACTCGCATAGCCACTAATAGAAAAGGGAGACAAACACATCCGCAAAACAAAACCTCTGAGGACAGAGAAACTCGCGTAGCCACTAATAGACAAGGGGGGCTAACACATCCTCAAAACGAAACCGCCGACCCTGCATTTCAGTTTTTCTTTCTGATGATTTCAATAGTTTCTAGGAGCCTGGGCTTTTTACAGCATGGGCTTACGCAGCTAGTGGAAATATAAATGTATAAAAGATATTAAAAATTGTATTCAATATAACACATTTTTTCAAGAACTATTAATTTTTTATTTAATTTGTACATCAGCAGTTTAACAATAACGTGTAAACATTGAACATGCCATGTAAGTATAAAGATGTAATGAGAACAATAAGCGACTTATGCCCCCGTCGTGTTCCTGGTAATACATTTAGTTTTATGATTTTTTTTTTATTTCTGCCATCATTATCATAATTAAATGTAGCTAAATGCAGTTTTACCTATAGCAATTTATTGCAACAAATACACATAACACTTTTTCTTCGTATAACTTTTTACTTTGCACATAATCGAAGTAATGCATATGGAATCATGAAAAAATTCCACCACCATTTTTGACCTCTCTAAGTGCGAAAATAGCATTTTAATATAAAGTTTGGTTATAAATGATTGTGTATCGATATTATCAATGAGTTATGATGAGAAACAAATAGATATGAGATTTGAGAAATATTGCGCAAACTGAAGTGGTTCATATGACCTTTTCCTTTTTCTCAGTATACGAGAAAGTCGAGGTGAGTAAACTGCTGATTTTTTTTTAAATAAGCTAAATTATCTTAACTACAAATTTCTTGATGAGTCAATACATCCTACCATAAGAAACACAAGACTTCATGGCTCGATTTAAAAACTTTTTCCATGCTTAGATTTCAATTTTTCGCAGTGATAGGCTGGCATTTGTATTCTGGACTCTGGAGTGGCCAGCAGCACCGACCATTTTGGATGAGGCCTTTTTTAAAAATGTCACTTCATGTTATTGTTAATCAAAGTGGAGACGCTGCGTAAGGGTTACACGAGCCAAAGCTAATCCCACACATTCCACCAGTCTGTCAGGTGTTGGAGAGCCAACTGAAATCAAAGAAAATGGAGCGCGTCCAAGAGCAGGGAAGCACTGGGTTCTTAGTTAATATGCTGAAACACTCCGAGCCGAACAGACGGCCTCGGAAATCCATCCTGCCTGTTGCTGTGCTGAACTGTCCTTGTGCCTTCTTCCTTAATATTCCACATTATTCATTACTCGACATGATGGGCTAATCTTCTTGTCAAAAAAAGCAAAATATCTCCCCGCTTGGTCATAAATACGAGTAAACATGCAGCCTCGTCCAAGCGGAGAAGGCAGCAGGTGGTGTGTGACGGCACTGGCTCTCCGTGCCTCAGACTAGGCGCTCCAGTTTTGCTTCTCGCCCTCCGCTTTGTTCCACTGTCTCTTTTTTTTGTTGCCCCTGCTTTGAGGCAACAGACTGCTCGAAACCTCATCCTGCATCTTTGAAAGGAAGCATCATGTTCTTTCCGTTCAAAGGCAATCAAGTCTCTTGCTAATTGGTTGTTTGGGGGCATAAATATCTACAGCAGTCGGCGGGCATTGATTTACTCATCTTCATGCTCTTCGCTCAGAAATGTTAATTAATGAAAGAGTAAGATGTGAATGAAAAGCTCTTGTGTGACGATCAATAGGCTTCCCGGTGTGGGCACATGGCACCGAAGCAGACAGCTGGCAGCCTCAAGATACACTCTCCAGATGTGTTTCCATGACAAACAGCAGATCCGTTTGCTGTGCCAGTCATTCCCACTGTGCACAGGTGATGTGTGGTTTTTGAAGATGGAGTCGCAGTAGATGGCAAGTCACTCAGGCCCCTTTGGGATGTGGGTATTGCAGAATGGTAATGGATGATATGGTATGATATGGTGGGCAGACCTAAAGAGAGTGTCCTATGTGTTTCCTTTTTCATGGCGCTGGGTTCCTGACACTGAACCAGCTCCTTCAGATTTGCTTTTGTTTCATCCTTATACTGGCTTAAAAAAAAATGGCAGGCGGGATAGTACAGAGTGAGCCGAAATGAAGTAGCACATTTCTCAAGGTTATTGCGTGAGGTAGAGGCAGCCGAGTGGGTTAGGGTGGGGGGTCCTTTGATAGATGATCCTTTGTAGTTTTCAATCGGCAACATGCCTTGGTCCGGTGCACACCGTGCTTTCACTGTCAAAACATTCTTCAAAAACAACGTATCCATCATCAATACACACCACGCCTTCTGAACGCACTTCAGCATTCCTCCTAACGGTGACATCTCAAATCAGAAAACAATTCTTCAGTGGGTGGCTAAATTTAGACAGACAGGTACAACATTGAACAGAAAATCTCCAGGCCATCCTTGAACTGTACAAACACCTGAAAACATCCAAGCTATAAGGGCCTCAATTTTGCAGTCACCTAGACGTTCAGCACGCTTCTGCCTTAGGCATTTCCAACACAACTTTGAGGAGGATTTTGCATGAGATCCTTGATTTCCGTCCACACAAAATGATGGCAGTGCAGGAACTCACTGGGAGAGCCGTAAGGAGTTGTGCACGAATATTCAGCAAACCGTTCATCGAGATGCCATCGTCATGTGGCATCAACGGTGAGGCACATTTCCATTTGAATGGTTGCGTAAATAAGCAAAACTTTCACTATTGGGCTGAAACCAACCCTGGTGAACTTCATCAGAGACCCCTGCACAGTGAGCACACGTGTTACAGTTTGGTGGGCCGTTGCAGAATTTGGCATTATAGGCCCTTACTTTTTTGAGGAGAGGGGGAGCAATGGTCACTGTCATTTCAGAACGTTACATTGAAATACTAGAGAACTTTTTGCAGCCCCAACTGGAAGGAATGGATGTGGTGGATGTCTAGTTTCAACAGGATGGAGAAACAGCTCATACGGCGTGAAGATCCATGCAAGTTTTTCTGGGGAAGCTGATGTGCCTGGGTGGCGATGTCGAGTGGCTGTCACATTCACCTGATCTCGCTCCGTGCGATTTTCTTTTGTGGGGCAATCTCAAGTTGAAGGTATACAAACACCGACCTCAAAACCTTGAAGCCCTCAAGGGCACCATGAAAAGTCATGCGAATGTTCAGAAACAGTCTGGAAGAGTGTGTCGCTAATGATGGTCACCACCTTGAAGACATCATTTTTAAAACTCAGTGAAAAAAATCTATTTTGTATACCATTTCTTGTGCCATAATGAAATTTATTTAATCTTGTAGCGTTTTTGTAGAATAAACGTTTGAAATGTGGTACTTCTTTTTGGCTCACCCTGTATTTTAATGAGACGGACCAGGAGATTAACAGCCAATGAAACATCCCCCAAAAATCAATTCACTCTTTCATCAAACCTTACGTTGTGCCCAAACTAGACAGAAAGATTATCGAAAAGGACAGGAAAAGAAAATGCAGTCGCTGTCATTAAGCAGAAGGAAATCCTATTTTTCATCAAAACAAAAAAGGAAAGAACCAAAATTGCAATCAAACGTTAGAAAGAAAGAGGTCTTTAAAAGCCAGACCATTTCAAAAGAAAGAAGAAAATGAGACAACAAGAGATTGCACAAGATACATACAAGGATCAGAGCTTTCGGGCAGAGCCGTCCATCACCGGGATAGCCAGCCAATCATATGTGTGTAATGTCACATGATGCAGATTCCTACATGCTATTTTAAAATAAACAATGACCTTTTCAAGGGACCAGGAAGGTGGCGACAGGAGGGGGAGACCTCAGTGATCAAGACACATCAGAAAGGGAGGCAGAAAGACTGTTTAATGTGGATGTTGGCGAGCATAACTCAAGCATCATGCCGACTGCTGAATCAAAAAGCCACCCAGGACACCATCCACATTTCACAAGGCTGGTTTTCAATAAGCTTTCTAAGCCTGTATACACCCACCCTTGGCTATCTATTAGGCAGTGTGGTGCAGCAGTTAAGGCTGTGGACTTCCAACCCTGAGGTAGTGGGGTCAGTTCCTGACATTGTGTGACCCCTGAGCGAGTCACTTCACCCGTCTCTGCTCCAATTGGAAAAAGAAATGTCTTCTTTGATCACTAGCTTGTGTTTGGTTTGGATTGTCTCCTAAGCCCGTACACTGCTGTGGGTGAGCAATTGTATCTTAAATGTTGTAAGTTGCTTTGGATAAAGGCATTGGCCAAATAAATAAATGAAATATTTTCTATTATACTTTACTCTACTGGTATTAGTATACTTTAATTAATACCACATTGATTTTACTTTATTTGTATTATCTATACTATCTCTTTATACAGTGCCTTCCTTAATATTTTGGACAAAGACACTTTATTCCTTAATTTAGCTCCCTGCTCTGCAGTTTAAAATTACAAATTAAACAATTCAAACATGATTAACTTTTTTAGGGTGGATGTTGACTCTTTTATCGACAGCAGGGGTTGAGGTTGGATGTTGACCTTAATTGACGTCCAGGGGCAGAGAGTAATAAGCAGCTGCATACATCAACAAAATTCAACACCACATTACGGGTAGACCTTCTTTGCCAGGAGGACCGTTAGACTTATTGACTTGACATCGAATCCCTGTGTGTGCATGAGGAGCGTGGAGTAAACAACATCTAGAGTGGCATCGACATCAGGCAAAAGAGCAATGCGAATGTGCAAAGCAAAATACTCTGGGTGCATTATTTGTTTATTTTTTTGCTTTTTATGTGTTATTGCTGAGTCAGACTCTGACTTATCAAACCCCGATTTTGATGCAAGTGATCTGGAAATCAAAAACAAAAGAAAGGTAGCTGTTTTTTTTTTTTTTCCCGAAAGTGCCTTTCAGAAGATGAATGATGAGACAAACAGGTATGTAATAAGTAAGTAAGTAGTGTTACAGCCAATCTTAGAAAGCTAATGTTTAATGTTAAATGCATAGAGTGTTTGCTTTGAATGCTTTTTGGAAAACTGAGTTTTAGGGAAAAATATTCAGACCTGGGAAAAGCTGGAAAAAATAATTAGCCCTGAAAGAGTTAAAATGTGTATTGCAAACTTTCATTTAATGGGGATTTACACACATTTTGGTATCACAACACTTTTTCTACACGGTCCCCCCATTTCAGGGAACCATAATGTTTGGGACACTTGGTGTCGCAGGTGTCTGTGATTCTTCAGGTGGGTTTCATGACTTCATAGGATACCTCGGCCTACTTCTACCCTTTGGAGTCTGGAGTTGCCATTGATCAACATGAGGACCAGAGCTGTGCTAATGAAAGACAAAGAAGCCATCATGAGGGTGAAAAATAAGAAGAAAACCATTTTAAAGTGATTGAAGCAATAAAATAAATAATAGGGCACCTGGTGCAGGAGAGATTGCCATTGGCTCTGACCTACTGGACTACCAAGGCTGAGAGGTTGAACCTCAAAAGGAAGAACAAGTGCAGTAGAAGTAGAACGCTGTTGGTTGGTAAGTGGCATACAGCAATATCAAAAGGTGCATGAGCCTTCATGAGTCCCGAGTTTTAGTGCCGAAGACGGTGAATCCCTGTGCGGAGTACTAGGGAGTAACTGGGATTGCAGGAATCACTCATCTGGTACTTATATATATAGGGTCTGTGTATGTGAGTCTGTGTGTGTGTGTGTGAGTATGTGTATGTTAAGTTTAAAGCCGAAGGGTATACTAATCTAGTAACAATCATAATGAGTTTCGTTTAACTCATCCTACAATAATACAATACAATTGTGGATTCCAATCAGAGACAAAAAGAACAAATTCTCAACTTACAGGAACAGAGAAATTGACAGAAAGTTAGTGTAAGTGACGATGGGACACTTCCATTTCAGCCAACAATAACTGCTGTCACAAAAAGAACACACACAAGTCATAAAAAGGTTTGGGACAGCCACCCGTATAATATTCTCTGGCTGCAAATGAGGAAATTGTTAGCACTAATGAGCTCAGAATGTAACCCAAAAAAGAACTGACTAGGTTAGTAAAATATGGCGGCTTTAAAGACCAGAAAAGGAAGTGAAATCATTGAGGGCGGAAGCGGAAGGGTCCTCTTCAGTCATGGGTTCTTCAACGGAAGTGACGTCATCCAAGGGCCTGGAATCAGAAGTGATGTCATCAGGGTCCAGAACTGGAAGTGACGTCATCCAAGGGCACGGAACCAGAAGTGATGTCATCAAGGTCGGAATCGGAAGTGATGTCATCAGGGTCCAGAACTGGAAGTGACGTCATCCAAGGGCATGGAACCCGGAAGTGATGTCGTCAAGGTCAGAACCGGAAGTGACGTCTCAGGGGCCAGGCGGAATTTATCGTGAACGCTCTACAGGAAAATGAGAAAAAAGGTCAGTGCACTCTGCCATCCCCTGGTCTGGCATGGAATTACTCTCATTTAGACCCTTTAGCTGCCTCCCATGCCCACAATGTGACACCATGTTTTCATTAACCTCCTTAATGCGCATTTTGAAATTGCAAAACACAAAAAAATGGCAATGGAAGCACGTGAATTTTGAAAAAACTCACAAATACTGCAAAAAATTTCATACGCTCGCTTGAGGTGGTTGTTCAGCTGATTCGACAAAGCAATAATGTGTTACAACACTTGATGCTGAATTCTGGACATACTGTTTAGTCCGGGGTGGGCAATGTTGGTCTTGGAGGGCCGCAGTGGATGCAGGTTTTTGTTCCATCCCCATTGCTTAATTAGAAACCAATCCTGGCCAATCTCAAACCTTATTTAATTTTATGGCTTGTTAGTCTGCAATGTTAGGTTCTTATATTGTAGATATTTTTCCTCTCCAAGGATATCAAACAAATGATTTGAAACCTAAAACAGATCATTTTCAGCCTGTCTCACTTTTTTGTTTTATTAAATCAAATAGTGCCTGATAAATTCACACAGGTGTGAATAGAAACAAGTCAGATGGAGGACTGCTGGCTCCTTTGTCATGTGCATCTCATTGCTAATTAGGAGCTATTAAAAATACGAATGCAGCTGATTAAGACTGAAATAAGCAATTAAGGGCGGGGAACCTTAACAAGCGAGACCACTAAAATGAATGTCACTTCAGCAATAAGTACTTCATCAGCAATAATTGACTTCTCATTAAGAAACTGAGTTGGAAGAAAAACATGCAGCCACTGCGGCCCTCCAGCACAGACGTTGCCCACCCACGGTTGAGTCTGTTTAGCAGTACGCAGGTTAACTGATTTTAACAAGATATGGAGGGTTAAGCCTGAATAATACTCGGGACAGTATTCTGCTGCCATCTTGTAAGTGAAATAACATCAGACTGCAAAAAAGTCATGAACTGTTCCATGCATTCTGTCACTCATCAATATTCATGAGTGGGCGGAGCTTTCAACAAACACAATAGTGTGTTGACAAGAAGCTATAAAGCCAGTTTTACAACAGACCTAAGCTGAAACAATAGCTGAGTCAAGCAATAGTGACAACGATGTATAATGGTCATCAGGCAGTGACACGGATGGTCAAACTGATACATTCGGCACTGCACCACCAACCAGCCATGATTAGTGTGGTGAATTGGGCTCACCGTGGTGCAAGTAGCTTCTTGGTGAAATACTTTGTCATAAGTATGACATTAATCTGCGTCCAGCCCCGCAAGCAGCTCCTCCAATTTACAGGGAAAACTTAGGGGTTGGTGGCAGGATTGGCACTCCAGCCACCATAAAAAAACCTCACACTGTTCCAGTGTGTGCTGAGGTGTCACCCGCCGCACCCGGGTCCCAATCCAGGTGGTTCACCATGTGGTGGTTGCGGCAACATGATACCAGTGCATGCTCCCAACCTCACCTCGCCTCGCCTCGCCTCACTGCGTTCATGAAGAAGGACAAGAAGAACATTAGCCCCCTAAGAGTTGCTCACAATGCAGCAACTGTGGGAAATGTGGAAGTCGCTAAGCCATGCGCTGTGGAAACCTACAATGACTGACCAGCATTGATCATGCAGATCAGGCATTGACGTTCTACCATCTCACGTGCAAGCAAGAGAAAGCAAAACTAAGAAACGTGCAAAAAGAAACACACATGCACTGTCAGGCAGTGCTCTGAATAATGTCACATGGAGGACGTGTACTAAATCTGCATGAGTACAGCAGTGGACACCCGGCATGCCTCTCCTCCTGTATTCATGCTGACGGTTTGGCATTTTCACATTTCTGTTACGCATAATAACATTTGTTCTTATTGCCTAAAATATTTAAATAGTCTAATAGGCTGCCGAGCAAAAAGGCATTCTGGGAGTTTTTTGAATAAGAGATCATCTAAACAGTCAAGGAACCGGACCTGCAGATTGTCTGATCTATTCTGGGCCTCTCGGTGGCATTTAACACTCGGCTCTTGGCGTCACCACCAAATGAAAATGAATAAATAAATAAATAAGAAATAAAATCCTGTGTGAATAAAAATGAAGAACTTATAAAAAAAAAAAATGGCCACAAGACTTGTGCAGCATATGCAGAACCGGAGCTCTAGGCTTCACTACTAATGAAGTGCTTTAAGTCTCTTAAGTGCATGATTATTAGATAAACTGAGCCAGCAAAACAAAAGATGACAGATTGAAGTTGTTGGCTCTGAGCAGAAAGAACATAAAACAATACCTTCAAGGCATTGTAATTAAATTTCTAAACATCTGCTTTTCTTAACTTTATGTAATATTAGACTCTGTTTTCTCAGCCTGCAGTCCTCTTTTATAACTCTGCCTTGATTAAACCGACGCTGAGATTGCAGGTACAGAGAAGTCGAAAGTTCAATGGGTCAAGTGAATCCGGGGTTTCTCTTGCATCTAAGAGGATTTTTCAAATATTTAATTCTTATTATTTTTCTTTTTAAATGCTGACTTATTGCGATTTTTCTGTTTGCATCTCCCTTGGTAAGGTGAAGGTGACCGCAGACCTGCAGAAAAATCAGGAGCTACACGGGGAGCAAATAACTGGCACACTGCCCAGACAAAAGCCCACCTTGCCATCTCCCTCCCCAGTAAAGGGTCACAGCTGTTTGGACATCTCAGTGTGAATGAACCACTGGTTGAATATGATTAGGTGTTAAGCGTATAAAAAGTGTCATGGTGCCCCCTACAGGCACCTCTAAGAATGCCTAATTTTTACAAAAAAAGAGTTTCAGTGAAGAAATATCCACCTACTGCATCGGGCAAGGACCAGAAGTACCCAAATATAAATGCAATGCCCCGGTCATCTGTCCTAATCCTACCTAAAAATACCAGAGCTGGAAGGTGTCTCTGACCAGCCTGCTGCATGAAAAGCCCCCAATAATGTCTGAAATTACCAACAAGTTCTTTCTTCAGTCACCTCTAGTGGGGGAAGAGCAACTCTGAAGGAGTTAAATCACTTCTAAAATCAGAGAACCTCTCAAACGTCCTGGAGACACCACGGTGGGGGTGCCCTCTGGTGTTCTTAGGTATCATTGTACCCCTGATTTGTGATCTGTTTTTAATGCCCATCACTCACATGTGAGTACGGGGCACTTTCAGGGCTTGTATATTGTGTCCACTGCTGCCAGGGAACGTGGCCACCATTCAGAATCCCCCTCTTAAACAGTATTTCAATGGGTAACAAACACACTTTTACAGCTCCTCTTTGCGGGATCAGCTGAAGACTGGCTGGCTTGCTGCGTGACGTAGTCCTTGCACGGGGACTTCGAACATTTAAAATATCAAGCTGCGGCCATCCTGAAGTCTAGATCTCCTGTCTCTCTTCCCCCAGACTTCCTCTGCTCCGCCCGCTGCTTCCGAGCCGCTGTACCCCCTTGATGAAGAAGACTTTGTGTTCTTTTGAGCAGGAGTTGGGGCCGATGCATCAAGTTTGACAGCTGTTCCTTGTGAGGCTGGATTGCCTATGAAAGCAATAAAGCAATCAAGTTTCCTGTGCAACTTTGTGACCCAAGCTTGACAAGTAGTACCAGAAGTGGGAGGAACAGCTTGAACAGGTGGCAGATCCTCTGGGTTCAGAGTGAGGGGAATGTACTGAGGATCCATTTGCACAATACACAACCTGGTGCCATTTGTCAAATAACACACAATCCAAGCATCTGTCTGACTTCATCGCATACTAAAATATTCATTGCACTACCACCCAGAGCAAATTGATGGCGCTGTCATTTTACATCTGTCCATCTTTTGCAGTCAGAAGTGAAGGAAGGAGGCCTGATGCTCATCCATTAAGAATCAATCGCAACGGGACTCGCCAGTCTAGCGATGGCTGTTTTGAGACACTTTACTGACTCGATTCTTTCAGACTACCCGATTAAGTGAAGTGATTCTTTTTAATTCATTGATTTGTTTGATTAATTTATAGGATTAGTGGCTGGAGCATACATAAAGAATTTGTGTGGGGGGAAGTCTCATATACCATATATACTCATGGATAAGCCAGGACTTGATTTTACCGCATAATTTCTGGTATTTTATAATGTCAGTCGTATAAGTCGAAAGTGGAAAGCTCATGCTATTGGTCCAAGAGATTACGATATGCTAACACCCACCTGAGAGGGTAACCACGGAGCATGCAGTCTTTTTTTTCTATTTATTGTGCCTACGTGACCACAGTGTAATACCCGAACTATTCCGAAGCGACATTTGCACTGTTTTGTGTTTTTTGTATCTCACACCCTCATACACCTTTATTGTAAGAGCATCCCTTATCTACGATGGAGTGTTCAATCAGAAGAAAATATGAAGCTGGTTTTAAATTAAACATCATTGAAGTAGCAAAAGAAATTGGTAACTGCGCTGCTGCAACAAAATTCGAGGCATCTGAAAAACTGGTGCGAGATTGGAGGAGGCAAGAAGAAATTAAGCGTCACATTTTTGAATGGGCGCATAAGTCGGGGTCTGATTTTATTATCTATTTTTTGGGTTTCAAGACCTGACTTATACGGGAGTATATACAGTATATAATTTAATAACTCCTATATTATTTTGCATATATGCATATAGTGTACAGATATATTTGTAATTTATATATAACATGATAATAATACATATGACTTTGTATTGTTTCACAATCAGTGAGTGAGTTTACATTGTGGCCGCCAGGGCCACACAGACAGATGCTAAGCGCAAGTCTTTGCAACACACACATTTATTTAAATCGGGGTAAATGCTTCCAAAAATCATTTCCCCCTACATAGCCGATCTGCCTCTTCATCTTCCACCCGACTCCAACTCATCTCACCAGAAAGGCCCTCCATCCCTCCAACCAGTTTCAGTTGACTTCAAAAATTCTGTTCTTCATTTTCTCCCTGCTTTTTTTTTTTTAAACCGTGAACTGATGTCCCACAAAAGACAACGTCTGCTCGGAAAAGAATTCTCCTTGTCATTTCGTGTGCCACACTCGTTTCTTCTAAAGTAATGCATGAGGCTCCCTGGCAATTCCTATAAGGCAGTTCTGTCAACCGCTCCTCCACCAGGGTTTCAATTGGCCTTTTACAAAATTTCTCCAATGGCGCGATGTTGCTAGAGAACCTTCTTGGTCCACCGCTCCCGTTTAGCACAGCTGCGACCCGTGACTGAGAAATTCAAAGTGAGCCCATGAATTTAATTAAGTGAGCATTATCATACTGCCACAGCCGCCGAAGAGCTTTCCAGACAGATTTATCAGCTGGCAGTTAGGAAGAGGCAATGGGCCCTGGCGTTTATTTGCGTCACGAGTGCCATTGGGGTTCTAGGCGGGGCAGACGGCATGGACGGTGTGGGGGGAGGGGGGGGTCATTAAAGCCAGGTGAGTGATGCACAACCCAGAGTCTGAGGAGTTGGCATTCTAGGACTTCATAGGAAAGTTGAAGTGATCTGGAGGGGGCAACGTCTGTTCTCTGAGGGCAATAATCAATGCAGGTTTTCAATGGTGGCACTTATTTGGTCATGGATCGAGCTTTTCATTCATCTCCCTGCTTAAGTGTCCTTAAATTCAGAATGGACGCAAGGATAAATTTCACTGAGATTTTGATTACCCTACAGCGGACTGGCACTCAATCCATAGGATTTCTTCTCGTCTTGCAGCAGATGCTTCCCTGATAGACTCCGGCTCTCTCTAAGACCCCAAAGACAATTGAATGAGTAAATGTTTGTTGCTATTGTGGCCTATGGGTATGAAGGAATGCCATTTTGTAAGTGGCAGGCAGACTGCAATGTCAGACCGGCTGCAAGACATGCCATCGGGTTCATCACAATTTGCCTCCTTCGTTAAAACAGTGAAAAGCCCAAATGAGAGTTCTGCATAAGCAGCTTAAGAGGACCCCCAAGTAGTTCGGCAACTAGTGAAACAATCCATGTGAGATTTGAGAGTTTTGTAAGCAAAATTTGCAAAACAAGTTGTGTTACCCTTAACGCATACATTTTCATCGTATCAGTGACCTTTTTTCCATCTGCAGACGCATATTGGAATTGGCATATGGAAAGGTGGGGGCGCAGATTCAGATTCTGATTCCTTTTTACTGTCATTGTACAAAGAAATTACAGCAGTCCTAAAGGTGCATTCACATATAATGGACACAATTATCTTATATATAAATGTCTATGCATGGAAGTGTGGGTGTCTGTCTGTCCACCCCGGAAGTGCAAAGCTAATGCTCAAAGAAATCGACTCTGTCACCAAAAGTAAAACTGCAGAGAAAAGAGAAACTCGCTTAGCCTCTAATACACAAGTGAGGTGAGCACGTCGGCAAAATGAAACCTTCAAGGAGAGAGAAACTCGCTTAGCTGCTAATAAACAAGCAAGGCGAGCACATCGGCAAAACAAGACCTCAGAGTAGAGAGAAACACACTTAGATAAACAATGGAGACAAGCACGTCGGCTAAACGAAACCTCCGAGTAGAGAGAAACGTGCTTAGATAAACAACGGAGGCGAGCACGTCGGCAAAACAAAATCGCCAAGGAAAGAGAGCCTCGCTTAGTTGCTAATACACAAGCAAGGTGAGCACATCGGCAAAACAAGACCTCAGAGTAGAGAGAAACTCGCTTAGATAAACAACGGAGGTGAGCACTTCG
>JANRMT010062816.1:6275526-6295494 GCA_026402145.1 Polypterus bichir lapradei | reverse complement strand
ATAAATACGTACAATGCAAGAAAAATAGTATACAGTAAATGTGTGTACAGTGACACTAAACATACGTACATGTACTAAGCACTGTAAGAAGAAAATTAATTATGGTTACTCACCAACAATGACACGATGACTTGTCCGATAACAATGAGTTTAATTTTACTGCACAACAAAGGAGAGCGTTACAGCCCTTGTAAAGGAGCCACTTCAGGCGATTGTGTAGCACTGCCGTTGTTCTTCTTCTGGCAGTCTTGAATCCAAATCCCTAATGCAGATTCCATCCAGACTACTGCCTTATTACATCCACTTACAACTCGTTTTGCACCCTGGTTAAAAGGACGCTGCAGCCGTAGATCTTATATTCCTTTCCTACTTTTTAAATAAAAAGAATCGTAGCCTTCAACAAATCCAAAACATTTACCTTTTCGGCAATCGTTAACATCTTCTTCTTGCGCTTGGGCACGGCCCCTGAAGCAGTAGCAGATTGTTTTGAAGCCATAATGAAGGGCTTGACTATGCACAAAGATAAACGCTAAAGAGCACAACTCTTTACACAGCGAAACACGTTGATGCTGAATGAGCGAGATGAGACTTCCTGGTTAACACTGCATTCAGCACGCAGGAACTCAACTGCGTGCTCTGATTGGGTAGCTTCTCAGCCATCCGCCAATAGCGTCCCTTGTATGAAATCAACTGGGCACACCAACTGAGGAAGCATATACAGGAAGTAAAAAGACACATTGTCCACAGAACCCGCGAAACAGCGAAAAATCCGCGTTATATATTTAGTTATGCTTTCATATAAAATCCGCGATAGAGTGAAGCCGCGAAAGTCGAAGCGCGATATAGCGAGGGATTACTGTATTTATGTATCTAGATTGCATAATATCATTTTTTGTATCAATGTTCATATTACTTACTACACGTCAATATTGCTGCTACTTCTTTGTCTTGTCTTTGCACAATGTCTTGTCTTGTTTGTGTTTCAATTTTAATTTTAAATTTTAATTTTAATTCTAATTTTAATTAAATTTTACTTTTTTATTTGCACTTCAAGTTGTTACACTGTGGACCCTGAGCTTCGCAATTTCGTCTATCTGTATACTTGTATATGGTTGAGATGACAATAAAGTTTGCTTTGATCCTTTTATTTGATCCTATAACGTGGAATTCCATTCCAGCTGGCATCCCAGTAAATTTACTTCTCAATAAATTGACTGTGGAACGAGCCTCGGACACAGACAGACAGACAACGTTTCCCAACACACACATTTATTCAAGTCCAATATTTACAGTTTTAGGTGCACAGCCCAGTGCCTCCAGCACCAATCACCCAAAGTCCAGGCCTCTCTCTCTAGTGCCTGCCTTCTTCAGGCCGCATCCACTCCTCTCCAGTAAAACTCTTGTCCACCTCCGCCCAACTCCAGCCATCATATGGAAGGAGGCGGCCCCTTTTATACAACCCCGGATGTGCTCCAGTTGCCTCTCTGCAATCTTCCACCGGCACTCCCCAGTGTGGCAGAAGTGCCGGCTGCATACCTGGAAGCACTCCAGGTGTCCCCAGTCCTCTTCTCCCCAGCACTTCTGGGTGTGGTGGAAGTGCTGAGGTCCAGGGCTCTCCAGACACCGGGGCGCCCCCTGGTGGTGACCACGGGCCCCTACAGGTTTGAGCTTCCAAGCCCTGCACCCGTGGTCCCCAACACAACCAGGGCGGTTGCCCCCTCGTGGTCTGGAGGAGGTGCAATCCCTCCTCCAGTCCTCTCGGACGTCCCGGCTGGGTACCACCCCCAGCCACATGCCACAGTACCCCACCACAAGCTGAGACCCCTAGGGGCCAGCAGCCCGTCCCGCGAGGGCAGGTCTTCCTTGGCGGGAAGCCGACACGCTCCAGTCCAGGGCCCAGTCCTGCAAAACATAAAACAGAACAAGGGGCGGAGACGTTGCCCTGACACTGCCACTTGGCGTCTCTCTGCCTTAAATAGGGGCAATGCTCCCCCCTCTGACCGGTACCCCGGTGCTTGCGACCTCGGCCCCCCTTTCGAGACCTCCGCCCGACTCCAGTCATCATATGGAGGGAGGCGGCCCCTTTTATACAATCCCTTGTACTCGAGGAACACAATTTTATCTTTGTTTTTTGTTTTTGGTGTAAATTGAGTAGGCTCAGGATTTCTCCCATTATGCCACAGCACCATCTTTGCTTCCTATGACACCGGCATTTTGTGGTGTTTGGCATCTCCTCTTTGGTCATGACATTCTCCTACAATTTTGCAGATTTTGCACTACAAGTGACATCACAGAGTGACAACTTAAAGGTCGCTCCAAATATCTCAGAGGTATCCGACTTTTAATGGATGGAATTTGCGCTAATAACATTTCTAGTTTGTTTAAAAGATAGGATGGACTTTCGGTGTTGAGCTTAGGTTGCCTTTTAACTATGCGGGTCTCCCATTCCTCTACATTTAAAAACTGTACTGTCTAACCCTGGGTCAGTAACAAGCGTGAACCGACATGTCAGTAAAATTCTGTCATTTGAGTGATGTCGGATGGGACTACAGTTACAGAGGTCCTCCGGGTAGTATTCAGAACCCGTCACCCACTACTTTGTTTATTGTGTTGTAGACTTAATTTCAAAGTTATAAATTTGTCGATTGATTTTATTAAGAGCAAGAAACATTCCATACAGTCAAGTCAAGCATAACAAAACTAAATATAAATTTGCTATTTCTGCCCATCAGTCTTCACTCGGTATTTCTGTCCTCCTGGTCGTCTGCCCTTATCATTGGACACATCTTCAGAGACTTTTAAAAAATTATATTAATGAATATATAAGGGTACTGTAATCCTACTAATTTTATATCTATGTTATGTTAACTCATACTGATATATTCCTTTATTACTTATTGATAATTATTCCTATCTAATGTTAATTTGATTTTACCATTCTTGTAATTATTTCTTTGACATCTGGTAAGTACTTTTGATCTACATCCTGTGTATGATGATGTGCTCTAGAAATAGAGGTTTTGTAGTAGTTTGCTTTGGTACTGTTTTTTTAGTTGTTCATTTGTTTAATCAAGAAGCTCTAGAGACAGAGTGAGGAGTCTGAGTGTCTGGGCTTGTGAGTGTCCTGATAAAAACCAACATCCAGGCCTTTAATGACCTGTTGGGCACGGCCATCAGCAGTGTGTCTGTTTGAAGAGAGTGTAGACCCTGTCAAGAGGTTTACTTACCTCGGCAGTGACATTCATGTCTCTGGTGGCTCATACTATGAAGTCAGTAGACGGATTGGGAGAGCATGGGGGGTCATGAGGTCACTGGAAAGGGGTGTGTGGCGCTCCCAATAACTCTACAAAGTCCTAGTGCTTCCTGTCTTGCTATATGGTTGTGAGACATGGGCACTATCCAGTGACCTGAGATGAAGACTGGACTCCTTTGGTACTGTGTCTCTCTGGAAAATCATTGGGTAACATTGGTTTGACTTTGTGTAGAATGAGCGGTTGCTCACGGAGTCCTGAATGAGGCACATGACCTGCATTGTGAGGGAGCGTCAGTTACAGCACTACGGCCATGTGGTGCGTTTCCCCGAGGGTGATCCAGCTCGTAAGATCCTCAATGTTGTTGACCCGAGTGGCTGGACCAGGCTAAGGGGTCGCCCACATAACACCTGGCTGTGACAGATAGAGGGTCATTTCCGGAGAGTGGGACTGGACCACGTGTCTGCCTAGGGTATTACCAACCGGTACCAGTGCATGCTCCCCAACTTGACTTGACTTTGTTTAATTCAAATTGTCACAATCATTTATAAAGATTCCAAATAGGACTTTCTTAAGCCAAAAGTTTTTTAAGGTTACTCAACCTTGTGGGGAATTTTGGTACATTTTGGTATTTTTTAACTTTAAAAGCATTTCTCCCAATCTGTGGGGCCTGGACAGGCCAAAGCCAGCCATTGGAGTAGGGGTCAGGCTGCCTGAGGTAAGGCCTATTGTTTAGCAGGCTAAAGAAGGCCCTGCTTTGTTTTATGCATCATTTTCAAGGCCTCCAATCCTTTTTTCTGTTTTCTTCTCACATTCTTGTTGGTCACAGTTACCTGATTAATTTATGAATTGTGCTCTTTAGCAGATTGGTCTTGGGTTTCATTCCTCACTGATTCCTGATTTGTATACGGTATTTAGAGCAGTATTTCTTAAACTAAGGCTTGTGACTTACATTGCGTTATGGATGTGTTTGTGATGGGCCACCATATCATTGTGTAGTAAAATTAGCCGAGTTCATCCCAGCATGAATTCTGTGGCAAGTGACGTATCGCCTCTTATTCAACATAACGCCGATTGTAGCATCATGCAATCTGAGATTTAGCCTATAAAAAACACCATTGACACATCACAGAGAGTTTTCGTTTCTATGCTGTGAAAATATAATCCATTTTCCCCGCAGCACCAACCTGTGAAACAGTCAAACTGAAATGACTGGCAGCAAAGACACACGTAAGAATGGGAGAGAGAAGAAGGAATGACACCAATGAGCTTGTGAGGTGAAGGGACCACAACGCTAGTTTGAAGTGTCAAAACAAAAAAGAAGTCACGAGGATGGTTCTGATTTTCTTATTTGGGTCTTAGTATTAAAACTTTAAGAACCTCTGATCTAGAGGACAATTCGACCATCCATCAATCCATCCATCTATCCTCTGGTCAGTTCAGAATTGCTGTTGTGAGGTATTCCATTTATGAATTAGAACATTAGAACAATCTGGATAAGAACAGGCCATTCAGCCCAACAAAACACTCCACTTAATTCTTCCAAAATAACATCAAGTCAAGTTTTGAAGGTCCCTGACATCCTACTGTCTACCACACTACTTGGTCACTGATTCCATATGTCTGTGGTACTCTGTGAGAATAAAAACGTCCTAACGTTTGTGCGGAAGTTACCCTTCATAAGTTTCCAGCTGTCCCCATGTTCTTGATGAACTCATTCTAAAGTCACAGTCATGATTGGACAACCTGGTGGTGCAGCTGTTAGGACTGCTGATTCACAACTCCAGACACTTGTGCTCAATTCCCAGCCCAGTTGCCGTCTGTTTCGAGTTTTCTTGTTCTTGTGGACTTTCAGCAAACCTTCTGGTCTGATTCTACAGTTCCAGAAGTTGACTGAATGAGTACCAGGCAGTAGTTAGATGAATTACAGCCTTACATCTGATGCTGATGGAAAACTCTATGGCTCGGGAAATGAACGAAAGTGAAAGCATGGATCACCAAAAACATTAGAACATTCAAACAATTTGGAGGAGAAGAGGCCATTCAGCCTGACAAAGCTCGCCAGTCCTACTCATTTAATTCTTCTAAAATAACATCATGTGGAGTTTTGATGGTCCCTAAAATCCTACTGTCTACCACACTACTTGGTCACTTATTCCACATGTCTATAGTTCTCTGTGTGAAGAAAAACTTCCTAATGTTTGTGTGAATTTTACCCTTCAAAAGTTTCCAACTGAGTTCTTGATGAACTCATTTTGAAATAACAGTCTCGATCCATTGGACTAATTCCCTTCATAATTTTAAACATGTCAGTCAAGTCTCCTCTTAATCTTCTTTGGCTTAAACTGAAAAGGCTCTGCTCTTTTAATCTTTCCTTATAATTTATCCCCTGTAGCCCTCATGTCACCCTAGTCACTCATCATGGCTTCAGAACACTGTCTGTCAGTTGATCATGTTGAGTCCTCTACAACTCCTGAATCTTTTAATCTTTCCTCATAGCTCATCCCCAGTAGCCTTGAATCAGCCTAGTCACTCATCTCTGGACCTTGTCTAGTGCTGTTATGTCCTTTTTGTAGTCTGGAGACCAAAACTGTACACAGTACTCAAGATGAGGCCTCACCAGTGTGTTATAAAGCTTGAGCAGAACCTCCTGTGACTGGTACTCCACACATCAAGGCGCTATATGACCTGACATTCTGTTAGCCTTCTTAATGGCTTCTGAACACTGTCTGGAAGTTGATGGTGACGGGTCCACTATGACTCCTAAATCTTTTAATCTTTCCTCATAACTCATCTCTTGCAACCCTGGAATCAGCCTCGTCACTCTTCTCTGGACTTTTTCTAGTGCTGTTATGTCCTTTTTGTAGCCTGGAGAACCAAACTGCACCCAGTACTCCAGATGAGGCCTCACCAGTCTGTTCTAAAGGATGAGCAGAACCTTCTGTGACTTGTACTCCACACATCAAGGCGCTATATAACCTGACATTCTGTTAGCCTTCTCAATGGCTTCTGAACACTGTCTGGACGTTGATAGTGTCAAGTTTACTACGACTCCTAAATCCTTCTCCTAAGATGGACTCTCAATTCTCAGACCTCCCATTTTGTATTCAAACATCACATTTTTACTTCCTACATGAAATTCTTTACATTTACTGACATTAAATTTCACCTGCCACAAATCTTCCCAATTCCAGCGCCTGTGTTCCAGTTTGGCTCCTGACCTCTGCAGTCTCCGGTGTGAAAGACTGTCCTCCCATTGAGGAGACTCGTCACCCTTTGGATTCTCCCGGCTGTCTGTGACAGAGCAGGGTGCTAACACAAGAGGCGAAGCCCATGCTTTGTTTTCCATTAATTCACCAGGCGCTGATTTATGGCCTTTACCACTAAGGGCTGTAAATAACCTCGGCCACCTATTCATGGAGTGTGAGGCCTCATTTAAGGCAACTCATTCTTGTCAAGTTTTTAACGTGTAGATTTATAAGTATGTCAGCAAAGGTGTATATCACAGAGCTCAATTAGCCCATGCCGGCTTGTCAGCCAACAAATCCACATGTTTCTCCAGGAGCAGCTTCCAAATGTGCATCAAGCCTTAAAATAACAGTCCTTGACTTAACTTTCACAGCTAATTGCCGGTTAGCTGAATGACTGAGGCTGTGATGTTATTGAAAGGTGGCTGATGTGAAAAACGACCAACTCAGAGGCTGGGAGGGGAGGTGGGGGGGGGGGGGGTTTGCAGGGAAGAGCAGATTCATTCCAGATGCCACTAAAACATCAATTGGATCCTAAAATTTGGTCATCTTGTACATCGCCGGACGGCTTCATCTCTTGAAACCTCCAAATCAGTAAAGAAAGACAATGGGCTGTTGTTTGCTTTTCAAAAACCCAAAAGTATTTTGGGGGAACACTGCTAATCAGTCGGGGGTCCCTCTGTCGGAGTCTGCTTAAAGAATTGTGACAGCTGATTAGAAAGTGACAAATTGAATCCCGGCTGGTTTTAGCCGCAGCTCAGCAAGAATCAGACGACGAGTCAGACAAGCAAACATGACAGGAAACATCGTGGGGTGACCAGTCAACTCAGGCAGGGAGAATTGAAAATTTGTAACTTTTCAAATAGCTATGTTTTTATAATTCATCTCGACTGGGAAGCTGACTCCAAATGACTGTTGGTCACACTCTGTATTCACTAAGTATTCAGACCCAACCTCACTTTTTCACATTTATTATGTTACAGCCATGTGATCCATCCATCCATTTTCCAACCCGCTGAATCCGAACACAGGGTCACGGGGGTCTGCTGGAGCAGGTACCACCGCAGGACACACACAAACACACCCACACTAGGGACAATTCAGAATCGCCAATCCACCTAACCTGCATGTCTTTGGACTGTGGGAGGAAACCGGAGCGCCCGGAGGAAACCCACGCAGACACGGGGAGAACATGCAAACTCCACGCAGGGAGGACCCGGAAAGAAAACCTAGGTCTCCTAACTGCGAGGCAGCAGCGCTACCAATGTGCCACCGTGCCGCCCAGCCATGTGATAAAATAATTTAAATTAATTTTTTTCCTCACATCAAGCCACACTCAATACCCCAGAATGCCAAAACGATAAACAAGTGCAACCATAAGGGGGCGCCACTGAGCCCCATACCCAAGACACAGTAAGACCTGACACAATTTTAGGAGATAAAATAACCAATATTTATTTAACCTTCCAACATTCACCTTTTAAAGACCACCCACAATGCACAAAAGTGAACAATTTTTCTTCCTTCCGTTTTCCATTGAGTGTTGCATGCTTCCTCCCAATGCGTAGTCATTCATGTGAGGCGGTGAGCTCCCTTTTAATTTCATTTTAATTTTTTCTTTTAATCCTGTATTCATCATATACAATTTCTTGTAAGAGGAATTTGTCATTTTTCGCATACCCCAACTTACTCTCCAGAGTGTTTTGGGTGTCAGAGCACAGGGTCAGCTATTTGTATAGCACCCCCAGAGCAATTGCAGATTGCAGTGCCGATTTATACTTCACGCTCAGAACGCGTATGCGCCCGCATCATGGCTGCCACGTGTTCCCAGCGTTCATTTTACGCGTCCTCTGAGCAGGTCCTCAGAAATTAACGCGACGCGTGCGCGAGTTGCAGTACCAGCAAAAAGTCGGGGGGCGCAGTGTGCTAAAAGTCGGAACGTGACGTCAGAGTCTCTGTTTACTGTCTACATGTGACAGCAAGCCTCTATGGAGATCCTTCGGGGATCGATGTGCGCGCTTTGCTGTTTGATGAAGGTTCAAAGTGGTGAAGCAAAATGCCGACATACAGATGCATTCGTGGTGCTTTTATATTCAAGCGTCGCATATTCCCGATCGTAATGACACGAAACATTTTAAAAGTCTCACATACCATCTTTTGTGCCGTCTTTTTTTTTTTTTTTTTTGCAACTTCACAACAGCAACATAACGTACAGCGCTGCATTTGAGCCCACTGAGAAAAAAAATAAAGGACACGGTGAAAACGTGTATTTTGTGATTAAAGTGGAAATTTCGGCTTTAATCTGGAAATGTCCACTTTAACCTCTTAGTTTACTTTATCATTAAAGCAGACCATCGTAAACGGCATCCCAATTTTTAATCGATACGAGCTTCTTGGACCTGACAGCAGCGGCAAGCAGCAATAGATCACCACACAGAACAAATTAAATGTATGATATTCCGACTCTCTGCACATTTAGAATCTTTAGATTTGTACTTGGTATCACTTTCATGATGAAACGCATCAAAGTGTGTATGTTACATTTTACATATAATTTCATTCAAATAATGAATACTGTTAATAATTACACACATGGGGGGAATAATTACACACATGGGGGTGACACGGTGGCGGGGCGGTAGCACTGCTGTCTCGCAGGGAGTTATGTTGCTGGTATATCCTGCTTGTATTCCACACTGTGCTCCGGTTTCCTTCCAAAGATATGCAGATTTATGGATTTGGTGCCGCTAAAATGACGCTAGTGTATGTGTGTGCTTGTATTCACCTTGCGATGAGCTGAGACCTCGTCCAGGGATTGTTTCTCACTCGTGCCCAATGCTTGCTGGAATGGACACATCCCTGGATTGATGGATTTAATCAATAAACATCCTTTGTCAGAGATATTGCGGGGTGTTATCGGAATTTAATAGGTGTTCTAGGCAATTCACAACACAGAGAAGCCTAACCTGTTCTCACCGTAATAATATCTCGCACTGCCACCTGGTGGATTCCTTCAGATTTACGTAAAGTACGTACGTAAAGGAGCGTCCGCTGCAGCATGCGTCGCGTCGCATAACTCCGGCCTTAGGGAGCTCACTCAAGGGCCCAACTAAGTAGCATTACTTCTGTCACTGCCAGGATTCAAACCGGCAACCTTTGAGTTACCAGCCCGGGTCCTTTAGCCTGAGAGCCACCACTCTGCCTTTGCAAATCCTTGTTAAATCCTTTGTAGGAGGGGAACGTGCATTCCATCTGGGAAGGAGGATGGTTTTATACCCAGAGGGGAAGCCAGAGTGGAACATCACATGGAAAAATAACTTTTTGGATGGACAAGCACAAGACGGGAGTGGGGAGCAGTTCCATGCCACACTTGGCCAGCTGGCAGTGGTCTGTTATGGCAGCCCAGTCGGGACACCCACAGGGATGCTTGGAAATGTGGAAGTGCAACCCTGTCAGGGTCCCTGGGTGCCATTAGGGGGCACTGTCAGGGGAGGATCTCCTTACTTTCGATAAGTCCCGGAAGTACTTCCAGGAAGACGCAGCATGGCACCAGAAGAATTCTCGGGTCTGGCTTGAAAAGAAGCCCATCACCTCACATCGGATGAGTCGGAGTCAGGAGGTAGTGGACAACACTCAACAAGAGGATGGAAGGAGGAAGAATTGGATTGACTCATTGTTATTGTGCAAGATCTTTAAAAATGTGACTATTGTGATGATAATTATTGGATGAATGAATATCTTTTATTCTATCCCAGGAATGTGTTGGGCTTCACGGTGTCTGTGGTTTGGGCCTCGGTGGCGCCCCCAGTGGTTACATTGACCAATTCAGCTATATGGGTTAACACTGTCCTGCCAGGTCCTACCACACAGAGGCGTTAGTCGGCAGTGCCAATTCTTTGTTGGCTTTTCTTGTTAGATTCTCTTTCTAAAACATTTGACTTCATCTAAATGATTCCAGCCAACTGTAACACTATTTTAAATGAAAAAATAAAGCAACCGCTGGGCCTCTGTAAATGAATGGCCCTGTGTGTGTATGAGGCGGCCTTACAGATTGATGGGAACGAGAGTGTATTTTTTAAAAACAATTTAGAACGCGTGACGCCTAGCCTAGCGAGGGCAGTGAAACATGAGAACAATTCCAATGGTGTTTTGTTGCACTACTGTGGCTTTTGATTTTTCTTAACCCGGTACGCCAAACAGAGAGAAACAGAAGCAGGAAAATTCATCAGTTGTTTGGCTTCGGACGAGTGGGCTTAAAAAGAAGAAATTGAGAGCGCACGGCCACACTGAACCTTGAAGATGAAGGCACTGGCACCTGCAGGGATTCACTCTGAGCACCTGGGGATCGCTGCGTATTTTCCAAGTAGATTCATTACTAAGGCGCAGGGGGTCCACACAGTTTGGCAGGTGAGGGCAGAAAGTGCACTTGGAAAACAAATTCCCTCAAGACTAATTATATTAATATTGGAAATTTAATAATTTAACAACCTGGCTTTTTTTTTTCCTGGGATATTAAAAATTTACTACAAGTGAGACCATCAGGGAAAGGCTGGCTGGGCACTGGTGTTCTGGTGGTCACTCAGTCCTCCCACCCCCAACCCCAACCTCCATTCTCCAGAGGCCCCACTTGCTTCTTCAGTCCTCATCTCTATCATATTCAGCTTTGCTGCCATGTTGGTTATGTGGGGGGCTTGTTCTCTAAGGATACAATCCTACGTTTAGAACTACAGAGACCTTGTATTAAAACGCACGCTGTAATCTGCTTCAAGTACATATTTTTGCTCAGATGACAATGATGAACTGTTTTAGGACTCTTAAAGGCAATTTATAGCTTAACTAGGGGGTTCGCCCCCTGCTCGCTTCGCTCACCAACCCCCCCAGCCTGCGCTACGCACCAGCCACTTTGCATCTCTGCCATTTGCGTTGTGAAGAGGGGGGCTGAACGCACTCCAAGGAGATGCGGTCGCTCCTCCGAAACCCCCTCTTAAACGGTGATACAATGGGAAACAAATACAGTTTTTTTTTACCTCCTCTTTGCTTGATCAGCTGCTGGCTTGCTGCTGTTGCCATGCCACGTGATCTGCATCTCGAGCGGCACTTCGAACCTTTAAAAGCCTGTACAACAGCTGTCTTTGTCATCTACTTTTTGTCTTTTATTTCCTGCCCCAGGCGTGGTTAAATCTCTTGGCACAAAGTCTTGTCTCGTGGGACATGAGTTCTTCATATTTTAGTTGATAATTTAAAAACGGAATGAGAATCTGAAATCTAACAACATCACATTAAAGTTTGATAAATTCTGTAAAGAATGATACCAAACATATATATGTAGGTTTTAAAATGACCCCGATTTAAAGCGTGACATAAAATCGTTGCAGAAAATCGCTGCACTTTTAGGCTTAGGATTTTATATATAGAGAGTAGATAACATCTGTGGATTCTTTCTTTACCAGCATTTATGACGCGGTATATCCTTTCTTTCTCTCTTCTTTATCAAAATACATTTGCACATTCTTTGAAATTGGAGAACATTAACAAAAGTAGGCTAGCTCTGGGGAGAAGGCTGGACTGGAGGATTGAGTTATGGCAAAAGAAAGTTACCCTGCACCATGATGCCCCATTGGTCCTGGAGATTGGTCCTGACAGAAAACCAAAGGGCTGGTGTAGGTTTAGTTTCTCTGTCTCTCTCTCCCTGTATCTATGCCATCCCATCATCACCAAAGATGGCTGACTGCTGATTTATAAGCTGTTCAGGTCAACAACCTCTGTTCTGAGTGACAGTCACAAAGCACTAGAGTCCCAATAGCACCACCAAAAATGCTCACTAGAGAGAGAAAGCCCTTCAAAAGCCCTGGCAAGATACAAAAATGGCCATGTAGAGTATTTCTAAAATAAAAGAATTTTTACCACAAAAATGCCCTGTAAGTACAAGAAGGTCCATTGAGTATGCAGGACAAAAAGGAGTTGCCAGTAAGGGCAATCCTAGGCAAACAAGTCCCTAGGCAAATACAATCCAATGCCAAAGTCAAAGAAATGGTGTAAAAGTGGTCAATTATCAAATCAAAAAACAACACAAGTAACATTCACCAAACTCCTAGTGCTTTAAAAATGAGCTACCAGGGACTGTGGAAGACCCTCTAGATTTATAGGGTGGCAAGCAGTTCCTGGTGGTTATTGGCAGGTGGCCCCTCTTCTTGGAGACCGTCCTCAAAACGCATGGAATATAGTACATCCATACCTGCCATTGCAAGAAGGTTTGCTGTGTCTCCCAGCACAGTCTCAAGAGCATGGAAGAGATACCAGGAGATGGGGCGTTACACGAGGAGAGATGGATAGGACCATAGATGGGCATCAACCCAGCAGCAGGCCCGGTATCTGCTCCTTTGTGTGAGTAGAAACAAGAGGAGCATTGCCAGAGTCCTACAAAATGACCTCCAGCTGGCTACTGGTGGGCATGTTTCTGACCAAACTGTCACAAACAGACTCCATGGGGGTGGTATGATGGCCCAACATCTTCTAGAGGGACCTGTGCTCAGAGCCCATCACCGTGCAGCTTGATTGGCATTAACCAGAGAATATCACCATTGGCAGCTCTGCCATTGGTGCCCCGTTCTCTTCACAGATGACAGCAGGATCACACTGAGCACATGTGACAGACGTGAAAGAGTCTGGAGACGTCGTGGTGAACGTTACGCAGCCTGCAAAGTCATCCAGCATGACCAGTTTGATGGTGGGTCAGTGATGGTCTGGGGAGACATATCCTTGGAGGGTATATAGACCTACACATGCTGGGCAACTTTACCCTGACTGCTGTTAGGTACCGGGATGACATCCTGAGAGCCATTGTCAGACCTTACACTGGTGCAGTGGGCCCTGGGTTCCTCCATGGCCAGCATGATCGGTTTGGCGGTGGGTAAGTGATGGTCTGGGGAGGCATATCCTTCCAGAGTTACACAGACCTCCACATGCTAGACAACAGTACCCTAACTGCTATTAGGTACCTGGATGAAATCTTGAGAGCCATTGTCAGACCTTACACTGGTGCAGTGGGCCCTGAGTTCCTCCTGGTGCAGGATTTTGCCTGGCCTCACGTGGCCAGAGTGTGTAGGCAATTCCTGGATGACAAAGACATTGATGCCATTGAATGGCCTGTATGTTCCCCAAACCTGAATTCAATTGAAAACCTCTGCAACATTATGTTGGTTACAAAGTATAGGGCAATAAATGGGGCCGGCCAGTCCAAATAGGTGGACATTGAGCAACGGTGGCCAAATCTGATACAACTGATACAAGCTTGATGGCAGAACACTTCAGTCCAACATACCCTCTCCAATCATGTGGAATGGCTCAAGATTGTGCCAACCTGAGCTTGGGCTGCCCACCCACAGAGACTTGACTAAGTTGGCAATTCTGATCTGCAGGGTGAGAGATTATCCTTTGTCAGTGAAGTGCAGAATTGCCTTAGGTGGTAGCAGAGGGCATTCTCCTCTCCTCTCCCGTCCTCTCCTCTCTCTTCTCCTCTCCTCTCCTCTCTTCGCCTCCTTGTCTCAATGATTTCATGAAAATGCAGCATCTCCAAGTTAGAAATGATAAAACCCATAATGTAATTAAAGAGAGATTTGAGTTGGTCCAGGACAGTGAGTGAAGTAAGCCAGTATGCAGTACTGGCACCTATTTCACAGTCTACATAGAGTACCACCACCTTTTCTTAGAGTACTGGCACATCTCTTGTTAGCACACTGCCGTGACCTTCAAAGCTTTCCATATGGGGACCCCCTGGTCTCCGATCAAGTATTGATCCATCCTGATGTTCAATGTTTCAAGGTGAACTGTAATCTAATCTAGGTACAGTGGAACGTCGGGTCACGAACGTCTCGGACCACGTACAAATCAGGTTACGACCAAACAGTTCGCCAAACTTTTTTCATCTGTTCACGACCACACACTCAGGTGACGAACAAGCCAGTTTCCCTTCCGGTTCGTACACGCCGATGATTTCCTCACGTGTCTCTCTCTCCCTGTGCATTCCCTGTGCAGCGAGCAAGACAGAGAGAGAGCGAGAGAGAGCGCGAGAGAGCAAGCGAGAGAGCGAGAGAGAGTGCGAGAAGGCAGTTAAAGAATGCACCGGGCTTGTTTTTAAAGAGACTGCTTCAAGCATTGTTTTAATCTCGTATTTAATGAAGACTTTTTTCTATTGGATTTTAACCTCCACTTCACTTCTGTTTTTATGGGATCATGTATTTATTCAAGGTTTCTGAAAGCACTGCACTTTAATTTGGACTTTGTTTTTGATTGTTGTTTTGTTGATTTTAAAAAAAGCACTTGGCACTTTTTGCACCATCCGATTGCTCCATTGCAGTGCCTCACTGTAGTGCTCATCGGTAACATTACCGATGGTGACGGGTTGATGGGAGATGGGAGAATGCAGCGAACCCGCATCGTCATAGACTTTACCTCAAAACTGTAATCTCCTCTCCACCCAGTTCCTCCTCACTTCCTTCATGCCAGAACTCGACTCATGCAAGGTTAGTTTTCTTGGTTGTTTATGGTTAGTTTTTGTATTAATTATGGATTTTTCAAATGTTCATTTTTTCCCTGTGCTTAAAACTCATTAAAAAAAGTGTTTACAGCGAGCGGTTCGTAAGGCTGTAGCGTGAACTCTTGCAATGTTAGTTTTCTCTGTTCAAGGTTTTCTCAGTGTTATTCAATGTTTTTACATTTAGTTTACTATTACATTGTGCATTCTATGGTATAATTAACTATTTTTGTGCTTAAAAATCTTTAAAAAAATATATGTTTACATACAGCTCGTACGGTCTGGAATGGATTAATTGTATTTACGTGCAATACTATGGGTGAAATGACTTCGAGTCACGACCACAATGGGTTGCAACCAGAGTTTTGGAACGAATTACGGTCGTGACCCGAGGTTCCACTGAACGTATAACCTACACTCGACAATTCAATGGAGACCCCCAACATTCCTCAGACAAATGTTGATCCATTCCGATGTGCAGTGTTTCAAGGGGGACAGATCCTCTATCTCAATAAATCTATCTAAATAAATTCTTTCCTTATAAAGATTCTTCATTGGCTTTGTCATTTATGGCAGTGCTTTTACGGTTTACCCTCTCCGTTAAAGTGTTTTTTTGTTTTTTTTGCAGTTTGAAAATGTAAAGTATTTTTTGAACTCTATTTTGGGCCTGTACAGACTGAAGCCTGCTTGTTGAGTTTAGGCTCAGGCTGTCATTTTGTGTTGCTGCTTTCACAACAGCCAAGAGTGGGTAGCTTGCTATAACCTCCAGCTTGATCTGGGATAATCTGGAGGAATTCTGGGATTTCCTGGATGTAGCCAAGGTGGGTCCAAGCCAACCTGTTATGTTATAATAATAAGTGCCCCTACAAATATACCCTAACCCCTGTCACCACTTTCCAAAAACAGACTATGTGCAATCAGTCATTGTACACAAAGACAATTCATTCCAGAAAGTAAAAAGTGTTGGGAGCCGAAAGGTGAGTGAATGGCTGGCCAGCAAAAGAGATCTGCAGTAGACAGCAGGAGAAAGAGCAGGGAAGAGGACCATCAGAGGAGTCGGACACCTCAAGCCACAGCCTCACTTGCTGCAGGGTTCCCTTAAAACCTGTTTCATTTCTGAAAGCCGCTACACTCCAATTGTTCGTCTGAAGTCTCACTGCTTGGTTTCTTTGATATTTTTTCATTTTTTCCATTCATTTACAAGTGAAGTGTTTATAGTTAAACGATACTGTAGTTCTGTATTAATGAATCAATCATGTTTTTGTACCGCTACTTTATAAATGTGTGTTGTTATTTTAATGAAAACTGCCAAATTCTATTATTTCCAATTAAGTGGCACAAGTAAATGAACCTTGGGGACTACAGCCTACAGTTTATAAATATTTTACAATAAGTTGTATTTAAGATGGAGCAGTATTTATGACTGGAACTCAACAAAGGGTTCTGGCATAAACACTGATTTACATTCTACAATTAAGTATGGTATTAATACACAATTAAGTGTAAATATGAATACTGCACACCTTCAAACACCTCAAGTGATAGAAACCCAAAGCGAAATACTCACAGCTATTAATAAATTGGAACCGCTAAACCAAGAAATGGAGAGACAAAAGGTAAGTGGACAGCCTAAGCAACCCCACTATAACCACCCATCAGTCCTACTCCCCAAAAGCAGAGAACTCATTTTCCAGTAACTCTAACATTGTCTGGCACGTCCCCTGACAGACTGCTACTGAAAAACGTCTTTCTTTCTGTCTGTCTGTCTCTCTGTTTCTCTCTTTATTTAACTACAGTTGAGCCCACAGAAATGTCACGTCATCGTGCAGAAATTCAATTGTTGCATGCCACATTGTTTCATTTTTAATTGCATTATTCACAATTATAGTGATTTTTAAAGAGTATTGAGGTATTCCTCATTGCTTCCATTATGAACTGACAAACCAGACACGATTCGGGGTTGACCTGCTATCCGACTCACATACACCACCAAAAGCGGTGACATATAGCAAAATCATCAGGGAAAGGGTGAAGCGTTCTAGAATGACCAGGAAATAATAACTTACCACACTCTGTAGCAAACCCCAACTTTTGCAGGGGTGACAAGGTTGCAAAATATTCACAAAGATAAAAAGATTTTAGTTATATTATAAATCACTTAGGGCGGCACAGTGGCACAGTGGCACAGTGGGTAGCGCTGCTGCCTCGCAGTTAGGAGACCTGGCTTCACTTCCCGGGTCCTCCCTGCGTGGAGTTTGCATGTTGTCCCCATGTCTGCGTGGGTTAGGTGCAGATTAAGTGCATTGGCGATTCTAAATTGTGCTTGGTGTGTGTGTGTGTGTGTGTGTGTGTGACGCCCTGCCCAGGGTTTTTTTTCCTGCCTTGTGCCCTGTGTTGGCTGGGATTGGCTCCAGCAGACCCCCGTGATCCTGTGTTAGGATATAGCAGGTTGGATAATGGATGAATGGATGGATGTAAATCACTATGTACACCACAAACACCCTTCACAGGAATTCCATTTATAAACCAATTCAAAACACCCAGTAACCCAGATAATACTTAGTGCCCACTTCCACTCTGTGTGAAAACCTCCCCTAAATTAATCAAACTATTTTCACACATTAGACACTAGTGTTGGATCACAACTAAAATTTTAACTTTGGTATTGATACCAGCGTTCAGAATTTCGTAACATTACCAAAATGGTACCTAAGCAAATAACTCCTCCTTGTCGGTGTGCCACATGCTTTTCTGTTGTGCCATATAAATGCACAAATGGATACTTGGATTGTTGAGTTCCTCATGGAGTCTCCAGACTGTCGAAGAGCAGAAGAATGAAGTGCTGAGCAAAAGCTCTTTCAAGCTTAATGTTTACTTCTGGAACCAAATGTACTGAACAGCTGATCTCGTACCATTTTAAAAATTGGGGTTTTCGATACTTTTCTAGTAGCAGTATACCATGCAACTGTATTAAACTCAAATGACATCACGATTCTACAATTTAAGAAACCCTACAGATTAAATACGAATCAAACGTTGATATCGCCCATGCAATCATTTGATGAAGCTGTCAAGAGCGAGCCGTGTACCTTCCAAAGCCTCGTTTGACCAGTTTGCTGGTGTTGTAGCAGTGCTACTATTAGTTAAAACCGCATCTCCCAGCAGTCCCCGCAGGGGCTGTTGGGATCAAAGGTGGTCAGAGTGGCTTAAAAGGAGGGCAGGTGTTTGAAGAAGAGGAAGTGTTTTTTTGTTGTATTTTGTGTTCCGTTTACCTGTCTGGCTGCCTTCTGTTGATAAATCGTATTTAGCTGTCATGTCCTGGATTGTTTCGTTGTTGGGGTCTGGATTGCCTTCCGTCTACCTGTGTGCTGAGGACTAGTAGTGGAGTCATGGCCTTCCAGCAAGAAAAGGAGCACTCCTGAACCGTCCACCCGTCTTCACCATTTTTAGGGACTGCTTTTTTCATTCCCTTCCCATGTACAGATCTCTGGACTTACTATCGGCATCATTCATTGCATATGCTGCTGTTTTCCATGGACTTTGCTGTGGGGGGTTGTTTGTGTTTGTGTGTTTAATGTAATATCACTGTAGGGGTACAGGGGTGGTATTCTTGTTTTCATTTATTTCATTTAATCTCATTATATTCTTTCATTGTTGTTTGATTCCCGTGTGCATTATTTTGTCTCTGTTTGTGAGTGTGAGCAGGTCGGGCCAAGGCTGGGAGCGTCCCAGGGATCACCTCCATAAAAATAAATAAATCACCATCATATTGATGGTGTGAATCTTAGTGTCCTGATCCTTCTTTAAAAAAAGTGTGAAGTTCCCCTTGGGATTAATAAAGTATCTATCTATCTATCTATCTATCTATCTATCTATCTATCTATCTATCTATCTATCTATTATATAGTGTCTTTCATATCTATCTATCTATCTATCTATCTATCTATCTATCTATCTATTATATAGTGCCTTTCATATCTATCTATCTATCTATCTATCTATCTATCTATCTATCTATCTATCTATCTATCTATCTATTATATAGTGCCTTTCATATCTATCTATCTATCTATCTATCTATCTATCTATTATATAGTGCCTTTCGTATCTATCTATCTGTCTATCTATCTATCCCCCGATCTGCCTTTCCTGAGTAAGGGCTACCTTATTGACTCCCAAACTAAATAAATAATCAAAAATAACTTCTTCAGCCAATATTTCTGTTCTCAAACTTCTATCGTTCACAGTCACTAGTCCGATACTTAACCCCAACTTCTAGCGTTGTGGTATTTTATATTAAATTCAATTTTATTAAAGACAGTGTTACCCTGAGTATAGTTGTGGTATTACAGTTAATAGACACAAGTAAAAAACACTTTACAGATGTCAATTTTCATTGTCACTGTATTTACAGAAAATTAAATAATGTAACAGTACAGTGGGATATTTAACAGGATCTTCAAACACTAGATGGTCAATGAATGCAATGTTCATAAGAAGCAGAACAATGAAGAAACAGTAAGTATCCCTACAGCACAAGACGATCCTTACCTCTATCAATCATCAAAGAGAGGAAGACCAAAAGAAAAACACACATTCTCACTAACACTCACTAAGTTACACTAATCCAAACTTTCACAAAGGTGTTCACAGTTTGTTCCAGCTCTACATGTGTCACACATCCAGCAGTCCTCTTCGTCAAAGTACCTGCCTGGCGTTGCCCCAAACCCCCCACTCTCCTCTACATCCCACAATCTTCTGCTGAGAATGGAGAGCTTTGTTTCTGTCCCTGTAGGCGAGGATGTGAATGTGGCTTTGAAGTGAACACAGTGAGCACATCTTATGGCATGCTGCCACTCTGGGCTGGGTGCTTGTTACCAATCTTGTGTTTAATATGGTGAGCAACATGCAGCAGATAGATAGATAGATAGATAGA
>JANRMT010062816.1:6249554-6267981 GCA_026402145.1 Polypterus bichir lapradei | reverse complement strand
TGTGAAGAAAAACTTCCTAATGTTTGTGCAAAATTTACCCTTAACAAGTTTCCAACTGTGCGCCCGTGTTTTTGATCTGAGGCTAGGGATCTGCACTGGCAATTGGAAGGTTGCAGGTTCGAATCCCGTTAATGCCAAAAGAGACTCTGCTCTGTTGGGCCCTTGACCTGCAATTGCTGAGCGCTTTGAGTAGTGAGAAAAGCGCTATGTAAATGCAAAGAATTACTTATTTTAAAGTCACCGTCTGGATCCACTGGACTAATTCCCTTCATAATTCTGAACACTTAAGTCAGGTCTCCTCTTAATCTCCCTTTTGCTTAAACTGTAAAGGCTCAACTCTTGAGCAGAACCTCCTTGGACTTGTACGCCACATATCAAGGCGCTGTATAACATGGCATTCTGTTAACCTTCTTAATGAACACCGTCTGGAAGTTGATAGCTTAGAGTCCACTATGACTCCTAAATCCTTCTCATAAGGTCTACTCTCGATTTTCCAACTGCTCATTGTGTCCCCGTGTTCTTGATGAACTCATTTTAAAGTCACAGTCTCAATCCACTGGACTAATTGACTTCGTAATTCTGAACACTTCAGTCAGGTCTCCTCTTCATCTTCTTTTGATTAAACTGTAAAGGCTCAGCTCTTTTAATCTTTCCTCCTAACTCATCCCCTGTAAATGTGGAATCAGCCTCGTTGCCCTTCTCTGGACCTTTTTCTTGTGCTGTTGTATCCTTTCTGTAGACTGGAGACCAAAACTCCAGATGAGGCCTCACCAGCGTGATCTAAAGCTTGAGCAGAACCTCCTGTGACTTGTACTCCACACATCAAGGCGCTATATGACCTGACTGTCTGTTAGCCTTCTTAATGGCTTCTGAACACTGTCTGGAATTTGATAGCTTAGAGTCCACTACGACTCCTAAATCCTTCTCATAAGGTGTACTCTCGATTGTCGGACCTCTCATTGTGTATTCAAACCTCACATTTTTACCTCCTACATGTACTGACATTAAATTTAGGGCTGACCCATACAATGGTCTCTTATTGCCACGTCTCCAACCCCAGCTTAAGTGTGTTTTCACTTCATTTTATACTTTTGTTGTTTTTTAAAAATATTTTGTAAATATAGTTATTGAAGATATTTTTATCTTCTTTTCTTTAAGTTTTCCTAACATTGTCTGTCTTAGTGAATGTTTTGCAACCAGAGCCTCACCACCAGCTGCAAAATGGGAAGTCGGCATTGAAAGTTGAACAAAGACTTCAAAAGTCCAAAAATATACAAGCCAGCAACCATACCACCCGGCCAGTTTTTAGATGGGAGACCATCTATGAACAGCTTGGGTTGCTCCTGGAAGAGGTGTTGGTGAGGTCAACGGGGGGCACTAACTCTGTAGTATGTGTTGTGTATGTACTGTAAATGCCCCATTGAAGCAATGGGGGGGCACTGTGATATAAAAATTGGCGCCATCCTACAGATGTGGTCTAAATCCAAGGTCCAGACTCTCCATGGCCATAAAATATCCTTGAGTATCGTTGGAAAAGAGTAGGAAGTTCCGACTGTTCTGGCTAAATTGCCCACCAGGACCAGGCCATTCTGGCCCCCTAATCTTACCCTTTCTCTAATTGGCTAACTCTGTTTCTCGCACCACTTTACCACCTAATAGCTAATGTGTGGTGAATTTACTTGTGCGAAAATGGCTGCTGGCACATCAACCACATGGACACTGTACATTGGTTGACGTGGCTCCTCACTGTCTATGTAGAGTGCTTTACATTTATATTTTTTTGCTTAGCAAACACCTTTATCCAAAGCAACTTACAAAGGTAACGTGCTACAACGGGACAAAACTGATCACTAAAAGTGGAAACCAGAAACAAGATGCCAGTGAGTTATAATTCCTAGGTTACAAACCTTATTAGTTAGACATAAAAACATCAAACAAGAGGGTCTTCAAATGTGTCTTAAACCCCTTGAGGGTGTCAGAAGTTCAAATGGAGGTGGCAGCTCATTCCGCCAGGCTGGAGGTGCACATGAAGAGGCTGAAATTTGATACCATCACCAGATACCTGTCATCATCAGACCAGAGTGATTTTAAATACTTAGAAAAGCGCAATATTAATGAAAATAATAATTATTATTCTTATTAGCAGGGTGGCATGGTGGCGCAGTGGTAGTGCTGCTGCCTCACAGTTAGGAGACCCGGGTTTGCTTCCCGGGTCCTCCCTGCGTGGAGTTTGCGTGTTCTCCCCATGTCTGCGTGGGTTTCCTCCCACAGTCCAAACACATGCAGGTTAGGTGGATTGGTGATTCCAAATTGGCCCTAGTGTGTGCTTGTTATGTGGGTGTGTTTGTGTGTGTCCTGTGGTGGGTTGGCACCCTGCCCGGGATTGGATTCCTGCCTTGTGCCCTGTGTTGGCTGGGATTGGCTCCAGCAGACCCCTGTGTTCGGATTCAGTGGGTTGGAAAATGGATGAATGGATATTCTTATTAGCATTAAGGGAGAGGTTAACCATAAACCTCTGGCATGTTAACAAAAGGCAAGCTTCATAAAAATGAAGAATTATTAACAAAAATAGAAAAATACAAGAAAATGCTCTAAAACTCTTAAAAGGATTTTCCTAAAAAGCAATCCAAAGCAAATAAGGTTCAAGGCTGAAACTCAATAACAAATCCAATACAGAAAAAGGCAAAACTTACAAAACTCCAAATAGCTACAAATGGCAACCCAAGTTATCTACCAGAATATAGAGATGGGGGGTAGCCCCCCAGGTGTGATGTCGTGGTGGCCCTGGCTCTTAGGATTCCACCCACGAAACCCATGAAATGAGGAACATTTAAAGATACACTCTGACAATAAAAAAATAAAAATAATAATTTAAAATCAACAAAAACAATGAAACAGAAAGTGCAGGCCATAATAACAGACGAAAGCCTGCGTCTAGAGTGGTGCGTTTGGTAGCCCCCTGTGCCTGCAGGTTTTTATTCTCTTTTTAATTGGTCTCCCAGCCTAATTAAGTAAGCTGTTATTTTCCAGTTTCTATGTTTTGGTTGTTAATTGTATTTATTAGGATACCATTAAGGGAGCAAACTACACTAAAAAAGGCACATTAATAGGAAAACAGCAAGAGGGAGTTAGGCATTTAAAGCTATAGCAAAAATATACATTTTCTTAAATTTCTAATAAATATAAAAATCCAACTGCTGTGTTTTTCTGAATACAGAATAAGAGAAGAAGAAAAAATTAAATTGAGCTCATTAAACGAGTTCGATTAGAGGAAACCTTGACAGGCTGATTGTGAAAATAGCTGAAATAAAAACCTGCAGACACAGGGGGTCCCCAGGACTGAGTGTTGAGGTGTTGAGGACCACCGTTCAAGAGTTCTGAGGCCTATTCTCAGAGACCAAGCCTCATTGTGAGTTTTGTGAGCCGGACATACCCCAATTCAGAAAATGCTGGATTCAGAAAGCATTTCTGCAGAAAACATTCACTTTCTGCACACTTTATTGTGTTAATAATTTTATTTTAAATAGATACATTTGCCATTTTTTGCTCATCAGCTTGCACTCAATAATCCTTAAAGACAAAGTAAACACGTTTTCAGAAACGTTTGCATATTTTTTAAAAATCAAAAGCTGAAATGTCTGCTTTGTAACAGTTTAAAGACTCTTAATTTATTACTTTGTAGAAGCCTCTTTGGCAGCCATTTCAGCTTTGAGTCTTATTAGTGTAAGTCTCTGCAAGCTTTGTACGTCTAGATTTGGGCAGTTTACACCAGTTCTTTCTGGCAAATTCTCTCAAGGTCTGTTAGATTGGATTGGAAGTGCCTGTAAACTGCCATCTTCAGGTTTCTCCACACATCTTCTATGAGGCTTAAGTTTGGGCCACTCAAGAAAACTCAGGGACTTATCCTAAAGCCGCTATAGGATTGCCTTGATGGCATGCGTTGGCTCATTGTCATGCTGAAAGATGAACTGTCATCCCAACTTTGAGATTTCTGAAGCAAGTTTTCTTCAAGGACCTCCCTGTATTTGGCTGCATTAATCCTTCCTTCAATTCTATCCAGTCTTCCTGGTCCTTGAGAATCACCCACATAATATCATGATGCTGCCACCGCTGTGTTTCACCTTAGGGATGGTATTAGGTAGGTGATGAGCAGTGCCGGGTCTTCACCAGAGAAGGTGCTTGGAGTTCTTCTTCTCCCATCAGACCAGAGAATCTTTATCCTCGTGAAACCAGACTCATTTAAACTGTAACATGCCTTTAATTCAAGAGTGTCTTCTCTCTGGCTCCTCTATCACAAACGCCTGATTGAAGAAGTGCTGCTGAGATGGTTGTCCTTCAGACCGGTTCTCTCATCTCAGCAGAGGACGTCTGAAGCTCTATTAGAACCACCATTGGTTTCTTGGCTACCTCCCTGAGTGAGGCCCTTCTTGCCCAGTTACTCGGCTTGGCCAGATGGCCAACTCCACGATGAGTCCTGGTGGTTCCAAACTTCTTCCATTTCACAATTATTGAGGCCAAAGTGCTCCTGGGCACACCCAGATCTTTAGAAATGGTTTGATCCCCTTGTCCTGATCTATGCTTCACCATAATTTGGTCGCAGAGGTCTACAGTGAGTTCCTTGGCTTTTTTTTTGCCCTGACCTGCAGGGTGAATTGTGGGAGCTTCTATACACTGATGTGTGTGTGTACCTTGGCACATGATGTCCAATCAATTCAATGGACCAGGGATGGCCCTGAGCACAATGAGAAGTGCCACAGCTAAGGGTCCAAATACTTACAGGAATGAAAGATTTCAGTTTTGGATTTTTAATACATTTGCAAACCTTTCCAAAGGCATGTTTTCACGTTGGCATTGTGGGTTATTGAATGTAAATTAATGGGCAAACAAATATCCATTTCAAATTAAATCTGCAACGCTAACGTGAACAGAAAGTGAAGGGGTCTGAATAGTTTCTGAATCCTGCATATTTGCCGTTAATAAGCCTTACTAACAAAGTGCTTATTAATCCCATTTTTCATACTGTTAGCACACAAGCACAATTATTAGGCATACATTTCTTTGACTCTTTCTTTTATGGATCATAAAGCTATTAGAAAGAAGAATAAGTGTACCTTCAATGGAATGGCATCCTATGTAGGGTTCCCCCCTGCTTTGTCCCCCAATTCTCTGATAGGCTCTAATTTGAGAAAATTACAGATGGATGGATGGATAATGTTATCTTTAATAAATGAATTCCTAATCCTGGCACATCAGCCAAGTGCCCATGACACCAGCTCTTCTTTACAGAGTCACTGTTTCTTTATTGTAAAAACTCGAGGAACAAGGTCATTTTCATCTATGGGGAGTAATTGCAGTGATACATGTAATTAAAAAGGCACTTCTAGATTCATAAGAAAGCTCTCTTTAATAAGCTGGCGTGTCAGTAGAGAACACCACTGACATTACTTAGCAGAGAATAATTAAACAAAGGCAAATGATGGCAGCACAGGAATATGGAGCGTTTCTTGCTTGTCTTCTCATGAAGGATGCAAATGAAGTGAGGGGCAGATAGGCATCCACCACTCGTTGAAAATGTACCCATCAGCAGACACCGTGTCTCCTTTCTCTCCATCTCTGCTGTCAAAGATTAAAAAATAATATAATTAAAAAAAATATACTAGAAGGCTTTGCTCTAATTAATGCGCACAATAAGAGCATCAGGCTTGACTTTATCAACACGGCGTGGGTCTGGTGTGGGACAACATGCAGAGCAGTGGGCACCGCCATTGAAAGAAGGCCATTAGTGATGGGCATTTCGATTCACTTGACTGATGCCAGTCAGTCTACCCATTTAAGTGAATCGATTCTTTTGATTCATTTGATTTGTTTGCTTCATTGTATTGCATGTGAGGTTGGGAAGTTTTGGGGGGGGCGGGTCCCCTCTAACAGAACTGCAAAGATATAATTTAACAACTCCTCCATTATTATACCATATACAATAAATTATATTTTTAAATGCTGATAATTCATATGACAGTGTGTGCCATGTTTCACTACACAAAGCATGACAACACAGCTAAAACGTTTATTGGCAAAAATGGGAAAATATAACCAAAAGTATAAAAGAGAAAAAATAAGCCAAAAAGAGAAATTTACCTAAAAAGGCAACATCCCAAAATATAATCCGATATACTGAGTCAAAACGTCCATTAACCAGAAATCAAAACTAAAAACTTACAACAAGACTTCTAACTCCACTGCTGTCCAGTTTGGAGGACTCAGCAGCAGTGATGTCAGGGTGGCCCCGCCTCCTGGGGCTCCACCCAGCACACAAGAAATGTCAGCACATTTCAAGGAACAGAACACAAGTCCACCTTCAAAAAAGGATCAGTGTCTGTGTGGCTGTCTGGTTGCTATGTCTCTGTCATTGCATCAAGGTGACACATCACAAACATGTGTAGTAATGAAATCTTTGTATTTGTCATTCCAACAGATGGTGCATCACACACATTAACACTGCTTTTGAAAATCCCATACCGAATGACCTACAATCGAGACACATACATTGAATGCTGTGTTGCAAACATTTACGCTGAGGCCTACACTGATTTGTTAGATTTCAACCCATCTTAGACAGGAAGCACAGTTAGTCCACCTTACTAAAACGATATGTGTCTGTGTGTCCGTCCAGTTACTATGTCAGTCATTCCAATAAGGTCACACATCACAAACATTTGTAGTAATGAAATGCATTGCAACCAAATGCCATATAACCGAAGCATGTATTGCATTTGTCATTCCAACAGATGGTGCATTGCAAATATTAACAATGCTTTTGCAAATCCCATACCAAATGAACTACAATCAAGACATATACATTGAATGCTACATTGTAAACGTTTACGCTGAGGCCTACACTGATTAGTTAGATTTCAACCCATCTTAGACAGGAAACACAGCTAGTCCACTTTAATAAATAATATATGTCTGTGTGTCTGTCTGTGTGTCCATCCGGTTGCTATGTCTCTATCATTCCAATAGTTGGTGCCCTGCAAACTTTAACACTGAGGTCTATGCGGATTACTTAGGTGTCAACCCATCTTAAGACAGGTAGTACAGCTAGTCCACCATAATAAAATGATATATGTCTGTGTGTCTGTCTATGTGTCCATCCGGTTGCTATGTCTGTCATATCACAAACATTTTTAGCAATAAACTGCATTACATTTGTCATTCCAATAGAGACTGAATCACAAATATTAATACTGCTTTTGCGAATCTCATACCAAATGCCATATAACCGAAGCATGTATTGCATTTGTCATTCCAACAGATGGTGCATCACAAACATTACATCTTTCTGGATGGATGTCAACTTTTGTCAAGAGGAGGGCTTGAGGGTGATAATCAACTGTAAACACTCTTTCTAGAATGAAGGTTAGCTTTGCTGGTTTGACTGAGATTCCCTGCACTCGCGTGATTATTGAAGAGCAAACAACGGCAAAAATGGTATCAACATCTGGCAAGAGATCAAAGCAAATGTACACAGAAAAATACTCCATGGACGACGTTTTGCATATTATCACTGAAGTGGACTCTGATTTGTCAGATTCCAATTTTGATGCCATCAATCAAAAACGACCATGAGGTACCAGCATCAGCTGATCTGTGCCCAGGTGATCAATCTCCAGCTGATCATGGTGCTGAATACTTTCATGTAGCTGTGGTGCCTTCGGCAAGATACACCTGGGAGGGCTGACACTTATAATGACAAAAGGTACAAACCAGATTGCGTTGCACTTTGACCTCCGCTGCCACCCACACCCCACGAAAACAGCATGGCAGCCAGCCTGTCGCTCATTCCTACCAGCCATTATGTTTTTCCGGCTCTTCATAAGAGACTGCGAACAGGTGGCCACAGCATGCAGCAACACATGTTTTATGTTGATTTATGTGTGAAATAATTCATTGTGTGCTCTTCAGAAAACCGTGTTTTTTGGAAAAAAATATTCAGCTATCAGAGTTAATAGATTTTGCAAATCTCATACGAAATGCCATATAACCGAGACATGCATTGCATTTGTCATTCCGACAGAGGGTGCATCAAAAATATTAATACTCCTTTTGTGAATCCCATACCGAATGGTGCATTGCAAATGTTGATTAGTGAGATTTCAAAACATCTTAGATGGGTAGCACAGCTAAACTAAAAGAAGTGGGAGTTCAGGGTGATGTTTTTAGATAGGTACAGAATTGGCTCAGATACAGGAAGGGTGATGGTGTGAAGAACCTAATTAGAATTGGCCAATGTTAAGAGTGGTGTCCACAGGCGTCAGTGTTGGGGCACTGCTATTTGTGATATATATATAAATGATTTAGATAGGAATATAAGTAACAAGCTGGTTAAGTTTGCAGATCATACCAAGATAGGTGGATTAGCAGATAATTTGGAATCCGTTAAGTCATTATAGAAGGACTTGGACAGCAGACAGGCTTGGGCAGATTTGTGGCAGAATTACACATAGGAAGTAAAAATGTTAGGTTTGAATACACAATGGGCGGTCTGATAATTGAAAGTACACCTTATGAGAAGGACTTGGGAGTCGTAGTGGACTCTAAGCTATCAAATACCAGACAGTGTTCAGAAGCCATGAAGAAGGCTAACAGAATGTCAGGTTATATAGTGCCCTGAAGTGTGGAGTACAAGTCACAGGAGGTTCTGCTCAGCTTTATAACACACTGGTGAGGCCTCATCTGGAGTACTGGGTGCAGTTTGGGTCTCTAGGCTACAAAAAGGACATAACAGCACTAGAAAAGGTCCAGAGAAGAGCAACAAGGGCTGATTTAGGACTACTGGGGATGAGTTATGAGGAAAAATTAAAAGATTTAGGAGTCGTAGAGGACTCGACATGATCAACTGACAGACAGTGTTCAGAAGCCATGAAGAAGGCTAATAGAATGTGAGGTTATATAGTGCCTTGATGGGTGGAGTACAAGTCCAAGGATGTTCTGCTCAAGCTTTATAACATACTGGTGAGGCCTCATCTGGAGTACTGGGTGCAGTTTGGGTCTCCAGGCTACAGAAAGGACATAACAGCACTAGAAAAGGTCCAGAGAAGAGCGACAAGGCTGATTACAGGGCTACAGGGGATGAGTTATGAGGAAAGATTAAAAGAGCTGAGCCTTTACAGTTTAAGAAAAGGAGATGAAGAGGTGACCTGACTGAAGGGAATTAGTCCAGTGGATTGAGACTGAGACTTCAAGAACACGAGGACACAGTTAGAAAATTGTTAAGGGTAAATTCCGCACAAACATTAGGAAGTTTTTCTTTACATAAAGAATGACAGACACTTGGAATAAGCTACTAAGTCGTGTGGTAGACAGTAAGACTTTAGGGACTTTCAGAACTCAACTTTGTTTGGAATAAAATAAGTGGACAGGACTGGCGAGCTTTGTTGGGCTGAGTGGCCTGTTCTCGTCTAGATTGTTCTAATGATCTAATGTTCTAGTATTCATAATAATACATAAACATAACAGAAATAACATAATAACATGAAAAATCATAATACAAAATGAACAAAAACAAGCAGAAAATGAATACAAGCCGGGGAATAAACCCTGGAAGTCACGTAGCATTGGTGATTTGACAGAATGGCTAACTGACCAATTGATTGACTGAGAGAATGGCTGACTTACTAAATCACTGATTCACTGACTAGTTAGCTGGAAAACTGACTATGTAATTAATTAATTGATTATTTGAATGTCTGATTGACAGGCCAATTGACTGGCTGATTGATTGTCGTGATGTCTACTTAACTGATTATTTTCCCACCCTGAGGACAGGCCTTCAAACTCCTTTTCTTTCAGTTCAGGTGCTTCAACGTACTGTATGTTGTTTTTTTTTTGTCATTTTTTTCTCTGCAGTTTTAATAAAAAGAGGAAATCTTTCCATATATTAATTTTTCATGTAATGAAAGCAGCAAGGGTTCCAAGGGATTTCGCGCGGATGAGAGCTGTCTACTGACACCACATTAATGGAAACTGTCTTCTTCTGGGGTGCCGATTCCCAATCTCGGCGCCAGAGCTCCTCTGCAGCGCGTGTGAAGTTTAGTCTCATTTAGATTTTAGTGCTCTCACAATTCACCGCAGAGCTGAAACCAGCAAGCTTCAGTACATATGATTTAGCTCTTTCAAATTTGTCTTTGATCATTTAAAGCTTTTGTGTGCCTTTGTGGTCTCCAGTCCTGCCGTGAGAGGCTTTGAGGTGCCTCCGTCATTTCAATACAGAATTGGAAGGAGCCTGAGCCATAATGCGCTTGGGCTCTGGAACTCATTACAGAAAGATAAAGCGGGATTCTGGTGAGAATTAAACAGTCACCTTGTAATTCACACGTAATCAGATTGAAATCTTACTCAGGGCCCATGAAATGCTCTTTAAAAAAATTACTCGCTACTGTGATGTTAACAAATTAGCCAGCAAAGATCATACAGCCTCCCTAAGGACAGGCAGCACGCACTGGTTTAGCTGTGAACTGCTTTGTAAAACATGTCTGTGGCTTTATCAAAGGCACTATATGAAATAACAGTTGACAGAGTGGGTACATAAATGATAACTCTGGTGCAAGCTTGTGGAACCATGGGGTGAGTGGTCATCCTGTTCAGGGCTGCTTCTTAGCTTGTGCCCTTTGTAGCAGAGATTCTGGCTGGGAATCCAAGGCAAGTTGAAAATGTCCCAGCATGCAACTAACAAGGCTACTAAAACAACACGGAAGCTGCCAAAACACTTTACCTTAAACAAAGTTAAACTGCGCCAAGGCTGATGCATGATTTATTATACAGGGTGGGCCATTTATAGGGATACACCTTAATAAAATGAGAATGGTTGGTGATATTAACTTCCTGTTTGTGGCACATTAGTATATGTGAGGGGGGAAACTTTTCAAGATGGGTGGTGACCATGGTGGCCATTTTGAAGTCGGCCATTTTGGATCCAACTTTTGTTTTTTCAATAGGAAGAGGGTCATGTGACACATCAAACTTATTGGGAATTTCACAAGAAAAACAATGGTGTGCTTGGTTTTAACGTAACTTTATTCTTTCATGAGTTATTTACAAGTTGCTGACCACTTATAAAATGTGTTCAATATGCTGCCCATTGTGTTTGTGTTAACAAACAAAACCACCGCTATTGGTCTGACACTAACCCACATTGGATAGATCCCTCCAGGACTGTTGGAACAAAAAAATTGATGGTATGGTGTGGTATATGGGGTACAAAGATAGTGGGGCCATTCTTCATCAATGGAAACCTCAAGGCCACTGGATATGCGAAATTGCTACATGATGATGTGTTTCCCTCTTTATGCACTGAAGCTGGCACGTTCCCTGAGTTTTTCCAGCAAGATGGTGCACCACCACATTATGGGTGTCAGGTCTGAGCATTCCTAGATGAACAGTTTCCTGGAAAGTGGATTGGTCGTCGTGGACCAGTTGAATGGCCCCCAAGGTCTGAACACTTAGACTTTTATCTTTGGGGTCATCTGAAGGCAATTGTCTATGCTGTGAAGATACGAGATGTGCAGAACCTGAAACTACGGATACTGGAAGCTTGTGCTAGCATTTCGGTGTTGCTATCAGTGTGTGAAGAGTGGGAGAAGAGGGTTGCATTGACAATCCAACACAATGGGCAGCACCTTGAACACATTTTATAAGTGGTCAGAAACTTGTAAATAACTCATGAAAGAATAAAGTTACGTTAAAACCAAGCACACCATTGTTTTTCTTGTGAAATTCCCAATAAGTTTGATGTGTCACATGACCCTCTTCCTATTGAAAAAACAAAAGTTGGATCCAAAATGGCCGCCTTCAAAATGGCCACCATGGTCACCACCCATCTTGAAAAGTTTCCCCCCTCACATATACTAATGTGCCACAAACAGGAAGTTAATATCACCAACCATTCCCATTTTATTAAGGTGTATCCATATAAATGGCCCACCCTGTATTTATTTTATTATATATAATATATAATATTTATTATTATTATTATTATACAAAGGCAACTGTTAAAACACTGAACTTACCACTAGAAGAGCTGAACCGACCAATGTGGGAACTGATTGCAGCAGTCAACCTTTATTAAGTTACAGTCTCTCTTTCATGCTGCCAAAATTAAACAAATTTACTGTAAGATTTCCAACAGTGTGCGTACAGCTCCCCAAACCGAAACACAGATGGGCACAGAGGCATAAGTCCAAAAGCAGCACAGTTTATTTCCTCGTGGGGCAGCTCCTTTCCCCACCTCCCCACTTCAGTGCACAGTACACAATTAAACAGGACAACAATGCTCAGTTTTTTCTTCTTTCTTTCTCTTTTTCTCTTCTCTGCCACCTCCACTCATCTCCACTCAAGCTTTGTCCACCACCTCCCGACTCTGGTTCCTCGAATGGAGTGAGGTGGAATCCTTTATAGTGCACCGGATGTGCTCCAGATGCACCCGGATCCTCTTCTGGCAGCACTTCTGGCGGGACTGTCCAGGCGCCCCCTGGCCTCAGCAGGGTTGAGCTTTCAAGCAACAAGCCCGTGGCCACGATGCAATCCATTGGGGGTAACCCTCTCTTGTTCCAGGGGAGGTATTGCCGTGAACCTATTCTTTCACCCTGCCCTTCCATCACAGGGATGTCCTGGCCAGGCAAGGGCCCCAGCCAATCCACCTCAAGTGTTATAATTCCTGTTTGATTTCTCCTGCTGCTATAAAAATAATCCCTACATGTTTTCTGAGGTTTTCTGTCCCAGAGAATAATTTTCTGGCATGTGTTTCTTTTTGTTTAGAGTCTTTGTTTTACCTGCGGTGGGCTGGTGCCCTGCCCGGGGTTTGTTCCTGCCTTGTGCCCTGTGTTGGCTGGGATTGGCGCCAGCAGACCCCCGTGACCCTTTGTGAGGATATAGCAGGTTGGATAATGGATGGATGGATGGGTCTTTATTTTACTTTAATTTTTTCCTGTCTGTTTCGATCCTCAAATCGGGACCCGAGTGCTGCCGTGCAGTGGGTGAAGCCTTAGCACCACACCAACAGTTTCGACTCTTCCTAGGATGGGGCTCCTGAGGGTGTTCCTCCATCCCCTTCATGATGCGAACAGCCTTCCTATGGGTGGCTGCAGCAGAGCTACTCCCGCGGAGAGCAAAAAGGAGTCCTCTCTGTAGTCTCGGAGCTTCGTGAAGGTTTTTTGTGGTGGCTGGAGTGCCATTCCTGCCACCAACCCCCATGATTTCCCTGCAAGTTGGAGGATGCAGTTTAACGTCATACCCAGGACTCAGCTGATCGAGCTGCCCTGTGGGACAACCTGAGGGTTCGCGGGATCCCCTCGAGGTTGCTGGATATCATGGCCGGCCTGTACACTGGTACAGTGAGTGCTGTGCAGAGTGGAGGCAGGACCTCTGCTTTTTTCCCAGTTGATTCTGGGGTTCGTCAGGGGTGTGTTCTGCTCCTACTCTGTTAAACGCTTGTATGGACTGGGTGTTGGGCAAGTTCGTGGGGTCCAGTGGCTGTGGGGCATCTGTTGGTGAAGAAAGATTCACGGATCTTGACTTTGCTGACGATGCTGTGATCTTCGCGGAGTCAATGGAGGCTCTGATCGGGGTACTCAAGAGACTGAGTGAGGAGTCTGAGTGTCTGGGCTTGTGAGTGTCCTGATAAAAACCAAGAGTCGGGCCTTTAATGACCTCTTGGGCACAGCAGTGTGTCTGTCTGTGGAGAGAGTGTCGAGCTCGTCGAGAGGTTTACTTGCCTTGGCAGTGACATTCAAGTCTCTGGTGACTCTTCCTATGAAGTCAGTAGATGAATTGGGAGAGCACGGGGGGTCATCAGGTCGCTGAAAAGGGGTGTGTGACACTCCCGATATCCATGCAAAAGGACAAAGGTCCAAGTCTTTAGAGTCCTGGTGCTTCCTGTCTTGCTATATGGTTGTCTTCGGAGAATCCTTCGGTACTGTTGGTTTGACTTTGTGTCGAATGAGCGGTTGCTCATGGAGTCCCGAATGAGGCACATTACCTGCATTGTGAGGGAGCATCAGTTACAGCACTACGGCCATGTGACACGTTTCCTCGAGGGTACTCCAGCTAGTAACATCCTTATTGTTGGGGAACCAAGTGGCTGGACCAGGCCAAGGGGTCGCCTACATAACACTTGGCTGCGGCTGATGGAAGGTCATTTCCGGAGGGTGGGACTGGACCGCGTGTCTGCCTGGGCGGTTGCAAACTGGGATCCCAAGCTGTTTCGTTGTGTAGTGGGTGAAGCAACATGCTGTACCGGTGCATGCTCCCCAACTTGACTTGACTTGTTTCAATCCCATTTTGTAATCTTCCCAAACACCACTATATTGAGGTTCACTCATATCCTGTTCTCTTGAAAATCTTTTCCAACGATCCACTCGGATTTTGCGATAGTGGTGTAATTAATGTGATCGCATAATAGTCACCTTGTGCTGCGTTACATTATCTGAGGGTAGATTATTTATTTATGATCTCTGTGCTTTATCTTGAGATTATTTTTGGAACTGACGTTTGCTCTGAACTTAGACCTTGATTTTAGGGTTTTGTCATGTCTCTTTTTCTTCTCTTTCCTTGACCATTTTCTTTGTTTTTTGATCTCATCTTTCATCCCTGTCTATCGTCATAAAATTTTTCGGCCATCTTGCAGTAGTCACAGCAGTGTTAATGATTGTGATGTGCCATCTGTTGGAATGAAAAATGCAATGTATTTTATTGCTACATGTGTTAGGAAATATATTCCAGTAGAATGTTAACACTAAATACACTTAACAGAGTGTAACTGCAGGACTGACAAAAAACATCTTAAATTACTGTGACGGATGGCCGTGGAACCTGCCCAGCCAGGATGCCTTTGCACTGAAAGGACCTGAGGAGAGAATATCCATAGGGCATTATCTCCCCCGGTGCGATAGATGCCAGTCCCCCTGGGTTGCTGCAGCACCACAGTTTCCCACAGGGCTTCATGGGAATTGGAGTTTGGTGAATCAGCCCTGGTGGGTGATGAGGGTGCCACCAGGGGGTGTTGCAGGGACTGGGGAGTCCTACTTTGTCCTAGTCACGCGTTCAGGATACCAGAAGTACTTCCAGGAATCACATAAAAGGAGCTGCATGCAACTTTTCGAGGAGTCAGAGTCAGGAGGGAGAGAGACAAAGCTTGCCAGAGGAGGAATGGAGGTGGATGGACAAGGAGGAAGAGAAGACATTGCTGTGTACTTCGATTATTGACAATGCTTGGTACTGTGACTGTCCTGTTGAGGTGGGAAACAATAGGAAAGGGTTTCCCACAGATAAATAAAATGCGTTTCTTGCAAAGACTTGTGCCTAGTGTCTGTCAGTGTCGGGTTTGGCCCACTGCAGGCCACATTACATATATAGAAGTTGTGATTTAAGGATTGGTAGCATCGACATGGCACAGAAAAGATGGGGGCTGATACAGAGAGAGAGAGCAACTGACATCACCAGGAAAGCACGTTACTCACAGTGTTCAAAAACAGGCTCTATGCGACTGAGACTCTGCACGCCTCACTGATGGAGCTCTCAGTTTAGCTCATGCTGCAAGGAGTTCACTTCTGAATCAGAAATTGTGGGTTTGCGGTGCATTACAGGCAGTTTACCACAGTGCAAATCTTCAAACTGAGATGCTTCATGGTGGGAATCTCACCATAATTCAATTGGTGATGAGGATGGGATTTGCACTTTGGATGGGTGGCATGGATAGGTAACATTGTGCAGAAAAGGTGTGGTACACCACTCCCAGTGTTCAGAGTTGGGTTCTGCACAGCTGACTGATGCAGCTCTCCATTTAGTTCATGCTGCTCCCTTCTGGCCCAGAGATCACTGCGGTTTTGTAGCTTACCTATGGTGGTTCACCAAAGTGCAAATTTTTGAACTGAGATGCTTCATGGTCTGAGTTCACCATAGTTCAATTGGTGACGAGGATAAGATTTCCATTGTGGATGGGTAGAGAGCGACATTTCACAGAATCATTGGGGACTGACACAGAGAGAGATCAGCTGACATCATCAGGAATGTACATTACTCACAGTGTTTAGAAATGGGCTCTATGTGACTGAATGATGGAGTTCACCATTTAGCTTGCTGCTCACCTCTTACACTTCCTCACTGTGCAAATCTTCAAACCAAGATGCTTTATGATGGGAGTCCACCACAATTCAGTTGGTAATTAGGATAAGGTTTATACTGCAGATAGGTGGAGTGTAGAGGAGACATTGCACAGACGGGGCTGACACAGACAGAGATCAACTAATGTCACCAGGAAAGCACACCACTCACAGCATTTAGAGATGGGTGCTACACAGCTCCCCGATGGAGTCCTCCATTTAGCTCTTGCTGCTAGGAGCTTTTTCTTAATCGGAAATCATGGGTTCACGGCTCACCAGCAGCAGTTTACCACAGTCCAAATCTCCAAACTGAAATACTTTATGGTGGGAGTCCACTGCAATTCAATTGGTGATGAGGATGAGATTTTCACTGTGAATAGGTTAAGTGTAGAGGCAACATTGCACAGAAGAGTTGTGGGCTGACACAGAGAAAGATCAGCTCACCGTGTTCAGTGATGGGCCCTGTGAAGTTGACTGATAGAGCCCTCCATTTAGCTCATGCTACAGAGATCTCTCTTCTTAATCAGAAGTCATGAGTTGACGGCTCACCACCTGCAGTTCAACACAGTGCAAATCTTCACACCGAGATGCTTCCTGGTGTGAGTCCACCACAATTCAATTGGTCACAATGATCAGATTTTCATCTTGGATGGGTGAAGGGAAGCGGTGATGCCGTGCAGAAAAGTTGGGACAGACAGAGAAAGATCAGCTGACATTGCCAGGAAAGTGAATCCACTCACAGTGTTCAGAGACGGCCTCTTTGCGGATGACCGATGGAGCCCTCCATTTAGCTCATGCTACAAAGAGGTTGCTTCAGAAATTATGGATTTGCAGCTCACTACAGTGCAAATCTTCAACGTGAGATGCATCATAGTGTGAGACCACAGCAATTCAGGATTCATGCTGGAAAGACGGTCCTGGCTCCCATAGGCTCACAAGCCTGCATGCGCTTCACGTGGACTTTTCTTCATTTATTCAGAAGCTTATCTCCAATAAAGACCGATGGTAGAAGATGAGCTGTAAATTAAATTACTGATTGTTTAATTGATTAATGGATTAACTTACCCCCAGTGTGTTTCTTACTCCAGTGATGAGCTTTGTTACAGATCGGTGGCACTTAGAAGAAGCAAATTCATTGTGACTTCACAGTCATTACCTCCACAAGCCAGTGATGTCTGTAATTGGTTAGAGGGGGACAACTTGTAAGAATCTGCTAGTCAAGGGAAATGGAGAACAAAAGCAGTGGAGCAAATCTGTCTTGTAACAAGAGCAATATGAAGCCCACTGTATAACAGACAGGGGACAGGGAGAAGAAACTCCAGTGGAAATGAGGCAGTGAGAATGTGCAGATGGTCAATCACAAAAGGGCCCAATGAAGAAATGGAGACCATTGACCAGAACCTGTCCACAATGTGTGCTTTGTCCAGCTCACGTCCCAATACACTCCTTGCTTTAATACATTTTTTGAAGGTTTAGGATCTGGACACCATGGTTATCATCCTGGAGGTATTGAGTGAACTCCAGCCTGGTCCCTGCATGGAGTTTGCATGTTCTTCCAAGGTTCATGTGGATTATGCCCCAGGTCTTCAGTCCACATCCCAGAAATCTTCTGATTGGTGACTGTAAATTGAGCTGGCAAGACATATAAGGTTGCCAGGACTGGCTGTGGTGTCTCAAAACCTGGACACTGGATTAATCAGTTTTAGAAACCATATGAAAGAATCAAACTATCAGGACTCTCAAAAAAATGACAAAAACTCTCAACATATTAACAAAACTGAAATACTCTCAGAGTGGTGCCTAAAGGTCTTGATATAACATAAGAGATAAGTAAAAGGAAATTAGTAATTGCAGTGAGTATGAGCAACCTGGGGCCAAAAATGTGACAGGAAAGACTCACATGGTGAATGAGAGAGGACAAGAAGATGAACGCGTAACCTTATATAAAGCCAATTCCATAACCAGGAAAAACCAAGCTTTAAATGTCAAGACCAAATTATTAAAAAAGTAGTCATAACTGAAAAAACACAAAAGCCAAAGTCAAACAGTTGTGAGAATCAGACAAAGAGGAATGGTTTCTTTCTTTTCTTTTTATTCAAAGCTAGTATTTTGCAATGAAGGACGCCTTAGGACACGAAGTGCAGGCTATTTAAATTGTTACAATGGTGGAGAAAACCTCTTTAGAAAAAAAACACAGAGTCTCTGGATAGATAGATAGATAGATAGATAGATAGATAGATAGATAGATAGATAGATAGATAGATAGATAGATA
>JANRMT010062816.1:6209792-6249544 GCA_026402145.1 Polypterus bichir lapradei | reverse complement strand
ATAGATAGATAGATAGATAGATAGATAGATAGATAGATAGATAGATACTTTATTAATCCCAATGGGAAATTCACATACTCCAGCAGCAGGATACTGATAAAAAAAAAACAATACTAAATTAAAGAGTGATAAAAATGTAGGTAAAACAGACAATAAATTTGTATAATGTTAGCATTTACCCCCACCGGGTGGAATTGAAGAGTCGCATAGTGTGGAGGATGGACCGATCTTCTCAGTCTGTCAGTGAAGCAGGACCGTGACAGCAGTCTGTCGCTGAAGCTGCTCCTCTGTCTGGAGATGATCCTGTTCAGTGGATGCAGTGGATTCTCCATGATTGACAGGAGCCTGCTCAGCGCCCGTCGCTCTGCTACAGATGTCAAACTGTCCAGCTCCATGCCTACAATAGAGCCTGCCTTTCTCACCAGTTTGTCCAGAAGTGAGGCGTCCTTCTTCTTTATGCTGCCTCTCCAGCACACCACCGCGTAGAAGAGGGCACTAGCCACAACCATCTGATAGAACATCTGCAGCATCTTATTGCAGATGTTGAAAGACGCCAGTCTTCTAAGGAAGTATAGTCGGCTCTATCCTCTCTTGCACAGAGCATCAGTATTGGCAGTCCAGTCCAATTTATCATCCAGCTGCACTCCCAGGTATTTATAGACTAAAATAGAATAGACTTTATTGCACAAACCATTGCAGAGCACATAACGCCTGTCTCAGTTCAGTGAAGTGAGCCCCTTGCTTTGGACGAGCTGCATATTTATTACAATTCTTCTCTCAAAATGTCTCCACTTCACACCGTTTCTCATGATCTGCTTTACAGTTTTTCATGATAATGACCTCACTCAATACCTTATTTTTATAAATCACCTTTCCCCCCATGACTTTCTCATAACAGTCTCTTTCCCAGTAGACCTTTTCATAACAATTTTCCTTCCCAGTCAACTCATTCTCATTATACCCACTGTGGCTCAAAGGACGTATGAGCCACTTGGAGTTGAGCATCTCCCAATTACTTCTCCCTTCATTCTCATGTTCCTAATCCTGGGCTGTTAGAGACTGATGGCCTTTTGGTTAATCAATTCTGACCATTAAGTTGGAATCAGGAGGACCCACATGTCAAAACTGACTGCTCGACTAATAATTGCTTGTTGCACCAACATCCCTTAGGCTGAAATCGTTGGCAGCTGTGCCGGTAAGCGGCAGCTTGTAGCCACACGTTGTCTGTGACTTGACAGCACAGAGGCCGAGTTGCTGGGAATGGAAGCCGATGGCCTTGAGCTCACAGGCATCTGCTTAAAAGAGGAAAAACTCTTTAATAACAAACTCCTAAACCCTTATATAGCTCATGGCATCTAACACAATGCATTTTGCTTTAACTTAGATATTGAGAAGCCTTAATATATAAATTTGAATGCCATCTAAAATGTTAATATGTATACAGTATGTGCTAATGTGAAAGCTTGCTTAGTTTTCTTAAAATTAATGCTTGTTGAAGCTTGTTTAGTTTTATGTCATTTGGAAGCCTTGGCAGTTGTGTTCCCAAAACAAAAGTCTGCTTCCTCAGCTCATTTTCATTTCCATCAAATGCTGTGGCATCCTTTCGCTCCTAACACATCACCATATCAGTCCATATCAGTAGAGATCTCCAGCAGGATTTGTTTTTTGCCACTGGGATCTGATGTGTTTTTCAAAATATTCCCTTACTTTTTTTGAGCAGTTTGTATCTTACTAGTTGCGTGTGGTCTCTGGGACAAAAAACAACCCGAAGACTCCCTAGCAGCTTTATTATATTCATGAACTTGGAGAGGCGTCAGCTAACTGTTAAGAATTACTAAGAGCAGAGGACGAGGGCCCACCTGTGCTTGCTGCCCCACTGGCTCTCGTAAGAAGACACAGGCGATACCATATCTTAGTCGTATCGCTGGCAAATGAGTCCTGTTAATATTTGTCTCAAGAAGATACCTCCAGATAGACAATGGCTTTGCTCTCCGTTGCTGAGGTGTTTCACCTGCACCTTGTTGAGCTGAGGCGTTTGCTTCGTTTTGACGTTGTGTCACTTCATCTGTGTCATTAGCACAATGGTGTTGTTGCACGGTGGCTTTTGCTGCACACACGTCTTTCTTGGCAAGCGCTGAAAAAATTTAAAAGTGCATGCATGCACCATCTAGTGGCTGTGGTTGAGCATGAGCAGAGTTGAGTACTCCATACACACGCACAGGTCTTTCATTTATATATGTCTAATAATAAAATTTCTATAAAATTCGAAAACTCAATGCACATGGAAAATTTGGCTATTACTGTTTAACAGATTGATGGACAACTCCAAGAGTCGCCATTAGCTTTCAGTTTATGGTTGATGTGTTTCAACCTCTGCGACTTTCAAAATAAAAAAGAAAAAGAAACAGAGTCAACAATACGGCATGGTCATCAAGACACATACATGGCGGTCACATCAGCCCTTGGCTACTTGTCTCTCGACTGATGTCCACTCTGCTCCGTGGTCTGATGTACACTCATGTGCGCAGTCTGCAGCTTGTCAGCATTTCCATTAGCACTTGTAAAACATGCATGTAAATGCCAGCAATGCATATATAGAAATATGTATAAATTTCCCTGCTATCAAATGAATGTCAAATAAATAAAATCGTTTGAAACTCTCTATCCCAGAAATGTCAAAATTAAGCTCTCTGAGATATTTACGCATGCATTAGGCATTTTCCATCAATGAGGGTCAGTACCTTAACTTTCATTATATTAGAATTTATGAGTCTATAACTCCAGGGGAGATAGAAACTCCAAGGGGTGAGTGGAGGCCCATGGCTGGGAGAAAATGAGCTTGTATTTCTGCTCTTTTGCTTTTATTAATAAATGCCCCATTAACAAAAAAAAGGTGTCAGAAAGACATTACTGGCTTAGAGGCAGCCCCCTGCCAAGACTTAATGCACAATATATTCCTTGGCATTACTAGAAAATAATTCATTTTTAGAGATGTGTAACTTGAATGAATGGCATACTCTTACTGCCAATAGAGGCCGCCGTTTTCTTATAAGTATCATATAAGTGTCATGTTCATCTCGTCTCATCTTCTCAAGGGATCTTCAGCCTCTTGGATGTTTTCTTCTATCCACACCTTAACTTGTGCTTTTCAATCCCCTTTTCATGGAGTGTCTGTTGGTCTTTATTGTGTAAAATAGGCCATCATACTGACTCACCATAGGTTGGACCTTCCAGATAAAATGCATTTAGGCTACAATCAAAGTAGAATTCTCACATACCTCTTAGCATTTGAGGGTCTTAGTATACAATGAGGACCTGTTCACACATAATGACCAAACAAACCTACTTTGGTTTCCAGTCCAGATTGCATATCTCCAAAAGTCTTCTGATTTGTTTGGATCCAACTGTTCGGTCATGAGTTATGAGTGGCCATGTTCTTTTTTCGTGTCTACTGTCCATAGAAGACAGTTCTTATCCAATAGGAGAGTCGAGAAATGTAATATTTACCAAGCTGGCAAAGATCTTGCGATAGAGCTTTGGGTACTTTGTGATGTCTAAGAGCATCTCACATTCTGATCTTTGTATGAATTTGGATGATCTCCCGGGAAAGTGGGCATCTGTCTCAAAGGTCGTCCATTTGTAGGATCCCAAATGAGATGTTAATTTTGGTTTACATCCACACTACTATGTTTTCTTGTATAAACCCACATATTAGTTTCCATTTCCATTCACCCTATTATAATTGGCTGATGTTTAGAGTGGTGTCCTGCAGGGGTAAGTGTTGTGGCCGCTGCTATTTTTAACATATAAAAATGATTTGGATAGGCTGGTTAAGTTTGCAGATGATACTAAGATTGGCGGATTGTCAGATCAGATCTCAAATCCGTTGAATCATCACAGAGGGACTTGGACAGCAGAAAGGCTTGGGCAGATTTGTGGATGATGAAACTTAATGTCAGTAAATGTAAAATATTATATGTAGATATTTAAAATGTGAGGTTTGAATACACAATTGAAGTCTGAAAATCAAAAGTACATCTCAAGATTTAGGAGTCGTAGTTGACTCAACACTATCAACTGTCAGACGATGTTCAGAAGCCATTAAGAAGGCTAACAGAATGTCAGGTTATATAGCGCCTTGATGTATGGAGGACAAGTCACAGGAGGTCCTGCTCAACCTTTATAACACACTGGTGAGGCCTCATCTGGAGTACTGGGTGCAGTTTGGGTCTCCAGGCTACAAAATGGACATAGCAGCACTAGAAAAAGTCCAGAAAAGAGGAACAAGGCTGATTCCAGGGCTACATAAGATGAGTTATGAGGAAAGATTAAAAGAGCTGAGCCTTTACAGTTTAAGAAAAAGAAGATGAAGAGGAGACCTGACTGAAGTGTTTAAAATTTAAAGGGAATTAGTCCAGTGGATCGAGACGGTGACTTTAAAATGAGTTCATCAAGAACACGGGGACACAGTTGGAAACTTGTTAAGGGTAAATTTCACGCAAACATTAGGAAGTTTTTCTTCACCCAAAGAACCACAGACACATGGAATAAGTGACCAAGTATTGTGGTGAAAAGTAGGACTTTAGGGACCATCAAGACTCGACTTGATGTTTTTTTATAAGAATGAAGTGCATAGGACTTGTGGGCTTTGTTAGGCTGAATGGCCTGTTCCTGTCCAGATTGTACTAATATTCTAATGTTTTTGCCATTCACCCACATTAGTCCAGCATTTCTAAAAATGGAGTCTTTGGAAAAAAGCTCTCCAGAGCCGTATACTTCTGAAAATGCTGGCTCAGCTTTGCAATGTGGATGGGTGAAAACAGAGAGTTTCGAAAAAGCAGACTATGGTGGCACTCTGATTGGTTTCTTGTTTATTGCAATGTCTCATTGCCTCATTGGTCACCCTTCAATGAAGAAAACCAAATTAGAGAACGACGGCCACAGAGAAGTTGCCTTCCATAGCACTTCTTGTGGTGCTCACCATTATGCATCTAAATTGACTTTTTGTACAGTCTGAATGTTGCATACATGTGCAAAAGGTAAATAATTTACTTGGCACTACAATCCCATGGCCAGCGGCATTGCCATCCCTTCAAGGAGGACATGTCCTCTTACTCTTTCCACCAATGTCCACATTCCCCATGGAGGTGCACATCTATATCACATGCATTTTCAGTCATTTTAGTGTGGACGGAGATACTTTCATAAATGATGTGAAAATTCTACTGTGGATGCAGATCATTTTCATTTAAAAAATGCTGTTTAAAATTAAAATGTAGTATTGTGGACATAGCCTCAGTGTCTTCCTTCCGTCACCTTCGCTTAAAGGAGGTTGGCAATATGCGCTGATCACAGCACATTGCTGCACCCACCACACGACGAACCACCCGGATTGGGACCCGAGTGCAGCGGGTGACACCTCAGCACCGCACTGGAACACAGTGTGAAGTTTTTTACGGTGGCTGGAGTGTCAATCCTGCCACCAACCCCCAAGTTTTCCCTGTAAGTTGGAGGACCTGACTACAGGGCTGGATGCAGATTAACGTCATATATAGGGCTAAGAAATTGCTGGTTAAGGGCCTTGCTCAAGGGCCCAGCAAAGTAGAGGCAGTCCTGGCATTTATTGGATTTGAACTGGCAAGTTGGTGGACCTGCTTGCAGGGCTGGATGGAGATTAATATCATACCCAGGATGAAGCAATTGCATGATAAGGGCCTTGCTCAAGGGCCCAGCCGAGTAGAATCAGTTCTGCCATTTACAGGATTCCAAGTGGCAAATTCCTTATTGCCGACATAAATCCTTAGCCTCAGAGCCACCACTCCACCCGTTAGATTAAATCTACTTTAGTAAAAAATGGTAGACTAGTGACTTGATTTTGCATGTAGGAAATAAGGAGAAAGGAGTAATTATTATTAATTGTGATTTTGCCAAGTTCCATAGAGTCAATACAAAATCTGAAGAAGCCATCTTTTTTTTTTAGAAAAAACTAACACAATCCAGCTCTTTTGGATTTTTAATACATACCATTAGCTACATTTACCTTTTTAGAGTCATTCTATAATTTATAGAGTCAGCTCTCTAGTTTCTGGTTTAGACAGATTAATAAATCTTTCTCTCAGGTAAAACATTAATGTCACACTCATCGGGCAGATGAAGGGGTTATTCCAATGATTTCTGTTTATTGAAGATGAAGACAATGAAGACCTGGAGGAATTATGGATTTCAAACAAGAACACTTCACAAGTTCCTTGGTAGACCAGTTAATAAGTGACGTGTGACACTGCAGCAAGGAAAACCCAAGAATAACTTTGGGCTCAGGAGTTTTTAGTACGTAACAATCTTTTCTTTTAACATGAATTGGGAGTGATGAATTAAAGCCTTCCTTTGCCAATGGGTCCCCCATCTACCGACAGCCAGTGCAATTTTATTATTAAAGAATTTTGGAAATTTTTTTGTTTTTTGAAAGGGCTGAAATCAGTCATAGAGCCAAAGTCGAATGTGTCATTAGTTCCGATGGTCACTTTTAAACAAGTATTGACCAATGATCAACTGAACTGATTGGCATTCCTATACAGACATTTCTGCGCTTAGTCACCTTTTCTAACCACTGCATATCAATTATTCTTGAAATGACCTGAGCAGCCGCAATAAAACAAAAGTCCCCCTGAAACCCGATTGACAAATTTCTTTTCTGAGAGATGTAGATTAACACATGAGCTTTTTCTTTTGTTGTGTCTTTTTTAAGTGAGAAGCTATTTACTTCTGAAGCTGAACTAATTATCTCGTCTATGAGACCCGGCAGAGCCTGCTGTTTTACTTGTTTGTGCGGCTTTTTCTACTTGGCACAAAGCGGCTGCAATTCAGGACAGTCAAAATTCATCTCAGGGTCATTTACATCCTAGCTTTTATGTAATGAGGTATGTGAAAAGGAGAGGTGTCCTCCAGGTGGAAGGAGAGAGAAAGGAGTTGGCTAAAATTCAAATAAACCAGCAAGGGTCTGTAACAGGAAAGACAAACAGGCCAGCGTCAGAGCCAAAAATACACCAAAAAGAGAAGTATAAAAGTTGTCAAGAAGAATTTTTAAAAAGCCACACTAGAAAAGAGATTGGCCCAGCCAAAAGGCATTTTAGAAGGATGTGCACTTTTTGTAAATATCCCAACATGGGAATACTGACCTTGCCACACTGCCATGGCTGCTACCTGGTTTAATTCACAACATTGTGCAAAGAGACTTAAGTCTGAGTAAAGAAAGGCCTAAAGCTTGTTGTGTTGAGCTCTGTCCTCCTGGCCTGCGGTGGTCAACCCACCTCCCAGGGTGGGGTTTTTTCTGGAGTTAAATAAAAGATATTTTTTCTTCCGCCACACTTTTCAATAAACACCCATGCAAAGATCAATAGGCAATACCCAATTCTGTCAATTTCTACGTTTTAATAATTCCGCCTTCAACTCAGATGAATACTATATTATTAACTTAATTATAATACACACTAAATTTTATATACACAAGATGAGACTCTCTAGAAGGATACCGTCATTTATAGCTTTTGTACACATTGACTTATCGATTTATTCCACAACCATTAATAAGTTTGCGATTGCGACAAAACAAAAAGTTATAAAGGGCTAGGGAGATCTTCTTATAAGGTAAATGACGTGGAAGGGGTGGAGTCAGAAGAAACTGGAAGTGAGGTCAGGCCTCTCTGGGCGGGACTTCCTCTGTCCGGGGAACGGGAATGAAAGGAGTTATTATAGATGGTGTAACCTTCTTACCCATCCCCACCAGTGCTCTGTTAATTTCCCCCCATAAGACCAAAAACCTCCTATGTTTGACACCCAAACAAAATGCAAAACACCAAATACTGTGGCAAAAATCATTATTAAAATAAACAAGTACGTAGTTTAAATATAAAATAAATGAGTATAAAAATGATCAAATCTGAAATTTGTGATAGAGCCTTTGTGCAGCTCCCAACTGACTCTTGAGATAGTTATTTAAAGTAAAAACAAAGATGCCATTACGGTAAATTAAAATCGGAACATTATACTTTTAAACACAATTACCTAGGCATGAGTAAAGCACGCCATTACATTGTCCATGCCTGAAAACATACCTAGGAAGTCCAAACCCTTGCTAGATCTGGATTTATGACAGCAGTAGTCATGTCACATCTGAAAGCCCTAATGGCAAATTACTGAGGACAGGGACTGGGCCAAAATTACCAACAACATAAAAACAGACAAGGGAGCAGGGATCAACTATAAGATGTGAGACTTCTGAACTCTTTTGAGACCCTCCCAAACGTGATGACACACAGAAGCGCGACTACCGTATCTCTTGAGGGTTGCTTATCTGTCACTGAGGCAACCACAGATTCGCAGCGCCACAGAAACAACTACAAGCTGAGCGCTGCCACACGCAAAGTGCCAGTCGCCTGATGGGTGATACAGGGAACTTGGCCATTGACCTGACCCTGACCTTGCCTTAATAGTAGAATGGCAGATCCTGCTACAATAAATAACTTTGCTGTTTCTGTTTCAAGTTGAATAAAGCTGGTTTTGCTAAAGTACTGAGACTTAGTTTTGTCTTTGGGGTGCAAGACAGCAATTCACGCGTCACATAGATTTACGATGAATGGAAATCATGTCAAGACAAATGATTCTGTAACACTCATTTAGAGAAAATAATAATAATACAGACTAAGACAGTAGAATTCTTTCTTTGGTGCTGACAGTTGCAGAGTCTTCTTTAGGAGATATGATGGGAGCTGTGTTGTCCACAAAAGGTGTGATGGGAGAAAGATATCCACATCTACAATGGATGTGATGGGAGTGTGGATGTCTACGGGAGATATAATGGAAGCAGAAGTGTGATGAGATCCACGAGGAGACTTGACATTGGATGTAGCAGGCAGATCTCAATCAGCTTTCTCATGATTCTAGTAGATCTATGTTTTGAGCACACTAACACAAAATGGCAAATGGGCCACAGCAAAATCACCCGTGTTAACTTAACACTTTTCCCATATATACACTGTTAAGAGTTAGTCAGGCAGGCCAGAAAATACACAATAATTAATGCAAGAACAGGACCTTCCCTGGTCTGCCTAGAAACCACCAGGCAGTTGGACCCCAAACTCAAGAGGAAGGCTTTCAGGCCTGAACAGGCCCAAAATGGAATCCTGGCTTTAGAAGTTTAAAAATAGCTTTAAATCTCCCAAAAGGACAAAAATGTCATCAAAGGGAGAGGAGACTATAAAACCATTGGCTTAAGAAACAAAGCTTTCAATAACATTTTAGAATAAGCTTCTATATCAGGGAAAAGGATACTCTTCCTTCCTTCTTCTTTTAAGATTTGCTGTAGTTCTTGGCTCTCCGCTCTTTCTCTTGCGTGGGGGTTGAATTTTGGTTTGTTAAGTTTGACTTGATTGTATGAAATGTTATTTGCATTTAATTAAAATCAATAAAAATAAATTTTAAAAAGAACAGATAATATCAACGAAGAATAAGAGAATAAGGAGAATAAAAATAGAAAAGGGCAAATTAAGGACATTAAAGGATTTGCATAAAACATAAACAGTAGGAAAACTTCAGGAGACTCGAAAATCCAATCCAATACTCACAATGAAAATCTCGACCCCACGAACTCCAGCGACACTCTGCCGGGACCACTTCGTCAATCTCAATTTAAAGGCTGACAGCGGCCCTACAGTAGTGATGTCATGGTGTCCCCGCCCCTATGGGATCCACCCACAAAACACAAGGAAGAGATTCAAACAATTGACATGCACAATATATAAATGCAAAAAAAAAAATAATATTAACATAAATTACATAAAAACAAAAAACAATTGAAAAATAACAATTTAAACACGATAATGATGACAATAAATCTAAGCCAGGTGTGGATAAGTGATGAACTGCAAGTCCCAGACAAAGGAATGTTATGATGCCAAATTGGTCATCCCCATTTACCGTATATACTCACGTATAAGTCTGGTCTTGAAACCCAAAAAATCGATCATAAAATCAGACCCCGACTTATACGCCCGTTTTAAAATACAACACTTAATTTTTTTTTTACGTCTTCTTGTTTCCTCCAATCTCGCACCAGTTTCTCAGACACATCGAATTTTGTTGCAGCAGCGCAGTTACCAATTTCTTTCGCCACTTTAACAACATTTAATTTAAAAGCAGCTTCATATTTTCTTCTGATCGAACGCTCCATCGTAGATAAGGGATGCTCTTACGATAAAGGTGTATGAGGGTGTGAGATACATAAAAACACAAATCAGTGCAAACATCGCTTCGGAATATTTCGGGTATTACCGTGTGGTCACGTAGGCACAACAGAGAGACAGAGAGAGGTTAGGAGCACACGCTGATACAACGCATTGCCGCACCCACATAGAAAGAAAAGGCTGTGTGCTCTGTGGTTACTCTCTCAGATGGGTGTTAGCATATCATTATCTCTTGGACCAATAGTGTGAGTTTTCTGCATTCAACTTATACAACTGGCATGATAAATACCAGAAATTATACTGTAAAAGTAAGTCCCGACTTATCCACAGAAGAACTTATCCACGAGTATATACGGTACTTCTTTCAAATTCAATGGAAATACGGACACATACAGACGCAAAATCAATAAAATAATAGCAGCAATAACAGCCCCAGTTGGGTTAGATCAGGTTTAGGTCAGGTCACAGGACCTCTGTCGCCATCTTGTTCTGCTCACAGAGTGATGACTCCTTCTGTCAGCCTCGCAACATACAGCAGAAATACCACAACGGGAAGAGTCAGGTGTCCTCAGGGGGCATCTCCTCGGTGTTGCTACTGAGAAAGGAGAGGACATGGTTAACTACAGCACCCCCTCTCGGCCCGGGGTGATGCTAAATACCTTAGAGGGGCTCTGAGGATGATCCACAGACACATGTGTGCCACAGGGAACAAACCCTGAGTGTAACTTAACGATCTATAACATGGACCACAGCAGTGACAGAGCCCCTCGTCACCATCAGAACTGTTACTTTCAGGTTGCCCCAAAGACTTCAGGCGTGTGACATGCTGAGCCGTCCACTGTGGAAGTCTGTGACTGTCTGAGGCTGTGCCTTGATTTGCTTCTCATGATGTCATTTAAGACATCAGGTCTTAAATGGGTCGCCTTTGGACTTGTCAGGTTAACTGTTATTTTATTCACGAGACGCTTCATCAGCATCTCCAGACAGCACCTATGACTGACAGCTTCTGTGAAGCCCCACCATGTCTGTCTTCAGGCACCTGGAATTCAGAAGTACATGCAGTAGATAAACCAAAGGCTGATGTCTTCTTTCAGGTGTCATGAAGGTGTGGCTATTGTAAGCAGCCCAGTTGAATACATTTTAAGCCTGCTCTTTAAGTCTTTCCTTTTTTTAGGGGGAGATCCCCACTAGCACTTGGCCACCGAATGAGTTAAACGCACAGAGCGACTTGCTTCTCACCCACGCCACCCCCTCCAGCTCACACTCCCATTCTCTGCCATTCTCAGTGGGACAGCCTATGCCATGCATGACTGGGCTCGATCATTTAGTGGCAAGCAGGTAAGCTCTTCAAGTGGCATCTTGTCCTGTAGATAAGCGTGGAGTTTTGTGTAAAACCTCAGAAGACGAAAGAATTATGTAATGACTTTCAGATAAGAAGCGCCTCTCTGGGGGGATGTACTGCAAATACTTTAGGGTGGAAATCTGGAAGAGACAAATTCATCTGCTGAGACACTGATCATTCATGGGGATGGCATAGCTCTCAAATGAGGGGCCAGGAGAACTGCATGACTTCTCTGCCACTTGAATATTTTGTTCAGTGTGAAATGCGCTATATAAATTAGGGTTGAATGATTGAGTCAGCCCACTAAAGAAGGAGCCAATATGATTGATTGATTGATTGATTTTGACTGTGGAGACAATTCAGTCCATCAACTTTTATTATTTAGCTAACACCTTTGAATGAATAACTGATTCATTAGTTCATTCATTCATTCATTGAAATCCAGCAGCCCCCCGTGACCCTGTAGGATATAGCGGGTTGGATAATGGATGGATGGATGGTTAACTTCATTTAAATAATAATTACACGTTATAGCAGACTAAAACCCAGCTAAGATTCTCACCGTCGATAGGACGGTGATTTATTTATTTTTTAGGTGGGGATGCCAGGAACGTACCCAGCCTTGGCCCGACTCACACACACTCCCTAACAAAGACAACAAAGCAACTGGTAAAAATACAGAAATTATTTAAACAATAATAAACAAAATATAAGCAAACTACAGCAATCCCACCCCAGTTCCTTTTTTTACAGCGATATACAATAAACACAAATTCATCAATTAACAAATCACTAACAAAAACCACAGCAATGAAGTCCATGAAAAATGGCAACTGATGGTTAGGAAATGATGGAGATCGATAGTCCAGAGATCAGCTCGCTCTATGTGAATGTAAAGACAATCCTACCGGTATTTCCTGAAGATGACGAATGAAGAGATGAGGAAGATCGACACAGAATCCAAATCAGTCCTCATGCAGCAGGCAGACACCAGACAGTCCATACACACGGATAGGAGGTAATGCAGGACAAAACAAGAAAGGCAAACAGACAGGCAACTCCAGACACAACACAACAACAAAAGACTTCTCTTTTGTCTCTGTAGAACTGGCCTCCTTTTAAATCTTGGGGTGCCTCCTTGTCCCCAGCAATCCCTGCACCCTCAGCAGACGACCAATCAGAGCCACTGCAGGGACTTCTGGGAGTTAGTTTCATTCCCTAGTAGCACCGCTACAATGTGTGGGGAAGGCATGGTGATGGAGTAGTAGCGCTGCTGTCTCTAAGTAGGGAGTCCAGCCTGTGGTGTTTCCTACCTGGAGTCTCCATGTTTTCCTAGTGGGTTTCCACCGTGTGCTCCGGTTTCCTTCCAAAGACATGCAGGTTTAGGGATTCGGTGACACTAAAATGACGCTAGTGTATGTATGTGCTTGTATTCACCTTGCCATGAGTTGATGCCTCGTCCAGGGATTGTTTTTGCTTTTGCGCCCAATGCTTGCTGGATTGATGGATGTAATCATTAAACATCCATCCTTTTCAGATATATTGTGGGAATTTAATGGATGTTTCAGGAAATTCACAACACAGCAAAGCCAAATGTTGTTTTCTCACCGTGATGATATCTCGCACTGCCACCCAGTGGAATCCTCCAGACTTACATAAAGTACACGCGTAAGTATAAACAGTATACTGCTTGTGTAGCAGGAGCGTCCACAGGCGCACGCATCACATCACATGAAGTATAAACCCAGCCTAAGGAGGTGAATACATTTTATAGGCACTATAAGGAGCCAGGACATCTTAATGGTAGAAATGAGGGGTCTGGCTTTTCCCCCTATTGTTAAATATCCATTCTCTGCAGAAACTTCCTGACATTATCAGGTGGATGTGGTCCACCTCTATGCTTAGCCCCAGTCATCTGCCAATTGATTTCATCAAACACTTGCTTTACATTTCGCCAGCTACTTTCCTATTGCCCATCAAGCTGAAATTTATATTTATGACATAAACATTTAAAACTCTGATCGTACATTTCTTGTCTTCAGAGTCAAGTGGCAACTCTTATAAATCATGCACTCCATGCTCCACAAAATAAAGAAACGCGCCATACATAAAATTAATAGTGCAGAAGGTTATTAATAACAAGGTCCAACATATGAGATCCGATGACAAATAGCCTTTCAAGTCGCTTAGGCTCATTCCTCGGGGTATGAAGACGACGACAATTCTGGGGGGAACGGGCCGTAAAAAAAAAAAAAAAAAAAAAAAGAGTCATCGTTCTGACATTCTGGAGATTCTCCATGCAAATGAGGAGACTTTTGATGATGCTGGAATCACCTAATGAAAATTCATTGGCGGCTCACGGCAGTGGGTCTCCTTTAATGCCAAGATGTAACGACATCAAACAGCCCGCAGAAATATCATTAACTCTGTTTAGTACCGAGTCGTAAAGAGGCGCCAGATACGGTGGCACAATAAAAAGATGAAATTGCTTCGCTTCGCAATACGCAGCAAGTTTGAAAGTTTGGTCATAAAAGAAAGAAAGAAAGAAATTTAACATTTTGGTAGAAAAAAAGAGTTTGGTCATAACCATGCCACATTCCATAGACTCCACTTTTAGGGGCTGCCAGTTTCTTGTGGCAATGCATGGAGAACAAATGGCTGAAATGAAATGGCAGAATTGTCTCATTGTGGAACTCCAGCAGTACTCAAAAAGTCATTCAAGTCTCTTACTCCCCTTTCTGTTCATGTCAGCACCAGGTCTGATCATCTTTCTCCGTCCTGATTGTTGATCCGCATGCTCATGAGTGGCTGCATGCATCCCTGTAGATCCTTGCCACAGTCACACTGCTATCCTGTGATTGGCTGGAAACACACACATGATTTGCTGCATACCACACAAGACATCCTGGCTTGTGAATGAATGGCAGATGCTTCTCATTGGCTATAAAAGTGATCCAAGCGCTGGACACTCCTTTGACTTGCGAATGATTAACAGCATACTCATGATTGGCTACACAGGATGTCCCAGCCCTAGCCACACACCCCCCCACCTGTGAATAAAATGTACCCGTTCTGGCCACTCCCCTAGCCTGTGAATATTCATCATTGGCATTCTTTTGGTTTTCCATTTGGAGTTGAGGCAGGTCAAGTAACTTGCTCTGCTCATGGTCACAGAGTGTCAGTAGTGGGATTTAAACCCATAACCTCAGGGAATGAAGTCAAAAGCCTTAACCACTACACCCCACCGCCTACTTACACATGTAATCCAAGCCCTGGCAACATCACTGATCACGTGAATGATTGACAGCATGTTGATGATTGGCTACACAGGACATCACATTTTTGGCCACTCCCTTGCCTTGTGAATGATTGACAGAACATTCATGATTGGCAACATATGTAATCCAAGCCTTGGCCACTCCACTGACCTGTGAATGATTGACTAAATATTCATGGTTAATAATAATATTAATAATAATAATACATTTTATTTGTATAGCACCTTTCCCATGCTACACAGGACATCAACGCCCTTGCCACTTCCCTGGCCTATAAATGATTGACAGTATATTCATGATTGTCTTCACAGCAGGTCCCAGCCCTAGCCACACCCCTGACATTGGCCACTCCTCTGACCTGTGAAATGATTGACAGCATACTCATTCACCACTCCCCTGGCTTGTGACTGATTTGCAGCATGTTCGTGATTGGTTAATAGTAATAACAACAACAATAATAATATATTTTTTATATACCACCTTTCCCATGTGACACAGGACAATGATGGACAGCATATTCATGACTGGTTACACAGGCAGTCCCAGCCCAAACCATACTCTTTGCACTGGCCATTTTCCTAGAAAGTCAATGATTACCTACACAGGAGGTCCTAGCCCTAGCCACATCCCTGCCATTGGCCACTCCACTGCCCTGTAAATGATTGACAGCATACTCATGATTGGCTACCCAGGAGAGAGATTCTCACCCAGGCCACTTCTCTGGCCTGTGACAGACTGGCAGCATAGTCATGACTGGCAGAGTAGGCACTGGCCCCAGGCACACCCCTGTCCTGTGATTGGCCACACAGGCCTTGCTACTCATGTGGCCTGCAAATGATTGACAACATAATTATGATTGGCTAAATAGAAGGTCCCAGCCTTAGCCACACCCCTGACATTGGTCACTCCCCTGGCCTGTGAATGATTGACAGCATACAGTACTCATGATTGACTAATAGTAATAACAACAATAATAATAATGCATTTTTTTATATATCACCTTTCCTGTGCTACACAGGAAATCAAAGCCCTAAGATTGACAGCAAACTCATGATTGGCTACGCAGGGGATACTCAACCAGGCCACTCCTCTGGCCTGTGACAGACTGACAGCAAAGTCATGATTGACAGAGTAAGCACTGGCCCAAGCACACCCCTGTGCTGTGATTGGCTAATAGCCCTTACCACTCCTGTGGCTTGTAAATGATTGACAGCATAATTATGATTAGCTACATAGAAGGTCCCAAACTTAGCCACACCCCTGACATTGGCCACTCCCCTGGCCTGTGAATGATCGACAGCATAGTCATGATTGGCTACAGAGGAGATACACACCCAAGCCACTCCTCTAGCCTGTGACAGACTGGCAGCATAGTAATGATTGGCAGAGTAAGCAACTGGCCCCAGACACAACCCTGTGCTGTGATTGGCCACTCAGCCCTGGGCACTCCTGTGGCCTGTAAATGATTGACGCCATAATTATGACTAGCTACAGAGAAAGTTCCAGCCCTAGCCACACCTCTGACATTAGCTTACTTTATAATGTTCTGCAATGAAGCTGTCAGCAGCTGAAGATTCACAGTAATGAAAGGTTCATCGATTCTGAAACAGAATAAAGACCAACAAAAAAAAAAACTCTTCCTTAAAAAATTGACATCTGTCAGAAATGTCTGTCTGAATAATAAACCGCAGTAGCAACGGCATACATACCTAGCACTGCAGACCACCATTGCGCTTCTTTCTCATCAATTCTGAACCTCTAGGCATTGTCAAGATCTTGTAAGATTGTTGACTTGCTTGTGTGCAGCCTTTTTAAACATCATTTCCTAGTGGAAATTTCAAAGAATTATTGGAGAGTGACTACGAAAGAAAGAAAGAAAGAAAGAAAGAAAGAAAGAAAGAAAGAAAGAAAGAAAGAAAGAAAAAGTTCTGCTGAGACATCCCGAAGCCCGGCCATTTTCCCAATGTAAAATTAAAATTGCAGGAGTGGGTTTAATAGATGAGCTGCATACAGCCTCCATAAAAAGTCTTCACGCTCTTGGAAGTTTTCATATTTTATTGTTATACATCATTGAATCACAGGGGCTTTTGATCAACAGAAAAAGTCTCTTTAAGGTCAAAGTGGAAACAGATCTCTGTGAAGTGGTCTGAATTATTTACTGCAGTAGTCTGCTTGGTGAGAAAGTTTGGGGTGTTAACACGCTCCTGTCTGTCATGGCAGCAGAGAGTGTGCTCTCTATATGTAACAATACTGCTACTCTTTCTATATGTGGCATTGTGGCACACTGTCCCTGTTCCACAGTTTCAACGGCTTGGGTTCAAATCCCACCTTTACTCGCTATCTGTCTGGAGGTTGCATGTGCTCCCCATGTCTACTTAGGTGTTCATCCAGGTCTCCTATTATTCTTCACAAAGTCATGCTTGTTAGGGTGATTGTTAACCCTGCATCAGTGTGGTAACATAGAGTGTGGTTTTGCATGTAAGTGTGCCCTGTGATGTGCTGGCACATCACCCAGGTTTGGTTGTGCTTTTGTGCTCTGGTAGGCTTCAGCCCAGGTAGATCTGAACTGGGTAATGCTGGTACAGGTAATGGATGGACATTTCCATGGACCATGAGGGGTAAAAGGGTCGGCTAGGGGCTATTATGGCACATGTTGCTCAAGCATTCGTAGAATGACAATAAGTCTGAACAACAGAGCTGATAACATGACATTACATTCTTCGTCAAATCAAAACCCCAGATTTTTGAAAGTGCCAGCACCAAATGACCACCTGCCTGTGATCACTAAATCTGCAATACCAATCAACACTCTTTGTGCCGTGGGGTGTGCAGGCACTACAAAAAAATGCTGAGCAAACAAAAAACATTATACGATACACACAGGCCACGAGGAAATACATTGAAGAGGGATAAACCATTTCACGATTGTTATAGTGAGTCGCTGTGAGGTAGAGAGAAAAGAGAGATGAGTAAAAGTATTAAAAACGTTCTTGGTTCTGGAGTGGAGAGGAACACATTTCTCAAGTGGAGAAGTTGACCATAAAAGCAGCCCCTGAGATTGTTTATTTGGAGAAGAGCACTTACGAGGCACGCTTACAGAAGACCACGCTTTGGCTGGTAAAGTCTATCGGCCTGGGTGTGAGGCTAACGGCAAGCCACGAGTAGAACCCTGCCAAGCTTTGAATCAGCTTGTGGAAGCGGGGAAAGATGGTGTGGCCAGTGACCTTTGTTATGTGCACACAAGATCTTTTTTGTGTGCTCACGAGAAAGGTTTACGTGCTCATGAGATGTTTTTGCGTGCACACACGATCGAGTTTCCCGGGATACACGTATCCCTTTAGGGGCTCTGTATATTTCCGGTCTTTGATTCCGCAACATAAACTGTTTTATTGTGCAGCCTATCGGAAAATGGACATGGAATTCATAGACCTGTATTTTAAGCTTGGTCTACTGTCTATTGTTTGTACTGTATACTTGCAAACCATCATCAGCACTTCATTACTGAATGTTATTCGAAAAGAATTCTGAGTTCCAAAGGCTTGTTTCGACATGCGTGCAAAAATGATTTCATGTGCTCATGAAAATATCTTGCGAGTATGTAAAACTACCTTGTGCATACGAGAAATGAGAATTTTTTTCGTTTTTGTCCGTACTATCCAAAATTGCTCCGGAAAGACGTCATTGTTGCAAATAAGGTTTTTTTCCTGCATTGAGAGCAGGTGACAGGAGTCACTTAGGATAACCCAGAGGGCCAAGTGGAGATGACCCACTGATATCCTCACCCCTTCCCTCAGGATCTCAGTTATGACGTCTTCTTCTGCTGTGTTTGCTTTTGTGACCAAGCCTGCCAGTGCCCATTAATCCGCAGTGAGTATCCCAAATGTGCTGACTTCGAGAAAACGTAAATGACAGGGCGCAGAAGGACATCCTGCAGGATTTAAAATCGCTGTTAAACTGCACAGTAAAATAAAAGGAAAACGACACGGGGTGTTTAATTCTGGCCATCTGAGGGCATTTTTAGAGGTGCTTAAGATGTGCAGTGAAATCAAAAGCTGCCACTTCACTCAGCCCAAATGCTTCCCAACAATGCCCAAGTCGTTTGTTTTAAAGAGCGTTAATGGTTCATAAATAATAATAATAATAATAATGATAATAATACAAGATGCCTACAGTGGCAATTTATTTTTTATTAAATTTCCCAGAATGCAATTTTTTTTCTGTGTTGTAAAGGCAGGGAGAAATATTAGATCTTTAGCTCATTGAGCTTCGCTTGAGTAGCCGTTTAATAAACCAAAGCCGAAAAGCTGCACTTTATGAAATCAGAAATCAAACTTGGTAGATGTTGCAATTACACGGCAAATTTAAATCGACTTCACTCAAAATCATCACGTTTTAAGGCTCTGCATATCGTTTTCTAGTAAAACTGAATTTTATTTCTTGGGTGTAACATTTACAAGTATAATTTATATGGAAACAGCTTAAACAGATTCCATTGCTTTAAATGCCAGCACCAATCACAAGAGAGTGTAGCTGCGGACCTCCAGAGCGACACTCCTTTGAAGAGGTTGTCACATTAACACTGGAATTACCAAAGCCTACAAAAAAACTCGTAATCCTGGCCCACCTTGAATCTCTTTGCACCTCTCCGTCAGAGACTTTTGTCTTGTAAATGTGTCGATAAGTACAAGCAGCAAACAACAACAACAACATTTATTTATATAGCACATTTTCATACCAATAATGTAGCTCAAAGTGCTTTACATGATGAAGAAAAGAGAAAAAACAGACAGAATTAAAATAAGACAACACTAATTAACATAGAATAAGAGTAAGGTCCGATGGCCAGGGAGGACAGAAAAAAACAAAAAAAAACTCCAGACGGCTGGAGAGAAAAAATAAAATCTGCAGGGGTTCCAGGCCATGAGACCGCCCAGCCCCCTCTGGGTATTCTACCTAACATAAATGAAACAGTCCTCTTTGTATTTAGGGTTCTCTTGGAAGGACTTGATGATGATGGTCATGTGGACTTCTGGCTTTTAATCCATCAATGTAGGACATCATGGTGCTTTGATTAGGTGGTGATGGCGCAGGCCCGCACCACAGAAAACTGGGAAAAGAAACAGAAGAGAGAGTAGGGGTCAGTACGGATTTTAGAGCCACCATGAATAGTTATTATAATGAATTGAATATACAGAGTATCAGGATTAGATGAAGGTGAAGTTATCAGAAAGCCATGTTAAAGTAATGTGTTTTTAGCAGTTTTTTTTGCTGTCTCATTCCACCACCAACACAGAAAGGGCAGAAGGTTCTCTCAGCTCAAGTCTGTTTACCTGCGTGTGAGATGCTTAGAGTTGTAGAGGGTAAATAATAGATCGTTATTTGTAACACATGCATTTTATGTGTGTCCTGTGTCTACAACAATCTATGTAAACACATTTTTAAAACAGAAACGTTTTTCATGTTTTAGTAATAACTGATAAAATGTAGACATAAAGTGTATAATATGTGAAGGCTGAAGTCCAAATATCAAATAAACACTTTCACAAAGGTGCAAGTATAATAAAACAAGTGCATGTTTATTCATGAATATAACTGCAGAAAAACAACTCGCGCTAGGGTGCGACTTTAATATGACCGGTTTGGTGGCAAAAAACAAGACTTTGTATAACCCGAAATAAGAAAAAGTTGGAATGGTATAGGGTCATACTGTCTTCAATAAAATAAAAGTCAGAGTAAATTTAAGAATCACTGTGTTTTCTTTTGGTTTTTTTGGTTGTTTTTTTTTTTTTTTGCATTTTCCATATAATCCCAACTTTTTCTGATTTGTGGTTGTGCATAAAAGTACCTTTCAAACGTGCCAAATATTTGTATGGTTATGAAATTGGCTTTAGACCAGGGCCATTTCTGGGCAGAGGCGATCTAGGAAAGCATCTAGGCTGCCCTCTAGTGGTCAGGTCGCATTACTGCCACCCTTTGTAGAGATTCCTATCTTCGGACTGGAACACAAAGAAATGTATCTGTCATGTGCCTCAGCAGCGCCTGCACTGTCTGCACTCTACAAAGCACAATCTGTTGCACAGAAATGGCCCTGGGCGACGCGACCTACCAGACCTACCTCGGACTCAGAGTGAATGTCTAATTATATTATTGTTTTATATTATTTTCACATACTAGCAATGTTCAGTCTTAACGTCTGATGACATGCACAGTTCAACAATAACACAAACAATGATGATGCAATACAATACAATTTAAGTTTGTATAGTCCAAAATCACACAAGGAGTGCCTCAATGGGCTTTAACATGCTCTTCTTTTTGACAGCCCCTCATCCTTGACTCTCTAAGAAGACAAGGAATAACTCCTAAAAAAAACCTTGTAAGGAAAACAAAATGGAAGGCAGTTCAAAGAGAGACCCCTTTCCAGGTAGACTGGGCATACAGTGGGTGTCAAAAAAAGGGGTAATTACAATACAATGCACAGAACAAAACTTGAGTAATCCTCAATACAGTATATTAGTGCAATAGAAATATAAGTACAGAGCAGAATTCAACAGTAGATGATATAACATAATAGGATTTGGATTTGTTTAGAGTGCTGGAGACCTCCGCCATCAAGCTGCCTCCCCCTATTGGCCATTCCACAGCTGAGTCAGCGCTGGGCCAGCCAATCTGATGAAAGGACCCCTCTACCCGACGATTCCTGCGATCCTCCATCAGAGATGACTTTACCTTAGTCAGGCAGAACAACTTGGCAGGTGGGCAGTGGCACCAAGTGCCACATTTGAGTACCGAGAGGAGAAAGAGAGTAGGTGAAGTTTAGTAACAAATGATAACTATCATATTATTTATGTTTTAGTGCTAATGACTAACAAGAGAGATGAAGTATGACTAACAACTATGATGCCAATAATAATAATCCTCAAACTGTAGCATAGAACAAGCAGACACAGTGAAATAAAATGAAACAATCAAAACGGCAACAGGACTGTAACTCTTGAGTGAATTTAACCCAAACTATGATAGTCTCTAAAATGGACATCTATTAAAACTTATGTTAAAACTTAATAAATATCATCCTCTGTTGCTCACCAGCATTTGTGAAATTCGCTCTGAGCAAGCTAAAGCCGTTGTGCAGATTTTTTTAGAGAGGTGGATTGCATTATTTGAATACAAGGAATTGTGGGTACTTCTATTTAAATATAATCATTATATTCTCAGTTTCACTGAATGTTGCCTTTATGCTAAGTTTTAAATTTACTTTATTAATTAATACAACATGTATATGTTACAGTAATGTCTTAGTTAAAAATATATATATAAATATATATACTGTATTATATATAATATTAATAATAATAAAATATAAAGAATATATATAATATTCTGCGGTGGGCTGGCGCCCTGCCCGGGGTTTGTTTCCTGCTTTGCGCCCTGTGTTGGCTGGGATTGGCTCCAGCAGACCCCCGTGACCCTGTAGTTAGGATATAGCGGGTTGGGTAACGGATGGATGGATATAATATTTAGACTGTCACCATAATTAAAAGACACACATGTAACTGATCATTTAAATAGATAACTATAGAAACACTCTCATAGTTTTAGAAATAACAGCTTTATTCTTAGGTAAGTAACATTAAAAGCAATAAATAAAGATTCTTAATACAGCTCAATTCCTATTTATTTTCTGAAATGGCACCCTTCAAGAGTGTATTTTTCTGAGACAGTCTCGTACACAGACGTTGCTATAACTAAACATTCTCAAATTGTGAATTTGAGGTCCTAAATATTTCTCTGTCCCCAGTCCTGTCTCCAGGTCTCAATGTACATACAGGTCTAGCAGTGACGATTCCTCTCAAAGCAGAAGGGGGTGACGGGGTGCCATTTACAACTTCGCCTAGGGCAGCAAAAATCCTAGAACGGACTCTGCTTAAGGCTTGTGTATGTTCGATAACCTGACACACCTACAGTATATCACACTCTGCATCACAACATGTGAAGACGGGAGGCTATACTTTATACTATTTGGCAGAACTTTGGTTAGACTGCTGCCCTCCTGACCTGGACCCCAGTAAGTGGCAGAAAACGGATGGATGGAAGGTATTTAAGACGAGTTACTCAACTGTTTCAACTCTTGATGGGCAATTTGATTCTTTTGTATTACCTGATTAAATGAGTCAATTCATTTTCATTCATCTAAAATAAATCCAAAATATTTGCCTGGGTATCCCCTTTAATAAAACACAAATTAATTATTATTTATTTAATTGTAAAATATAATTGATACTTATTAAATTATATATTTAAGCAAATCTACCCACGCAAGACATAACAGCACGAGAAAAAGTGCAGAAATGAGCAGCTAAAGCAAATTCCAGGACTGAGACGCATGAGCTGTGAGGAAAGATGGGGGAGGCACTGCACTTTTGAGTTTAACTAATCGGAGATTAAGAGGCGACATGATTCAAGTGTTTAAATTATGAAGGGAACTATTGTGGTTTATCTCAGCTGTTACTTGAATGAGTTCAACAAGAACGCATGGACACGGACGGAAACTCATTAATGGCAGATTTCAAATAACAATTAGAATTGCTTTTCCCAGCCTTTGTGCTGTCGTGACCCAGGTGTTTATGACCCACTGGGGTTGTTGGGGGTCTCCCTCTGTGAATTTACTACAACCATCTGAGTGTGGGGATCGGGGTGGATCATCTGGTGAATCGAGTGCAATTGTCAAAGCAGGGTGGGGAGTTCCATGCAATAATCAGAGTTTTAAATGAATCAAGTGCGATCTTCAGTGCTTCTCCTCCTTGGTGAATCAAGAGCGATCATCTTAGCAGGGATTAGGGAAGTCATCCAGGATCGGCCGAGATTCATCTATAAATCAAGAGCGATCCTTAGAGAGTTTTTTTTTTCATCCGCAGATGGCCACAGCCCACTTGCAATGCCACTACAGCCCACCAGTGGGAAACGCTTCACCAGAAGGTTTTTCTTTAGTTAAAGAATCACAAGCACAGGCAATGCGTTACCAGATAGTGTAGTAGAGAGCATGACTTTAGGGACCTTCAGATCTCGACTTGATGTAATTTTGGATAAATAGGATGGACAAGCTTGTTGGGCTCAACTGTTCTAAAGCTCTGAAGAATCAGGACATCCAGGAAGTTCACTCCGGGTACGTCTTGGAAAACGCTGAGCTGTCACGGTGAGAGAAAGTCAAATCCCGAGAGAACAGGAACCACCACCGTCTGCTGTTTGATGCATATCACATGGGGACTGAATTTTATTTTTGTTCTTTCCATCAAGTGTCTCCTTTGAATTTCCTACTGATAGACGTATCACATGAAGTCGTTTTTTCGGCTTTCACTTTAAAGATCTCCCTCGGGCCCCAAAATTTAATATTCCCGGCACCTCTAAAGTTCTTTGAATTGTTAAATGAAACGACGAAACCCTTAAATGAAAATGAACTACAGAGACATGAAAGAACCCTCGCCTCCAGAAAGAAAAGGTCACACTAAAGTGAAAAAATGGCTAAAAAAAGCCATAATTAACCGATCCACAAGCTCGACGACTTCTTCACTCCTTGGCGTTTTGTAGATCCATCCATCCGTGTGGTAAAACATCCTTGAGCTGAGGAGTCATTTATGCTTCAGTGGATCTGAAACTCATCCCATCAGCATTGGGTGGAACACAAGAACCAACCCTGCATGGAATACCAGTCCATCACAGGACACACACGCACCCATAGTGACCTACACAGGGCCAGTTTAGAACTTCAGGTTAACCCTACAAGCATATCATTGAAATGTTGGAAGAAAACTGCAGTATCCAATAAAACTCAAGTGGGCATAGGGAGCTCATATGAACTCCATACAGACAGCAACCCATCCAGTCTCCGGGGGCTCTAAGGCACAAGCACAACCCACCGGTTTAGAATTGGCAGCTAACTTTGAACAGATGAGATTTACCGCCCTCTGACACGTTCCTTATGTCCTCCTGAACATTTGCCCTTTGTAAGGCTGCTTGATATGATTTTGCGTAATTTCCTGCTGATTTTCCAACTTCACAACCTTTAAAACATTAAGAGGAGCATCAAGTGCTATTCATGCAGAGCTCTGATAATACTTCTGGTTTTCATGCTGATTAAAGTCCTCATCACAAGGAGACAGGTTCATTATTCTTGGAGGCAGATATTAACTACCACTTAGATGTCAGCATGGTGGCCAAAAGACTAAGAAATTGTAGAAGACTGTGAGAATCTCTAAAATAAGCCACAAAAGCAGGCCAGGACCTTCACTGACCATCCTAGAAGAGGCTCACCTAAGCCAGCCAGTTCCCCCAACTACCACCTGTAGGCTTCGGCCTAGAAGGGCTTATAAACAGTTCAAACACGACTGTAAAAGTTAGCAAAATGCACATCCATTCTGTATAAGGGAGAGGTTAACCGTAAACCTCTTGTTCTGTTTTAGCCAGGGTTCCTTCTCTTGCTTCCCTTTCCCTGTCTTTTTTGCTTGTTTTTCAGTTTTCAATCACTCATTAGGATTATTTCTGTTATTATTGTTCTGTTCATTTATCATTTTGTCAGTACGTTTAATGTGTTATTGTTTCTGTTAATGTTTAACCGTATTTATGATCTGTTTCTTTTAATATCTTCATGTTCATTGTGCTTTGGAGGTGGGATCACCCCTGTCCATCAGTGCTAAAGGACCGCCCCCAACCCCATAAAAGGGATCCTGGGAAGTGTAGTCCCCCGCTGTTCATTGTACATGCTTTGGTGGGGTGTGGGTTTTTTTGTGATTATTGCTTTTTTTTTTTCTTTGAATTTACTGGCTTCATGGACGATCTTGTCTCTGTTTAGGGGTTCCAATGAAACATTTTGCATTAAGACTTGTTGGCTTTCATATTACTATTGCAATTACTTTGCCTTCTTTTTTGTTTTCTTTTATTAATAAATCTCCCTTTACAAAGATTGTTTTGTGACTTCTCACTCTAGAAGCCAAGCTTTTATGGTAATCCTCCTCCTTTTGAGCGTATTTTGGGATTTTATCTGTACAGTGGTGCCTCGGTATACATCCACAATCTGTTCCAGATCCTTTGACTTATACCAATCAGGACGTATACCAAACGAATTTTTCCCATAAGAAATAAAGGGAAAATGATTAATCCGTTCCCATGAAAAAAATCCTATTATTATTGGCATATTATACATTGGTAGGGGTGTATAAAATAATTTAAACACTGCTTAATACTAAAATACATAAATACAAAAGCAATTAGATGAAATAAATGAAAATTTAACCTCACTTTATAATAACGTCTTTGTTTTTCACAATCGTAGATACCGTTGTTCTCGGCATACGGTATGCAACAGCCATGTCCTGGATACGCATGCCACCTTCATACTTTTCAACAATCAATTCAAATTTATGCAAAAAAACACAAAATCAAGTGAAAATCACATAGAGTTTAGTGCTAGCAACTGGCGTACTGACGCTCGTGGGCAGTCGTGGCTTTGTCTCGAGAGAGGTAAACTAGGGTTGCGCGCGGTGTTCTAGCACGCAAGTCGTATTCCAGACAAAGGTTGTGTACCAAGCAACATTTTTCACGTCCAAACAGGACATATACCAAGTTGGATTTATTCCAAAGCAGACATATACCGAGGCACCACTGTATATATTTTTGAAAATTTGAAACATGTGGCTCAGTGTCGACCAGCTATTGGATTCTGTTTTGGAGGCCTTGCATCAATTTAGCCATTTCATGTACTGCCGTCATAACACCTCTGACTTGTTTCAGAGTATCTTCATAAACTGAGAATATTTTTAATAAAAGAAAAATATAACAAAATGCAAGAGGAAAGCAAAAGAAAAAGATTTGCCTAAAAAGGCAATCCACAACAACCGGCAATTTTGCAAGTAATTGAAAATCAGGAAAAGAAAAACCAAGAAACAAGACATAAATCAAGGAACATCAATACTCACACGTAAAGTCAATGAACCACCGCTGGATGCTTTCCCTAATCGACACACAACAGCAGTGATGTCAGCGTGGCCCCGCCTCCTGTGGTTCCACCCAGAAAGTACACAGTAGGCCGGCACATTTAAGGAGATGGCTCATAACTATTGCATAATTAATGTGTAAAGAGTTTGTTCTCCGTGAAAATATTGGTAGTCCTCGACATTACACTAAAATGATGAGTCATCTACGGAAAAACACCAGGAAAAAAAATTCTGTAGTGGAACATCCAAAACTGGATTTTGCATGGTGACAGCGTACCAGCACACATTGTGTTGTCAAAGAGTTTTTGATCAAAACCAATATGGCTGTTGCTTCACACCACCAGATCTCACTCCCTATGACATTGTTTTGCTTTTAAAATTAAAATGGAGACTGAAGGGAAGAACATTTGCTATCGTGGAAGAAGTCCAGGAAAAAATACAGGAGGCTCTAGAGATGGTAACAGAAGATGAGTACAGTAATCCCTCGCTATATCGTGCTTGGACTTTCGCGGCTTCACTCTATCGCGGATTTTATATGTAAGCATATCTAAATATATAACGCGTATTTTTCGCTGCTTCACGGGTTTCTGCGGACAATGGGTATTTCTACTTCTGGTACGTGCTTCCTCAGTTAGTTTGCCCAGTTGATTTCATACAAGGGACGCTATTGGCAAATGGCTGAGAAGCTACACAATCAGAGCACGTGGTTAAGTTCCTGTGTGCTGATTGGCTCAGTGAATGGATTGAAAACTGCCGGAAGAAGAACAACGGCGGTGCTACACAGTCGCCTGAAGAGGCTCCTTTAGAAGAGCTGTAATGCTCTCCTTTGTTGTGCAGTAAAATTAAACTCATCGTTATCAGACAAGTCGTCGTGTCATTGTTGGTGAGTAACCACAATTAATTTTCTACGTACAGTACTTAGTACATGTACGTACGTTTAATGTCACTGTACACACATTTTACTGTATACAGTTTTTCTTGCATTGTACGTATGTATTGCTGGTGGCCTGTCTGTTGTAATGGCTGTAACATATGTGATATCGGAGACGCTCGATATCTTTAAAATAATATTTAGGTTTTACTGTATATAAACAGTGTGTTTACATACATAATTTCAATGAATCTTACCTAATATCTAATAGAATACAAAGGGTTTATGCTGTATAACTGTGCGGGAAATGTTTATAATAGTGTGGGAGAGTTTATAAGGGCTTAAAATATATAAAAATAACCATATGAACATATTGATTTTCACCTTTCGCGGGGGGTTCTGGAACGCAACCCCCACGATCGAGGAGGGTGTTACTGTACCGGAAATGTTCTCTTGAAGCACTGAGACAAGTGGATTGTATCTCAAGGAGATCATTTTGAAGGTGACTAAAAGGTAATTGTCGTACTCTTTATAAAAATGCTTTTTAAAAAAAAAAAAATTCCAGGCATTTTTGCACCCTGTATATGATGGCAGGTATGTCAATCAGGCCACCAATCCAGAAATGAATGACAGACCATCGACCCAGTTAGCCTGTCCATCCATCCATCATGTTGCTCTCTCATTTCTCATATCTGCCCTTTCTCACCCCCAAACATTAACATTTCCCTGTAACCCTTTTCACATTTCCTCTGTCTTTTTCTGTTTCCACTCATTGGATTCCCTCTTCTGGACAAGTTTTTCATCCTATCACCTTTATTGTTCTTGGGTGGCCCGTGGAGGAGATGGACACACTATCTCTGTTGCATTACAAGACCCAATATCCTGGGTTCAAATTCTAGCCTGTTCAATGTGTGTCAGATCTTTATGTTCTCCCAATGTCTATGTCAGTTGTCCCCCATAAACACATCCATGGTAGAGTAATGGTGACTGGTGGACTAGCTTCTTTGCTTCCTTGCCTTGAGTCTAACGCTACAAGCCCAGTACTGGATTAAGTGGGTTCGATGATGGGTGACAAATGAGGGCCAGCGAATGGGCACCCTCTGTGAAAACAAATGGAAATCCTCAAGAATGCCTTGTGGAGAGAGAGCTCAGCTGATGAAAGTGAAATCTAAGAAATCAACACGTTTGAGATGCTGCTGGTGTTAGCAGTAGGACAAGGAGCTCCTGCATGGCGATCTCTTCATGGTATTGCATGTGCGTAAGGTTAAGCATCGTGTCAAGTCTGCAGTGTAGACCTCATTAAAAGTTTAAATGTGCTCTTAACAGCGGTCTTCATTAACCAAGCCATTCTCGGCAGCTTGACCAGGTCAGAAAATGTAGAAAATAAGGGTCCTATTGTGATGCTTCTCACCTACGGATATAAAGAAGGCCTTTAACAAGGCCTCCTGGTCGCTCCTGTTTTTGATCTCAGTTGTGAGAATACAAGAAAGAAAGGAAGGCTTTACTTACGAGCTAATGAGTCTGACGAGGCTGAGCGGAGGTCTTGTGGAAATCTAATTAGAAAACTATGCTGAAAAGAATACCTCAACCAAAAACATCATATTTATTATGTGATATTAACTCCATGTACTTTGTAGTGACGGTGTAGAAAAAAAAAAATTATTTCATGTTTTCATGCAGAACGGAGATTACATACGGTAGTTTCTGATATAACAAGGGGGGCTACGGTGAACAACTCTGGACAACAGCAACCAAGTCCATGAAAAAATTTCACGTCTCACGTCATCCGCATGTCAAGTCATCCAGTCGTATGTCACAATGTAAGTAAGAAAATCTTGTGAGATTACACAAGCGTCACCCCTTGGATGGTCTCATACTTCCTTATTATACAACATTCAGTCCCGGTGGATTTAATTTGGATTTTTTAACACGGATTAACAGAAAAAGACTAACGTCAAAGTGAAAACAAATCTCTTCAAAGTGGGTGTAAATTAATCACAAAATATAAAGCACAAGTTTGTGTTTACATTTTCTAAACGCTGTAGCTATCCGCCTATCTCGGTAGACTGGAGACACTTTCACTTTTTAAACGTGTTGTTTTGGAAACTTGACATCGCATTTTAAATATAATTTTTATTTCTGGGGCATCCGTCTCTGGAAAAAATGAAAAGGAACAACTAAACTACATAATAAGATAGGCAAGACATTAAGCGCTGATTGACGCTTTGTGAATGTTGAACGTTCTTCTTCCTAGCAGACAGAGAGGGGAATTTGCTTATCGTTTTGAAGAATTTCAAGAAATGTGGAGAATTCATGAGGTTTGTTATGTTCTGCTGAAGATGAATATTTGTATTTCAAATGGCAAAGCCTGTGTGGAAAAAACACACATAAAAAAAAAATACAGCTTGTCAGTTATTTAATTGTAAATAAACATTTTTTAAATCTATCTACTATATAGTGCCTTTCATATCTATCTATGAAAAGTTATAGGGGGCCATAACAAGCTAAAATCTATCAGAATGTCTATGAGAGGGCAACAAGAGCCAGAAATACGAACTCAAAGACACCCAAAATACGGACACATCAGTCAATTATATAGTGCCCTCCATGTCTGCCTGTCATACACTCATCTGTTGCTTTATGTACCTGCCTTTTATATAGTGCCTCACACTGCCCTCTCCATGTAAGGTCCTTAGTGGTGGATTTAGAATCTATTTTATAGCGCCTTTCATATCTACAGTTAGGTCCATAAATATTTGGAGAAAGACAACTTTTTTCTCATTTTGGTTCTGCACATTACCACAATGAATTTTAAATGAAACACCTCAGATGCAGTTGAAGTGTAAACTTTCGGCTTTAATTCAGAGGGTTGAACAAAACGATTGCATAAAAATGTGAGGCAACTAAAGCATTTTTTGAACACAATCCCTTCCTTTCAGGGGCTCAAAAGTAATTGGACAAATTAAATAACTGGAAATAAAATGTTCATTTCTAATACTTGGTTGAAAACCCTTTGCTGGCAATGCCAGCCTGAAGTCTTGAACTCATGGACATCACCAGATGCTGGGTTTCCTCCTTTTTAATGCTCTGCCAGGCCTTTACTGCAGCGGCATTCAGTTGCTGTTTGTTTCGAAGTTTAGTCTTCAACAAGTGAAATGCCTGCTCAATTGGGTTAAGATCAGGTGACTGACTTGGCCATTCAAGAATTTTCCACTTCTTTGCTTTAATAAACTCCTGGGTTGCTTTGGCTGTATGTTTTGGGTCATTGTCCATCTGTATCGTGAAACGCCGCCCAATCAATTTGACTGCATTTAGCTGGATTTGAGCAGACAGTATGTCTCTGAACACCTCAGAATTCATTCGGCCTCTTCTGTCCTTTGTCACATCATCAATAAACACTAGTGTCCCAGTGCCACTGGCAGCCATGCACGCCCAAGCCATCACATTGCCTGACTCCACTGTGTTTTACAGATGGTGTGGTATGCTTTAGATGATGAGCTGTTCCACGCCTTCTCCATACTTTTTTCTTGCCATCATTCTGGTAGAGGTTGATCTTGGTTTCATCTGTCCAAAGAATGTTTTTCCAGAACTGTGCTGGCTTTTTTAGATGTTCTTTATTAAAGTCCAATCTAGCCTTTCTATTCTTGAGGCTTATGAGTGGCTTGCATCTTGCAGTCCACCCTCTGTATTTACTTTCATGCAGTCTTCTCTTTATGGTAGACTTGAATATCGATACGCCTACCAAGCCCTGGAGAGTGTTGTTCACTTGGTTGGCTGTTGTGAAGGGGTTTCTCTTCATTCTGCGATCATCCACCACTGTTGTCTTCCGTGGACGTCCAGGTCTTTTTGCATTGCCGAGTTCACCAGTGCTTGCTTGCTTTCTTTCTCAGGATGTACCAAACTGGAGATTTTGCCACTCGTAATATTGTAGCAATTTCTCGGATGTTTTTTTCTGTTTTCACAGCTTAAGGATGGCTTCTTTCACCTGCATGGAGAGCTCCTTTGACCGAATGTTGTCTGTTCACAGCAAAATCTTCCACATGCAAGCACCACACCTCAGATCAACTCCAGGCCTTTTATCTGCTGAATTGATAATGACATAACAACGGACTTGACCACACCTGCCCATGAAATAGCCTTTGAGTCAATTGTCCAATTACTTTTGAGCCCCTAAAATGAAGGGATTGTGTTAAAAATGCTTTAGTTGCCTCACATTTTTATGCAATCGTTTTGTTCAACCCACTGAATTAAAGCTGAAAGTCTGCACTTCAACTGCATCTGAGTCGTTTCATTTAAAATTCATTGTGGTAATGTGCAGAACCAAAATTAGGAAAAGGTTGTCTCTGTCCAAATATTTATGGACCTAACTGTATCTTTCCATAAACTGGTTACAGTCAGATGTAAAATCTATTTTTTCTCTAGCATTTTTCTTATTTCTCTATGGTTTAAGCTGGCTAGTGGTGGCCTTTCCAATCTATTGTCACAGATGGCTGGGGTTCTTAGAAGGACTGGAAGGTGACCTTTATGTCTTCCGGGTCATGAGGGGGAAACCGCCCTGGATCAGGAGAGGACCACGGGAGAGGAGGAGAAACATTCCAACTCATTGGGACCCGTGACCACCGCCAGGGGGCGCCTTAAGCCTCAGGGAACCCAGGAAACAATTACTTCCTCCACACCCGGCAAGATGGCGGATGAGTCTTCCGGGAACGCCCGGAGTGCTTCCGGTGCAAAGGGCAGCACTTCCGCCACACCAGGAAGTGCTGCCAGAAGGACGTCATCAGCCACCTGGAGCACATCCGGGCGGGAATAAAAGGGGCCGCCTTCCTACAGTAGGGGAGCTGGAGTCGGGAGCTCCCATAAGGAGAGGAAAGGCAGCCACGGACATTGATAAAGCCCGGAGAAGAGGTGATTGGTGCTGAGTGCACTGTGTTTGTGCTTGGGACTGTAATCCTGTGTTTAATTCTGTTTAATAAACGTGTGCATTTTTATAAAGATGTGGTTTCCGACTGGTGGTGTCCGAGCGAGTCTCACACTATCTATCTATTATATACTGAAATTCCTATTCACTGTTCTTTCTGTCACACCCATCTATAACTCACACCTATCTATATTTTTTTATAAAGAGCTTTTCACACCGGTCTCTTCATTGTATGGTGTTTTTCACATCTGTTTCCATTATGACAAGCATTCCTTCTTGAATTATCAATTATATAGTGCCTTTCTTATCTATCTATCATATAGTGCTTTAAACGTCTATTTATCCATCCATTTATCTATCAGTCATATTGAGCTTTTCCTTTCTATCTACTGTATTTATCTATTAATACATAAAGCTTTTCTATTTTTTTTATATAGAACATTTCACATATTTTATATATATCTATTGTCACACACGTGTCCATGGGAGGCAGTCGATGGTTTAGCTAAAGAGAATGATAAGCCAGGACTGGGGTTAACGATGACCACTAATGCCCATTTTTTTTTTCCTCTGCAGACCCTTAAAAGAAAAGTCCTCCTGATACCCTCACTTCAGCCTCCAGTACTGACCTCACGTCCATCTCCTTCCCTAAAAACACGCCTCTTCCTGCCATCCCTCTATAAAGCGGACATACAGTGCAGTTCAGTTGTGGATTCAGTCTATTAAGATTACTCGTCGTGTTGTTTTCTTAATCAAAATATTCAAGTATACAGGATGGCTATCTGTATTTAGCTCATTATTACACATTTTATAAATATATTGTAAATGCATGAATAGATGGAGTGGGATCCTAACTGGGACAGGGAGGAAAATCTTACCCAGCCAGGAGGTCATAATTGATGGAGTACATGATTGGAGGTGCACTCCGACCGGGATGACTATAGGTTCCTATCCCAGTTGGGACAATCATATAATGGATGGAAGAGGGCAGACTGACTATTAGAGCGAAAGTTGGCAGTGTTACTCTGGCATAGCCCCACTTCAGACTCCAGCAGGGTTTCGAGGGACCTGTAGATGAGAAGGGCAACCCTGTTGGGATCCCTGAGTGTCGCCAGAGGGTGCTGCAAGTAGATGGTTGCCCTACTTTGGAAGAAGCTTCTGCATGACCCTGAAGTGCTTCCATCATGTCGTGACATCAGAAGTACTCCTGGGTCCAACATAAAAGGAGCCATCCCATCTCAGTGAGAGAGTCAGAGTCGGGAGGCAGAGAGTGACACTCAAAGGAGGAGTGGAAGGAGAGAAAAGAGACACTTGATTTGATTATAATTGTGGCTGGTCATTACTGCACATTTGGTGACTTATTTATGATAAAAAAAACTTTATTTGAACCTGGGACTCTGTGGAGTACTCTTGTGTCTTGAGGTTTGGGGTCTGCAGCGTACACTTGTAGTCACAATATCTGTCTATATATATATATATATATACACACCTGCGGTGGGTTGGCACCCTGCCCGGAATTGGTTCCTGCCTTGTGCCCTGTGTTGGCTGGGATTGGCTCCAGCAGACCCACGTGACCCTGTGTTCGGATTCAATGGGTTGGAAAATGGATGGATGGATATATACACACACACATACACACAAGGTAGAGCGACGGGCGCTGAGCAGACTCCTGTCACTCATGGAGAATCCACTGCATCCACTGAACAGGATCTGCCATGCAAAGTGCTTTTTGTTTTGACCAAATAAGTCAATTTTTGTCTCATCAGTCCAAAGCACTTTGTTCCAAAATAAATCTGGCTTGTCTAAATGAACATTCGCATACAACAAGCGACTCTATTTGTGGCGTGAGTGCAGAAAGGGCTTCTTTCTCATCACCCTGCCATACAGATGTTCTTTGTGCAAATTGCGCTGAATTGTAGAACGATGTACAGATACACCATCAGCAGCAAGATGTTCTTGCAGGTCTTTGGAGGTGATCTGTGGGTTGTCTGTAACCATTCTCACAATCCTGCTCATATGCCGCTCCTGTATTTGTCTTGGCCTGCCAGACCAGCTGGGTTTAACAGCAACTGTGCCTGTGGCCTTCCATTTCCTGATTCCATTCCTTACAGTTGAAACTGACAGTTTAAACTTCTGAGATGGCTTTTTGTAGCCTTCATCTAAACCATGAGACTGAACAATCTTTGTTTTCAGATCTTTGGAGAGTTGCGTTGAGGATCCCATGCTGTCTGTCACTCTTCAGAGGAGAGTCAAAGGGAAGGAAGCACAACTTGCAATTGACCACCTTAAATGCCTTTTACCACTCATGATTAGACACCCCTGTCTATGACGTTCAAGGCTTAACAAGCTCATCCAACTAATTTGGTGTTGCAGGTAATCAGAATTTAGCAGTGACATGCATTCAAATCAATTATTATGCAGGCTGAGAAGGGTTCCCAAACTTTTTCATATGACTGTATATATACACACATATACATACAGTATATATACATCTATACTAATAAAAGGCAAAGCCCTCACTCACTCACTCACTCACTCACTCATCACTAATTCTCCAACTTCCCGTGTAGGTAGAAGGCTGAAATTTGGCAGGCTCATTCCTTACAGCTTCCTTACAAAAGTTAAGCATGTTTCATTTCGAAATTCTACACGTAACGGTCATAACGGTTGATAACGGTCGACAACGTCCGCCATGTTGAACTTTCTTATTTATGGCCCCATCTTCACGAAATTTGGTAGGCGGCTTCCCTGCGCTAACCGAAACCGATGTACTTACTTATTTCGATGGTATGACGCCACTGTCGGCCGCCATATTGAACTTTCCAACGTCACCAATTTTCCAACTTCCCGTGTAGGTAGAAGAATGACCCCGTCTTCACGAAATTTGGTAGGCGGCTTCCCTGCACTAACTAAAACCGATGTACGTACTTATTTCGGTGGTATGACGCCACTGTCGGCCGCCATATTGAATTTTACAAACGTCACAAATTCTCCACCTTCCCGTGTAGGTAGAAGGCTGAAATTTGGCAGGCTCATTCCTTACAGCTTACTTACAAAAGTTTAGCAGGTTTCATTTAGAAATTCTACGCGTAACGGTCATAACGGTCAACAACGTCCGCCATGTTGAACTTTATTTACAGCCCCATCTTCACGAAATTTGGTAGGTGGCTTCCCTGAGCTAACAGAAACCAATGTACGTACTTATTTCGGTGGTATGACGCCACTGTCAGCCGCCATATTGAACTTTCCAACGTCACTAATTCTCCAACTTCCCGTGTAGGTAGAAGGCTGAAATTTGGCAGGCTTATTCTTTACAGCTTACTTACAAAAGTTAAGCAGGTTTCATTTTGAAATTTTACGCGTAATGGTCATAATGGTCAACAACGTCCGCCATGTTGAACTTTCTTATTTATGGCCCGATCTTCTCAAAATTTTATAGGCGGCTTCCCTGCACTAACCGAAACCAATGTACGTACTTATTTCAGTGGTATGATGCCACTGTCGGCCACCATATTGAACTTTTCAACAGTCTTTGTTACTTATGGGCCCAACTTCAAGAAATTTGGTGCATGGGTTCCCAACGCTAACTGAATCCTACTTACGTACATATATACGTCCATAGCCTGCAGCTCAGTCACTGTGTGAGGTGGCATTGGGTCCCCCATCCCAACGCCTCCCACATTGTTGGCTGCCTGCCTATATAAGACCGTCCGTCGCTCCGGTCTCTACATTCCCTTCCTTGCTTCGCCACGGGATTCACGTCTCCCTACTGATAACTACAGCCTTTTTGTTTAATCCATGGCTTCTCCGCTGTTTTATTGTTTGTTTATTACAATTATAGTTATTGTATAGGTATTTTAGACTTACTTTACATTGCTCAGGTACCCATTTCCTTTATCATTCCAACCCCCATTACCATGTCTATCGAGGTGATCACTATCGATCAAAGAACTGTCACTTACTGAGTGGTTTCCATGCCCGGAGATGGCACCTACCTTTTCCATTCTCTTTGTTACATATTGCACTGCCATATCAGGCTCACTCTTGATATTCGGAGGAACATTGTGTCTTATGTATTGAATGACTGGGACAGGTTCAAGGTGTGGACTGATGATGGTACAGGAGATAATTATACTACACAGGAGCACTAGAAGAGTGAAATGCTTAAGCCCTTCACCTATGGTTTTGCATGTGAGTTGATGGCTGCCGCTGAATTGTTCGGTTGTCGCTTTCAAGTGTACCGAAATGGCCAAATATTTTACACCTTTTGACAACCGCCAATGCCTCTTAAACATCTTAGATTCACAGGTGACGATTTCAGCAGTGGATACTTTGATGTTTATGAGTGTTTAAACTCTCAAAAGCTGGATGTGATTTTATCGATGAAACCGGTTGTATGCTTACAATGCTTGACAGATGCCGAATGTCACTTCAACACAACAAATCCTGCAAATACTATCGTAATTGAAACAAACCATGAAACTCAAACCGATTATGACAGCAGCAATCCAAGCTGTGAGATTTGAGACAAGATTACTGTTCACATGGCCAATTGTAAGTTACATGCTCAAGAGTAAGCTCAGCGCACAGCTTGGTCATGTTACAACCGAAGGGCCGAACTGACAACATGGTATACAAAGAGATCCTTAACAAATAATTATTGGCATATTTTCCCTCAGTTTAAAAAGGTTAAATTATCTTCTTAATAAAAATTTTAAGGCAGTACTTCGCCGCTGCAAAGCGCGGGTATTTTGCTATATATATATATATATGCCAGCAACACTCATGACAATGACAAAACAATTACATTGTCAATCATGTTACGTTATTATTAAAATGTTTCCTTTTCTTTTTACTTCTCCGCTGCCAAGCGCGGGTATTTTGCGATATATATATATGTGTATGTATATATAGAGATATAGAGATAGATAGATATGACAACAACACTCATATCAATGACAAAACAATTACATTAATAATCAAGTTACGTTATTTTTTAAATTTTTCCTTTTCTTTTTCATAACTTCTTTAACACAGTACTTCTCCGCTGCGAAGCGCGGGTATTCTGCTAGTATGTACATATTTGGACCAACCACACGTGTTACCTGGTTGGTGACCACCCAAATAATCCTATTGTGATTCAGACCTATGAACGTAATACTCCAATCTTCACCCTGTAAAGTGAGCAAACCAGTCGACGTGGAGCAACATATGAGGTTTTGCCTCAGGCACTGACATCCTGGTTCGATTTCTGTAAGAGGAAGCTAAGATATGTACACCTGATGAGCCCCATTTAGAGTGAAACACGTGTTGTATACTCTGTATATTTTGACAGGTACTGTATCACATATCTACTGTATATATCTATGTTTCTCTCATATATACATCTATACTAATAAAAGGCAAAGCCCTCACTGACTCACTCACTCACTCACTGACTCACTGACTGACTGACTGACTGACTGACTGACTCATCACTAATTCTCCAACTTCCCGTGTAGGTAGAAGGCTGAAATTTGGCAGGCTTATTCCTTACAGCTTCCTTACAAAAGTTGGGCAGGTTTCATTTCGAAATTCTACGCGTAATGGTCATAACTGGAAGCTGTTTTTCTCCATTTACTGTAATGGAGATGAGCTTGAAACCCGTGGGGGCGGAGTTTCGTGTGACATCATCACGCCTCCCACGTAATAACGCAGTACGTAGAAAACCAGGAAGAGGCCCAAAAAGCGCTGAAGAAAACATGCATTATATAATTGAGAAGGCAGCGAAACAATAAGAAGCGAGCGAGTGACATATACAACCATATTCATGAGTTCTGCTACTTCGGAAACAAAGCACGATGTAAACCTAAACTTTAAATTAAGTTCATAGACAGGCTGCCGCTGGCGTTTGTAATTTAGTGCCTGCCCATATAAGGCCGTCCGTCAGCGGCAATCCAATAGCAAACTGCCACGGGTAAATATTCACGGGTGAAGGACTGTGCTTATGCAGAGGAAGATGAGATGGTCAGGGTGGTGTTTGGCACAAACTCAGCGAAACTGCGAGAGAAAATTTTAAGTGCCGGGACTTCGGTAACATTAGATACAGCCATGGACATAGCACGACATGGCACCAGCACAGCTGGGAAACTTCGATGCATGTACACCGAGCGGCTCACGTGAACTGACGCAGTGCACAGACAAAAAGCAACAGTTCCAAAGAGCGCTGAACAAAAAACGAATTACACAATTGAAAAGGCAGCAAAAAAATATGAAGCGTCTGATACATACAAGCATATTATTCATAACTGCAGCTACTGCAGAAACAAAGCACACGGTGGAAAAAGTGAATGTCTCACTAAAGGAAGACAGTGTTAAAAAAAAACCCGTACATGCAGTGTGTCAGGTCTCAGATAAAGAAGAAGACGAGCTGTTTATTGATGCAGTAAGAAACGAATCGATGAATGAAACCTGTCATCTTTACAACGATTGACAAACACGGAATGTAACTTGAACACAACACATCCTACAAATACGAACCTGATTGAAAGAAATAATGATAATCAAATCCTTGATGACAGCAACACTCTGTAAAACTCACAAAACAATTACTGTATATTGACAGTCATGTTACGTTATTTTTAAAATGTTCCCTTTTCTTTTTCATAGCTTCTTTAACACACTACGTCTCCGCTGCGATACGCGGGTATATATATATGTATATATATACCCCGATCTACATACTCGAATAATGAATACTTTATTCGCCATCAATGATTGTTTTGGTAAAGCCATACTCAGTGTATTCATTAGATGAATGGTAAAAAAGTAAGAGCGAGGGGAGGATGACTTATTGATGCATGCAGGCAAAACCACAATAGCACGCGGGCTCGATGTACGAAAAAATATATCTTTTCAAGTTCTATTTAGTCCATATGTGTCAAACTCAAGGGCCACGGGCCACATCCGGCCCGGCGTGTAATTATATCCGGCCCGCGAGATCATTTTATATACTGTATTATTGTTATTAATGGCCCGGGTATATGAAGCGCTGGTAACACAATAAACTACAGATCCCATAATGCAGCGCTTCAGCTGCCTTGCCGAACACTTACCGCGTTAATCAAGTCTAGCTT
>JANRMT010062816.1:6169945-6202445 GCA_026402145.1 Polypterus bichir lapradei | reverse complement strand
TTAATGTTAATATTTAATTTGCACTTTTACAAAGTACAGTTACATTCTTACAGGTGTGAACATCACGCCACTCACAGCCGCTCTTGGGCATTGACATCATCAGACATCTGGCGTTGGCCTATGGGAGGCAGGCACAGCATGTTTATGAAACTTGCACGTGAAAAAGAATTGCATGACTCATTCTTGGGTAATGATTCAGTGATTCAATTTGTACATCAAATGAACAAGAATCATGTGACTCATTCACGAATCAAATGAGCGAGAATCATGTGACTCGTTCTCAGGTAATGAGTCAATGGTTCAATTTGCAAATGAAATGAACAAGAATCGTGGGACTCATTTGTGAATAAAATTAATGAGAATCATGTGACTCATTCTTGGGTAATGAGTTGGTGGTTCAATTTAAAAATCAAATGAACAAGAATCGTGTGACTCGTTCACAAATTAAACAAATGAGACTACATTTATGTGACTTGTTCTCAGTTAGTAACTAAGAATTTAAGTTTGGGAATCAAATGAACATGAATCGTGTAACTAGTTTGCTAAACAAATGAATGAGAATCATGTGACTCGTTCACAAATCAAATGAGCGAGAATTGTGTGAATCACTCTCGGGTAATGAGTCAATGGTTCAATTCGCAAAACATATGAATCGTGGGACTCATTTGTGAATAAAATGAATGAGAGTCACGTGACTCATTCACAAATGAAACGAATGAGAATTATGTGACCTGTTCTCGGGTAATGATTTAGTGGTTCAATTCATGAATCAAAAGAATGAGAATTGTGTGCCTCATTCGTGAATCAAATGAACAAGCATCATGTGACTCATTCTTGGCTAATGAGTTGGTGGTTCAACTTACAAATCAAATGAACAAGAATCGTGGGACTCATTCACAAATCAAATGAATGAGAATTATGGGACTTCGTTCTTAGGTAACCATTCACTGGTTCAATTCATGAATCAAATGAACAAGAGTCACATGACTAGTTTCCACATCAGATGAACAAGAATTTTGTAAGTTGTTTGTGAATCAAGTGAACGAGAATTGTTCAACTCATTCTCAGGTAATGATTCAGTTATTCAATTCCCGAATCAAATGAATGGGAATCGTATGACTCTTGCACAAATTAAACAAATGAAGACTTTGTTCTCAGTTAATAACTCAGATATTCAATTTGTGAGTAAAATGAACATGAATCGTGTAACTAGTTTGCTAAACAAATGAACAAGAATCATTTGACTTGTTAATTAATCCAATGAACAAGAATTGTGTGGCTCATTCTCAGGTAATGATTCAGTACTTCAATTCTCAAATTAAATGAACAAGAATCATGTGACTTCTTTGTGAATCAAAGGAGTTAGAATTGTGTGACTCACTCTCGGATGATGACTCAGGACTTCACTTTGCAAATCAAATGAATGAGAATCATGGGACTCTTTCTGTGAATGAAATGAATGAGAATCGTGTGACTTGTTTGTGAATCAAAGGAACGAGAATCGTGTGACTCATTCTCGGGAAATGATTCAGTGTTACAATTTGTAAATCAAATGAAGGAGAATCACATGACTCACAAAACAAACGAATGAGAATCATGGGGCTCGTTCTCGGGTAATGATTCAGGTCGCACTCAAAAGAATTAGTGAATGTTGCATGTTCAGTGCACTGTAAAAATGAATGAGAATCATGGGACTCTTTCTGCGAATGAAATGAATGAGAATCATGTGACTCGTTTGTGAATCAAAGGAACGAGAATCGTATGACTCACTCTCGGATGATGATCCAGGACTTCAATTTGCAAATCAAATGAATGAGAATCATGGGACTCTTTCTGCGAGTGAAATGAACAAGAATCGTGTGACTCATTCTCGGGAAATGATTCAGTGTTTCAATTTATAAATCAAATGAATGAGAATCACATGACTCACAAACCAAACAAATGAGAATCGTGAGGCTCGTTCTCGGGTAATAATTCAGGTCGAACTCAAAAGAATTGGAGAATGTTGCGTGTTCGGTGCACTGTAAAAACTGTGTGCTAAAGTAAACTTGAAAGCACATAATTGTTAGGAACTAGAGTAATATGTTTATAAGATTCACTGCTGTATGACTCATTTGTTAAGTGTGCAAAAGGACATAAACATATCAGTTAAGTATTATTTTTAAAATGTCTGTTTAAATTGATTCCAGTAATGAACTTTATATACAGCAAACAATGAAAACATTGTGAAAGAGAAAATAACTGCTTGCAAGCTACTTAGGGCTAATAGCTGACAAAGTCATTTTGCTCCAACGGCAGGTTATTCATAGAGGTGTCTGTTATAAGGCAGGGTGCAGTAAGCTGACCAAGGAAAATTTCCAGTTTCTTTAGGAAAGCATCTATTTGTCACAGGAAAGATGACCTTTCCTTCTTTAGGGTCTATCTGAGAAGTGAAAAAAAAATAAGAACAGATGGCCCATTAGCACAATAAAATAAAATGCTTAAGTAAACAATATTATGCTTTTTGATTAAGTAAGGGGAAGGTGGAGGAAGAAGAAATTATAAAAAGCCAATCAAAAAATGCAACTTTGCTCTTCTGCCTTGCAACGTAGAATCCAGGTACTCATCTGTGACTGAATAAAGACTGATTGGTTGAACTTGTCCTGTTTTCCTCGTGGGGTTTTCTTCCACAACATTCCAATATAAATGTGCTCTTATATTGATTGTACTTGTATGATGAACGAGAGAATCATCAGTGCCAGAGTTCTCGTTCACCAATATGGCTGTAACAAAAAAAGAATCATAAGTGAAGTGAACGAGAATCATGGACCAGATGGGCGGTACTTGCAGACATGTACGCTAACGAGGCTGACACCATCATGCACGCATTTTTCAGAGTTCCCGTTAAGCTCTACAGAATTGATTCTTTCTCCCATGATTCACTAAAACAAGTCGTTCATAATGAACAAATCCTTAGTGAGTCGTCCCTCATTAGCTGGAATGGGACCCGCCGTCTAGTGGCTAAGACAGTAAACTACAGGGGTGTTACAGCTGCGTGGCACGGTCACTCATTTCCCAGCCCAGTCACCGCCTGTGGAGGTTGTGTATTTGTTTCTTATATAGTACACCATTGACTTCCTCCTCTTAGTGTAGGTTGACCAACAACTCTAAACTGGTCTCCAGTGTGAGTTTGGCCGAGTGTGTGACCTACGATGGGCTGCCACTTCAACCACCATTGCTGCCTGAATACTTCAACTGCCTGTGACCCTGAACTGGATAAGTGGAGTACAAAATGAACGAATGGGTGCCTCCTACCAGACAACTCATTATGGGTGGACCTGTGCTCCTCCTATCAGACTACAGGACCTATCACTGTTTTGAATAAAAAATGCCTACTTGTAGTTTCACAAAGTGACCCCTTAGCTGCTGCGCCCAGTAGAGACATCCCACCCCAAGGAGGAGGAAACAGGATCAGGAGAACATTGGGAGTCAAAAGTAGCCTAAGGTCAATACAGAAAAGCCCAAATCCAATCGTCAAAGGCCAAATCAGAACCGATGACCCCTCCTGGCAGCACTGATGCCGATTCTTCTGTGTAGAAAGAGGAGCTCAGCCTCGCAGATGGTAGAGGAGGGTCCGTCTGTGAATACAAAGCTGCTGCAATTACACCAATCATAAAAGACAAATGAAGAGATAAATTCCATGTGGACGCTCCGCAGTTTCTGTACATCCCTGATGGCCTCCCTGAGATGCTGACTGGACAGCCTGCTTATCAATTTACAGAGGTTCAGGGTGACTGGGAAATAAGCACTCATCTTCTACCAAGGAATTGCTGTGCCACTCCATCCATCAGAGTACCAATTGTAGGAATATTTAAAAGAAAAAATGGCTTGTTTGTATGTCACGTCTCTACCAACAGTAAAGAAAACCTGGAGAACATCAACATTTGTGACCAGTAGAGGGAGCCACTTAAACTTGTAAAACCCACTCAGGTACATTTTTGTGGCAATTAGAAGTTTTTAGGGGGTCCTTATTGTCACATGTGAAATTCTCACCTGTATGTGCTATGACCTGAATCATCTCAGCACTTGGTGGCACCATGAGAAGCGAGTGACCTCTGAACTTCTGTCTTTCTTACCTGAAAAATCTCAAAATGTGGACTGCTGTTTGAAGGTTTGAGGTCAACCAGAAAATGTCATGTTATTGATTGAAATTTCAACTTTCTATTATCAAGACACCATTAAAGGGATTTAAAAATATAGTCAAGGCATTTCTAGCGTGTACACAGGACGTGACAGACTTTGAATTTATTATTCACATAGGACTGCAAAGCCCCATTTTCAGCAGCCATCCCTTCCGTGTCCTAATGGTCAACTTCCTTCACTTATCCTTCATTAGTCCTTTTGAAACGCTAATTGGTTATTAGAGAAACCTTTGCAAGTGCATTAGCACCACTGAAACTGGTTATTCTGTTCACTTGGGTTACTCCTAAAGTTCTGTTCTGGGTTCCAAAATGGCCAATATGAAGCAGCTTTCTCAAGAAACATGTCAGTCTGAGGTCCATTTGAAGAATGACGGATATTCCACAATGACAGACTGCCAAAAAACTGAAGATTTCACACAAAGGTGTCTTGTTACTGTCTTCAGAGACGATGGCCAACTGGATCGGACCAGGATAGAAGAAAAAGGAGAAGGCCGAGATGGACAACTGCATAAGCAGAGTGTGTAGTGTGAGACTCAAACGCCTTACAGGCCCTCAGTTGGCTTCTTCACTAAATACACACCAACTAGTCATGCTGTCTGCAACGGTGAAAAGACGACTCCGGGATGCTGACCCTAATCCACTTTCCTAGTCATCTTCTGTCTAGTAGTTGGGTTCTTCTGTTTTAACCTTTTCTTTTCATTTGCCAGTTTCACATATGAATTTTCATTGAAAACTCTGCCTTGGAGACCAGCATCCCAGTCAGTGGGGTCTTCTTTGGCTTCTGGAGTGAGCCCCTACAGTCCATAGTTTGTCAAAGAAAAGAATGGGTTGGGTGGGCTTATCTCGTTGATCCATCTTCTGAAAGAGCAAAGTTCAAAATGAGGGTTCAGAGAAGTCGCTGCACATCCCAATCAGGATGGAATCTTGGAACCGGGGAGAGGGGAATCACCCCATAGCAGGGGCACACACACACACACACATGCTAAACACTGTTTCAAAGTGTGCTAACGACTGTGTAATTGCTCAAGGTAGATCTCCACTCCCTGCTCAATCAGCCCTTTCAGCACAAGCCGATAGGATTAAAAGACGCAATAATATAAGATTTTGCTTATGACTAATTAATCCTGTCGACACTGCGGTTGTGGGAGATTAATGGCATCATTCGCTGCGTTGTGCCATTAAACGCGAGGCTCGTTAAGTAACATTAACTTTGTTACGAGCCATATGGAATCACGAGATCACAACATAATTAATCGCACCTCGGCGAACTGCCACCGCTGCTGTTTTTTAAAACTATGGGCACCCCGGGAGAACACAACAAGATGACACAATGGTAGCTGCTGTCTGTTTTAGATGATACAAGCGAACAACGAGAACACGGTGGGGCCCCTGGGACCCTTGTGGGAGAGATGGCGGTTGCTCTCTATGACTGGCGCAGTGCGGAGCTGCAGGTTGAATGCGGGTCTCTGGAAGTGTGGTGTTGACGCTGATCTGCCTTGTAATGCTCTACGCTGGACACCGGAAAATAAGGAGCCTGTAGACCCATTAGATCTTTTTATTTTTAATTCACACCTTTCTTTTCTTTTTTTTTCCAAAACTTGCACTTCCCTGTAGGAGGTCAGAGAGTTGTATAGAGTTGATCATAGGGGATCAAAGCGTATCAGCAGCAGCCCAGGTTGGGGGTGTGGAGTGGATGGGGTTATGGGTGGTCCTTCCACTAACTGACACACTCATTCACACACCCATACAAGGTTATACTGGGACGATTTACAGCTTTGAATAATCACAATACGTTCATCATCTTAAGACATATGATGTTAGTCTGGCACACCTCGACTAGAGCTGCTGATTAGCTGTGCATATTGCATCTCTGTTGGTCAGTCATTTCTACAAACATATCAGCATTAAAATAATGATGAACCTCTACTAACCCTTCTCTGTTCTGTTTGTCTTCTTGGCGTCTCCTGCACTTGGTGTCATCTCTATGACTTCCAAGCTGTTCTCCTGCCCCATGGAAAGGCAACTGAAATACTGGGAACCCTGGAATCAATGGCTGGAAAGATCTCGTCATCAGATTGGATGGACCAACATTGACGCTACCCACAGAAGGACCAGAAGGGTCTGCGAGGTCTCCAGGATTCTTGACCGTGTCTGACTTGGTTTGACCGTGGATCTCCTAAGAGGTTAATTTTCTCCAAGGAAAAGACATTTTTGTTTTCCTTTTCTCCGTTATCAACTAACCACAGCTCAACAATGAACTCATGGGTAGATATTGTTGGGCTCCAGTTAATTAATTACCAACTTCTTGTCTGTTTAAAGAAATCAGTGGCTTTACATCATGAGTACACATGAAGCTTACACTTACATTTTGATGGAGAACTAAGGGCATTAGAAATCTGACAAGCAAGAGGAGGCCATCGAGTCCATCAGGTTTGAATGGCCCACAGAGTAGCTAAGCTGCCCCAATGTCTCATCCAGATATTTCTTAAAGGTTGTCGACTCCATGTCTTGGTGGTCTGTTCCAGATACCAAACAATTATTTACGTAAAGAAGTGCTTTCTGGCTTCAGTCCCTAATGCCCTTGCCCTTAACTTCCACTGATATCCTCAAGTTTGTGATTCACTGTTAAGATGGAAGAATTCTGCTGGATCTACTTCATCATTGGCGTTGAGGATTTTGAAGACCTGGACTAGGTCCCTGAGTTGGTAGGACACATCCTTCACTCCTGAGATGCACCTGGTTGCTTTGTCTTCTTTGTATTGTGGTGACGAGAACTGCACACGGCCTCACGGGAGTGTCATTTAGTCTGAGCATAGCGTCTCTCAATTTATATTTAACAGTTTTACTTATATAACTTAATTTTTTACTTGCCTCTTCAATCACTTCTGTACCCACAATCATAGCGGAGACTCATCCAATGGGTCGGGTGTTTTGATTGAGAAATCGTTGAACACCAGCTTTTGGATCGTCTCCTTGAAGAATCGTCGCCGATCGTCAGCCCTTTCCCCCTTGGTGAATCGCAGACGGGGGTCAAAGCAGAGCATTGACGTTTGATTTTGCTACCTGTGGCGACCCGTTGCAAGACATTCCTCAAACAAAACTCGGCCCTTTCTTATTCAGAGTACTATTATGATTGACCACTTCGCACGACCCAAAGTTTAAGAACCTGCAGCTTAGAGGATGAAAACGTTGTGTCAGCATAAACCCCTAAATACTATTTTGAGGTTGCTCCCTGCAGGTCAGAAGTGGAGTTAGGAGCAGTTTAGGATGGCTGCTGTTGTTGTACCCTGTATGAGGTAGAAACTGATGGTACAGATCACCAGCTCATCACTCACTTACTGGTAATTGTAATGACAGTGGTTGGGACTTGCTCTGCATACACGCAGGTGAGATGATGTACAGAATTTTTATAAATGTTCTCCTCTGAGCTGCATTAGTAGATGTGTTGCTCCCCAAGTCAAGAAGGGCAGTTTGTTTTGTTAACAACAACATGCTAGGGTTAGAAACAAATCTCATGGTAGCGTCTTCTCCCATTTTGGATTTATAATCGGTCGTATGCACACTCTTCTGGATTCCGCGTCAGCCAACTGCTTCACTGCTGGCGGCGATATCAAAATGACCAGCTATGGAATTTTTCTCAAGATCGCTTCAAAACTTACCCAGATTTATGGTAAATGACACAAGTCGCATCACTCAAACATTGTGCCAAACATCAGAAGCTAAAAAAAGAGAAGGGCTTCAAACTATACGTTTCAAGCTACATCCACAATTACGAAGGTAAGACCCGGACGTATTCCAAACTTCGTCTAAAATGAACTTACATGGGACAAATATGTGATTACGTTAGGTGTATTTAAAACCAGAATTTCAATAATTAATCATTAAACTTTATTTAGAGAGAGATGAATATGTACTGTATATAAGCAGGAGTCTGTTGGACAACTTACCTTGTAAAAAAGCAAATGTCTCTGTCTGAGCCAGCAAAACAGTGGAGGCCAAACCGCTGCTTCATTACAAGGGTCTCAATTTTTTTGCTCAGCTGAGGATCTCCTCTCTGAGAGACACGTTTTTATCGAGCAAACTGCTGGATCTGAAGCTTAATAGTAGCCATGGTCCTCAAGGATTTTATCCTCCTCCTCACCCGGTGTGTCATCCTCCATCAGTCTCTTTCTCCTCTCCTAAAGAAAGTGGAATGATGAAGTTGTTCCACTCAAACAACGTAGGATCCGCTACGTTCTTTAACAGTTGGCACCCTGTGTCAGACCCTGGCTCACGAGAGTCCTCTTTTTTAAAATGTCGGCTACAAACTCAGGTATGGGGGACTAACCGTAAAGCTCTCTCTCCAGATAGTAATGATCCATTCAGATCGGGTTTCCACATTGGAGACAAATGTATGAAAACGAAGTACCTTGTTGTACTTACTGGAAGCTCGTCATAAAGGTACACATCAATGTTCAGCTGTAGAGCTCTCTGTATGCTGAAACTTAAACTTCTTTTTCTCTGACATTTTAATAACTAAACAAAAATCACAACTGCAGTGTGGACAATGGAAGTGACAGAGCTGGCTGAGATGTCACCAGAAGTACATCAGCACTATCGTCTGCAAATACTGTAGCCTACTGACGCTCCTTTGGCCCACTTGTAACACTTTTCTATGTGAAACTGAAATTTTCCAAGTGTTTGCTCACATCTGAAGCTTGTCCAGGTCGTCCTGAATTGTTTTTGCTGCCTTCTTAGTGTCTGAAGTTCCTCCAATTTTAGTATCACCTGAGAATTTCACAAGTTAACCAACTACCCCGAAATCAATGTCATTAATGCAGAACAGAAAACGGTAACGGTCCAAGGACAGACCACTAAAGACCTCACTCCACATGGAACATTCTCTTAATTGTACTCATTGTCTTCTGCTAGTTAACCAACTCAGTGAAGAGCGTTGCACAAAAACCAAGTAAAGTGAACGGAATCTTCAAGATTTGGGAAGACATTGAAATAACTTGGGAAAAATATTCGTGGATATCTGGAACCGTACGACTCCCCCTCCACCTCCACATTCCACACAAGAAGACACATAAGAGACTCTATAGTTAGCTGGAAAAAAAAGATCCTATGTTTCGATGACAGCTGATGTGTTGTGAAATTTTGCATATAAGTTGATAAATATTTTATATGTCTTTATTTGTACGGTTAAGTACCCCCCACCCCCGAGAACTAAATCAGAATTGTGAATTTTGCGACACGGTTAGGGGAAGTGACTGAAACATGTTTGGCAAGTGATTCTCTGCAGGACTCTCTCAGTCAACCCCCACAGGAAAGCCAGACTGCCTAGCTGGCAAGCTTCACCTTAACAAATGGTTTTGGGGGCAGCTGCGAAGGTGTTCTGTGCCCCATTGGTCTGAAATATGGCTGTTTGGAATTGGCTTGTATCAGAAGCCTTTAAGTACCAAAATGCCCTATTGGCTGTAGGGTGTGGACAGAGAATCTATAAATTTGCTTGATTTACCCCTATCTTTGTCTCTTAACAACTGATGGCCACTGATGAAGGAGCATCTCACACACCATGAACTGAAAAGGACAACACAATGAAGAGCACAACTCGGCAGCCATATTGAGATGGGCATATTGAGCCTTAAAATAATCTCACTCCATCTTATATATCGGAATGTCTTTCACCCTTTATTCCAAATCGTAACCTTAGATTTTCAATTGAGTGGCTGCTCAGAATTCCAAGAGCTAAACTTAAAAGAAGTGGTGAGGCGGCCTTCTGCTGTTATGCACCTAAAATCTGGAATAGCCTGCCAATAGGAATTCGCCAGGCTGATACGGTGGAGCACTTTAAAACACTGCTGAAAACACATTACTTTAACATGGCTTTCTCATAACTTCATTTTAATTTAATCCTGATGCTCTGTATATTCAATTTATTATCATAACTATTCATGGTGACTCTAAAATCCATACTAACCCCTACTCTCACTTCTGTTTCTTTTCCCGGTTTTCTGTGGTGGCAACCTGCGCCACCACCACCTAATAAAAGCACCGTGATGTTCCTACATTGATGGATTAAAAGCCAGAAGTCTACATGACCGTCATCATCAAGTCCTTCCATGAGAACCCTGAATACAATGAGGACTGATCATTTATGTTAGGTAGAATGCCCAGAGGGGGCTGGGTGGTCTCATGGCCTCAGTACCCCTGCAGATTTTATTTTTTCTCTCCAGTCGTCTAAAGTTTTTTTTTGTTTTTTCTTTCCTCCCTGGCCATAAGACCTTACTTTTTATTCTATGCTAATTAGTGTTCTCTTATTTTAATTCTTGCTTTGTCTTTTTTTCTCTTTTCTTCATCATGTAAAGCACTTTGAGCTACATTGTTTGTATGAAAATGTGCTATAGAAATAAATGTTGTTGTTGTTGGCATGCGGCCTGTTCTGAAGAAAGCTGACCACAAATGAGAACTTAAGTAGAGACAAAGAAGTCTGTGTGCCGCCTGAAACTAAACATCAGCATTTATCAGGTTGTATGGTTGCTAATATTCAATTGTACTCTGCTTATTGTTATTACTTTATGAATATTATCGATAATACATTATTTAAATGGTAACTTAACTCCTGCTTGTCTTTTACTACACCTAATTGCTTGAGATTATAAATGTAGAAGGGAAGGTTTGGAGAAGTTATATGGTAGAGCAGTGGCAAATTTGGGAGATTTGAGGCATTCTGACAAAGGCTACACATTAATAATAGAAAAGGGGAAAGGAGGGCAATAGAGAACTCTACCAGGACAAACAAAGCAAGCTTATCAAATATCACACTAAACACCATGTTCAAAAACACACCATCGGCACCGAGAAGCATAGTGGTGGCAGCATCATGCCGTGATGATGCTTCTCCGCAACTGGGAGGCTGAATCCAGAAAAATATGGGGAAATCCTGGAGAAAAACCTGCAAGAAACCTACACCGTGCTTAAAGGTTTACTGCCCATCAAGATGACGACTCCAAAGATAAAGCCAAAGCTACACAAGGATGGCTTCAAAACACCAATGTGAATGTTCTGGAGTGGCCAAGTCAAAGAGTCCAGATCTCAGTCCAATTTAGAATTTGTGGCTGGACTTGAAGAAGGCCGTTCACTGATGACCTCCATGATGCCTGACAGAACTTGAGCAGTTTAACAAGGAAGAATGGCAGACAGAAAGAAAGACCTGAGCACAGAATCAAAGCTGCCATGGCTGCCATCTCCTGAATACTGATTTGAAGGAGCTAAATACTGATGAGATTGATTATTTTCTGTTTTATATTTGTATGCCAACAAGAAAGAAGGCAGAGAAGAATGATGGGCATGAGAAGGCACGTGTTTCTTGTACTTCAGATTCATCTAAAAATAAAACACTGTCATACCCAAAAGAAGCAAACATAAAGACAGTACTCGAAGGGTGGGCAATTGACCACTTTTTAAAAATCCACGCTCACAAAGGCAGAAGAGCTTCTAGAAGAGCAGATTTATTCAAAAATGATTTCTGGGCGCCCCAAAGTCCTCACTAGGTGATTTTCACAAAAAAAAAATATTAACAGCCTGTAAATAATGACCTTGGCTCATTCCAGCGTCCCATAATTCTCCACTGCTGCCCGCAGGCCTGCCAGTCCGAGCAGCATGATTAAGTATGGCCCTCTTCGAGCTCGCATGCCGGCCTACACGTTGAGTGGCAGCTGCCACACCAGCAGTGTGCTCTCCGAAGGCTCACTAGCAGCTCCTGCTCCCGCAGTATTGTGGCTTAGGCTTCGATAGCCCCTGCCCCCTGAAATGATTGCCAGGGAAGTCACTCTGTCTTTCCGGAGGCCTTCTTCAGATGAGGGCCGCCCCCGAACCCACACCTCAGGATCCTCGCTCAGCTCGTAAATGGAGCCGTCCTCGACGCTGTGCTCCAACGACTCCAGAGTTGAATCTGAAGATCCTTCGGGTCTACTGGTTAAGGGCTTCCCAGGCAGGTGAGAAGTGGAGTGCAGTCGATACTGGAGCAGGACCCCCTTCCCTCTTATGTCCCTTTTAGGGGGTTCAGCACCTGGATGCAATGACTCTTGGGAGGAGGAGTCTGTTCTGTCTTCCCCTCCGCTAGCTGACTCTCCGCCTTGTTCTTCAGCTGAGCCTCTCCTTAGTAACTCGGGGGCTAAGGAGCTAGAGGCAGCAACTAGGAACTCCACTGGGCCGCAGTGGGCATTCATAGACGTCATGCCTTTTCCTGAAAGTGAAAACGAGGAAACAACAATGAAGGCAAAATCTAAACGGAGGGGCAGCAGAACTGACAAAAAAAAAAGCTTGATAAGCCTTACCTGTGACTTTAGGGATGCCTTCCAGCTTAGGCACAGGAAGAGTGACAATGATGCCCTGTGCCGTGCCCACCCAGAGCAGCCCCTGGCAAATCAACAAGCTGGTCACCCTCACACTCTGTGGACCTGTAATGGAGGAAGCAGAACAACAGGCTGTTGATACACCACAAATGGACAACGGGCACCAGAGGAGAAATCCTGTGACATAAACAAGGTAGCCTGAATCCGGACCTCTCCTTTCAAAAAGCCACTAAGAAAAGAGCCGTCACCAAGGCATTGTATAAAAATTAAGGGACAGAGAAAGGACAGCAGCTCATGTCCAGTGAAAAGTTGGAAAACTCCACCTCCAGGCAGGGGTGTAGCACAGAACTCTGGGCCCTATACATAAGAAGGATCTGTGGGCCCCTTCCTCTCAAAAACAAACTTTTCATTCCATGCTTCAAGGAACCCCCAGCCAGGAGGCCCTGGGTAATCATTACCCCTTTTTCCCCCTACTACATTACCCATGTTCCAGGAGAGCTCAGCTTACTTTAGATCAGGGGTGTCAAACTCCAGGTCTGGAGGGGCCACAATGGCTGCTGGTTTTCATTCTAACCCTTTTTCTAATCAGTGACCAGGAGTTTTCGCTGCAAATTAACTGCTTTTCCCTTCATTTTCATAGCCCTGTTCTTACCTCCGAATTGATTGGTTTATTCATTAAATGACAGCCAAACAGAAATGAGATGTGAAACGAGCCAACAGATGACCAGACAAACTGGACCGTCAAAGTGCAGCCAGTTTCACTCCAACCAGTTTCTTAATGAGAAGCTGATTCTTGCTGTTAATTCTTCTTCTTCTTCTTTCGGCTGCTCCTGTTAGGGGTTGCCACAAAGGATCATCTTTTTCCATCTCTTCCTGTCCTCGTCATCTTGCTTTGTGACACCTACCACCTGCATGTAGTCTCTCACCACATCCATAAACCTTCTCTTAGGTCTTCCTCTTTTCCTCTATCCTTAACATCCTTTTCTCAATATACCCCTCATCTCTCCTCTGCACATGTCCAAACCAATGCAATCTCACCTCTCTGACTTTATCTCCCAACCATCCAACCTGAGCTGACCCTCTAATGTCCTCATTCCTAATCCTGTCCATCCTCGTCACACCCAATACAAATCTTAGCATCTTTAACTCTGCTACCTCCAGTTCTGTCTCCTGCTTTCTGGCCAGTGCCACCATCTCCAACCCATATAACATAGCTGGTCTCACTACCGTCCTGTAGACCTTCCCTTTCACTCTTGCTGATATCCGTCTGTCACAAATCACTCCTGGCACTCTTCTCCACCCATTCCACCCCGCCTGCACTTTCTTTTTCACCTCTCTTCCACAATCCCCATTACTCTGTACTGTCGATCCCAAGTATGTAAACTCATCCACCTTCACCATCTCTGCTCCTTGTATCCTCACCATTCCACTGACCTCCCTCTCATTTGCACACATGTATTCTGTCTTGATGGTCCTACTGAACTTCATTCTTTTCCTCTCTAGAGTATATCTCCACCTTTCCAGAGTCTCCTCAACCTGCTCCCTACTCTAGCTACAGACCACAATGTCATCAGCAAACATCAAAGTCCATGGGGACTCCTGTCAAATCTCATCTGTCAACCTGTCCATCACCATTGCAAATAAGAAAGGACTCAGAGCCAACCCCTGATGTAATCCCACCTCCACGTTGAATGAATCCGTCACTCCTACTGCAGGCCTCACCACGGTCACACTTCCCTCACACATATCCTGTGCCACTCTTACGTACTTCTCTGCCACTCCCGACTTCCTCATACAATACCACAGTTCCTCTTGAGGCACCCTGCCATATTCTTTCTCCAGGTCCACAAAGACACAATGCAACTCTTTCTGGCCTTCCCTGTCCTTCTCCATCAACACCCTCAGAGCAAACATTGCAGCTGTGGTGCTCTTTCCTGGCATGACACCACACTGCTGCTCACTAATCATCACCTCACTTCTTAACCGAGCTTCCACTACTCTTTCCCATAACTTCTTGCTGTGGCTCATCAATTGTATCCCCCTGTAGTTACTACAGCTCTGCACATCCCCCTTATTCTTAAATAATGGCACCAGTACACTTCTTCTCCACTCCTCAGGCATCCACTTTCCAAGATTCCATTAAACAATCTGGTTAAAAACTTCACTGCCATCTCTCCTAAACTGTTGATTTTCTGTTTCTTCTAAGAACACTGTCAAAATGTTTTGATGAGCTGAGAGATCAATCTTACTGAGACCTCCACCCTTCTTTATTTCCAGATATTGTGTGATGGGCACAGGTGAGCTGGTCATGTTTTGGCTTGTTTTGTGTCTCATTATTATTTGGCTGCTAATTAAGGAAAAAGAAACAATTAAGGGGCCTGAGTCAAGTTAATTAAAACTAAAGCAAAATAAGTTAATTAGCAGCCAAAACTGGCTACTGATTAAGAAGAGGATTAGAATGAAAACCTGCAGCTACTTCAGCCCTCCAGGATCGGAGTTTGACATCTGTTCTTTAGATAAAGCTGGAACAATAAAAAAAAATACACAGCAAGGGGCAGTAGAAAGCTGCTTGTGCTCACTTACAGGTATGCAGTGTCCATTGGGCTTTATGCTCCACACATACACATTACACAGTGGTCTGGAATTACACTTTGCAGGGCTGCAGTGCAACATTTAGACAATAAACAGGAAAATGTGAACAGTACAGGGGTTGGGAAATTTTACATAAGAGAATGTAAAACAAGGACTAACACCTGCATAAATCGTCGTCATACTGAGAAGCAGCAGTCAGTGATGATGGGAGACGTATAAATGACAAGGAATGCAGAAGAGTAATTGGGTATGATGAGGGGGCTAACATTGTGCACAGGAGCCTGACTGCAGGTAGGAAGAAACTGTTGTTCAGTCTTCTGCTGGATGGGAGCACGGAAATGAAACTGTGGGAGGAAATGGGAGGGGTCCCCCACAATGAAGGCCTTATGGATGCAGTACTATTTGAACATGTCCAGGATGGAAAGGAGAGAAGACCCACCGATGGTCTCCAACAGTGCGCATGATCCACTGTATGAACTTGCCAGCAGACACATTGCAGTTCATATACCAGACAGTGATGCAGCTGGTCAGGATGCTTTAATTGGGTGGCCCATAGAAAGTGGTGAGAGCAGGGCATGGAAGACTCGTCCTCTTCAGCTGGCGCATAAATTGGAGTCGCTGCCATGCTTTCATGGTCAAGTAGGAGGTGCTGATAGATGAGGTTCTCCATCTGGTACACACTAAGGAATGTGGTGCTTTACACTGTCTTTGCAACAAAACTCTTGAGGTAAAGTGGAGTGTGGGCATGGGTGGGTGGGGTTTGTGGATCTTCCTGAAATCCACCATCATCTCTTTCAGTTTTATCAAGATTGAGAGATCTATCAGCTGCTCCACTTTTGTTCTGTATTTTGTCATCTTTATTGCTGAACAGACCTACCACAGTCAAACTTGTTGTTGGAGCGGTACGTCACAGCATAGTCATGCATTAGCAAGGTGAACAAATGTGGGCTGAGTATGCCTCAGCAGGGGTCTCCAGTGCTCATTGTTATGGTGGTAGAGATGTTATTGTCAATGCAGACGGTCTTTGGTCTTTCTACTAGGAAGTCCAAAATACAGTTACTTATAATGTAAACTGGAGTGGGGGAAGATTGGGTTTTCCTGAAATCCACGATCATCTCTTTAGTTTTCTCAACATTAAACAGACAAGCTGTGGCACTTACACTGATCTACCAGCTGCTCCACTTCCATTCTCTACTTTGTCTCATCATCATCATTGCTAAACAGACTCATCACCTTCAAACTTGATAATGCAGTTGGAGCGGTACATAGTCATGAATTAGCAAGGTGAACAGAAGTTTACTGAGTATGCATCAGTGGGGGGTCTCCAGTGTTCATTGTTATGGAGTGGGAGATGTTATTGTCAATGCAGGTTGTCTTTGGTCTTTCTACCAGGAAGTCCAAAATCCAGTTACTCTTGATGTAAAGAGGAGTGTGAGCAGAGTAGGTCTTCCTGAAGTCCACAATCATCTCTTTAGTTTAACCAACATTGAGAGACGGGAAGAACTGAAGCCCAGAAGTCTCAGTTTTCCTATCAGGTCTCGAGGAATGATGGTACTGAATGCTGAACTGAAATCAATAAATGCCATTCTGATGCAAGTCCAAGTGAGACATGGGCAGGTGATGGGCATCTTTGGTGAACTGCTTGGAGCGGTACACAGACTGCAGTGGGTTGTGTGAAGCAGGGAGTTATGTTTCATGTGCTTCATAACCAGCCTCTTGAACCACCTGCTAATGATGGTGTGTAAGCGCTACAGGTCAGGAGTCATTGAGGCACGAGATGATCAGTTTCTTTGGCACTGGTATAATTGTGCTGGATTGGAAGCATGAAGGAATGCTGATGCTGAGAGGCGTTGAAGATATTATGTCAGGACCTCCTCTAGCTGGTTTGTGTGGTCCGTGAGTGTTTACCTAAGTATGGTGTCTGGTCCTGCAGCTTTACATGGATTCACCACTGACAGAATTTTCCTCACACATCAGGCCGCGGGATGGTCTTCCTTGTTGTTCACTGTCCAGAGCATCAAACCATCTGTAGAATTTGTTCAGCACATTTGGGGTGCCTCTTGGAAGTTTTACTTTTATACATATTTATATTTTATTGTTATTGGCTTTTTTAATATTGATCAACAGAAAAAGACTTCTTGATGCCAAAGTGAAAACAGATCTCTGCAAAGTGGTCTAAATTACTTACAAAACTTAAACACAAAATAAATAATGGTGTAAGTGTTCACCCCTTTATTATGGCACCCCTAAATCATCAATGGTGTAGCCAACAGCTTTTAGAAGTTACATGATTAGTTCAATGGAGATCACCTGTCTGGGGGTTTCAACTGACTGTCGTATCAATGCACCTGAATGTGGAGAGTCAGTATGGTGGCCTAACCTACACAATGAAGACAATACAATGTGGTACTGGGGCAAAGATTTTTAAGGCTGGATGTCCAACCTTCTTTAGTTGCCTTTTGTGACATGCCACCAGAAGTACCAGGAAAAAAAAGACAAATACCAACCCTGGCAAAACTTCATCTCAACAAGGGTCCGGTAGTCCAATTTAGATGGACTTTATCAGGCACACCTTCCTAAACAAATTGGGAATGCTCACCTTCCACATGTCTCTATAAGAAAGGTTTCTGTGTCCATTTATGCCCAGTACTCAGCCCCTTCCCATTCTAGTACCCCACTCTTCCACCACAGTCATACCCACTCACGTCCTGTTTATTCAGCAACCTGACCTGTTTGCATTTGGCTTACTGAGCCTCCATTTCTCTATGCCAGTTTCTCCAGATTAAGCCAATCCCTTACCTGTGTCCCAGCTCTTAACTCCCACTGACTCTATATACATTAAAAATTTTCATCGTGATCCAAACCTCATGTAGGCTTTTCCAGTTTAGCACATGTGCTCATTGATTAATATTTGGACACTCAAGCGAAGTGAAGAACTAATTAAGGAATTCTGGGTACAGTGCCCACCTATCCTTAGGGTAATAAGTTGAGTTGCCATGGAGTAAAGCGAGGGGAAGCTGAACTCGCTAATGAATGGATCCACTGATTGCCGAGTGATGTGGGCGTGGTCTTCTACTTGGTGCCCTTGATGGGACACTCCGGGGCATTCGGTTGCTATGGAAACCCATTCAGCTCTGCTTAATCAAAAGCTGGAGCTCCATTCACAAGCCGCCTAACAGATGGGGCGAGAGCAGGGGGAGAAGATCGCTGGCCTTGCCGTTTCTCATCCTCTCTTGTCACGGCTGGGCCTCATGCCAACTACCCACCCACTGCCCTGCCACCAAAGCAACATTAAGCTTTCAATTACATGCACAAATTTAATTTTGAATAGGCTGGGAGCGAAGAGGCCAGCCTGCCAAGCCACAGAAGAGCAACATGGAAGGCCTTAAGATGCCATTTTTATGCAATGGCATGGAGAAACCATTTGTTATAACCTGAATCAGAGAATAGTGTGGGCAGTTCAATGCGGAGATCGACTGCCCCTTGGATTAACGCGTACACAGGCCTTTGACTCACGCATAATTGATAGCATACTTGAGCACATGGTCGCTCTGTGCCAGTGTTGTTCTATAGTACTCATTCACACAAACAGCAAAGAGCCATAAGAAGTATGATAACAAGGTGCCAGCACCCCAAGAGCTGTGAGACAGCAGCTGTGCCCACTTTCATGCCACCCTCATTTTATAAGCAGATGGTTCCAAATACATGTTTAAAAGAAGCTTCGCTACTCCTGTCATTTGTACAACTGTTATTGAATGGCTGGGAGTGTGATATGGGTTACCACTGCATTAGCGGCCACAAAGTGGCACTATACTGATTTTCCTTTTCTAAAGGACTTCCAGAACACATGAGAGTGTTATGAGCTCTGATTTTATTTAAACTGACCGACATGAAATTCCTCAAGATCAAAGTTTATGGTGTCCCATGCACAAGCCTGTGGAGTGCCTCACTACCTCCGATATGGTAAAAATGACAGGGACTGTTAAGGGAGTGACACAGTCAATTACCTTTAAAATAGGGGAAGAAAATCCCACTGGAAAATGACACACTGCCTGCCGCATATAAGGAGCAACACAACCAGACGTCCATGATTATTAGAGGACCAGACCTCACAGAGGACCTACTCCCCCTTGAGGACCCTTACAGAGAAATTCAAAAGAAAAACATAGATGCAGTTCTAAAGAATCCAGCATCTTGGGAGAATATCTGTTCACCTGCAAGACAAGGACGCCACGCAGAATGCCAAAGCTACACAAGAATGGCGCACAGACATGGAATGGCGCCCCCTATCCCTAGATTTGAATTGGGGATCTGAGTGGCTGTGACACAAGTAAAAAATGAAAATATACAACATAATGTTAAATTAAAAGTAAATTAATTCCTAGTTGAAGTCGCACAGATTCACTCTCTGTTTTAAGATAGACGAGTTTGCCGATTCGCCAGTGCTTTTCAGTCGAAGATATTGAAATGTAAAAACTGTATACAGTGCGATCTGGTCAAGTTACCTGAAGAAAAGTTGGTCTGACTTAACAAAATGCGTAAACCTAATAAATAAGTGAGAAAAGTTTGTCTGTCCCGACACTCGTCACAACGCAATCACCAAGTCAGAGGAAGAGTTTTGGTGATTAATAAAAAAAAATTAAATGTGTGAACATGATTCGACAAATTAAGGAAAACCCTAAAACAGTAAATTCTAATTTAATTCAGAAAAAAATTAATTATCAAGGTTGTGAGAAATGTGCTAACATTGCCACGTCATCCACACGTAATTGAGGCTACTAGTCTAACTGGAATCGGAGAGAGACAGGACATTTTCATTCCACATATTTCCAATGAACTCCCTTTCCAATTCAAATCACTTCAATTTCCAATAAGTCTTGCATTTGCGTTTTCCATAAAGTTAGAAGTCAAGCAAAGTGACACCTTTTATTGGTCAATTAAAAAGAATCCAATGCAGGTTTTAATTACATCTCGCCTGAAGAAGGGGCCCAAGTTGTCTCGAAAGCTTAAATATTGTAATCTTTTTAGTGGGCCAATAAAAGGTGTCACTTTGCTTGACTTCTCAGTACATCCGTAATGGCTAACACGGTACAACACCCTAGTACGATGTCCATAAATAAAGCGTAAGGACAATCACTTAAGGTTACTGGAGTTTACCTGAAAGAACCGTGCTTTTCACACGGCTGGCTATACATCGCCTGTTCCAGACGAGGATCAGAAAAAAATTGCCTAATGGCGAAACAAAAAATGTTGTGTATCCTAAGGTACTCTAAAAAGTTCAAAGCAACTATAACCCGTTATTCGTTAATAATGGCAGTTTGACTTTTGAACGATATTCGAATAATAAATTCATTGCCAACATGAGTAACAGCCAAGCATCCCCGCTACTATTAAATATGAAGAAATAGAAAACCAAAGCCCACAGGATACAGCAAGCCAATCAGGCTCAGAAGGCAGTGAGAGCTACAGACCTGTGACATCATGACCCCTGACATTATCTCCTTTGATCGATTCAAAATGGACAGGCCTGAGATATTAGTAGCCTGCATGGGAGGAGGGTTATGCACCATCATCCCACGCTGCCTGCCGCTCTCCCGTTCCACTTTATCTCAAGGCACCATTGCAATTCATTTGCTGCTCACTGGACAAAAGAGTGAACGAGACAGAACACAAAAGCCCATGAAACGCCTGCTATTTGACCCATTTTGCCACTTGCCTGGATCGAGTAGAGTGGTGCGCGTGGATATATTTATCTCCTGGAGATGCTGCAAGGATTCAGTGTGAAACAAATGGATTGATGATCCTTCCGAGAACGCCATCCACACGCCTCCTCCGGCTCGTATCATGTGCGTGACACTCACAGTCTCCTCAGGGTGGGCTTCAAAACTCTAAAAGCAGCAAACAAAACACAAGAGGAAAATTCAGTAAAGTCATTGGGAAGGAGACGGGCCTGGGGATTGGGAGTTCAAATGGACATTAAAGCAGGCCAGCAAGCAATACTATGTGAGGTCAGACCATGGTCCAAGCAGATAACCTTGCTCTTCTAGATTCAAGATTCTTTATTGGCCAGATACAGCTAGTGTATTTGTCCTTTTTATTCATTTAGCAATGGTCATTTCAGACAGTATGTGATACAGAGAGCAGACAATTGGGCATCAAGGAGGAGTGTGAAGAGTAAAGTGCAAAACAAGACAGTGCAACCATCAAACAAAAGAGCGTAAAAAGTAATGCTGAAAAGTGCAGGTGCCTGATGCTGCCTAACCTCCTACAAATGTCTTAGAAGGAGAGCTTGTGGCTGGGGGTGATTTGATATATTTAGGCTTTTCTGCTGCAGAAATTGCAGTCCATAATGTCTCTAGAAGGGAGCTCCGTTCCTAGGATCTTCTGTGTAGACCTCACAACCTTCTGCATGTCCCTCCTGTCCTGAGCCGAGGCTCCATCTTACTGTACTGTAATGCAGAGGCGAATGCTCTAAGACTACAAGGGAAGCTCCGCCTCCTCTAAAATTTGTCAAATATGCATTGATGTATTTATATTGCTGTTACAAAGAGCGTGCTAGAACGTGTTCAACTTCATGGCAAGTTCATTCTGAATCAGCAATTAAGTTCTTGCAAGTCGTCTAATGTGATTCCCTGACCCATACATTCCCATGGCAGCACCATCCATTAACACTAGAATTACCAAAGCCTACGAAAAAACCCGTAAACCCGGCCCACCTTAAATCTGTTCACACCACTCCATCAGCATCTTTTGTTTTGTAAATGTATCAATAAGTGCAAGCAGCAAGCGGCCTGCTATCCCATCCTCCCACCGCCGCAGAAAAGGCAAAAATCGCTCTTCCAGCTCAATCCTTGTTTATCTGTCAGTGAGGTACCGGGAGCTGTATAGTGTAAATAATATATCGTTATTTGGAGCACACACATTTCGTATCTACAAAGATCTATGTAAGTGTAGCATGACAGAAATGTTGAACACATACCTAAAATACAAACTTTTATCATGTTTTAGTACTAATGACAAAATTTTGACATGAAGTGTATAATGTGTGAAGACTGAAGTCCAGATATCAAATATCAAATAAGCACTTTCACAAAAGGTACAAGTATAACAAAACAAGTGCGCTTTTATTCAAGACTATAACCGAAGAAAAAGAAATCGGGTTAGTGTACGTCATTGTTATGACTGCTTTGGTAGTACAGCGGTAAGACCTGCTGACTCAAAATCAACAGGTCGCAGGTTCGAGCCTTTCCGCGTCACAAAATAAACATTTTCAGTAGTGAGCTGCTCTTATTGTTACTATTATACTATAAAAAGATACATTTGATTTGAGTCTGTAACAGCCGGTGTAAATGTATGGTGCTTGTAAAGGTTAACGTTTTTTTATTTTATTCAGTTTTATTCTCCCAGTTATGTTCATGCCCCCCACCAACTGCTGTTTTCACATAAAGACGTGCTATAGCAGAGGTGAACTCAGATGAGGATGAGGGTTCTACATTGGAGAAAGAGAACAGAAGCCCTCCCCGCAAGAAACGTCCACTCATATATAAGAAAAACGTAGCCGCACCAGGCGTAAAGGCGAAAGATGGCACCGCTTGGATGCAGCAGGAGGTCTGGCGTTATCCTGCCAGTCAGTGTGCCACACACCTGTCCTTCAAAGAAAAAGCACGGGTTACAGAGCTTGCCAACGTATCGTGCAAAGTCCAGTTTGTGATTATGTTTGGTGATGGTCTTTATATGAGAACATTTATATGTTACTTATATAAAAGTCACATCGAATGTTATTTACCTTGATTTATTTACGAGTACTTATCTTCCTACACCATAAAGTCACAAGTAGACCTTCCTCTGTTTGATCGACATGGGCATGCTCACAAAGTACATGCACTGCAAAAAATTCAATCTAAGCCAAGTAAAAAGTATTTAAATCATGACATTAAGTCTAGTTTTCCTTATTGTAAGAATTATTGACTTATCCAAAAATGAGTATTTACAATTTTTTAGCTTACTTTAAGAAACGTTTTCAAGTAAAATTTGCTTACACCTTTGGCAGATTTCTTTGCTAAATACAAGCAAAACAACTCCCATTTAAAGTTTTTTTGTCTGGTTTTTGAGTGTGTGTTTTTAGCTGTGTGTGTACTGAAGTGACTTCAGCTGCAGGTGGAAGCTCCACACGACTGTTGTTATAGCTCGGTTTCATAAGCTTTACAACCTTAGTCTCGGAAAGTCTTTCTCCCGTGGGGCGACTGGGGTCTTTTCCTGAATAAGATCAGACACAGTCGTGTAGGGTGCAACAGGAAGTCACTTCAGCCTTACTCTGTCGGCCACTGAGAGGAAACTGATGAAGTCTCTGTAAAAGACTCCCAGTTGGTATGGCAGGGTCACAGACCACTTTCTACAAAAAAAGAAAAGAGGGCAGAATTTAAATATAAATAACATGATGCAAAAATTGACTAATGTTATAATGTAGGCTCCCCTTTTAGAGAGACCACCAGCCATCATTGCCATAATGCCTTTGGTGAGAACACCCTTAATGGTGCTACAGAAAAAGCAGGCAAGTGTCTTCCTGTTCATGTCCACTTCTTCAGCCATCTCAGAATGGGAAGGACACACAGGACACAAAGCAGTCTGAAGTCTCTGCATTATCGCGGCACTCTGCTCCCACCATGCCATTTGTAACACTTCATGAGCAATCATGTTAAGTTTTATTTTTCCTCCAGACCACCTGGTGCTGAAAGGTCTCCACTGGCATGAGTGATTTCCTGGTGGCTGCCAACACTGCTCACATACATTAACAGCCATTGCAGGTTTTCCAGGCTTCCCACATAGGTGACATTTGAATCAACCTTTCAGAGAGCCACACATTTTCCCCTCAAGCTACCCTCATTAAAACCTTCGCTCTGCTCTTCAGTTTTGAAAGGGGTAGGGTTGGGGCCGTCTGCACAAATGTTATCAAAGGCCATTAGCCAGCAGAACGTGTACATCTAATGGTTGATGGCCAGAAGCATTCAATAATTTCCTCGGCCTGGAAACCGGTTAACTTTAAGTGCACAGACACCTGACACCTTCTCTTTTCAAACACCATGCTGTGTCACATGACACTCACCTGAGCAAACAAAATACAAAAAAAAAGAGTAAAAAAACGGCACCGTCCCTTACACACTTCTCTAGGTATTAGAAAGCTCTGTGTAGATTTCCATTTTACACAGCCAAGTGGAACTCATTTCAGTAAATCTGTCGGACTTGAGGGTGAGTTGGGACAGATCTCATAGAGCAATTAAAGATAACAAATACGACAAGGGCAACAGGTGATGGGGATTAAGTGGCCATACTGTAAGACACACAGAGGAGAAGAGTCCTCCTCCTGAAGCCCGTGTAAGAAAATAAACAGCACTTGGTGGTGTAGCTGCTTGAGGCCAGGCAATTTCTTGTTATCTGGCATGAAACATGGTGAACCACCAGGGCAAGTGTTCCATCTATACACACCGAGGACCCTGAGACATTTATCGCGGTCGAAGGGATGCGTATAGGCCATACGTCAAGGAAGAAATTATGCTACAGGGCAGGGGACTCAAATTGAGCTGCTGGCGGGTTACAGCGTCTGCAAGGTATTCCCTGATAAATTTTTGTAGGCCAAGTTATGGTCCACAGTTTCCAGTTTGCAGTATGCGAGATTATTCATCACCAGATTTATATTTATCTATAACTTCATGAAGACGTGTTTGGATATGGGTCAGCAGAGGAGTATAGTTATTCATCCTGGGTTTGAATTCCACGCACAGTCATTTTCTCTGTAAAGATGGCATGTTTTCTGAGTGTTTGTTTGGCCTTTCCTTCAGTTGTCCTCCCACCATCTCAAAGATTTGCATCTAAATCAATGCCTGGCATTGTGACTGGGTTCGGTGACGGAACGGCATCCCATCCAGTGTTGTTTTCTACCTTTCGTCAAGAGCCGCCAGGATAGGCACAATGCTAAACTGGATTAAGCAGGACTGAGAAAGCTGTCTGCATTCAGATATCACAGTGCTTCCAGAAAGGAAATTCTCTTGAGTATCTTGTCGCTTGTTCATTAGAGACAGATTCTTCTCTCAGTGGTCCTGGGCCCTCACATTATTTTCTCTTCTTTGCTGGGATGCAGTTTTCAAAAATAGCAAATTTACATACAAGCACCATTTTACTCAGTTTAAATTTGCACACAGGTTACATTTAACTTCTCCTAGGCTGCAAGTAATGGGCCTCAGCACAGATGCCCCTCTGTCACTTTTGTCCCCCCTTGTGATGCCCCAGAGATGTGAATGTAATGTAATGGCTTTGTCCTCCTGTTCTGTCTTTTTGGTCTCTAATCTCTTGCCACATATTGTTATACTTTTAGGCTACGTCTAGTCTTGCTGGTGGGCTGGTGCCCTGCCCGAGATTTGTTCCTGCCTTGCGCCCTGTGTTGGCTGGGATTGGCTCCAGCAGACCCCCCCCGTGACCCTGTGTTAGGATATAGCGGGTTGGAAAATGCAGGTGGAAGCTCCACACAACTGTTGTTATAGTTCTGCCTTTGCTCAAAAACGGTTTCATAAGCTTTATGACCTTAGTCTCAGAAAGTTTTTCTCCCGTGGGGCACCTCGGATCTTTTCCTGAATAAGATGAAACACAGTCATGTAGGGTGCGACAGGAGCTTCCACCTGCAGCTAAAGTCACTTTAGCCTTACTCTGTCGGCCACTGAGAGGAAACTGGTGAAGTCTCTGGAAAAGACTCCCAAGTTGGTATGACAGGGTCACAGACCACTTTCTACAAAAAAGAAAAGAGGGCAGAATTTAAATATAAATAACATGATGCAATAATTGACTAATGTTATAATGTAGGCTCCCCTTTTAGAGAGACCACCAGCCATCATTGCCATAATGCCATTGGTGAGAACACCCTTAATGGTGCTACTGAAAAAGCCGGTAAGTGTCTTCCTGTTCATGTTCACTTCTTCAGCCATCTCAGAATGAGAAGGACACAAAGCAGTCTGAAGTCTCTGCATTATCACGGCACTCTGCTCCCACCATGCCAGATTGACAGATTCTTCTCTCAGTGGTCCTGGGACCTCACATTATCTTCTCTTCTTTGCTGGGATCCAGTTTTCAAAAATAGCAAATTTACATACAAGCACCATTTTACTCAGTTTAAATTTGCACACAGGTTACATTTAACTTCTCCTAGGCTGCATGTAATGGGCTTCAGCACTCATGCCCCTCTGTCACTTTTGTTCCCCCCATGTGATGCCCCAGAGATATGAATGTAATGTAATGGTTTTGTCCTAATCTCTTGCCTCTTGTTATACTTTTAGGCTACGTCTAGTCTTGCTGGTGGGCTGGCGCCCTGCCCGAGATTTGTTCCTGCCTTGCACCCTGTGTTGGCTGGGATTGGCTCCAGCAGACCCTCCGTGACCCTGTGTTAGGATATAGCGAGTTGGAAAATGACTGTACTGACTAGTCTTGCTGAAGCCAGTCATAAAATATATATGTCTGGAGACAACTATGAGTGAATTATTCTTTAAAACTGGGAGGGAACAGTTTGACGGCTGAGTGTCGCATTTCTAAGCCAATTCAACGTCCCTGAAACCGGTCCTAAGGGCAGGGACGTTGATTTTAAACTGCAAAGATCAGAGGTGCTCTCGTTAATCTGGTCCAATGAACGGTCTACAGTTGATAAGTCTTCGAAAAAAGAAAACCTAATAGATGTAGAGGTGTGTGTCACATGTCTAGAAAGCACATTGCATGTTTTAAAAATAAATACAACCTGATGCAAGGGGAAAAACCTTTCAGTAGCATCAGATTATACATTGGCATTCGACGGCATCAATGGATGAATGGTAGATGTGAACGACATGTTGTCGCAGGTGCTGTGTGTCCTCTCGGTTGTGCAGCATTTCAATGATAATGTAGGGGTCAAGGTAAGCTTGAAAGAACTGGTAGCTATATTCATCAAAATATGAACCGCAGACTATGCTTTTGAAGTAAATGGTGTGTCACACTCCATCAGAAGGACTGCCGTTAGGAGAGCTGATAACGAAGAGCGACAGGTGATGCAGATTTCAGTACTCAAAACACCTGAATCCACAAATCTGCCTAACAACACATCATGTTACATCAGCTGATGACATCTCAGTGACCATTTCACATTAGCTGTTGTGGCAGACCACTGTGGCCCTTCCCCGACCATGGAAGGACCCGGGGGGAGAGAGTATTTTCAAGATCATTTCTCCCCTGGACCGCCAGAGGGTAGCCCCCTTGGCTTCCAACAGGGCCACTGGTCATAACCCTGCTGCGGTCCTTGGCCACCGTACCTGGACGCTTTCAGGACCCTATTTGGTATCACTTCTTGTTGGGCACCTGAACTCCTTCCGGGTGCCCTACAAAAGGAGCCAGTCACCACCACTCAATAGCGGAGTCAGAAGGAAGTGGACAGAGCTCATAAGGAGGAATGGAGGTGGAAGGACTGGCTAAAGAAGGGACTGTGCTGTATGGACTGTGGTTCTTTTAAATAAACAGGGTATTGTGTGGCAATTAGTGTCCTGTCTGTCTGCGTCGGGATTAGGGTGGCTGTACGTGCCCTTAGGTTTCACACTGTATTGTAAGGAATAACTATTTAAGCAGAATAATGGAAGAGGCCACTTAGCAAGAGGAAAAATGGGAAAGATAAAACCAATTTAAGGGACAAAAAGAAAAAGTGGGAAGGTGTTGTGGGGACATTTTGAAAGCCAGCTGCCAAATCCTGACATAGAAAAACATGAAACTGACGCAAAGCTTATGGGTGTGATGATGCACAGGCACTGACTGAACGTCATCAGAACTCCCCACTCCCAGTCCATGGTATTTACCTTGCCCTGGTGTACTTTCTGCACATGCTCAGTTTAACATTGTGGATAGTAGGGGGTGCACCAGCTCCCCGAACACCAGACACAACAGACAAAACGCAACACAACACACGTTTTTATTTAGATGTGGGAAACGCTTCCCTCTTGCATAGCACAAGCACAGTCAATAAAACAGCACTCAGCACTTTGTCTCTTTGTCTTCTCTCTCCTTCCACCTCTCCTCCTCCTCCTCTTCCTCTTCCGGGCAAGCTTTGTCCTCTTCCTTCCGACTGGGAGTACTCCAGGTGGCTCATTAGCGAGGTCTGGAAGCACTCTCGGGTGTCATGAAAACCCCACAAGGTAGGGCTCTGCAGCTCCCCCTGGCAGCCCCAATGGCACCCAACAGGACTGAGTTACAGAATTCCAATTTCTATGATGTCCCGTGGGAAACCGTGATGCTGTGGCCTGTATACGTCTGCTCCCCTGGGCCTTCCATTATGGTGGCGTCCCAGCCGTCCATTACAACATCAACGTGCATTTAAAGGTTAACTGACCACGCTGGCCCGGTGTGAGTGAGAATGAGTGTTAGATTACTCTGAAATGGCCTAGCATCCCATCCTGGGCCGATTCCAGCCTTGTGTCTGGCATTGGCTCCAGCTCCCCCAACATCATGAGGAAAAAAAATAGAAAAGGGATTGTACAATAGTGGACTGACAAATATTCAAGGTAGGTGTAATGGTGCAATAAGTGGTACTTAAAGAGACATACTTTATCGCTAATTTCATAGTCCATTTTATGGTTTTTTTTCCCCTTTATGGCTTTTCAAGAGGAAAATCAAAAGGAGAAAATTCAATCATAACTCACTTTTACTGGAAGAATGGATATTGAATTATCGATCTGCTGTCTAAGCACACTGTCAATAAATAAGTTACTAAAAACTCCTGTTAAACACATCTATAAAACTGTTAACGCTTTGCTTGTTTGCCAGGCCAGGTACTAAACCTGGGCGCATTGCCCTATAGGTCTTCCCATTATATAAACTGGCCAAAACATTCATTTTCTGTACCCACTTATTCTGGTTCAGCCTGGTGGAGGGGAGTTGAAGTCACCCAGGCTCATCAGATGCCAGGCAGGAATCTATGCCGAAAGGGATGCCAGTTCACTGCAAGGCAGGACAGACTCATGCTTATTTACTGTAAAGGACGGCACGCATAGGCTGGCCCCTCTGCTGGGATTGACCTCACCTCCTTAACCAGTCAGGAGGCCAATTTAACGGAGAGATTCGGAGAGGCACTGTATCAGGGCTGTATGCTTCCCCAATCCACTAGATGGCAGCATCCCTGAGCTTTGGTACCTATTCTGACACCCACAGGGAATGCTGGGAACTGTAGTCCAGTGGGAAAGCCTTGCTTGGGTTAGTGAGTGCCACAGGGAGTCACTACCTACTTTATGGGATTTCAATAGGACAAAGAAGTACTTCCAATGGGCAATGTCCTGGCACTGGAGCTACTCCTGAGTCTTCAATATCTTGTGTGGCTACATAACAGATTAGAAACATTTTTGTAAGGTATTATTGCTAATAAACCTTTATATTTATACTGGGACTTGTGTCATAGTAGTTGTGTTGGGGGTTCTGCAACATCCTCTACTGGTCACATTATGTAGGGTCAATTTATAGTTACCAATTAATTCAACATGCACATCTTTGGGATTTAAAAAAAGAAAAAAAAATCTAATCAAGTTTTGTAAATAAATTAAACATAGGGCTTTTATCATGCTTTGTTCAGGAGACTCTTCTAGGACAGAACTGTTGACAGCACTATTTGTTTCCCCTCAGGATAGTCGAGTCTCATCTGATGAGCATACTGGGACCCAGTCAGCTGAAAAAGAAGATGTATCAGCAAACTGGAACCACTTCTCATAAAAGGAGTCTGCCGAAAAAGGAAACACTGCCCGAGAGGCTACTCCAGGCTATCCACAAAAAGTAAGCACTGCCCAGAGAGGCTCACGCTGTGTGCTTACATGGATATAAAGACCCTCATTTAACAGGAGCAGGTTGTTTGCTAATACAGTCTAAGTAGCTGACCCAGCCGCGCACACAGCCAGATGTATAACATATCCCTTTTGTGCTACTTGGGTCTATGAAACCCATTTTCAATGCTTAAAAAAAATAAAATAATAATAATTAAATAAAACATACAACAAATTATTTATTATCATCCTTTTCCTCATTTTCCTTGAAGAATATATTAAGGGATGAATGTTTATTGACGACATACTGTAAACCCCTCAAGTGCATTTACATTTCATAGGTGGTATTCAGGGCTGCTAGACACAGGTGCAATGCAGGTATGGGAAGGGTCTGTAAAACAACACCACTTTAGAGGCCCTGTTTCTAAATATCCCAAACCCAATCCCTTCAGACCAATGGTTTACATCCCCATCAACCATGAACATCTCCACACCCACCCTAACTCCAACAGGACCTTCTCCCTTTCACACACACAAACCCCTGAGACCATTCATTTACATAACTTTCCACCATGAACACCTCCAACAACTCATCCACACCCATCCAACCTCCAGCAGAACCTTTTCCTTTCACATATGATCCCTAATCCTATCAGACCAATCATTTACATTTCCTTCATCCAGGAACACCTTCATCAGCTTCTCCATACCCATCCAACCTCCAAAAATACGTTTCACATGCAATACCTAACCTAACCCCATCAGACCAATCATTCTAGTTTCTTTTCAAAATGAATTGTGGAAGGACAAAACAAATTAATAGCTTCGTGCATGAGATGCCTTTTTAAAAACCAACCAGTATAGCAAAGAAGCTATCTCAGCTTAGTTGGCCTCAGAAATCATTTCAGAAGAGAGAGAAGCCAACTTTGGAAGATGAGGAATTTTCAGAGAACGAGGGTCACGTTTCTGTCAATTCAGAGTCTGACAGTGAGCCTGAATAAGAGGGTAGGATCGACTCTTAGGCAGAATGAGAAATATGGATGTCAACAAATGATGAAACTGAATGGTATTCTTGAACACAATGGAGCCACCTGCCCTGCTGCCAATTTGATAAAGATGCAAACAGGGAAAATGTGGATGGCAGTAACTCATGTGCAAGACATCAGGTCTTATTTTGAACTTTTTGCTTTGTGCCTTCCCCCACCATAACCTATCATCTATGGGGGAGGAGCAAAAGCTTTAGATTAGACAAAAATTTCGTTCCCCGGTTTTTCATGGAACTCAGTGTTTTAGGGTCCCTCAATACCGAAAACATCAATATCTTTTTTTTTTTTGTTCTTTATTTCGCCTTCTTGTATTAGGAATCTGGTAGTTTTCGCGCAGGGTCAGCCATTGTACAGCGCCCCTGGAGCAATTTACAGGTTAAGGGCCTTGCTCAAGGGCCCAGCAGAGTAGGATCTCTTTTGGCAGTGACAGGGATTCGAACCGGCAACCTTCTGGATACCAGCACAGATCCTTAGCCTCAGAGCCACCACTCTGTCCAAAGAATGGTGTGTTTTTTTGTTTTTTTTTTTTTTACTCATTTTAAGTAGGGTTAGCTTATGCACTTCATTTATCGGGCATCAGAACTGTGACAGAGAGAAGTGTGGGAAAGAGGCACAGATGGAAGAAATGGGGATATTGAAGGTTATCAACAGTTTATTGTACACTATCTGCACACACATCCAAACATTACTTAATACCGCCACCCTTCCTACTTTCTTAACTAAAGTAGCTCATGTGCGCATATTTTTGTTCAAACACATGCTAACTCTCCATGACATTGTCATCAAACACCAGTAGTTCAGGTCTACGAAAGCCATCTGCCATGCCTTCAATGTATATTCAATTACCTTTGCTGCACTTCGATGAGACTTAGTTACTGACGACTTCTTCACCATGTTGAATGACTAATGGACACAGTTAATGAAAGTTATCAACAGTTAATTGTACAACACGAACAAATCTATCTGCACGCACATCCAAACCTTACTGAATACTGCCGCCCCTCCTACTTTCTTAACTACAATAGCTTGTGTGCGCATATTCTTGTTCAAAAACATGCCAATTCTCTGTAATACTGTCAAACACCAGAGGTTCAGGTCTGTGAAATCCATCTGCCATGCCCTCATTTTATATTCAATTACCTTTGCTTGCTACACTTTGATGAGACTTCTTCACCACGTTGAATTTTATCCAATCTGCACACACATCCAAACCTTACTTAATATCATCACCTCTCCTGCTTTCTTAACTACAGTAGCTCACGTGTGCATATTCTTATTCAAACACACGCTAATTCTCCACAGTACTGTCATCAAACACCAGAGGTTCGGGCCTATGAAATCCATTTGCTATGCTGTCAGTGTATATTCAATTACCTTTGCTAGCTATACTTTGATGAGACTTCTTCACCATGTTGAATTTTATTCAATCTGCACACACATCCAAACCTTACTTAATACTGCCGCCCTTCCTATTTTCTTAACTATAGTAGCTAGTGTGCGCATATTCTTGTTCAAACAGAGCCAATTCTTTGTGACATTGT
>JANRMT010062816.1:6152401-6165089 GCA_026402145.1 Polypterus bichir lapradei | reverse complement strand
GATAGATATGAAAGGCACTATATAATAGATAGATAGATAGATAGATAGATAGATAGATAGATAGATAGATAGATAGATAGATAGATAGATAGATAGATAATTTACCAGCACTCATTCATACTACGCCAATAAAAAAGTCACCAAGCAGCCTAAGGCTGGTGTCACACTGTACAACTTTTCCAGATTTTCAGTTGTAGTCTTCATTTTTATAATCTTACAGAGTTCTGGAAAGTCACAAATTGTATCTGTGATGGCCGGTCATATAGTGTGATATCCCCAATTACTCAATCAAAGTGCTATATCCCTCTCCACAACAGTGCTGACACCCGAGCTGCAGCATTTATGAAAGTTGAAGGGCGCGTGCTCTGGATAGTGAGGTGGCACCATTTACATAACTGAAGCGGCACATGCTCCCGTAACTTTTCATTACGTCCTCACCAAGTGACGTGGTGCATGCTACGGACACAATGGGGTCCAGAGTCCTCAAAGTCTATTAATATCGAAGGCATGCTATGCACACCAAGGGGTGCCATTTATGTAACTGAAGTGGCACGCGTTCCGGACCTTTCAGCCTCCCCTCCGCTCTGTCAATGCTCTGAACAGTGAGGGGTGCTGTTTTAGTAATAAAAAACATGCACATCCCAAACCCCCCCCCCCCCAGCCCCGGCCTGGGGCTCCATATGTGCTTCAATCAGCACTGTCTTGTTACATATAAATAAGTAATAGATGCATTCTTGCAGTATCTTAACTAAAATGTTACCAGGAGACTTTACTGTTTGAGACGGGCAGTATCACACTCATGCCAATCATTAAAAAAAAAAAACACACACAAAGGTGCTTTATTATATATTTTTTTTTTCACAATTCATTCATTGTGGAATGAAGACTAAGGCTCTCCATGCTCAGAAGGCCAGAGCTTGATGTGTTGGGAGAAGGAGGTTTGCAGCAGGTCACTGTAACGAAATCCAGTTTCATTATTTTTTCGTCTCCTTTAACCAGTAGGACTGAAGCCATCAAAGATTCCCATCACAGCCCACAGCTGTGCTAGAACCCAAGAGCCACTACACACATGCTGAGACAATCCCAATCTGTCAATTCGCTGTGCAGGAAGCCAACAAATAAAAAATAAAATAAAATAAAGCTTGTCATTCTGTGGCCCACAATGGCTTCTCATTCGTTCAGTCGCTGGCAACAAATTAAGATGCCAAGAGCAAAAGCTCTCCTAGCATCTCCGCTTCCTTTCTCCCAGCAGCTCATTCTCAAGACATCAGTGAACACCGAAGTACTTAATCATCAGCCCAGCAGGCGGAAAACCCAAAAAGTATTCTGTGAAAAACCCGACTAGCCCTCTGCACAGGAGGAACGAGTCCCCGCTGCTGAATCAAATGCCTGTTGGTACTTCATTGTGTTTGCAGGTTTTTTATTTATTAATTCATTTATATATACTGCACATTATCTGCATTCTGGAATGCATTTCCCTCATGGCTTTCTTGGGGGCAGGCCACTATGTAAACACCTTCGCACATGGAAGACGTTCTTACAGATTTTGCTTGGCCAGAGTGATCCCAGTGGAAAGGAGCAACAAGAAATTAAAAATCGGCAGTGGTCTCCCCTCGACTTTCTCGTATACTCAGATTAAGGGGATGGATATTTGTGGAGTAAACCGCAAGACAAGGATCATATTTTTATATTATGTACATTAAAGAACCATCAACAACAAATCAAATCTAATTAATAATATATTCAACACTTATTATAAAAGTAAAATTGAATAAAATCGGATTTCGCAGCTGCATGAATAAAATGTAAAGTACCATTTCTAGTCAGTGGAAATAGCCGAAAAGTTGATTGAAATCTACATTTTGTACCTAATACTTGTATGGAAAATTTGGTTGACGTAAGTGAAAGTGTCCTCAAGTCATCGCGTTTATACACACACACACATACCGTACATAATTCCAAAAATGGTATTTTCAGACTCAGGGAGGTCTAAAATGTTGAGATTCATCAAAATCTCGACATCAGATCTTTGGACGATTACAATACTTTCCCTATACTACGTATACGAGAAAGTCAAAATTATAATAACATTTAACACATAAAAGGAATAACTGGTTAGTGTGGCAAAAAGTCACTTTATCCTTGATGTCAGCGCCAAACTGGCAGCCATTAGGATCACAAAGACAGCTGACTTTTTTTCCATTTTGACAAAGAAGTGAAAGCTAGTGTTAAAAGAAGAAGAGGGACGGAAAGTAACTAAAAAAATAAATAAATAAAAGTGCCTTCCAAGTCAGCACTTATGACTAATGGAGTAAAAATAACATGAGGTCAGGGTAGCTCCTATCACGGGTGGCATCCTAATACCTTCTTTCAGCACACATTATACAATAATAATAATAATTACTTACATTTATATAGCACTTTTCTAGACATTCAGAGCACTTTAGATAGACAGTAGTGGAGCCACTTCAGCCACCACTAATGTGTAGCACCCGCCTGGATGATGCGACGGCAGCTATTCGTGCGCCAGTACACTTCCCTACACATTAGCTATTACGTGGTGAAGAGAGGAGAATGGTGGTTAGTCAATAAGGGATGGGATGTTTAGGGGCCAGAATGACCAGGCCATGGTGGGCAATTTAGCAAGAACATTAGGTTACACCCCACTCTTTTTTCAAAAGATGCCCAGTAATGTTCTGACCACAGAGAGTTAGGACCTCAGTTTTACGTCTCATCCGAAGACAGGCACATCACTTGTGTGCATCACTGGGGTATTGGAATCCACACTGACCTCAGGGTAAGCATCCCCGATGGCCTCACTAAAACCTTTTCCAGTAGCAACCTAAGTACTTGGGGGTCCACATCAACGGTAGGTTGGACTGATCTCAAAACACAAAGGAACTACACAAGAGTGGACAGAGCAGGCTCTTCTTCCTTAGCAGACTACATTTCTTTAATGTGGGAAGTGACATCCTTCACATCTTCTACAACTCTGTGATGGCCAGTGTGATTTTCTACACTGTGGTCTGCTGCTCCATTAACATCACTTCAAGAGAGGCCCACTGAATCAACAAGCTAATTAAAAGAGCAGGCTCAGTTATGGGACACACTCTGGATCACCGTGGAGGCAGTCAAGGAGGAGAGAAGGAAAATGAAACTGAGTGCCATTATGAACAATGCAGCACATCCTCTCTCTGACACACCAACACTGAGGACTTTCAGCCAAACAATTATTCAGCAGAAGTGTGTCAAGAAACACTGCAGGGGCTCCTTTATACCAACAGAGTTTAGAGGTTTTCTTTTCATTCTTTTTACATTTTTTCTCTTTTTTAGTCATTGTGGTGTGTGCTCAGACCATACAGTGCGTGTGTATATATTATGTATTGTGACAATAGATGCCGCTATACCAGCGCTTAACCCAACACAGACAGACGCTAGTGGAACACTTATCAAAACAAAAATGCTTTTATCTTTCTTCACCTCGCGTGAAACGCCTCCCGGCAAGCTACGTATCCCTCCTCCCGACACTGGCTCCCGGAGTGGTGACTGCTGGCTCCTTTCATAACGCCCCCGGAAGTGCTCCAGGTGCTCGTTGGCCTACTTCCGGCAGCACTTCCAGGGGTGGCAGAAAAACCTGCCCAAGAGGGCTCAGCCACTGTTACAGTACCCCAGGATCCCAATGCGGCTATAGATAACTCCAACTCCCATGAGGCCCTGCAGGAACCACTGCAACCCATGGGGGCTGCCATGTAACGTCCTGGGGAGGTACTGTGCTGCCCACGATTGCTCCCCCAGTCCTCTTAGTGAAGAGGCGTCCTGGCCGGGGTCCTGACAGTATCTAAAAAGCTGGTGTAAAAAGCCCAATTTCTCCCAGGGGACAAAAAGTTAGTTCGTTCATTTGTTCTTTCTTTCTTTCTTTCTACTATACCAAAATTAATACTATCGATCTATCTAATAGTGTCTTTCCTATCTGTCTGTCTATTATATAGTGCTTTTTCTATCTATCTATCTATCTACTCACTTACCTGGCCCAAACACGCATATCTTAAGATGGATTACCTATTCTGTGCAGGTGGTATGATGAAGGCCTTTCTATGCAGTTCATACCATTGGATTATCCAAAATCATTCCATTTACAGACATATGAAAAAGTTTGGGAACCCCTCTTAATTCTTTGGATTTTTGTTTATCATTGGCTGAGCTTTCAAAGTAGCAACTTCCTTTTAATATCTGACATGCCTTATGAAAACAGTAGTATTTCAGCAGTGGCAATAGGTTTATTGGATGAACAGAAAATATGCAATATGCATCATAACAAAACTAGACAGGTGCATAAATTTGGGCACCCCAACAGAGATATTACATCAATACTTAGTTGAGCCTCCTTTTGCAAATATAACAGCCTAAAGATGCCTCCTATAGCCTTTGATGAGTGTCTGTATTCTGGATGGAGGTATGCTTGACCCCATTCCTCCATACAAAATCTCTCCAGTTCAGTTAAATTTGATGGCTGCCAAGCATGGACAGCCTGCTTCAAATCATCCCATAGATTTTCAATGATTTTCAAGTCAGGGGACTGTGATGGCCATTCCAGAACATTGTACTTCTCCCTGCATGAATGCCTTTGTTGATTTCGAACTCTCTTTTGGGTCATTGTCTTGTTGGAATATCCAACCCCTGCATAACTTCAACTTTGTGACTGACGCTTGAACATTATCCTGAAGAATTTGTTGATATTGGGTTGAATTCATCCGACCCTCGACTTTAACAAGGGCCCCAGTCCCTGAACTAGCCACACAGCCCCACAGTATGATGGAACCTCCACCAAATCTGACAGTAGGTTGCAGGTGTTTTTCTTGGAATGCGGTGTTTTTCTTTAGCCAGGCAAAGTGCTTTTTGTTTTGACCAAATAACTCCATTTTTGTCTCATCAGTCCAAAACACTTTGTTCCAAAATAAATCTGGCTTGTCTAAATGAGCATTTGCATACAACAAGCGACTCTGTTTGTGGAGTGAGTGCAGAAAGGGCTTCTTTCTCATCACCCTGCCATACAGATGTTCTTTGTGCAAATTGCACTGAATTGTAGAACGATGTACAGATACACCATCTGCAGCGAGATGTTCTTGCAGGTCTTTGGAGGTGATCTGTGGGTTGTCTGTAATCATTCTCACAATCCTGTTCATATGCCGCTCCTGTATTTTTCTTGGCCTGCCAGACCTGCTGGGTTTAACAGCAACTCTGCCTGTGGCCTTCCATTTCCTGATTCCATTCCTTACAGTTGAAACTGACAGTTTAAACCTCTGATATGGCTTTGTGTAGCCTTCCCCTAAACCACGAGACTGAACAATCTTTGTTTTCAGATCTTTTGAGAGTTGCTTTGAGGATCCCATGCTGTCTGTCACTCTTCAGAGGAGAGTCAAAGGGAAGGAAGCACAACTTGCAACTGACCACCTTAAATACCTTTTACCACTCATGATTGGACACCCCTGTCTATGAAGTTCAAGGCTTAACAAGCTCATCCAACCAATTTGGTGTTGCAAGTAATCAGCATTGAGCAGTGACATGCATTCAAATCAGCAAAATGACAAGGGGACCCACATTTGTGCACAGCCAGATTTTTCACATTTGATTTAATTTCATACAACTAAATACTGCTACACTAAAAATCTTTGTTCGGAAAACACCGCAGTACTCAGATGTTCCTAGGAAATGAAAGACATACCACTGTTATCTTTATTGTTGAAAGAAGAGTCAATTATTATGCAGCCTGAGAGGGCTTCCCAAACTTTTTCATATGACTGTACCTTAAGAGCTCATAATGAGGAGCTTTCGGCAGTGAGGGGAGGCATGTTACATAAAAAAGTGCTTGTGATTAGAAAATAAAGTGCTAGTGATTGATTACGTGTCTCTTTGTTGAGAACCCCTGCAACTATTTTTGGTTTTCTCTTACTAGTTGTTTAGATTTGTTTGGCTGCACTTCTCCAGCGGGCACTAGAACCATTTGGGGTTTGCTAAAAGTGTTAATTACATCCTGCAAACAACTATTTGCAGTTTTAGCTTACTTTTTGTCCCCATTCTACTACTAGTATATTTAACTAATATCCAGCACATTTAAATGCATTGTGATCAGCACTCTGAGACTGCACTTTATACAAAACTTGAACTGAACTGAAGTGAATCGTGTCGCACTTCAGCACTCAATTCTAGACATTTGCCTGCTTGCCTTGCTAATCCATCCAACAAGGGTTAGGTAGTCACCTGGCTGATGGCTCTTTTGCGGTCACCATTCATCTTGCCATCTGTTTCTGAATCTTGTTTAATAAACTTCAGAGTCACAGAGGCCCAGAGCCTGAGCACATGGCAGGAACCAGCCCAACACAGGTACGTTTGTAATGTGTTTTATATTTAAAACATTGATGTGTACCCTTTATATTTGTACTCTTTGTGAGAACTGCTTGGTCATATTAGCCAGATCTCCTTTAAAGTTAACTTTGTTACATTACATTTACATTCTTACAATACATTTGTCATCGCTTACTAGATTTGGTGTTAAACGGAGTGCTAACGGTGGTCCTCGATTGTCATTTATTGCACTTTTTATGAATTTTTAGATTTTTTTTTTTTTACGGTTACGATGACGACAGCATTACAGCTCAATCCTGTTTGTGTATCTTGTGGGCGCCCCTGTTTTGTGCTCGTTTGCATGGACACTGCCATGTTGTGATCAGGTGTTGCCATTTTGCGCGACTTCATCAGGTGGTCACTATTTAAAATGTCACATGAAGGACAACCCTTAAATTCAACATAATATCTCTGCTAAGCCTGACTCATTACTGTACTGCTTGCACAAGAAGATGAAGAATTTGAGAGAAAACGGAATCAGGAGATGACACACAGGGGTCAAAACTGAGAAGACAGTAAATAAATAACAAAGTTCAGGATGTGGAGCCAGAATCTTGGTCAGAAGACAGAACAGTAAGATGTAAGTCAAAAAGTATACAAGAAACCAGAGCCATGAAACACGAGACATAATTAGTACATGAGAGCACATAAAAAATGTCATAACCAGTAAATTGAAATGCTACAAATACAAAATGACATCTGCAGAGAGCTATGTTTAAATCCTGACCCGGTCAGTGTCTTTGTCAAGTTCAAACATTTTTCTTGTGTTATTTGGCTGCTCTAAATTGGGTTCAGATAAGAGGGTCCTAACCTTGTAATTGACATTGTCTGAACTGGATGGGCTCTGGCCACCATGGCCCTGAACTGGATTAAACTGGTCTGAAGACTGACAAATGGACAGATACTATTCTTCTAGTCGTTCTTAGACTTTCAATGAGAAACATCATACCAAGTGTCAAGTGATCTCACTCCCATGCTGACAGCAAAATTAAGAAAGATTTAGATGTTCAACACTTGTGTATCCCACCTTGGGTTGAATTCGCCATATGATGTGAAGGAACAAGTACTGTTGGGAGTGAATGAACCCAGCTCAAGACAAGGAGGAACCAAAGGTTGGATAAAATGATCATTGCGGGTGCTTTTCCGAGTCATTTTAGGCAAGTTTGCTTTTGTCGTGCACACAGCATGCATTCACTTGGCTTGTGTGCCTTTTGGAGTAAAAGATTTTGATGAAGTCATTAAAGTAATTTAGTCTGATTACTTAAAATTTAGAGTGAAGGAAACCACTAAACCGTGCTAGTTTAACCAGAGTTAAAATCTGGATAAAAATTCTGTCAGAAAGCAAAAGAAATATAGCAGAGCTTACTTACAAAAAATCCAGGCAGTAGACACATGCTATACATGTGAAATGGTTAAGGAAATTAAATGTGAATTTCCTCTTGGGGATTAATAAAGTATGTATGTATGTATGTATGTATGTATGTATGTATGTATATATGTATGTATGTATGTATGTATGTATGTATGTATGTATGTATGTATGTATGTATGTATGTATGTATGTATGTATGTATGTATCACAGTCACTCAGAGTGATAAACGGAATTGACCGAAAGGGCAGAAAGACAATTGTGAAAGACTTCAGTCCAAAGACATACCTCCATCTCCAGAGAGGTCATCTCAATGACCACCACCTTGTTTCCACAGGAAGCCCAAACAGAATCTTCCAAAGCTAGAAGTGCTCGGACGGGTTCTGATCCAACAGTCACATAGCGAGCAGATTCAGGATCCCATAAGGCATCTGGTATTGGCAAAAAAAATGTTGTACATATAAGTCAAGTAGAGTTCACAGTTAAGACCACCCCACCAAAGCCCTTACAATCAGGACAGACAAGACAGTTGCAAAACTGCACTTACCGCCACATTTCCTGCTATATGCTACAACAGTCCCATCCATCAAGCCAGCAAAAAGAAAGTTTTTGGCATGCCTGAGGCACAGAACAGGAGATTGATTTCGGTTCTGTAACGTCTGAAGGCACTGAACAGCAGTGTCAACGCTGCCGTAAGTAAGGATGCTAAAAAGAAAACAGAAAAAAAAATTAGGTAATTAAAAAAGAGGTGAACGTTGAACCCGCATCACAGTAACAAACCACCTCAACTGGCTCCTTCGCGGCTTGTAGAAGCAGTGGCTCTACTTTGACTTCCCTCCATATTGCTAAGCTCCTCAACTTTTCAAGGAGAGTGGGCCTAGCAATCCTGTGCAGAAACCTTAATTTAGCCACTTGTACCTGTGATCAAATCCTTCTGCTTACTAGGACAAGCGCAATATGGTGCCTATAAAAGGAATTCACCCCTTGGAAGTTTTACATTTTATTCTTATACAATGTGGAACCACAGTGGATTTTTGGCTTTTCTCATGCCCTAACTTTAACCCTAACACCTAACCTTAATCAACAGAAAATGACTTTTTATTGTCAAAGTGAAAAAAGACCTCCGCAAAGTGGTCTATTACTTTACAATACACTATTACATGTTTAAAACACAAAACAGTTAATTGCATAAATATTCACCCCTATATCCTCACTGATACAGCCAAATGGTTTTAGAAGTCCCAGAAGTGGTGAAGATGCTCTGCTCGTTATCTTACATCAAATTTCAAGATTCAAGAGTATTTATTGTCATTTCATCCATATACAGTAGTACAGCATACAATGAAACGAAACAACGTTCCTCCAGGACCATGGTGCTACATAAAACACAGGACAACGAAGAATCCACGACACATAAAATACAGGCACATAATATATAACAAGGTGCATGTGACTCAAATGTGCAAACATGTGCAACACTGCAGAACAGAACACATATATCAGATATCAGACCGGTCCATGAATGTTCAGGAGTCTGACTGCTTGGGGGAAGAAACTGTTACACATTCTGGTGGTGAGGGCACGGATGCTTCGGTACTTTTTTCTCAAGGTTTTATTGATCAGCCTGCTTCATATTCCAGAGCCTATTTTTGGATTTTTCTTCAGTGTTCAATACCATTCAGCCTCACATGGAAATGGAATAGTATGAATATAAACCTGTTTATCACATTAACGATTCAGAACTTTCTTTTAAATTATTCTCAGACAGTCATATGAGAACTCAGGCAAAATGGCACCTTTTATTAGGTAACTACAAAGATTACAGTATGCAAGCTTTCGAGGCAACTTAGGCCCCTTCTTCAGGCAAGCCTCAAAGGCTTGCATATTGTAATGTTTTTAGTTAGCCAATACAAAGTGCCATTTTACTTGACTTCTTATTACATCCATAATGGCTAACAAGGTACAACACCCTAGTACAACAAACAGACAGTCAAAGTACGGGACGCTTTTTCAAAAGTTATTCATACAAACACAGGGAGCCTCGAGAGGAGTTGTGGTAATGTATGAGGAAGTTGGGAATGGCAGAGAAGTATGTAAGAGTTGTAAGGGATATGTACGAGGGAAGTGTGACAATGGTGAGGTCTGTGGTAGGAGTGACAGATGCATTCAAAGTGGAGGTAGGCTCCGAGCCTTTTCTTATTTGCAATGGTGATGAACAGGTTGACAGACAAGATTAGACAGGAGTCCCCTTGGACTATGATGTTTGCTGATGACATTGTGATCAGTAGTGAGAGTAGGGAGCAGGTTGAGGAGACCCTGGAAAGGCGGAGACCTGCTCTAGAGAGGAGAGGAATGAAGGTCAGTAGGACCATCAAGACAGAATACATGTGTGTAAATGAGAGGGAGGTCAGTGGAATGGTGAGGATGATGCAGGGAGTAGAGTTGGCGAAGGTGGATGAGTTTAAATACTTGTGATCGACAGTACAGAGTAATGGGGATTGAGGAAGAGAGGTGAAGAAGAGAGTGCAGGCAGGATGGAATGGGTGGAGAAGAGTGTCGGGAGTGATTTGTGACAGACGGGTATCAGCAAGAGTGAAAGGGAAGGTCTACAGGACGGTAGTGAGATCAGCTATGTTATATGGTCTGGAGACGGTGGCACTGGCCAGAAAGCAGGAGACAGAGCTGGAGGTGGGAGAGTTAAAGATGCTAAGATTTGTATTGGGTGTGACGAGGATGGACAGGATTAGAAATGAAGACATTAGAGGGTCAGCTCAGGTTGGATGGTTTGGAGACAAAGTCAGAGAGGCGAGATTGTGTTGGTTTGGACATGTGTAGAGGAGAGATGATGGATATATTGGAAAAAGGGTGATAGGGATAGAGCTGCCAGGCAAGAGGAAAAGAGGAAGGCCTAAGAGAAGGTTTATGGATGTGGTGAGAGAAGACATGCAGGTGATGGGTATAACAGAACAAGATGCAGAGGAGAGGAAGATATTGAAGAAGATGATCCGCTGTGGCGACCCCTAATGAGAGCAGCCAAAAGAAGAAAAAGTAACTCAAACACAGGATGCCCGTAGGGTACGCTGATGACACCTTACTTATAGGACGCATATCTGGGGAGGATGGAAACCACTATCTAAATCAAGTGGACTTTATTTTATTTACTTTATTTATTTATTTTATTATTATTTATTTTATTTACTGATGCAATAAGAACTCTCACACTCTGAATGCAAAAGAGACCAAAGAAATTATATTTGATTTTAAGGGATAAAAATCTGTATGCTCACCCACTGGTGTTTTGGGGGAGCAGGCAGACATAGTGAATATAAATACTTAGGAACTAACCCAGATAACAATTTTAACTGGAATGCAAATACAAAAAAATATTCTCTAAATGCAATCAGCACTTATTTCTCCTCCATAAACTCAAACTATTTAAAGTAGACAAGGACCCCATGTTGTCTTTTTCTCACCGTATGATCCAGTATGTTATCACTTTCAGTTTTATTGCCTGGTTTAGTAGTCTGACAAATTGAAATTTAAAATAAGGTACCGGTAGATTGCTAAGCATGCAGCTAAAGTTTTTGGGGCTGATGATGATGATCTGGTAAGTGTGTGTCAGAGGACAATGCTAAAGAAACTGGAAATCTTCTCAGCTGATGACAGATATCCATTACATGCAGAACTCAACTTCAGTAAATCAGGAACGATAGTCACTGTGAAATCCCACACATATCGTTCCAGAAATTCATTTCTTCCTAGTGCCATATGACTTTTTACTAAGGAATATTGGAGAAAATGATTAAGGTTTGATATGTATCTTGTAACCATTTATGTATAAATACACACTACCAAACTGCCTTACCTTAACCTGTCTCGTCTCTGTTTGTTTCGTTTTACTGTATTTCTTTCTGTCTTGTTATTAGATGCAACTGAGAAGGCAAATTTCATGTTTTCTTATGTAAAAATGACTAAATTAAGAAACCTTGAACAAATTAATTGGAGATCATCTGTCTGGGTTTTCAGTTGATTGTTGTATAAATTCACCTTATCTGGAAGGCCCAATTTGTGGTGAGTCAGCATGGTGGCCTAACTTACTTGTTCACAATGAAGACCAAAGAACACTCCAAGCAACCCCATGACAAAGTTTTTAAAAAGCACAGGTCAGGGGATGGAGACAAGAAAATATCAAAGTTTCCGAATACCTACTTAATTTCAGGCAATACAAAATGGAAAGAGTGTGGCAGTACTGTAAATCTGCTAAACGGAGTGATCGAGCAAGAAACAGACAAGTGCGGGAGACAATCGAGGGACCTCTGATAACTCTGAAGGAGTTACAAGTGACAGAGGAGAAGATTGGTGAGACTGGGCAGACAACAACTGGTGCCCAGATGCATCACCATTTGCAGCTTTACGGGATTGAGGCAAAGAGAAAAAAAGCACATGACATCTTGGCTAGAATTTGCAAGAAGGAACACGGTATAGCGCTGCCACATAAACAAAAGTAATATGTTTTTCTGCTGTCGATCGGGTTTTGTGTGGATAGTACTTACAGACTGAGATTGACAGCAGTGCCCCAGAGGTGGGACATCTGGTTTCCAATTTGCATAAAGTGTGCCATTTTAAAAGGAGAGAGGACAGCCAAGAAGAAGACGGGAAAATCAAACTAAGAAGATCAGCATGGGCCATGAGAAGAGGTCCTGGAGCTTCTAAAGACCTGACTGTTAGGTGGAAGTCGGTGATTCTCTTTTGATTTGTGAATTGGGCGTTCCGCTATTTCCCAAAGACTCGGGTGAACTTCACAAAGACCTTATTGTTCTTCATCATGGCACAGACTGACTGTATAGTTTCTTACAGTTAAGACTTTCACTACTTGGGGTCGGCATCCAATTATACTCTTCATTTCACCTGCCACC
>JANRMT010062816.1:6121665-6152001 GCA_026402145.1 Polypterus bichir lapradei | reverse complement strand
TATCAGGGTTATTTAGTGGAATTTCTTGCTTTATCAATGGGGTTGGGACCAGCAGTTGTGTTGTGCAGAAGTCAGGTTAGTTGGACGATCATTTATTTTTCAACAGGACAATGACCCCAAACACACCTCCAGGCTGTGTAAGGGCTATTTGACCAAGAAGGAGAGTGATGGAGTGCTGTAAATGGTCATTAAAATAAAGAAAACACATTGAATGAGGAGGTGTGTCCAAACTTTTGGCCTGTACTGTATATATATATATATATATATACACACACACTCACTAGAGGGGCAAGCCCCAGTTGCGGCCAGTCTGCTGCTCGCATTGTGAAGAGGGGGGCTGAACGCATCCTAAGGAGATGCGGTCGCTCCTCCGAAACCCCTTCTTAAACAGTGATACAATGGGAAACAAATGCAGTTTTTTTTTTTTTTTTACCTCTTTTTTGCTCGATCAACTACTGGCTTGCTCCTGCTGCCGTGCCACGTGATCTGCAAAAGCCTGTACAGCAGCTGTCTTACTCTTTTTACTGTCTTTTATTTCCGGCCTCGGGCGTGGTTAAATCTCTTGCCACTCTTGGTTAAATCTCGTCTCGCAGGACATGAGTTCTTGATATTTATTAGTTTATAATTTAAAAACAGAATAAGAATCTGAAAATCTAACAACATCACATTAAAGTTCGATAAATTCTGAAAAGAATGACACCAAACATATATATGTAGGTTTTAAAATAAGGCCGATTTAAAGCGTGACAAAAAATGTGACATGTGACATAAAAACGTCACACACAATCGTTGCACTTTTAAGCTTAGGATTTTATATATAGAGAGAGTAGATTTTTTGTATCGGCACACATAAGGGTTATTTTTGGGTTGTGGGGCAGATGAAAGGGATTGTTATTGTTCTTTTCTCCTCCTGTCTTTTCTGTGATATAATATATTTCTCCGTGTTTATGGACATTGACCACATTTTAAAAAGGTGTGTACGGTGGTGCGCTGCAGGGTATGATATTGGCCTAGCCTTTTATCATCTACCTTAAAGTAGGACAGGTTAGCGGCAACGATCGACCCGCTTCGGCGTGGCGGGCAGATTTATTACAATGGGAGACTCTGAAGACAGCAAATGAGACCTGACGAGACCAAAGATGAGTTTTTTGGCCACTACACTAAACACCTTATTTTTCAGGTTATCAAAAACACACCATTCCCACTGTGATGCATGCTGGTACAATATTCGGTGGCTAGCTATAGGAAGAGACATGGTTGTCCCATTCGAAAATTCGAAAAGTTGAAATTCGGCGGCAGCTGTGCTCTTGGGAAACCTTCAATGCTGCAGGAATTCTTTGGTAGCCTTGCCCAGATCTGTGCTTCCACACAATCCTGTCTCTACTGTAAGCTCTACAGGAAATTCCTTTGACCTCCTGGCTTGGTGTCAATTGTGGGACCTAAAATAGACAAGCGTGTGCCTTCCCTAATAAACTGGCCACCAGTGGACTCCGCACGAGGCATAGGAACATTTCAATGATGAACAAATCAAGGGGACGCACATGAACCAAATGTCATGTGTCAGAGTACAGGGTTTGAATGCTTGTGTCAATGGAATATTTCAGTTATATTTTCCATAAATTTTCAAACATTTCTGAAATCCTGTTTTCACTTTGTCATTCTGAAATATGGAGTGTTGTTTGATCTTCTTCTTCTTTTGGCTACTCCCGTAAGGGGTTGCCACAGCGGATCATCTTTTTCCATATCTTCCTGTCCTCGGCATTTTGCTCTGTTACACCCATCACCTGCACTGCATGTCCCCTCTCACCACATCCATGACAGATATGGAAGGAAAATAAACTTAAACAATTTTAGAATAAGGCTGAACATTAGAACATTAGAACATTCTAGACGAGAACAGGCCATTCAGCCCAACAAAGCTCGCCAGTCCTATCCACTTGTTTCCTCCAAGAAAACATGTGGCTGCAACATAATAAAATGTGCAGAAAACATGATGGCATCTGAATGCGTTCTTAATCCATTCCACATATCAGTAACTCTTTCTCCGCACATACAGTACATTGCTCCAATGGTACAGTGGCCCCAGAACCCCAACTCTTGCACGTTATCATTGGATAGTCATAAATTGTTTTGCCATATTCACAAAGCATCTGAAGATGGGCATAGCAAACTCCTCTGACTCTTGTGAGGAACCTATGGGTGTCCCTACAGGGATGGGTCCTGTTCCTTTACCTGGCCATTAGGAAAAGGTGGACACCTGGGAAATGGTCATATTCCCTTGCCGTAACAGAGCAGGGGCACAGGAAGACGCGGCAGCAACAACTACACCGGGATTGGCCTCCCAGCAACCCCAGGAGGACACATGGATTGGGCTTCTGTACTGGGGACACCAGAACAGTGGGTGACTACCTGCTATAAGCAGAGCGTTCCCTCCTACACCAGGTGGCAGCATCCCATCTGGAGGGCCCTTGTATGGACACCCACAGGGCAGCATGGGAGTTGTGGTCCCAGGGGCCTGTCCTGTCGGGTTCTGTGGGAGCTGCCAGGGTGGGCTGTAGAATACCGACAGAACAAGGACTGTTGGGGGTCCCGCCAGACCTGGAAGTACTTCACGGGGGTAACAGATTGAGCACCAGAAGTATTCCCGGCTCTGGAGTTAAAAGCGAGCCCTCTACCTAACTCGGCAGTCAGAGTTAGAGATGGAGTCGGACGTGGAGGAGGGAGTGGAACAGAGAAAACAAAGTGTTGCTATAAAAACACTTTACTTGAACTTGGATTGTTGTGCGTCAATTGTGACTAGTGTTTGAGGCTGATATGCCGCCTAGAGGCCACACTCTTCAAATACTGTGCAAAGAGGAAAAGTTGGAGCACAGGAAGGCTGTCATCTACATTGATCTTCCATCTATTGGATGGAGTCTACTGTATATTCCAGTGTCTCGCCACAGTCTTTCCCAATTGGAACACAACCTCTCGTGACCATTGTTTCAAAAATGAGGACCACCACCAGCCCCTGCCGTCTTAAGAATACCAAAGAGGGGCCAAAACACTCTCACAATATCAAGTGCTTTTAGTTTTTCCTGTCAGATTTCATCCAACCCTTTGGCCTTGCAACTATGGAGATTTCCACATGCCACAATAAATCTCAAGCCCATGCAGAATGCCTGAAAACCACAAACAATTACACGCATCCTAACCCCTACCTGCCATCCTGGAGCCCTACACATATGGTGTTTCCGACCCCAGCAGCACGATCAGTTACGCTTCTCCAATCCTCTGAATCCTCAGGCAGGTCCGGTTCTGGGACATATTCAAGACTGCGCACTGCCGCCCCCAACTGGAAGGATTTCACACTGCGGGGTGTTTGTCTGTTGAGGGAGAAGATGTCCACCTGTCCCAGGCTGCTGTCGCTTCTGCTGGCCACCTGAACGGGAAAAATAAAAAAAGTCTTTAGAAATGTGAGTGGTTTATGGACACATTCACACATAATGTGTGCATTTAACAATTCTAACTAGTAAGGAAGAAACTGTAGGATATTAAACTTTATGATTCCCATTTTCCTCCAATAACGACTATAAACCCTTTTATTTATTCTAATTGCAAAGTACCTCAACTTTAAAAAGAAAGCCACTGTCAATTTCAACAGACATCCTTCAAACTTAAATGCACCCAAAATCCAACTTGCTCTAATACCCAGAAGACATTGGGTAGAACTACCCTCAGGCGATCAGGCAAGGGATGGAAAGCGAGAGCGAGAGAGAAAATCGTTCTAACACACACAGTGAGACCATTCAGGCCACCTCAAAGCCTTTTGCTTGTGATAATAAGGAGGAGAACATAAGTATGTAAAAATATGCATATTACTTTTAATCTTGAACTTGCCATTATGCAAATCTCTAATTGCCGCATGCAGTGGTAAATCTGCATAAAAATGTCTTGATATTTTTTTTCTTTCTCGTCTTTCGTGCAGGAGGGCTGTCCTTCAAAAGCGTATATACTGGAAGTTTGCGGTCGCGCTGGCATGATGAATAAACATGGAGAAATCAGGGGGAAGTGATAGATGTGTTATGGGGCTGGAGGCACGTTTCACTTACGCTGATTAGAATACAATGAAATTTTTCTAATCACAGGCTTTGGAAGTCCCACTGGCTGATCATCTTAACATGACTCACAGCATCCCCCATTTCGAAGCCGCACTACGAGTCAAGAGTGTGTGACACTGGCTTTTTCAATGACTGCCCTCCTCATACGCCACCCCCCGCCAAAGACTGCAATCCAATATGCCAAAAACTCTGGTAATGTGAGGCTCCTCATATTCTTAATAAGCCTCACATTATATTAACTGACTGACAAAAAAAAAATAATTAAGCAAGTTGAACAAATGTCATATAAAATGGCTGATAAGAAAGAAAGGATGATGGGCTACTTAAGTGCAAGAACTAAACACTCACAGGGGCCAGGACTCTGAAATTCTTTAAGTAGTGAATAAGGAAGCCAGAAAATTCAAGATAAAGAAGACAGAAGTTTTATGGAACAGTAGAGTGGCAATGTCACTGCCATTACCACATGCAGTAAATAATTTCACTGTACTCTGCAGATGTGACAATATTGACCCCATAAACCTATTAACCTGCATGAGTGAAGGATGTGCCATTTCTTTGTGGGATAACAACAATCAATCCATGCCTCACAGGCAGAACAGGTAACATTTTGGGAGCCCTAGAAATACTCCACTGAGTTCAGACCATTAAAAAAACTTCAGTTAAATACGTAGCTGAACTATACTCTAAAATAATTAGAGAGGACTTCAAATCAGACACCGGGATAGCAGCAGGTTACTGCATCAAATACCTCTAAACCTAGGACTCTCATCGTGTGTTTTGAAAAATTACGATGTAAGCTACATATAATGTTACTTCTCAGACAGAAACATGAGATTATATTTGAAAATAGCCACACTTGTATTTTCCCTGATTTCTCACCATCAACAGCTGCTAAATGCAGCACATTTTACAACATTAAACAGTGTTTACGGAAAGCCGAGACCAGATACAGCCTCTTGTATCCTGCCACACTGAAAGTAGACATTCAAGGCAAGCTCTACATTTTTACTTCTATGGAGGAAACAGAAAAAGAGTTAAAAAAAAAAACTGATCCAGAAACTTTTTTTGAAATATGATCATGGGTCGCACTCTGCTCTGGCATGGCCACTTGCAATGACACTGGTACCATAATTATACATCTTGCTTACTTTTCACCTACTTTTTGTTTATGTTTTAATTACAATTATATGCGTGTATGTATGTATGTATGTATGTATGTATATTTTTTAAGGAGGCTGCTTAACATCATACCCTCCCTTTGTTTATTGTATTAGGGCTTACTATGCCTATCCAAGGCTACTGTTTGACATAATTCCCTGGGTTTACTCTCTTAAGACGGTTCAAGATTATATTTTATGCTTATAGTATTTGGACTGTATTGTCAATAGATATCTCTATTTTAATCCTTCTACGTCACTGCTGTTTTTTTGTTTTGTTTTGGACGTGCTGTGTCTCTAGGGATGTCAGAGGACTGGGACTTTGTGAAGTGTGGTCTAGCCTCACATGGGAGGGCAAAATGCGTGTGTGTATTGATGAGAGAGAAAGAGAGCAAGCTATTTCTAATCTATCCTTTTAATCCTTTTAACTATAAGTGCCAACGTACCATTAGGCTTCATGGCAATAACTCCTGGGAAAACTGGAAATTAACGTCAAAGCTGTCTTAAGACTACAAAATGACAACAAAAGTTCAGAAGCAATACCTTCATGACAAAACAGTTAACTTTGTGAGCTGGAATGTTAAAGGTCTGAATCATGAATTAAAGAGAAAGAAAGTATTCTCTCACCTAACAGGCCTAAACGCTAAAATAGTATTTTTACAGGAGACCCACTTATTAAGCAAGGATCAGTTTCGGCTGCACAGAGACTGGACTGGCTAAATATTCCATTCCATCTTTACAAAGAAAACTACCGGTATGGGAATTCTTATACATAGAACAGTCTCATTTGTAGTAACAGATGTAGCTTTCACCTTAGCTCAGCTTTTGCGCTTTTTATACCTAGATGTCACTTTTATCAGACATTTGCTGTTTCTGGCTTTGTCTTGCCTGGGTCGTCAACTCACCCAAAGGTAGCCTTGAGGGAGTGAAGTGCTGGCACCTGAGAATCCAAGCAGAGCACACTGGACTGGGTTATGCAGAGCCACTTCCAGCTGGAAAAGAGAACAGAATAAAAAGGACTTACAAAAAAGAGTATGTTTGTTACACTAGATCATAGCCCTCCTAGTTTGTTATTAGATTTCTACCAGAGATGGCCATTAATAATTTTCGTATGCTCTCCTAATGCCTTGAAAGCCCCCCTACCCCCCCTTGGGTTCTGACTGTAAAGCAACACACTGAAATGAAAAGGGAAACCATCTAGCTGCAAGTTTCATCAATAATAAGGCATTTCCCCATTTTATTGCTATACAATATTAAATCACAGAGGATAAAATTTGGCTTTTGACACTTGTGGACTGTGCCCAGCAGTTTGTCCCGGCCAAGACCCCCAAGCCGCCAGATGGAGCCCTCCCTGCAATGTGGAGATGCCCCGAATTCCAGCAGGGCATCATGGACTTTGGAGTTGTAATATACAGCCCTGCTGGATAACGTCGGGGCCGCCAGGGGACGCTGCAGGGAGGCACAGACACATTTGGTGTTCCTACAGCCCGGAAGTACTTGCAGGTCACGAGAACGGAAGGAATAAAGTGCTTCCGGGCTGAAGAAGAAAGAAGAGTTTTGATTTGACCCGGAAGTGCTAGGAAGTCACATGGACTGCAGGTTAAGGAGCACTTCCGGGTCGTGTACTATAAAAGGACTGTGGGAGCTCCCAGACGGCGAGCCGAGCTGGGTGGTAGGAGGGCAACGCGTCTGGGAGTGAAGGATTGATTTATTATTGGAGTATTGTGTTTATTTATGAGTAGTGTGGAGTGAAGGGTGCTTAGTGCACATTATTATAATAAAAAAAATTATTGTAGCACTTTTACCTGGTGTTTGGTGTGGTATCTGAGAGTTCAAGGGAGTGATAGCGCCCCCTACTGCCACACACTGATTAATAAAAAAGTCTCTTTATTGCAAAGTGAAAACAGATCTCTGCAAAGTTGTAGTATAAATATAAAACACAAAAACAATTGAGTACATTAAGCATTTACCCCTTTTAATAGGAGACCCCTAAAGTGTTACTGGGGCAGCCCACTGGCTCAGGAAGTCACAGAATATGTCCAACAGAGCAGAGGTCGCCAGCTCCAGCCCTGGAGGACCACCATGGCTGCAGGTTTTTTCATACTAACCCTTTTCTTAATGAGTGACCTGTTTTTGCCGCTAATTAACTTCTTTTGAATTCATTTTAACTGACTTGCTCTTGAAGACTCAGACCCCTTAATTGTTCCTTTTTCCTTAATTAGCTCCCAAACAATAATGAGATACAAAATGTGCCACAACAACTGGTGTCCATCACACAGTATCTGAAAATAAAGAAAGGTGAAGGTCTCAGGAGTGTTGATCTTCTCAGCTCCACAAAACATTTTAACAGTGTGCTCATAGAAAAGAGAAAATCAACAGTTTTGTAAATGTCTGCTAATGCATCATGACAGGAAGAACGGGTTTAACTAACGACAAGAATCGGCACCTCATTAAGCAACTGGTCGGAGTGAAATCGGTTGAGGTTTGAGGCCCTGACTTAGTTGGTCTTCTGTTGGCTCACTCACTTCATATTTCATTTCTGTTTGGGTGCCCTTTGAGGAAAGAAACGAAGCAATTCAGAGGAACGATGAAGAAATTCAGGGGAACAAATCTTGAAAAACAAGTCAATTAAAATGAATTCAAAAGAAGTTAATTAACAACACAAACAGGACACTCATTAAAAAAAAGGGTTAAAATGAAAACCTGCAGCCGTGGTGGTCCTCCAGGACTGGAGTTGGCGACCCCTGCAATTGAGGTCACCTGTCTGGAGTTGTAATTGATTGAAGTGTAGATGCATGTGGATTTAGAATGGTCAATATCTGGGGATTCAATATGGTGGCCTAATCTACACAATGAAAGCAAAAGAACACTCCAAGTAACTCCGAGAAAAGGTGATTGAAAAACACAAGTCAGGGATGGTGATGAAAAAATCTCCAAGTCACTGAATATCCGTGGGGAGTCCAGTTAGGTCATTGATGAAGAAATGGAAAGAGTATGGCACAATTGTAATTCTGGCTAGAGTAGGCCATCCACAAAAACCTGAGTTATTGTGAAAGAAGACAACGACAGAGGGAGCCCACCAAAAGGCTTCTGAGAACTCTGAAGGAGTTACAAGCAACAGTAACTCAAATCAGAGAAACCGTGCAAACAATTATAGCCAGAGTGCTTCACCAGTCACACATTTAAGGGCGACTAGCAAAGAGACATTTCGGCTGATGGTGCATGGGAGACTCTGAAGTCAGCTGGATGAAGGTTCTGTGGTCAGATGAGACCAAAATTGAGCTTTTCGGCCATCGTCACGTTATATTGCATGGTATTAAAAAACACACCATAACCAACTTGAAGCATGGCAGTGGCGGCATCAGACTCAGCAGAAGGTTCAAGAAGGTTTGCGAGGGCAAAATAAATGCAGGAAAATATAGGGAAATTCTGGAGGAAAACCTGATGAAGTCTGCAAGAAGCCTGCACCTTGGAAGATTATGTCTTTTCCAGCAAGAGAACAAGTATAAGGATAAAGTCAAAAGTACAAAGTAATGGCTTAATAAAACAGCAAAGTCAATGTCCTGGAATGGCTGAGTCAGAATCCAGAGTTGAATCCAATTGAGAATGTGTGGTTGAACATGAAAGCTGTTCACTCATGAGGCCTATTGCAACTGACAGAGCTTGAGCAAAAAATGGGAGAAAAACGGTCATCTCCAGATGTGCAAAGCTAATAGAGAAAAAGAAGCTCATGTGCACACAGACACAAGGCTGTCATGGCTACCAAAGGTGCATCTACTAAATATTTTGGCAATACATTTTATGTTGACATTAAAGAGCCTTTTTCTGATGATCGGTGTCAAAAAAGCTAAATGAAATACCCTGTGATTCAATGTTGTATAAGAAGACATCAGAGTATGATAAAACAGACTTTTATTTACTAAGTTAGCTGGGTGTGTAAGCCAACAAACCAATCGGAGTAAATGTCAGGTGACGTGTACGCATTGATCAGCACTGTTATGTAAATTCAGTTGTTTCTAAAATGGACCATTCTGATCATTTTGTAAAAGTCTGCTGTGAAGCATGCTCCTTCTTTAGCATTTGCTGTGGGGTAAATAAAATACGCAATGGACAAGCTTACTCCTGCCTGGTCTAAGACTCAAAGAGGTTTTATTAAACTTGTCCTAGTAGAGAAGTTTCTGTCTTTAATTAATATGTTAAATTCTACCATATGTCTCATACCCCAGCCTGCCTGAATCTGTCCCTCTCTTGCTCATCATGTGATTGGCCTTGCATCCAATTCTCACATTTCATCTTGATAGGGGACTGAGCCCACATGGTTTCTCCATACAGTTTTTTTGATCACAACGTCTGGGTAGTAAATAAAGAAATCAGATCACCAGTACAAGGAGTTAAAATGAGGTTGCTGAGCAGGGCTGAAGGTCTCTCTGTAGTGATAGGACAAGGAGCTGGGCAATGCTGGAGGACCTCGTAGTGGTAGAGCTGCTTCTCCAGACAGAGTTGAGCCAGCTGAGGTGTGAGTTAGGAAACCCTCCTGAGAGAAGACTGAAGGGCAGAGCCAAGACACGCTATAAAGATTACACATCTCAACAGTATTGGGAGCTGGGAATTCCCCAGGAGGGAACGAAGGAAGTTGCCGGGGACAGGGTTGCCTTGTAAGTTCAGCTCAATGTGGTGTGTTCTCAAACGTTACGAAAAAAAAGTGGAAAGAAAATGACGACAACAATCCCAGCATGCATTGCTTAATCTCTGATAAGCAATGTGTTGCCAAGAAAATGTGTGAAATGCAAAGTGAAGCATTAACTCAGTTTATATATTCATGCAGAGTGGCATGACTGCCACAACATTATGACAGAAAGAAGGGGGTGGGGGTGTTTAAAAAATTTTTGCTTAGGATCACTTAAATTTTTTATGCAACTTTCTTTTTTTCTCCCTACTTTTGCTCCCCCCTCTTTGTTAATTCTGGCTATGGATTGATTCTGTAATGCACAAGAACAGACAAAAGGCTGCAGATTGTCGCATATGACAGTCACGTCATTTTCTGGTGTGATAAGACGGAGAGAATAATCCACGAAAAGCAGCAGCTCTAGCATCTTAAAGAGCAGATGTCAAGTCTTCAAAAAGATCCTTTACGCTGACATACACGAAAATTGCAAAGCAGGGAAGGAACTCGGTGAACTTGAAAGCAATGCCTGAGCCTGGCAAAAACACTAAGATGTGCTGTTCACATGCAAAACAAAGAGAGAAGGGGTTTGGAAAAAGCTGTCTTTTGTGAAGTCACAGACAAAGCATTTCATAAACAGGGCCTCAGTGAATCCCAAGATGGCTTTAAGTATGACATGGGGAAAGCAGATATGACTCAGGTGTGTAGTAACTAAACTAAAAAGCAACCAAGTAGGCTCTTGCTCAGTGTTTTTTTGAATTGTACTTCATCCAAATACGGAAGTCGCATGTTAACAGTCATCAATCCAACCATTACCTAATCCACTACATGCAAATGACTGCCCCAGGGATCTTTGTCATAACCATAGACCATCCCAAGATTTAACCAGTATCATTTAAAATGGAAAAGTCATTTTCCAGCAAAAATTTTCAAACTTTCCCCTGGGGACGAATAAATTACTATCTGTCTGTCTTTCTATTTAAATTGTGTACTTGTGGCCAAATTTACATTTACTTGCTTAAGCATATCAAATTATCCTTTGGCTTTTCACTCATTTACTTGGCGGGCAGAGCCAAGAAAATGGAACTGCTCGGGATGATGGCAACAACCATACAATGCAATGTACTCTAAGGTTCGCCATCTTGATATACTGGGAGTTTCCACTAAATAAAGCTAATACACCAAAAAGAGTCACATGTAACAGAAATGCCACAGAGAGTTAAAAGTTCCTGGTTCTCTGTCATCTTTCATATTTATCAACCAGTAGCTCCCACGATTGTTGTTGCGTTCTTTCTCACAATTTTCACTGGAGGCCAATTCATACCATTAAATGAACATAGTTGTTAATTTCATAGAAATAAACAGAATGCGGTTCACAGGAATTCCTATAGATTTTTAAATTTTTTTCCCCGCTTTTTATTTAGTAATGCATTAGTTCACAAAAATTGAGCAAAAGGTACACCTAACTGTAAATGCATTCTTATTGATACACATATACACACACACATTAAAAAGTTACTGGCAATGTGTGAAATTAGGCATTGTGTAGAATGCCATCTCCTAGGCATCCTAAAGAATACCTGCTTTTTACACATTGTGGTAAATACACACACATATTTTATATACAGTGCATCCGGAAAGTATTCACAGCGCATCACTTTTTCCACATTTTGTTATGTTACAGCCTTATTCTAAAATGGATTAAATTCTTTTTTTTTTCCTCAGAATTCTACACACAACACCCCATAATGACAACGTGAAAAAAGTTTACTTGAGGTTTTTGCAAATTTATTAAAAATAAAAAAATTGAAAAAGCACATGTACATAAGTATTCACAGCCTTTGCCATGAAGCTCAATATTGAGCTCAGGTGCATCCTGTTTCTCCTGATCATCCTTGAGATGTTTCTGCAGCTTAATTGGAGTCCACCTGTGGTAAATTCAGTTGATTGGACATGATTTGTAAAGGCACACACCTGTCTATATAAGGTCCCACAGTTGACAGTTCATGTCAGAGCACAAACCTAGCATGAAGTCAAAGGAATTGTCTGTAGACCTCCGAGACAGGATTGTCTCGAGGCACAAATCTGGGGAAGGTTACAGAAAAATTTCTGCTGCTTTGAAGGTCCCAATGAGCACAGTGGCCTCCATCATCCGTAAGTGAAAGAAGTTCAAAACCACCAGGACTCTTCCTAGAGCTGGCCGGCCATCTAAACTGAGCGATCGGGGAAGAAGGGCCTTAGTCAGGATAGTGACCAAGAACCTGGCGGTCACACTGTCAGAGCTCCAGAGGTCCTCTGTGGAGAGAGGAGAACCATCCAGAAGGAAAACCATTTCTGCAGAAATCCACCAATCAGGCCTGTATGGTAGAGTGGCCAGACGGAAGTCACTCCTTAGTAAAAGGCACATGGCAGCCTGCCTGGAGTTTGCCAAAAGGCACCTGAAGGACTCTCAGACCATGAGAAACAAAATTCTCTGGTCTGATGAGACAAAGATTGAAGTCTTTGGTGTGAATGCCAGGCGTCACGTTTGGAGGAAACCAGGCACCGCTCATCACCAGGCCAATACCATCCCTACAGTGAAGCATGGTGGTGGCAGCATCATGCTGTGGGGATGTTTTTCAGCGGCAGGAACTGGGAGACTAGTCAGGATAAAGGGAAAGATGACTGAAGCAATGTACAGAGACATCCTGGATGAAAACCTGCTCCAGAGCGCTCTTGACCTCAGACTGGGGTGACGGTTCATCTTTCAGCAGGACAACGACCCTAAGCACACAGCCAAGATATCAAAGGAGTGGCTTCAGGACAACTCTGTGAATGTCCTTGAGTGGCCCAGCCAGAGCCCAGACTTGAATCCGATTGGACATCTCTGGAGAGATCTTAAAATGGCTGTGCACCGACGCTTCCCATCCAACCTGATGGAGCTTGAGAGGTGCTGCAAAGAGGAATGGGCGAAACTGGCCAAGGATAGGTGTGCCAAGCTTGTGGCATCATATTCAAAAAGACTTGAGGCTGTAACTGCTGCCAAAGGTGCATCGACAAAGTATTGAGCAAAGGCTGTGAATACTTATGTACATGGGATTTCTCAGTTTTTTTATGTTTAATAAATTTGCAAAAACCTCAAGTAAACTTTTTTCATGTTGTCATTATGGGGTGTTGTGTGTAGAATTCTGAGGAAAAAAAATGAATTTAATCCATGTTGGAATAAGGCTGTAACATAACAAAATGTGGAAAAAGTGATGCGCTGTGAATACTTTCCAGATGCACTGTAGATAGATAGAGATATAGATATATATATAATTATGGGATGCCAAACAGGCAATTACAATGTTTTTCGGAATATATAAAGTCAGCATCGAAATATATAAATTTAAAGTCAGATTATATTGATATTGATTGAAACGACTTAGGTACATTTTTAGTAAACTCAATGAGTTCCTAATACAACATAATGAAATAAGTTAACAAAAACTTCTTGAGAAAAATATTAAAAAAAAAGAAAAAAACACAGTTAATTTATTCAAAATGATGCATGTGCTTGGCATTTTGAACACTATATTTTTTATTTATTCTTTTTGTATGGCCGCATTTTTGGACAAACCTCACAAGCCCGATCGCCTCTGAGTGGTTTCTGTCAAAGTTTACCTTTCACTAGTACGAGTGAAATGACAAGCACGGAAATGAGAGAATATTTGATGGAACTAGACCATTTTATTTGTGAATTGTCCTAATTTTATATATTCAGGAATGATTTTATATATTCCAACGCTGACTTCATATAATCAGGCTTTGACGTTATACATAATCAGGAATGATTTTATATATTCTGACGCTGACTTTATATATTCAGGAATGACTTTATATATTCCAACACTGACTGTATATAATCAGGCTTTGACTTTGTATATTTCACTGCTGACTTTAAATAAGCAGGTTTTGGTGTTATATATTCAGAACACTGACGTTATATATTCCAAAAACCATTATAATGTGCCTGTTTGGCACGCCATAATATATATATATATATATATATATATATATATACACACACACATATACATATTGTAATGTTTTGTATTGTATTGGCAGCTCATACCAGGGACTGGAAGGATGGAGGAAGGTAGCTACTGTGAGACACTGCCTCCCCCAAGACACTAGATGGTGACTTCCCTACAGCATAGTGGTACCCTGGATTCCCGCAAGGCAACGTGGGATATAGAGTTCAGCCCTGCTGGGTACCATGGGTGCCACCAGGAGATGCTGCAGGAGGACCTGGGGACTATAGATAGATAGATAGAGAGAGAGACAGAGAGAGAGAGCCTGAATTTGTAATGTCCTGTACACTGACATACGGCCATATGGCCATTTCCAAATTGAGTAATAAGTCAGCATGACTGTACAGAGAGACACACTCCTCTTTATTAACTGTATGTTATATACTTTAATCTATCACTTTATTATTAAAGTTGTGTTTTCTCTCTATTTATCCATTTTATAAGCAGTTTAGGACTGAGGGGAGTCAGTGGCTATCCCAGCTGCCCTAGACACAAGGTGGTATCCCAGAGCAGAGTGCACATCCATCGCCTGGCACACTAACACAGACACCCAAACTCACACTGGGCCAATTTACAGTAGCCCATTTACCAAATGCCAGGTCTTTGATACGGTGGAGGATAATCTGTATTTACTATTTAATTGAACTCTTTATCAGGTAGGATTACCTGCATATTAAAAATACACAAACATTTGTTCAATTGCTTTGACAAGTAAACAAAGCCTGATGGGTCTTTAATAGTTGACATAATAAAGGAAAATCCTAAGTAAATCCACACAAAAATAGAAAAAACACACGCATTGATCGTGACTGAACGGAGATTTAAAACCAAGCCTCCCAAGCTGTAAGACGACAGCGCTACCAGGCTGCCATTGCGCATATCCATCTATCCACATATGTCCTGAATCCGCTGCCACTACACAGTGGCAGGGAGCTGGTGACAATCCCAGAAGTATTAGGTAACAAGCAGGAATCAACCCTGCATAGTATCAGGTAAATGCTATCATACACACACACACACCATTGAGTTAAGTGAAGGAAATGGAGAGCGGGCTATATTTTATAGAATCCTGCCGAATGCAATCAAGATTTATGCAAACAACATAATCTTAGCATCAATTGGAAAGATGTAACGCAATCCAACACGAGGAGTCGACCACTGCTAATGAATACTGACGCCGCATTCCTATAAAGAACAGCTGCTATTTTTTTCTCTGCTTCATGTGCGGATTTTACATCCACCCTAAATGCAGGCAATTTGATTTTGAAATAACCATCACCATTAGCTTTTTTAGCCATTACTCAGATGTAAGCTGCCTGCATGTGGATCAGCAGGTTTCTAAAATCTAAGCTTGATAAGAGACGTTCAAGAAATACAGTGGAGGGGGAAAAAAAAATGAGGCGTGGGCAGAATAGCAAGAGGCAGCCCGAGAATTACTGTATTTCATTTGGAGGATCAATGATTTTGGAATAGCCTGGAAATTAACTAAATATGCACCACGCACCCATTAAATTCAGTGAGGTGTTTAGATTTGAGGGTGTCACTTATGTGTGTCTCTCAATTCAGACCACTGCCTCACATCTAAAATTTCTTTTTATTGCCATGACTTGCTCTGGAAGTTGGCGTGGCCAAACAAACTCTGACAATGACTTAAACAAGCTGAGCACAGCTCAACTAATAATCCATTCATTTTCTGAACCCACTTATTTTATCAGAGCAGTGTTTTTGAAACTTTGTGATGTCACATCCCAGCTTTCCACAAGCCAAAGTGTTTGTGACCCACTGGTCCCCTTCCATGAATTTAACACTCTGAATTTAGGAAATTAAATAAATTAAATTAATACATTTTGAATTTATGAATTTAGGAAACTCTGGTTTCCTCCTTGAATTTAGCATGATCACCTGAGTGAGGTGGTGCCCCTCATAAAATAGAGCACAATCATCAAAACACCTCCACGCGATCACCAGAGTGTTAGATAAATTGTGATTGTCAAAGCTTCTCCTCCTCAGAGCAGCGGTTGGGAAGGTCATCCAGGATCGGCCAAGATCCACCAGCGATGCTGTGTGCAGAGGGTACAGACCTATACATACCTGGGAGTGCAGCTGGATGACAAATTGGACTGGTCTGCCAATACTGATGCTCTGTGTAAGAAAGGTCAGAGCCGACTATACTTCCTTAGAAGGTTGGCGTCCTTCAACATCTGCAATAAGATGCTGCAGATGTTCTACCAGACGGCTGTGGCGAGCGCCCTCTTCTACGCGGTGGTGTGCTGGGGAGGCAGCATAAAGAAGAAGGACGTCTCACGCCTGGACAAACTGGTGAGGAAGGCAGGCTCTATTGAGGGCACGGAGCTGGACAGTTTAACATCTGTAGCAGAGCGACGGGCGCTGAGCAGACTCCTGTCAATCATGGAGAATCCACTGCATCCACTGAACAGTGTCATCTCCAGGCAGAGGAGTAGCTTCAGCGACAGACTGAGGAGATCGTTCCTCCCCCACACTATGTGACTCTTCAGTTCCACCCGGGGGAGTAAATGCTAACATTATTAAGTTATTGTCTGTTTTTACATGCATTTTTATTACTCTTTAATTTAATATATTTTTTTTTTGTATCAGTATACTGCTGCTGGATTATGTGAATTTCCCCTTGGGATTAATAAAGTATCTATCTATCAATCTTGATCGTCGGAGCGACAGGAGTTGATGTTTTGTCTGGGGTGGGCCGTGGCCTACAAGTTGAGAAATGCTATATTGCAGGGTCTCATGGAGGACAGGGCCAAGGCCACCAGCAGTGAGTGGACATAAGACACTGGACAAAAACACTGATAAACTCAAACATGGCTGAAGTACTGTAGAGCCACCAAATCAACCTAACAAGCCCATTGGTGGAATGTGAGAGGAAGGTGAAGCACCCAAAAACACCCACATAGACAGAGAGAATGTTTAAACTTTACATAGGCAGTGAACTGACCAGCATTTGAACTCTGACTCCACCACTTCTTCCAGACGGTGGCAACCACTCCAGCAACACATCACTGGGAAATATTGACATTCTGGCATGTCCTGCCATATAACAAGCTAGAAAAAGCAACTAAAGAGATCCTTGAGAAGTATTCCTCAACCAGTGCACGTACCGCATTGAAGTTTTAAAAGTACGGCCATAAGCGTCCCAACTCTAAAATCGTCAAGTATAAGAAAGTGTGGGTTTGTGGGCAAGTATGCCCTGCCATACAGTGGCGTCTTTTACCCGATAACCCTGTAATATAGTAGGTGGGTTCAGAAAATGGATGGATTTGTAACTGTGTCAGGTGACGTCAGCCATGTGACTCCTTAAATGTCAACTTCACTGACATTTCTAATAATACATTTTAATTATATAGAGCCTTTCCCATGCTTGACATTGATAAACAGAAAAAGACTCCTTAATGTCAAAGAGAAAACTGATCTCTGTAAAGTGGGTATACATATATAGTAGATAGATATGAAAGGTACTACATAAAAGAGACAGATAGATCTTTATTTGTCCCCAGGTTTTGCTTTTTACAGAAACTTGTTATTAAACAATCAATAACCCTCACTATGGTCTAAACACACACCAAAAATGACTAAAAATAAAGAAAACTTCTAACTTCACTTGCCAGTCCCAGTTCCACCGAGGCATTATAGAGGTGTATTGCTGTTGGTATAAAGTAGCCCTGACACAGATAAAAGTTAAAAGGCAATTCAAATGCACCTTGTATGCCAGATTCTGTCCACCACTAGCAGCATTTATATGACCATATATGAATTTTAACGCACTAATTCTTTTTCATCTTGTTTATATTTTGCAACTTTGCTGTTGCTTTTTGTGGAAGTCACTCAGTTAGTTAAGTAGCTACTATTGCTGGATTCAAATGTACGTAACAGTGTTATAAATGGACGAGAACAGTGTCAGGTGACGTCATCCATGTGACACTTTAAAGGTCTGTCCGAGTTTGCGGATATTCGTACCCAAATCTCTTTGCTTTGGTGTGTTCACTTTCATTAAAGACTTTTGATTTTTGGCTCTCTAGCTTGTTTTCTCAACTTTGATTTTTTATTTTCCATCCATCCATTTTCCAACCTGCTGAATCCAAACACAGGGTCACGGGGGTCTGCCGGAGCCAATCCCAGCCAACACAGGGCACAAGGCAGGAACCAATCCCGGGCAGGGTGCCAACCCACCGCAGTGATTTTTTGTTTTTATTGATTTTATTTGATTAAAATAACCTTTTCATGAGGGTGTTGATGGAGAAGTATAGAGAAGGCCAGAAGGAGTTGCATTGTGTCTTTGTGGACCTGGAGAGAGAATATGGCAGGGTGCCTCGAGAGGAGCTGTGGTATTGTATGAGGAAGTCAGGAGTGGCGGAGAAGTACGTAAGAGTTGTACAGGATATGTACGAGGGAAGTGTGACCGTGGTGAGGTCTGCAGTAGGAGTGACGGATGCATTCAAAGTGGAGGTGGGATTACATCAGGGATCGGCTCTGGGCCCTTTCTTCTTTGCAATGGTGATGGACAGGTTGACAGACGAGATTTGACAGGAGTCCCCTTGGACTATGATTTTTGCTGATGACATTGTGATCTGTAGCGATAGTAGGGAGCAGGTTGAGGAGACCCTGGAGAGGTGGAGATCTGCTCTAGAGAGGAGAGGAATGAAGGTCAATAGGAACAAGACAGAATACATGTGTGTAAACGAGAGGGAGGTCAGTGGAATGGTGAGGATGCAGGAAGGAGAGTTGGCGAAGGTGGATGGGTTTAAATACTTGAGATCAACAGTACAGAGTAATGGGGATTGTGAAAGAGAAGTGAAAAAGAGAATGCAGGCAGGGTGGAGTGGATGGAGAAGAGTGTCAGGAGTGATTTGTGACAGACGGGTATCAGCAAGAGTGAACAGGAAGGCCTACAGGGCAGTAGTGAGACCAGCTATGTTATATGGGCTGGAGACGGTGGCACAGGAGACAGAGCTGGAGGTGGCAGAGTTAAAGATGCTAAGATTTGCACTTGGTGTAATGAGGATGGATAGGATTAGAAATGAGGACATTAGAGGTTCAGCTCAGGATGGACGGTTGGGAGGCAAAGTTAGAGAGACATGATTGCGTTGGTTTGGACATGTGCAGAGGAGAGATGCTGGGTATATTGAGAGAAGGATGTTAAGGATAGAGCTGCCAGGCAAAAGGAGAAGAGGAAGGCCTAAGAGAAGGTTTATGGATGTGGTGAGAGAGGACATGCAGATGATGGGTGTGACAGAACAAGATGACGAGGACAGGAAGATATGGAAATAGATGATCCGCTGTGGCAACTCCTAACGGGAGCAGCCGAAAGAAGAAGAAGATTTGATGAAAATAACATTACATACAATCAAGTCAAACTTAACAAACCAGAATTCAATTGCTGCCCAATCACTTTGATTTTGAATTAGCATTGTGAGCCAAGATGAAAGCAGGACTGATTTTCTGGCAATGAACATCTACCTCGTTGAAGCTACTATTTTTTAAAATCTCCTTGGTGATGTCAAATCAGAATACATGCGGAGTCATGAGTGCGGTTTTTATGATTAAATGTATTCTTCATAGCTACACAGTTCAAATTTTACTAATGTTAAATTAGTTAATGGAAGGAAAATTCACATTGTAACGGTTAGGATTTAGATCACCCCTTGGACTTAATCCATTTGCTTACGTGATTCAGTTTCATAATGACCTTAGTCTGAATTTTAGCACAATTTTGACTCAGTGTCAACAAAAATCTGTGTCAGCCACTGAAAACAAACAACTTTGCCCTAACAGCTTCATGTGGAGATCAGTTAGACTGAGATATAATTAACCACCAGAGGGGTGGAGATGACAAGTGTATAGGTCATATCATTACTAAACCTGATTTATCCACTTCATGATCTCAAGGTGCAGGAGTCTACATTGGGAACACTAGGTGCAGGATAGGAAACAGCCGTATACCAGTAAATTGCAGGGCCCACTCATGCACTCGTCCTAAGTGGTCAACTTGGATTTTGCAGTTAACTTAATCTGCACTTCTTGGGGAACGTGGAAGAAAAAAAAAAAAAAAAGGGAGTACCAAGAGGAAAACCTCCAAAGACAATGAGGAAAACGTGCAAACTCCACATGAACAATGCCAAAGCATGGGATTGCAATACAGAACACCAGATCTTCAAAGCACCAACACTATGCACTGCACTACCATGCCACCCAAGTGCATATAAAGATGTCAGTTCAAATATGCAGAGTTAACCAAGCGGACAATCCATATCATTTTAAGAAAAGAATATTTACTCTTAGTATTCCAGGGAGGGAATTCAGGGTCCACTAAGGAGTAGTCTTGTGTGAAGGAAATGGGAGAAGGCTGCCATTCAGCGAATAGATTCCACAACACACTTAGGCGGCTACATTATAGTACCTAGCAGCAAGACCCTCGGAGTACTCCTGAGCTTCTCCTACACTATTCTGCATTTCTGTGACGGTCATGTGCGATGGACCACTAGTACCCTCTTTTTCTAACATATAATTATAACAAAGTCCTAGGCAGAACAATTAGAAAAACAACCTTTAGACTGGAAAGCCCACTGTGATTGGCATCCAGCAACCAGGCAAATTAGAATGCAGTACAAAAGGTGAAGAACTATAAATATTCAAAGTAGAGATAAGCAGAGCCGATCAGCTGTTCTCATCTTGTTGTGCCGCTTATTGTTTGAACATGTTAATAAGAAACCGCCTCTCATTTTAGCAGTCTAGTTGTGGACATCTTGTAAAATAAACTATGTTAATAATTAGGTGATTTTCTCAAAGGCTTCCAGATCTTATCATCTGATGTCATTCATACTCGTCTTTTCACACTTCTACTGGCGCTGCATAGTGAATGATAAACAGACTCTCATATTTACCAGAACTCCAAAGGCTAAAAAAAATGTTAGAAATGAAGGCTTCATAGAACTCATTTTCTAGCAGGCCTCTCTAACAGGGGGTGGGAAAAACATGGGCAGGAGGGAGGCACTGTGGTTGGTACACCTGCACTGCTGCCCCAGGTACGTGGGATCGATCCTCAACGCCACTCCCCACGTTTGTGTCAAGTCCGCACATTCGCCACACGTCCATATTGGTTTTCTACAACTGTGCTGCTTAACGTCAGCATCCCAAAGACAAGAATATTAAGCTACCTTAAGATCTTTAAGCTGAGCAGAAGAAAGTGTCATTACTGCGGTGGGTTCTATACTTCTCCATCAACACCCACATAAAAATGTTATTTTAATCAAAAAAAATCAATAAAAATAAAAAATCACTGCGGTGGGTTGGCACCCTGCCCGGGATTGGTTCCTGCCTTGTGCCCTTTGTTGGCTGGGATTGGCTCCAGCAGACCCCCCGTGACCCTGTGTTCGGATTCAGTGGGTTGGAAAATGGATGGATGGATGCATGGAAGTGTCATTAGCAAAGTCATCTCACACTACAAAATGGATTAGAGCCAACACTGGTTTGCCCATTTCCAAACCAGGCAGGAACTTTCACACCAAATGAAGATCCCTGCCATGCAGGCAAGAGTACAAGGGTGAGGGAAAGTCACTACATTAAGGTCCACTTCACTCACCTGTAAAGGAGTTTTCTAGAACTTGTATGGACATGATATCAATTGCACTTTTTTTTGACTTCAGTAGGTCGTTAAAGGCAGTTTAAAGATTTTTTAAATTCTTTGGTAAATTAAGTTCAAGGATCTGCCCGGAGGTTGAAAATCATTCAACGTATTCTCCTCGATATCCTCATGTGGCACTTGGTGTCGTTGCTCTACTGCCAAGCTGTTTGCCTGCCTATGGAAAAGTCATCACAGATAAAGGGGCACTGGAGTCATGGGGATAGAAGGGTCCTTTCATCTGATTGGCTGGCCCAGCTCTGACTCGGCTGTAGAATGGCCACTAGGGGGAAGGCAACTTGTTGGCCGAGGTCTCCAGGACTCCGACTGTGTCCGGCTCGTCTCAGACTCCTTTACTAAAATCTGGCTGTGGTTCCAGAATTCAACGATGGACAGATGTTGTTGTTTTTCATTTATGTCAATTATTTTCTACTTTAATTTGATGCAGTCTGTATTCTTATATATGATAGTTCTGTATGTAGTTAGTGGAATCATCTATTCTTGTATTTTACCTTGAGAGTTGTCACTCTGCTCTGCGTCTGCTCTTGGTGAGGAGTGCTGTGTTAGATCAAAATTGTTTCTACTATTGTATTGTATTTCTGAGGTGGCAATGGTAGATCGGCCATCTAGCCCTGAGAAGAGGATTACTTGTGCTCTGTTTTGTGTATTGTATTTACCCCACTTTTTGCCCAACCTACCTAGAAGAGGCCTCTTTCTGAACTGCCCTTCCCAAGATTCCTCTCATTTTTTTTCCTAGGTTTTCTGGGAGTTTTTTTCTTTCGTCTTCCTAGAAAATCAATGCAGGGGTGTCAAAAAAAAAACAATGCCTGTTTAAGCCCACTGAGCAATTTCTTGTGTGATTTTTGGCCTATACAAGGAATACTATAAATTGTTGTTGTTGTTGTACAGTGTGGCGGATGGCCAGGGCCCAAGCCCGGCCAAGACGCCCCTTCAGCATATGTGCCGGGGGAGCAAGCATGGGAGACCCAATACCTCCCCCTGGACGCTAAATGGCAGCCTCCCTGGGTTGCAACAGTGCCTCAGACTCCCACAGGGCTTCATGGGAGTTGGAGTTTGGTGCAGCTCTGTTGGGTTCCGCAGGTGCCGCCAGGGGGTGCTGCAGCAGGAACTGCTGGGCCCTTGGGGGCAGTATTTTCGCCACACCCGGAAGTGCAGCCGGGACTCAGCAATCAAGCACCTGGAACACTTCCGGGTGTCCAATAAAAGGAGCCAGCGGCCACCACTTGGGGCCAGAGTCAGGAGGAGGAGGATGAGGTTGCCTGGGAGGAGTGGTGGAAGAAGAAGAGTGTGCTTTCATTTGTGTGGTGCTTTACTTTAGTTTTAGGACTGTGTTAGGGCTGAAGGACACGGGGAAGATGTGATCCTCAGCTGAAGAAAATAAATCATTTTGTTGATTTTAACGTGCCTCCGTTGTCAGTCTGTGTTGGGTTGGGCGCATACAGTATATAGCACCTTTTATCACAACAGGAAATAAGGGAATCCATGAAATAAAGTTCATCCAAGTAGTGAACAGATTGTGACAGAAGCCTAAAGCTGCCTTTATCATTTACACATTATGCAATAAGACAGTGCCTACTAACAGAGTCCACCCTTTGGATGTTTTCACATTTTACTGTTGTACAATACAGAATCTCAGAGGATTTTTTTTTTTATTATTAATTTTATTGCAATCCATACAAAGCAATCAAGTTTTTACAAAAAGAAAAATCAAGTTAAGAACAGATCGATCCCCACCCCTGAGGGAGAGAGCAAGCCAAACGGCGTGAAATTTAAGGCTTGTAAACATACCTAAATTAATAAATTCTCTGTGCTTTATGAGCTTATTTTAAAATATTACTGATTAGATCCTGCCATGTTTTGAAAAAGTCTGTACAGATCCTCTAACTGAGTATTTGATTTTTTCCAATTTCAAATAGTATAACACATCGGTTTTCCACTGACTTAAAAGAGGAGAGTTTGGGTTCTTCCAGTTTATCAGAATAAGTCTGCGTGCCAAAAGTGTAGTGAATGCAATCACAGTTTGTTTGTCTTTCTCCACTTTAAGCCCCTCTGGAAGAACATGAAACACAGCTGTTAATGGGTTAGGAGGGATTGTGAGATCCAGGCTGTCCGAAAGGTAATTAAAAATGTTTGTCCAGAATGATGTTAATTTGGTGCAGGCCCAGAACATGTGACCCAGTGAGGCTGGGACTTGGTTGCAGCGTTCGCAGGTTGGATCATGCCCTGGAAACATTTTGGAGAGTTTTAGTCGAGACAGATGTGCTCGATATATAATTTTGTGTTGTATAATTGTATGCTTTGCGCATATGGAGCTCGAGTGAATTCTCTGCATTGCTACTTTCCACTCCTTGTCTGATATATTAATTGAGAGATCTTTTTCCCAGTGTCCTCTTGGATCTTTGAGAGAGAGGGATTGTAAAATGATTTTATATATTGTAGAGAGGGAGTCTAAGTCCTTGAGATTGAGCAATATTTTTTCCAGCATGGATGAGGGTGCAAGATGAGGAAAATCGGGAAGGTTCTGTTTAACAAAGTTCCTGATTTGAAGATAGTGAAAGAAATGTGTAGCTGGAATGTTAAATTTGGAATGCAATTGTTCATAGGATGCAAAGACGTTGTCTATATAAAGATCTCTAAGCAAGTTAATTCCAAATTTTTTCCAGATATTAAAAACTGCATATGTTTGTGAAGGTTGAAAGAGGTGGTTCTCTTGCAGAGGTGCCACAGATAGAAGCTTCTCCGTCTTAAAATGCTTTCTACATTGGTTCCAGATTCTAAGTGAGTGAAGCACAATTGGGTTATTAGTATATTGCCGATAACGTGCGTTTATTGGAGCACAGAGCAAGGAATACAAAGAAGTACTGCAGGAGTTTACTTCTATTGCGGACCAAGCCTGTGTATGTTCTTCTATTTGTGTCTAGGTTCTTATCGCCTGTATATTTGCTGCCCAGTAATAAAACTGGAAGTTAGGTAGAGCCATGCCGCCTTCTGCCTTTTGTCTTTGTAGGGTCGCTCTCAGAATCTCAGAGGATTTAATTTGGATTATTAATAATAACAATAACAATACATTTTATTTATATAGAATCTCTCTCGTGCTTGACACTGATCAACAAAAAAGGACTCCTTAATGTCAAAGTGAATACCGATCTCTATAAAGTGGACTGACATACAGATAGATATGAAAGGCACTACATAAAAGAGACAGATAGAGCTTTATTTTTGCAGAAGCTCATTATTAAATGCAGTAAAACCTCAATTATCTGCCACTTGATTAACCATCAGTCTCCACTAACCGTCAGGGCAAATAAAACTAAGAAAAAAACAGTACACACGCCAGTGTCTACCTATTAATACTGCCGCACAATAGGCTGCAAGCCCTGCACATTGGTACAACTCTCCCTTGTGCTGGCGTTCAATGTTTTTCCCCAGCACCACGTGTCATGCCGCATTTTGAAATCACAGTGTTAGTTACATGCCTTCAGCTTTAATAGCGTTTTGTAGCTTTTCTCTTCTGTTATAATTAAACTATTATACATCGTTATGGCCGATAAACATATGCGTGTTGTGCTGGAATTATCACAAAAAAATTTGAATTATTAAAAGTTAACAAAACGGCAAAAAGCATTTCAAGTATTGCTTCAATTTACAGAGTAGGAAGAACAACAGTGAAAGATATAAAGCGTGACACTGACAAAATTGAAAAACGTTTCAAAAATTGAAACCACTGGTGGTAATGTTCTTCTGCATTATAATTTTCTTTTTAAATTCTGTTATATTATAATATATTGTGACGCGCAGGCAGCTTGTGATGCGCTGTGCGGGAGCAGAAAGGGCGGAATGAATGCTGTGTAAGTGATGGCACTGGGTGAAGGGCTTCTGCTCTGAGAAGGGCGGACATGCCTCTTAGGAGATGAGTGACAGGAGAAGTGAGGAGAAAAAGGAAGGTGCAGAGTAGGGAGTCAGGGGACAATAAGCAAGAGTGTTTGCGGTATAGAAAAAGACAGAACACGAGTGGCAGGAGATAATTATTAGTAGGGAAAGCTTTTTTTATTGTTTTGCAAGTGCGCTCTGTAACCCAGATAACGGAGTATAAGACAGGGCACAGTTTGTTACAGAACAAAGACTCCAAGTAAAACGTAGAAAACTCCAATACCTCGAGTTGTATTTGCTTATTACGATATTATATCCTAACTACGGGGTCACGGGGGTCTGCTGGAGCCAATCCCAGCCAACACAGAGCACAAGGCAGGAAACAAACCCCGGGCAGGGCGCCAGCCCACCACAGGGCAACAATATTATATACAGTGGTGCTTGAAAGTTTGTGAACCCTTTAGAATTTTCTATATTTCTGCATAAATATGACCTAAAACATCATCAGATTTTCAATCAAGTCCTAAAAGTAGATAAAGAGAAACCAGTTCAACAAATGAGACAAAAATATTATACTTGGTCATTTATTTATTGAGGAAAATGATCGAATATTACATATTTGTGAGTGGCAAAAGTATGTGAACTTCTAGGATTAGCAGTTAATTTGAAGGTGAAATTCGAGTCCAGTGTTTTCAATCAATGGGATGACAATCAGGTGTGAGTGGGCACCCTGTGTTATTTAAAGAACGGGGATCTATCAAAGTCTGCTCTTCACAACACGTTTGTGGAAGTGTATCATGGCACGAACAAAGGAGATTTCTGAGGACCTCAGAAAAAGAGTTGTTGATGCTCATCAGGCTGGAAAAGGTTACAAAACCATCTCTAAAGAGTTTGGACTCCACCAATCCACAGTCAGACAGATTGTGTACAAATGGAGGAAATTCAAGACCATTGTTACCCTCCCCAGGAGTGGTCGACCAACAAAGATCACTCAAAGAGCAAGGCGTGTAATAGTCAGCGAGGTCACAAAGGACCCCTGGGTAACTTCTAAGCAACTGAAGGCCCCTCTCACATTGGCTAATGTTCATGTTCATGAGTCCACCATCAGGAGAACGCTGAACAACAATGGTGTGCATGGCAGGGTTGCAAGGAGAAAGCCACAGCTCTCCAAAAAAAAACATTGCTGCTCATCTGCAGTTTGCTAAAGATCAAGTGGACAAACCAGGAGGCTATTGGAAGAATGTTTTGTCGACAGATGAGACCAAAATAGAACCTTTTGGTTTAAATGAAAAGCGTTATGTTTGGAGAAAGGAAAACACTGCATTCCAGCATAAGAACCTTATCCCATCTGTGAAACATGGTGGTGGTAGTATCATGGTTTGGGCCTGTTTTGCTGCATCTGGGCCAGAATGGCTTGCCTTCATTGATGGAACAATGAATTCTGAATTATATCAGAGAATTCTAAAGGAAATGTCAGGACATCTGTCTATGAACTGAATCTGAAGAGAAGGTGGGTCATGCAGCAAGACAACGACCCTAAGCACACAAGTCGTTCTACCAAAGAATGGTTAAAGAAGAATAAAGTGAATGTTTTGGAATGGCCAAGTCAAAGTCCTGACCTTCATCCAATGGCAATGTTGTGGAAGGACCTGAAGCGAGCAGTTCATGTGAGGAAACCCACCAACATCCCAGAGTTGAAGCTGTTCTGTACGGAGGAATGGGCTAAAATTCCTCCAAGCCGGTGCGCAGGAATGATCAAAAGTTACCGGAAACGTTTAGTTGCAGACCAGATACTGAAAGCAAAGGTTCACATACTTTTGCCACTCACAAATATGTAATATTCGATCATTTTCCTTAATAAATAAATGACCAAGTATAACATTTTTGTCTCATTTGTTTAACTGGTTTCTCTTTATCTACTTTTAGGATTTGAGTGAAAATCTGATGATGTTTTAGGTCATATTTATGTAGAAATATAGAAAATTCTAAAGGGTTCACAAACTTTCAAGCACAACTGTAAGTTAATTAATTTTGTTAATATTATACTTAGTATTTTTTTTTTGTAAATAAATTCAACTATTTGCTAAAGTAATCTACTGTATATCATTTTTAAAGTAGCTGTTCTGTTATCTGTCTTTTCTCTTATCCGTCATGGCTTCTGTCCCGACCCCTGCTGGATAATCAAGGTGTTACTGTAATTAAGAACATAACCCTTACACGGCAAAATGACAAAAAAATAAAGAAAACTTTTGACTTCACTTGCCAGTCCCAGTTCCGTTGAGGCACTATATACTGTAAGTGTTTTGCTGTTGGTATAAAGGACAGCCCATAGTATTTCCTGACACACTTCTGCTGAATAATTCTTTGCCTGAAAGTCCTCAGTATTGGTGTGTCAGAGAGAGGATGTGCAGCATTGTTCATAATGGCACTCAGTTTTGTTGTAATTTTCTCCTTTGCTGCTACCCTCCATGGGGCTCAAAGTGCGTCCCATAACTGAGTCTGCCCTTATAATTAACTTGTTGATTGGGTGGGCCTCTCTTGAAGTGATGTTATCAGCCCAGCACACCACAGTCCTAAAATTCACACTGGAGATCACAGAGATGTGGCAGAAGTGAAGGATGTCACTACCCACATTAAAGCGCCCCCATCGCCAGTTTGTAAAACTGGTGCTGTGGATTACCGCCATGGTTGTCAGACATTCTATCAGTGCATCCCTACACCTCACAATGTGTCTTGTTGGATGAACAGTCGAAGCTAAAGCATTTTCATAAGGGTTTTCCTGCTGCCGTCCTATCTTTAGATGACATCAACCCAAGTGACACAATTCTGAAGAAATATTTAGGCTCGCAAGGAAAATTTTACACTACACAAATTAGTTTCATGAAAACTAACAGGAATGAAAAACAACGTTATTAACTGGTCAACGTGTTTTTAAGATAACGATTTCACTCTGGAACATTTTTGTGTTTTTTGTTTTATTCCTAGTTTCAACTACGTTCACTAAATGTTTCTAAACCCCGACTGGAATTAACTCTTATTTTATTGATTTATGTGTTTAGCACAAGCTCTGGAAATGCAGCAGTGTACTGCCAATCCACATCTGGATACTGGGAAGAAAGCACCATGTAGACACGATTAGGGTACACAGAATCCATGGAAAACAGCGATTGACCAGATGCCTGGAAGTGTGAGGCAGCAACTTTTACCCCTGCACCACCATGCTGCCCACTCAATATGTTTACTTCACTAAACTTCATTTACATTTGTGAATTTGAAATCAATCTGAATTTTATTATGCAAATAGAGTCCAAAAACCCTTAAAACCCTACATAGCTGATCTGCTATAGCTAACATTTTTCAGCACGGATAAATCTTTATACGCAATCAAACTGAATGGACTTTATTGAACTTGCTTGCGGTTTTCTGGTCTTTTTGCATTTTTAATTTTCTAACCACATCACGATCAGACAGGAGAGCAAAGTGTACCTTGTTAGCCTGAAGATGAAGAAAGAAAAAGAAAAGGAAAAAAAAAAAAGCAGTCCTGATAAAACCCAGCTAAAGCACACAGTCTGTCGGGTGGGAAAGCCAGACAGGGTTATCGTTTCATATTATCCCACAGTGATGGATTTGCTGGCTCTGGTGATTAATTTGGCGCCATGTCCCTTAATTTAAAGAAAATTTAAAAACAAAGCCACTTAATGGCAGACAGCTGCTGAGATGAAGTGGAGGGATGGGGATATGAGATCCATCATTTCCTGCCAGCACTGTGCAACTCACTGCCTGTCAGCACTCTCCCAAGCTCACAGAGGGTCACGTGAGCACTGGAAGGCTCAGCACTTACTGAAGTGAAAAATATTCAATTTTTGTACCAAGTAGAAAATCCAACCGGCCTCCGCCTTGTAGTGTGTACAAACAAAGTGGCTAAAAGATACCAGGCTTTCAAAAACTGACAAGGTGGCATGGAATTAGTAAAAGGGTTAGCAAGGAACGTTGGTACTGGAGGGCCACAGTGGCAGCAGGTTTTCGTTCCAACGCAATTGCTTTATTAGAAACCAATCCTTGGTAATCTCAAGCCTTATTTAATTATATGCCTTATTAGTCTGCAATGTTAAGCTCTTATCTTATAGATTTGTTCCTTTCCAAGAATATCATCTAAACCTGTGTTTCCCAACCTCGGTCCTGGGGTCCCACTGTGGCTGTAGGTTTTGGTTCCAACCAGATTCCTAATCAGTGACAACACTTGAATGCACTGATCTCATTTAATTAGCTGGTATTATTTTTCTTTTATTCTACATTCAGAAAAAGGTTTTCTTAGTGTTATTCAATGTTTTTACATTTAGTTTACTATTACACTGTGCTTTCTATGGTATAGTTAACTATATTTGTGCTTAAAAACTTAAAAAAATATATATTTACATACAGTTCATACGGTCTGGAACGGATTAGTTGTATTTACATACAATCCTATGGGGGAAATTACTTCGGTTCATAACCAAATCGGGTTACAACCAGAGTTTTGGAACGAATTATGGTCGTGAACCGAGGTTCCACTGTATTACTGTCAGACAAAATTACAGGCATTTCACGGAAATACAAACCAGTATTACTGAGAGAGAAAATTAAAGGCACACAATACAGTGATACATATTACAGCCACATACAAGGTCCCATGCCTTTTAATATACTGTAGACTGTTCATACAAATGTTTATGCACTACTGTTCTAGCACCCGTTATTTTAACGGGCTTAATGTCTAGTTCCTATATAACTGCTTGGTACATACACACACACACATATATATATATATTATATATATATATAT
>JANRMT010062816.1:6071692-6121265 GCA_026402145.1 Polypterus bichir lapradei | reverse complement strand
TATATATATACATACATACAATATGTATATATATATATATATATATATATACTGTGTGTACTTTATAATTTCTCCCCATCTTCCCTTCTACATTTATAACCTCAGGCAATTAGGTGTAGTAAAAGACAAGCAGGAGTTAAGTTACAATTTTAAAAATGTACTGTACTATTGATAATATTCATAAATAATAACAGTATGCAAACTATATTTGAATACTGGCAGCCATACAACCTGATAAATGGTGATGTGTAGTTTCAGGCGGCACACAGGCTTGTTAGTTACTTAAAATGATCTCTAGTTAAGTCCTTATTTGTGGTCAGCTTTCTTCAGAACAGGCCGCATGCCTGTCTCAATATGGCTGCCGAGCTGTGCTCTTCATTGTGTTGTCCTTTTCAGGTCATGGTGTGGGATGGTCTTTTATCAGTTTGGTAAGACAGAGAGAGTTGGGTAAAGCAAGCAAATTTCTAGGTTTTCTGTCCAACCCATACAGCCAATAGGGCATTGTGGTACTTGAGAGTTTCTGATACAATCCAGTTCCAAACAGCCATACTTGAGACCAATGGGAGAAAATAAAACATCTTCACACCTGCCACCCCCCAAAACCATTTGTTGAGCTAAAGTTTGCCAGTTAGGCAGCCTGGCTTTCCTGTGGGGATTGACTGAGAGACTTTAGTAGAGAAATATTAGCCAAACTGGTTTGAGGCACTTCGCCCACACCCTGTACAAAGAGACTCAGTCCTAAAAGGGGTGAAGGGGTACTTAAACCATCAAACCATTGCTGTTATTATCAATAATGTAACACTAATATTACATTGCTTTTTCTAAGTTACAAATAAAGACATACAAAATATTTATCGACTTGTATGCAAAATTCCACATCACAACAGAACTAATGCCGACTGTTCAGTAAAAGTCCTGCACTTGTCATTTGTTGCTCAATCTTTGCCTTAATAATTCCGTCCATTAATTTACCTGTGATGGTATTTGTTCTCTAATTTTGATCACTAGTGTATTATATAATGGGCCATGTCTCCTTGCCTTTACCACCTGCACCACACCTTGTCTTCCAAACAATGTAAGAAGTTGGAATGCAGCACATCTGAAGTGCATCTCTGTCAAATTCAAACAGGTTTCCAGCTACAGAAATCTAAAATAAGGAGATATTAGGATGGAAAAAGTATATTGAAAACATCCCCAGAACACTTTTGGATAGCAAAATAGAAAGAGTGAAATTATTGTGTAGAAGTGCAGTAGGCTATCTTTGCTATTTGCTTTACACTTCCTCTGCCTGATAGCTCCAGTTTCCAAGAGCTTTGAGTATGGCAGCCCTGTACACCGCTGGATGTTTCAGGATGCTCAAATTAATTGAACCTAAAGAGAAAAGAGTATGGTAGAGATGCAAACAATGACTGCATAGATTCCACTACAGCGACAGCCTTGTCTTCTTGACATCGAATAAACAAAGTCAAATCCGGCACACGATGTACAGTGCAACAATTCCCTGTTCAGCTATTCACTAAGCAAGACCTGAGGTGATCACACAGGTCAGGTCTCCTGCACTGCAATTTAATAACCTGCTCAAAAGCCATCAGAGCAGTGTCTGTGCAGGCAATGATGTCAGAATCACGACTTGCTTTCAAAAGAATTCCTCTCCTGCTCTGCCCAATATATTTTTACAGTTTGTGCAGACACAGAGGCTCACAGCCTGCTATGAAAGGACTCCCCCATCTGCTCTGCTCTGCAAACCTTCAGGTAAAGCAGTAAATCCTGATTGAAAGCTTGTTCTGCAAAAACCCTTCTTCTCCTGTCTCCAGCATTGTGTAATTAAATTCAGTCTCAAAGCATCGCCGTCAAGAAGAGTCCAGTGGGCTCAGTTTCATGAAGTGCCCATACAAGCAGTAAATTCAGATTTATACAAACTCTTTAGTGTCAAAGTGAAAACAGATCTCTGCAAAATGTTCTAAATGAGTTACAAATATAAAAATCACTGCATAAGAATTCATTCCCTTCAGGTCCGTATTCAGTAGGTGAACCTTCGGCAGCCATGATGGCCTCGAGTCTGAGTGCACAGGTCTTTCCTTCTCTGTCACCTGTGCACATCTGGACTCTGCCATTTATCTCCGTTACTATTCTTTACTATACAGTTCAAGCTCTGTCATGATGCATGGAGATCGCAAGTGAACAGCCTTTCCCCCCCCAGTCCAGCCACCAATTATCAGTCAGACTGAGATCAGGACTCTGACTTGGCCACTGAGGGACATTAATGTTGCAGTTTTGAAGTCATTCCTCTGCAGCTTTGGCTTTACACTTAGGGTCCTTATCTTGTTGGAACACAGTTGTTAATAATAATAATTATTCTTTAAATTTACATAGCACTTTTCTCACTGTGCTGGAAAGTCATCCTGGTGTGTAAACCTGATGTCTCATTACACAACTTTTTGTCAATTGGTAAATGCAGTTGCTAATCTCATCTCTCGATTGTCAGATCACACAACTAGAAATTGCAGGGTATGTCAAATTACACAACTGTATAATGACTTTCTGGCACAGTTGACATATTTCCAAAATATCACAAGCTCGCCCCTTTTCTGACAGTCAATAATGTGCTGCTCGACGGAGCCGGTGCCAATTTAAAGACTTTCTAGGTACAGCGAGTTCAGCCATTATCTTGGCTCTTTTCTTTCCCCCCCATTGTGACATGGTGCATAAAACATTTGACATTAGACAGATGAATCTCTTTCCGGTTTGTCAGGCCCTAAAATACTAGTGATTCCTCATAGCTCCATTATATGTTTTGTACTTCTGGGTGAGCCCTCATTGGTTGTCAGCTCTCACATGTACTAAAGCCCGCCCCCTATAACTTAAGGCTGAAACAAACCTGTTTGATTTTTGTCGGGGTGAGTCACAGACTAGTTGGACTAAGTCACTGGGCGTATTAAACTATGTGACTGGTCAACTGACTCTAACTTGCTAAGATTATGTAAATGAGACTGAAAACCGCTGGAAATGTTGTGTTAAGTGACATGGCTTTCACTCATCATGCACTGCTATTTTTGGTTGTGATCCTTTAGTGACGAGACCAGCAACAAAAGTCAACTAGTTTGACATCCCCTCTCTAAACAGAACGCATGTAATGTGCACCTGCTTAAGTGAGAATTTCACCTAACGTCTTCACTGCATAGACGCTGGTTGTGCTGCATCTGTGCAGACAGTAATTCAGATGCCATGCTTACCTTACCTGCTCTCTTTACTAAAAAAAAGCTGCTGCATTTGTAGAAGATTGCAAAGCCATACAACATATGGTTGTACAAAAATGGCCTGCTTTTATAGCTTTACTACAGACCGTGATATCAGATGCCAAGCTTGCTCTACAAGACCACCTCTGTTTGATCCTTACTCTATAAACGCTCTTCTGCATCAGAAGTGGGGAGTGAAGTCATACTAACAGCTGGTTCTACGACAACTTCCCTTTTGCTTTTTTTTTTTTTTAATACATACAACCTGCCTGTGATGCATCAGTACAAACAGAGATTTCAGAAGTAGGTGGCTCTAAAAGAATTCCTCCCAGAGTGTTTTATTGTATAAACCTTGCTGGGTCTACACCAGGCAGCAGAGACAGACATCTGGTTTATTCAACAAAAACTCGTCCTCCTACTCTTTACTGCTTAAAAGCCATCTGTGCAGTGACAGCACAGACAGATGTGCAAGGCCTTATAATAAAACTGCACCTCCACTTTACTGTTTAACAAAAAATGAATAGAGATGCCTTTTCCGTCTGTGGAAAAAGTAAGCCCCCCCCTTGGCTGTAATTGCAGATACTGCTCCCTCAAGCTGGTGTTTCCTTCTAACTGTCTAACAGTCTCTGACATCAACTGAAAGTAAGTTTTTGCCGCTCCTCCATGCAGAATTATTTCAGCTGTGTGATGTCTGAAGGGTGTCTTGCATACACAGCCCACTTCAAATCCCCCCCAAAGCATCTTGATGGGATACAGACCCAGGCTTTGACTTGGTCATCCCGGGACTCTCCATTTCTTTCTTTTCAACCATTCATTGGTGGATTTACTGGTATGTTTAGGGTCATTGTCATGTTGCAAGATCCACTTTCGGCTGAGCTTCAATCTTCTCATTGTCTTCAAGCACCCTCTGGTACAATGAAGAACTCTGTGATGGTGAGCTGCCAAGACTATAATGCAGATATCCGCCCTAAAGTAGAACATTTCTACCACAATGCTTTGCTTGTGGCATCAGATTCTTCTGGTCAAATGTTTTCGCCAAACATGTCTGCTGATACCTTGGCTTTATCTACGCAGAGAACATTGTTCTAAAAGTTCTGGTCTTTGCCGAGGTGTTCATGGGCAAACTTTAGACTTGTCCTGGTGTTCTTTCTGGACTATAAAGGTTTTCTTCTTGCACACCTTTTATGAAGATGTAATTTGTGCAGCCACTTTTTAATAGAAGATTCATATAAGCCATTACATAAATGGGTGTAAAGTGTTTTTCTTTTAGTGTATGATTAATATATGTATGCACGTTGGTGTTCAGATATACTGTATGCAGTTCCTTATACTGTATTTCTCCTTCCTGTCTTTTTAGATTTAAAAACTAAGTCTGTGTAAGTGTTTAGTTGTTGAACAAACCAAATGCATTTTCCTCTATGAGATAAGAGACTTAAAGATGAGTTGAGTTGTACTTTGATATCAACAGTGGCTTAAGCTACCTGTAGGTCATGCGACAAAATGCTGGGCTTCTTACAGACTTCTTTCAGCATCTCGCGTTCTGTTCTCAGGTTGAACTTGCTGAGGCAGCCTGCTCTGGACAAGTTAGCAGCTATTTGAAATCTTCTGCTCTTCCAGACGATCCTTTAGCAGTGGAATGATTGGTTTCCATTTGTTTAAATTCCTTCCCAGACTCATAGGCATCTCTAAACTTTCTTTCTAAAGGCCTCCAAGAGCTCTTTCAATTTAGGAATGATGATAGCACACAGCTCAATGACAAACAGCAAACCCAACCAAATGTCTGAGGTTTAAATATGAGAGGTTCAGACGAGATCTGCTCTAAAGATGTACTGAAATCTAACTGTCTGAGGTAGTGATAAATGTAAGGGTGTACTTACTTTTTCCACATGTGAAATCTGTATTTACATTTATTTAAATGGACTACAAAATCGTAATGTGGCAGGATGTTTGTTATATTATATCACCTTTATATAAAGATACTATTCACACAAAGATCAAATTTTTATATTGTGCACATACTTATGTTAAGAAACATAAAACATTTCTTGGGGTGTACTTACTTTTTCACATGACTGGATATGTGCTGCATTAGGGGTGAGTGGTAAAGACAAATGTTTAGTGTGGCCACCAGGGTGCGCTCCAGCTCTCCAAACAGCCAACACAAGCGGGCTTGGACACAAATATAAAAAAGCACAGGAGAGTTTTATTTGTGGGAAACTCTTCTTTTAAGCATTTCCCACTCCACAACCACAGTCACAAAGCACAATACAGCACTCTGAAACTCTCGCTCTCTTTTCTTCCTTTCTCTGCCACTGGTCACTGCCTCCTCCACTGCTCCTTGCAAGCTTTGTCCTTCCTCCTGACTTTCTCTCGTGGAGCTAAGGCAGCCAGCTTCTTTGATGCAGCACCCGGAAATACTTCCATTGTCTCAAAGGATTGTCATGGGATCACTTCTGGGTGAAGCGGAAACCCAACAAAGTAGGATCCCCCAGTTCCCACAGAACCTTCTGACAGCATCCACGGAAGGCAACAGGGTAGAGCTGGCAAACTAAGTCCCATGATGCTCTGTGGGAAGCTGGTGCACTAATGTAACATGGGGGGGCAGGCAGCCTTCTTGTGGCTCAGGGGGAGGTGGTGCCCTATTGAAGCTGCCTTCCCCCATCCTTCCACTTCATGGGCGTCCCAGCTGGGTACAGATGCCAGCTATCCCTAACACTAGTTTGCACTACCCTTGTTTCAACCACCAAGAAAGCAAATCAAGTTTAGAAATCACAATTTGATGTGAAAACACACACCCATTTTTAAATAAAAGTGACACCTCTTCTCCAGGCCCCCTTCAGTGGCATTTGTAGCATTAAAAAGTGGCGTTAGAGTTTATATTCATGTTAAATGGCAAGATCATCTTTACATGACCATAAAGGAGATGACACTTCCTCTCTCATCCAACTATCAAAAGGCAATCACACTTTCTGGTCGGATTCCTAAAAGGGGTCACACTTGACAAAAGTTAAGAGCTGCAGCTAAGGAAGGACACTGCCACAGTGTCCATATAAGCAGTAAAGACCCCAAGGTCTCCAATGGGTGAAAGCCCTCTGAGCCATATCTGCACCAGCTGTGCAAATCCTTTGCCACATAGAAGCTGGTAGTGTTTAGCCAGCACTGGAGTGATGTCACATACTCCATGTGCCCTACATAGTCAGCTCTACGCATGGCAAATGTGGGCTCTAGCCCCCATAATCCTAAAATGAAAGAATTTTTGGACCAGGCAGACCAGCTGTAAGAACACAGCAGTAATAAGTCAAGTGTCTCTCTGAAATCACTGGCCCCAGACCCTTGCAGAGGGCTGGTGGAATGTTTTGAAGTCGATCCAAAAACTTGGCACTTGGTAACCAGTTCTGCAGTCGATTTAGCACCACACAGCAGAAAAGGACCTTAAATTAACAAGTGTGAAAGTGTAATGCTTAGCATTTCAATATGCAAGGATTAGGGGGAAAACAAAGCAGAAAAGATTAGTTAATGGGAATGCAGAAATCAAGAAGGAAAGAGGATAAAGCTGGCAACACTCGGGTCAAGGCAAATAAAGAAAGGCCGTTGTGATGCTCGAGAGTCCACAGAGTGGAACCAAATGAAAAGAACTGCAGCATTTTTTTCCCTCTCATATTATGAAAATTTTTTTTTTACACTGTTGGATAAAACAGTTGACATCATGACAGGGGGCTGGGTGGCACGGCCTTATCCTTGGATTAGTTATTCATTTCATTTTATTTTAATTACGTGGGTTAGAACCCCACTGGGAGACAGACAGCGGCAATCTTTAATCTAAAATTGTAGAAATCACATTAGCTGGGTTTATTTGCAAAGTGGTGACCTATAGCAACATATTGGGAAGGAGCCATTAGCCATTCTCCTACTTAGGCACTTTATTAGACAAAACTCTTTCAGCAAGGCTTCCGTTCACCTGCAGTTTCCTCACACTGAATGGATCTTTAAAAAAGGAAGTGAATAAAGAAGGGCAGGACAACCAACTGGGTATGTGATGGGAAAAAGGAGTGTAAAGCCTTGGGCTACGGGGCTGGATACTGAAATAAACAAATGGAACAATTACATCTAAGATGTAGGGTGATGAAACTCTGCAAAAGGACACCTTTCATCCTCTACTGAACAATATGCCTGTGTAAACGCAGCAAATACTACCCTCCACGCTCTACTCTGTGCTACTAAAGTAGTATACAGTACTGTGCACCAAAGGTATATGTGGGTAGGAGATTCCGCCTGCTCACCACAATCTATTCTGCGCTATAAACATACAGTGTACAGTGGCTTGCAAAAGTATTCGGCTCCCTTGAACTTTTCCACATTTTGTCACATTACAGCCACAAACATGAATCAATTTCATTGGAATTCCACGTGAAAGACCAATACAAAGTGGTGTACACTTGAGAAGTGGAACGAAAATCATACATGATTCCAAACATTTTTTACAAATAAATAACTGCAAAGTGGGGTGTGCGTAATTATTCAGCCCCCTTTGGTCTGAGTGCAGTCAGTTGCCCATAGACATTGCCTGATGAGTGCTAATGACTAAACAGAGTGCACCTGTGTGTAATCTAATGTCAGTACAAATACAGCTGTTCTGTGACGGCCTTAGAGGTTGTCTAAGAGAATATTGGGAGCAACAACACCATGAAGTCCAAAGAACACACCAGACAGGTCAGGGATAAAGTTATTGAGAAATTTAAAGCAGGCTTAGGCTACAAAAAGATTTCCAAAGCCTTGAACATCCCACGGAGCACTGTTCAAGCGATCATTCAGAAATGGAAGGAGTATGGCACAACTGTAAACCTACCAAGACAAGGCCGTCCACCTAAACTCACAGGCCGAACAAGGAGAGTGCTGATCAGAAATTCAGCCAAGAGGCCCATGGTGACTCTGGACGAGCTGCAGAGATCTACAGCTCAGGTGGGGGAATCTGTCCAAAGGACAACTATTAGTCGTGCACTGCACAAAGTAGGCCTTTATGGAAGAGTGGCAAGAAGAAAGCCATTGTTAACAGAAAACCATAAGAAGTCCCGTTTGCAGTTTGCCACAAGCCATGTGGGGGACACAGCAAACATGTGGAAGAAGGTGCTCTGGTCAGATGAGACCAAAATGGAACTTTTTGGCCAAAATGCAAAACGCTATGTGTGGCGGAAAACTAGCACTGTACATCACTCTGAACACACCATCCCCACTGTCAAATATGGTGGTGGCAGCATCATGCTCTGGGGGTGCTTCTCTTCAGCAGGGACAGGGAAGCTGGTCAGAGTTGATGGGAAGATGGATGGAGCCAAATACAGGGCAATCTTGGAAGAAAACCTCTTGGAGTCTGCAAAAGACTTGAGACTGGGGCGGAGGTTCACCTTCCAGCAGGACAACGACCCTAAACATAAAGCCAGGGCAACAATGGAATGGTTTAAAACAAAACATATCCATGTGTTAGAATGGCCCAGTCAAAGTCCAGATCTAAATCCAATCGAGAATCTGTGGCAAGATCTGAAAACTGCTGTTCACAAACGCTGTCCATCTAATCTGACTGAGCTGCAGCTGTTTTGCAAAGAAGAATGGGCAAGGATTTCAGTCTCTAGATGTGCAAAGCTGGTAGAGACATACCCTAAAAGACTGTAGAACCACCTTTTGCTGCAATTACAGCTGCCAAAGTATTGACTCAGGGGGCTGAATAATTACGCACACCCCACTTTTCAGTTATTTATTTGTAAAAAATGTTTGGAATCATGTATGATTTTCGTTCCACTTCTCAAGTGTACACCACTTTGTATTGGTCTTTCACGTGGAATTCCAATAAAATTGATTCATGTTTGTGGCTGTAATGTGACAAAATGTGAAAAAGATCAAGGGGGCCGAATACTTTTGTAAGCCCCTGTATATGTAGTAAATCCCCTCTGTGGAGCCTGGAGTGCCTTCTTCAGCTTGGGTAGGAGGCGATACCTCAAGCACAGGAGTCTTAAGTATCTCAGGGTCTTGTTCACAAGTGAGGGAAGAAGGGAGTGAGAGATCAATGGGGGGGTTTCAAAGGGGTTTGAGCAGTTATGTAAATGTTGTAATAGTCAATCGTGGTGTAACGAGAGCTGAGCCGAAAGGCAAAGCTCTCAATTTACAGGTCGAATTACATTCTTACACGGCTGTTAATTTTACAGTGTAAAACTGTTAAATACCGAAGTTAAACAACTGTAACATGCAAAATGGTAAAGCACTGTTGCAGTCACACCGAAACATTGAAATGAAATGTACAAACCAATATAATCATTTTTTACATTGTTAACCCGTAAAAAACATGCTTTTTCTGTGAGAAAATGTGGTAATCACGGCACCAAAATGCCATCAGAAAGGAAATCATACTATACCTTCCAGTTTACTGCACCAAACTGCTTAAAGAAAAGTTGCAGTTTGCTGCCTGAGTGTGGTTTGCTCTAATACACTGTCACATGGTTACCAAGAATATATATTCTTTAACTTTAAACAGCTACCTTACATTAATGTAACTCAAAATGATCACAATGTATTTGCTTTAAGTAGCTGTTTCTTCAATATTACTTTTAATTAATGTGCACCCGACATACAATAAGTTTGTGGTTTCCATATGATGTAATGTTTCAGAATTTAAACATTTCTGAGGTGGCATGGTGGCGCAGTGGTAGCGCTGCTGCCTTGCAGTTAGGAGACCCGGGTTCGCTTTCCGGATCCTCCGTGCGTGGAGTTTGCATGTTCTCCCCGTGTCTGCGTGGGTTCCCTCCGGGTGCTCCGGTTTCCTCCCACAGTCCAAAGACATGCAGGTTAGGTGCATTGGTGATCCTCAATTGTCCCTAGTGTGTGTATGTGTGTCCTGCGGTGGGCTGGAGCCCTGCCCAGGATTGGTTCCTGCCTTGCGTTCTACGTTGGCTGGGAGTGGCTCCAGCAGACCCCCGTGACCCTGTGTTAGGATATAGTGGGTTGGAAAATGACTGACTGACTGACTAAACATTTCTGGGATTTTTTTTCTTGGCACCAATTTCTAAATTTGCATACAGTTACAATATTTGCATAAGGAAACACCCCCTGTCTCCATATTGTTCTTTGTGAACCGCATACCTTTGCACAGTGGAGAAAAAAAAACTTAAATACAGTTAGCAAATTTATTTTTTGACGAATGCTGAAGGTTTTGTCAGGTTACAGAAGCTGATTTATGGTGGGTTGTTTTCAATAAACTGGCATACCTTACATTATTTAAACTCAAAATGATCAAATATGTTTGCTTTATGTACCTGTTACTTCAATATTACTTTTAATTAATGTGCACTTGAGGTAAAATAAGTTTGTGTGGTTGCCATATGATGTGATTTTTCAGAATTTAAACATTTCTGGGATTTTTTCCTTGGCACCGATTTCTAAATTTGCATACAGTTACAATATTTGCATAAGGAAACGCCCCCTGTTCCCATATTGTTCCTTGAAAACTTCAAACCTTTGCATAGTGAAGGAAAAAAAAAAACTTAAAACAGAATTATGAAATGTATTTTTTGGCAAGTTCTGAAGGTTTTGTCAGGTTATGGAAACTGATTAATGGTGGATAGTTTTTAGTAAACTGGCAAACTTGTAGTACACCATACACCACAAAAGCAAACTTTACTTTTCCACCAGACAACGTCCCATAACTTCAATAAGCATTGCATTCTTTTCAATGTATAAATTGAAATGGTATAATGTGTTTGTTATTAATTATTGCTATCATATCGATACAAAGTATATGCTGGTTTGTATGTTTGTCAGAATCTTTTTGGGTAAATGCTTGCTATTTTTATTACAGAGCATGGATTTCAGCTAATGGTTAAATGTTCACGTCTATTGTAATGTACTTTAAAGAAAACAACAGTTATTTACTACAAAGTTATACTGTAGACCTAAAAATATTGCCACCTTATCTTTGACGGTAAAATTCTGGTAACCACAGCTGCCAGTTTTTATCATAAATTTAACATTTTTTTTACTCCGTGCCAGCCAAAGCCCATTTGGAGCCCTAGGTGGGCACCTCTTTGTACATATACCATGGACTTCAAGGAACGTGCGCCCTTTGGCGTACACAGCATACACACCTTTACTTTCATAAACGGCACCCACTCAGTATTATCAGAATTCGATTAATTGCATCCCTTTCAGGATTACTTTCATTAACGGCACCCACTCATTATTGTCCTAGTCTGATGACCAGGTGGGTGTCCAGTGCGTGCGCCTTCGGACATCAAGTATCAGGCTTCACTAGAAGCCTTTGTGCAAGAATGGTTTTCATCTGCTTTTCCATCCACCAATTTAATGAACCCCGTTTTTATATTTATGCGGGGTAGAGCCTTTCCTGGCAGTACTGGGCACAAAGCAGCAACCAGCCCAGGATGGTACGCCAGTGTAGTTGCAGGGTACGGACGGTTTTCATCTACATAGTAATCCATTTACTGAAAATGCTCTTTGTATTAAAGGGTTAAAGAAAAAAAAAAGAACCCAGAGCTTGCCCTGACAGTATTGGGCACAAAGCAGGATGGGTGCCAATGAATTGTAGGGTAATGATGTTTTTCATCCAGTCATTCATCCACTCACCTTTTAGAGCCCCCTTACCATTACAGGGTCAAGGGGAATACAGCCTGTCCCACCTGTAACACAGCCAAGATAGGAACCAACCCAGGATGAAACACATCCATCATAAAACACAGAAATATAGATTTAGGTGTAGGTTGTAAGCCTTACAGTAACAGTAATTATCCAGAGTCTCCTATACTTCTCTGTGGGAGGCTATAAAAACAAAAGCAGGCTCAGCGGAAATTCTGTCGGCGCCAGGACTGAATGAGAGGAGAGACTGCGGATGACTGTGCCACCAAGCCCCCTGGGAGTCAGTCTAAGCTTTAACAACCTTGGTGACAGCAGGGCAAACTTGATTGCAATTACAGAAGTAATACTCTACATTCAGCCACTCTGATACTTAAAATCCAGGTCACATCCCCTAGGTAGACGAGTACAGAGCACTTTGTAATCTTGCCAGCGACTCCAGAGAATACGATTAGCCTGTACCTTAAGAATTCCAGGGGGTGGGCCCTTCCATTAAGCTGGGACGCTATTAACCTTCCTGCTGATGAGAACTCACAGCGTGTTTGTGTTAATTAAAAGTTCGGCTCACAGTGGCAGAAGTGGAGTCAGCCTCTCTTTCTCTAGCCATTTTTCTGCCCAGTCTCTAAGTGAAATCTACGGAATAGGAAATGAGGCGGAGTGAGAATTTCCAGCTTTGAGGTGCAGTTCTTTTCAAATCTTTTAATATATTTATTATATTACTGAAATGGAGATAAGGTCAGTCATTAACATCATGAAAGGACCTGCACCTATGCCAAAGTCAAGAGCTCAGTCTTTACTACTGCATCATTTCGTTAGTATCTTCCCTTCCCTTATGACAGAAAAAAAAAGAACAAAGAGCACAGCACCCAGCATGTTATATAAATAATGGCCACAAACAGTGAAGGTTACAAACAGGATGAGTAACTACAAGTACTCTGGTCAATAGTGAAGAATGAAGGAAGGCCGTATCACTTTACCTGCAATTTTCGGTCATGATCTTTATTTACATAGTCTTCGCAAGTCAGAGGCAGGCATGGCACGCTCTCACGTCATCGAACATACCCAGCTATTCAGTCCAGCCAGCCTATGACTTGCTTTAGTTGTAATGGTGGGCTAAGTATATGTGAGAGATGAGAATCTATATATATATAATCCACTAATGGCACGCAAGACACTGAACGCAAGCAAGACACTGAGGGCACGCAACACAGTGAGCGCAAGCAAGACAGAGCCCCGCCCGCCAACTCTAACCCTCCTACCGCATCATGGGATATGCACGACAGAGCCACACACGCCAACTGTAACCGTCCTCCCAAGTCCAGCATCGCTCTCGAGGCACGCAACAACTCATCAAAAACAGCCTCAGTCGCTTTCGTCTGTGCAAAAGTCCACATGCACCTCTGAGCCACGTTGACTTTACACCGCACGCAAGACAGAGAGCCACAATCGCCAACTCACACAGCCCCGCCCGCCAACTCTAACTAAGGGCAAGCCAGACAGAGAGCACACGCAAGACAGAGAGCCACGCCTGCCAAAGCCCACCCGCCAACTCGAACTAAGGGCAAGCCAGACAGAGAGCACACACAAGACAGATAGCCACGATCGCCAACTCACAGAGCCCCGCCCGCCAACTCTAACTAAGTGCAAGCAAGACAGAGAGCCCAGCCCACCAACTCTAAGACCATGGGATACGCACGCATTTAGTGTATAAATGGATATAAATAATTGCATGTAAACAATTCGCCAAAATCTGTTGTATGTAAACGATACTGTTTAAAACGTTATTGTTTTTTTCATCAGAAAACCCGGTTTTCACGTCTACCTGTATTGGTTTAAATGGCACTTTTACCACTCACAATAGGGCGGACGCGCTGACTTATCGTGTCGACTGGGCAACACAGTGAATGCTGCGTCTATCTAATATGTCAATGTTTTCCGTAGCCTGCTACATGAAGGTACTCTCTCGACCATTGGCATTGGTTTCGCTCCTTGCTATTTTCGTTATACTGCGCTGGTGGTTTCCTAAGCCTTTGTTATAATGAATTCCTTTCTCACCGGTTTCCGTTCCTATTCTTACACCACCATATGCTAGGGCGGGCTTCGGCTAGTCAACAATAAGTCACCAAGATGTGCAATGCATATAATCACCCACCAAGTTCTTCACAGGTATGAGCTACCACCCCAAACCAAGAAGGGGCGCTGCCGCTAACTGCCTTGTCCTCTTTTTCCTCCACAGCGCAGAGAAATTGCCCAGTGAAGACAACTGAATCCTTCCCTTCCAGTCCCTGGGCCATAGAAGTGAGACCACCTGGAAGGAGGCGTCACTTCTGGTTCAAGCAACCTATGGAGAGAAGCACCATAGCCGGCTCACGAAATTCTTATAATACCATTTCAACTAGCCCAGGTTTAACAGGGCAGCCTTTCCTGTTATCCCTTTTGGAACGCCATCATGTGTTATTTATGTTTTCCTTAGAAGTAAACAGGAACAGCTGGGTTGGCGCCCCAAAAATTTGCTACTGGAACACCCACAGCAACTATGAGGAATAAGGATCACGGGCGTTTTGGACCTGACAAACAGAAGTAAAACTCGTCTGTTTTATGTTGCATGTATTACATTCCATGACAGAACAGAAAGAATAAAAAAGGGGGTGAGATTATGGCTGAGCTTACTGTACCTGTAAATCATTCGTACAGCCCCAGGTCTGGCATATTATTAACTATCAGTAAAAGGGTCCAGCTCACAATACTTTGGAAATGTAAAACTGTACTAGAAAGTCATCACACAGTCATCTAATTTGACATATCCTCTGATTTCTAATTATATATTCTGACATCTTCCAGTGTCAAGATCAGCAACCGCAGTCGTCAAGTTTAACAACCCCTCTGACTAGACGCTGTGTAATGAGGCTTCGGCTTAAGGAGGACAAAGTGCATCAAAAAGTAAAGAGTAAATAGAGAAACTACTCTCCTACTACTGTAGGTAAGATGGTAGAAAGAGAAAGTAGAACAACCAGGAGCTAACAACAAAAGATAACTACTAATGAAGAATTCTCAACCATTGGCGGTGGGGGACACAACATGTATGGTGATCTGCTAAGCATCAGTTAAAAGATGACAAAATGTGGAATTTAGAAGGGACAGCCACTTATGGGCTCATTAGAATACTGTCCAGAACCAACTTCAATATCACAAAACATTTTTATAATGGCCACTTGTACTAAACATTTCTTTTTAATAGGAAAAAAACCTCAACCCTAACCTTCAATTTCGTTGTTCTTTTGTAAAAGTGACAATGACAATAAAAATTGATCTAATCTCATCTCTTTATCTTATCTTATCTTAATCTATAACCCCAATGCCCATACAGACTCGCTCATAGTCAAAACTAAAAGCACTAACTACGCACACAGATTTGCTGATATTCTCAATTAGAAGTAATTTGGTCAATGCAACATTTAGTTCATAAGTGGTTGACTGCCACTTTCACCATTTTAGGGCACAAAGGATTGTGGGAGAGGGCGAGTACCTTTAAAAATGTACTAGCTGCCTAGCAGTGAGTGGGAATGAAACACAGCTCAAAGGAAAACTACAAGCAGAAGTTGCTTCTCAATTTTGTACTTAGAATGCAAAGCAGAGCTCGGCGACAGATTATTGACTTATTGTTAATTAAAATGTATTTGTAATTGGAACTAGTCTCGTTTTTTTCTTAAAAGCACATTCACTTCTGCCTGATCTGGAGTTCAAAACACAGTCATGTTGTCTGTTTAGAAGATCTTGAAATGTGGGACTGTATCAATATTCTAAAAGAAGTTCGACGAGAATAAGCCATTCAGCCAAACTCAGTATTCTAATTTTTTCCTAAATTTCACGTCAAATTTAGTAAGTCCCTAAAGTACCAATTAATTTATTTATTCCATGGGGCTGTGGGTCTTTATGTTCGGTGGACACTTTTCAATTGTTTGTGAAGAAATAACTTTGACTTGAAAAATACCAAACTTATCTTTTAACTCTTTCATACAGCACGGGTTCCATCAGACAGAATGTTATAAGCTGTCAGAAAATTAAGAAGTCAGCATGACTGTGCTGAAAAGTCTTTACATAGTCAGTAAATTTGATACGCCCAGAGATTTTCAGTTGTGTAACCTGACATGGTCCGGCAACGAGATCAACAATGGCAGTCAGCAAGTCTGACATCCCCTCTGACTAGAAGTTGCGTATTGTGACATCGTTTTAAGGCCCTAGCTGAGACAACCACTGCGCCATCTTATGTTTTTTGATCAACTTTGTCTGAAAATCAGTTCAAACACCGATATAAACACAAAAGGAGTAAAACCAGCCTTGAGCTAAGGTTACAAAACTGCAGGTGGAAGACCAGCTCATTATTTTCAAAAGCAAACGCAAAAAACACTTGTCACTCAGTTAAATGTCACCTTGAAATGTCTGCCGCAGAGATTTCAGAAGACTAGGAGTCAAAGTAAACCATTCAATTCTGAACAAGCCAGATTAAAAGTAATAATCAACTACAATTCATCAGTGTATAAAACATTAAAAATACAGAAAAATCAAAAGGTGCATAATAAAGAAAAATCACCTCTGACAGCTGAAAGATGTTTACGCAAAGCACATAAAAAAAAAATAATAAACCCAGACTTTCTGCAAATTAGTTTAATTTAAAGGAATATTTTAACGTTTTTTGGTACTGTTTTCTGAAAAGGGAGAGTTTGCCCTGACAAATAATAAATGAAAGGAAAAATAAGTATTTCAAAAAACACAAATCACAGCAGGATTACTTAAATTCGTCATAAATATTACTAGTTGCTGCTCAGCCTCTTTGTGCCGGGAACCGCTACTGCAGATGCCAAATTAATGACCAAGAGCCTTAAGAGTTTATAATGCTGGTTTTCATTTACCAAAGACACAGACTGCAACACTATCACTATTAACTTTCAAATAACGCCACTGTAAAAAAAACACACACTCACATTAAAAACACAATTTTTAAAAACACACACACTCACATTATATAAATATAAAATTTCTGGGATGTCATGTTGACACAGAGCTCTTTACACATAAATCCAGGAGATTGGCTTGGAATCCAGACCTGACCACAGCCTGTGTGGAGTCTACCAGCTTTCCCACTGTTAGCTTGGCTTTTTCTACAGGTATAGCAACTTTCTCTCAAAGAGAAATTTTAGGTTAAAAAATATGTTTAGGGAGTTTTTCAAGTTGAAGTTATTTCTCCACAAACATGGTATATATGCACTTGCCATGCAAAACCGTGTAACAAAGTCCAGCATTTTCTATACATTTGTTTAAAACATATCTTGTCCTCATTGGTGCTTTACAATAGAGGCTAACAGGGCATGGGGCATCACCAGAAAAACAAAAGAAATGGAACCAACTGTGTCATGATTATTGTAAGTCGCCTTGGATAAAGGCTTCAGCCAAATATGTAAATGTACAACATCCATCATGACAGTCCAGCACCTCCAGTTAGGACAAGTTTGGCATCTTTTCGTAAACATGGTACAGTATAAATGCATTCACCAAGTGAAATTGTGTTTTAAGGATAAACATTTTCCATAAATTAAAAATAAAAAATATCTTGCACTCACTGGCGCTTTACAATGGGGGGTAATGGGGCATCACTGGAAAATAAAAGCTTAAAAACTTAGACTGAGTCCAAGATAGTTAACAAGTATTAATCTGCGTCTTACGATTCCACACACATTGTAAAATAGTTTATACATGTCATTTTTAAACAAACAAAAAAATTATTATAAAAGATTTTTGATATTGCTTTGATATACCTATAAATATTCAGCCGTTTTTAAAGACCTGTGTGCACCTCATCTTAACGTTTGTCTTCTTCCAGAATCCCCTTTCACTCCCCCGGAGTGTGATTTCTTCATAGATATGCTGTATCTGTATTTGCCATGCAAAATTGTTTTGCTTTTTTTTAGTTAATCGGTTTCTATAAATTTAGAAAAATATTTGGCTGGCACTGGCATTTTACACTGTAGCTTATGGGGCACGGGGGAAAAGCTTAAAAACTTACCAAATAAAGTACATCCATTTTTTCAAGCCAAGACAGTTGTTGAGTTTTGATCTGCGTCTTGTGACTACACGCACATTGCAAAAGAGTTTATACATATCATTTTTGAGCAAAAACACTTTCCATTAATTTTAAAAAAATATCTTGCACTTACTGGCACTTTACAATGGAGGCTAATTGGGCATCACCTGAAAATTAAAGCTTAAAACTTAACGACTAAGTCCAAGACAGTTTTCACTTATTGATCCATGTCTTGCGATTACATACACACATTGTAAAACAGAATATTTTTATTTTTGTTATAAAAAATAAAAAAGAAGAAAATTTTAAAAGAAGACCAGCCTTTGCATGATAGTCCTCCTTTTACACTCTTAGTATGTGCTTTCTTCCTGACAGACCAAATCACAGTAAACTTTGTCTGCCATGTGGTTGGTTTTGCTTTGATACTCTTCCATACTTATGTGAAAATACACCCAAGTGAATAGAAAACGTTTCCTTACCACAAGAAAACTGGTATCAGGAATCGGCAATTAAATGAGTATTTCCAGATCTCTTTATGCTGTCACAAATTTGCATCGGAAACACAAAAGACACGTTTTCTTATATCAAATGTTTTTAGGCTTATTTTATGATGAAAGCAGCTATTCTAGTAATTGATTGAATGAATTAATTTGTGTGCGCCCCACGATTTTATTTAGTCATATATAACCACAAAAATTGTTATTAAAGAAAAAAATATTTTTTGTTTTTTAGTGCATTTATAACTAAAGTAAATAAAACAGTTTTCCTTAAATTTTTTTTGATATATTTTATTTTTTACTTTATGAATTAGTATTTTGCAAGTGATTTTTCTTTACCGTATATACTCGCATTTAAATTCTCTCGCGGATAAGTCAGGGCTTGATTTTACCGTATAATTTACGATATTTCATAATGTTGGTCGTATAAGTCGAATGCGGAAAACTCACGCTATTGGTTCAAGGGATTATGATATGCTAACGCCCACCTGAGAGAGTAACCATGGAGCACACTACCTTTTTTCTGTTTATTGTGCCTTTGTAACCACACGGTAATACCCAAATTATTCCGAAGCGACATTTGCACTGTTTTTTGTTTTTTGAATCTCACACCCTCATACACCTTCATAGTAAGAGCATCCCTTATCTATGATGGAACGTTCGATTAGAAGAAAATATAAAGCTGGTTTTAAATGAAAAGTCGTTGAAGTAGGTAAAGAAATTGGTAACTGCACTGCTGTAACTAAATTCGATGCGTCTGAGAAACTGATGCGAAAAAAAAAATGTAAATGTCATATTTTTGAATGGCCGTTTAAGTCAGAGTCTGATTTTATGATCAGTTTTTCGGGTTTCAAGACCTGACTTATACGAGAGTATGTACAGTAATCATTTTTCATGAACGGAAAGCTTCTTTAAAAGTATTACATAATATATCTTCTTTGTAGAATTATTTGAATACTGAAAAGAACTATATTTTGGTCTCTGTTTTCTGTTCCAGCTCTTATTGGATTAGCGCTTGGTCGCTGCGAAAAAAAAATACCGACAACAGAACGGCAAGCTTACGCCAATACTTCCCCACCGTGACCACCAAGGCTTCTCCTTCACAAAAGTAAACAAGTCTGCATGCGTATTTACTGACTCCACTCACTAGAAGAGGCAAGTGGGAGCAATCCAATGCGTCTCTCACTTATAAGCTCCTGTATCACACTCTATTCTCTCTCCGTCACTGTTGTGTGCGTTAATTGGAATCGCATGACCATTAATTATCGCAAAATAGCATTGGTTTTGACGGATTATTGTATTGTCATCGATACTGAACACGTATGCAAAATTTGAAGAAATTCACTTCACCAAAAGTGGGTTTCAAATCAGTTGCAAGATTTGACCCAGACAAACAAACAGACAGACAGAGGAGTCAAGTTAAATAAGTTTGTTTAATAATAAAAATCATGTAGACTGTGATCAAGGTCAGAAAGTGAACGTAAGTCACCCTGGATGTATAAGGCAGTAGCACAAACCATCGTCATGCTACCACACTGCCATGTCTACTAAACTTAACTTAACAGTCGTAATCCACTTAAGGGACATGGTGAGCTGGAATCCATCTCCATCTTGGTAGAGTTACAGGTACTGTAGATGGTAAGAACCAGCCCTATACGGGGTGCCATTTCATCACAAGGTCTGCCCACACGTGTACCCAATCGCACACTCGCACATAACACTGGGAGCATTTAGACTTTCTTTTATCATTATTTTGAAGATTACTGTTAAACATCAACCTGATATACATGTCAGTAAGGAATCAAACTGTCAGAAACAGATTTTGTGTAAGAGTGAGTGTGCATGTAGCAGTTAAGCAGATTGTTTCAAGAATATCAAAATCAGCCCTTTTTAATATTTCAAAGTATTTCTAAATCCACTGCTTTCAACCTATTTGGACAAATGTGCTGCAGAATCTTTAAAATGTAAAGTAAACATCGAATATATTTTTAAAGCTCCTTACAGTTAAGGACTCGTATTAAAAAAAAAGGGATCATGGGATAGCAGTGCAACCTCTTAGCGTCAGTGGTGGTCTTGTGTTATCCCCATGTGCACCCGGGTTTCCTCCAGGGACATGCTGCTATCTTATTTAATCTGACTTGAGTGTGGACAAGGGTGTGTACTTCTCAATAGAATGAGTGGCATCTCATCCAGGGCTGTTTCTCAATTTATGCTCATTGCTTCTGGGACAGGGTCAGGTAAGCATTGACTCCATCCCGGGAATACTAAGTACAGAAAATAGGCAGATAGATGGAAAAGACTTCACTGTCTACACTGATGAGCTGACCACCTCAACCCCCATTGCTTCAAATGAAAAATCACTCCAGACTGAAGTGGCCTTATTTAAATTGGAGAAGACTCCGTACTTGACTCAGGTCTTCAGAGTTTCTGATTTGCATTCAACTCAACTAACCTAAATTGGAAAGTGGTGGAGCTCTGCTGAAATTATTTAAAATGGAATATACTGCAAGCTTGACATAATTTCTCAAAATCAATGAGGACTCTAGTGTCTGTTCAGTTAACTCTACTCAGACTCCAGTCCTCAGTGTGCCAGACTTCTATTTAACTTGTCTCGGTTGCTTTAAATTGAAAAGATGCTGGTGTCAAACCTCGTCTTACTTTGTCCAAATCGAGACAGGCTTCTGATTTGACTCAGCTTGAGGCCTTAATGCTCTCAACCTGGAGTTGACTGAAGCGATTGAAATTGAGAAAGATGCCGCATTTAGTGGGTAAGACTGTGGATTTGACCCAGTTTGTTAAATCGGAAAAAAACATTTTTGATTTGACATTTCCTAAAATTGAAAAGTACTCCAGTCTTGTTTAATTTTGTTAAAACTTGAGGCTTGTTTTGTTTAAATTTGTGAAGGTTCCAGGCAGTGCACAGCCCTTTGGCTAAGGGATTAGGACTCTCGAGTTCAGCTTGATATTTTTTTTTTTTTTTTGTATTTGTGGTGCTGTGAATTTCTTATTTAATTTTTCTAAATTGGCATAGACTTTATATTAAACGCATACTGCTTAAATTCAAATATGCAATAAACTTCTACATCAGTAAAAGGAAAGCACTTATAAAACTGGTTAAGCTGAGCCGGCTAAAAAATTTCTCTTTAATTGGTAAAGACAGTAGACTCAATTTAAATTGCTTTAATCACTAAAGACTGGAAAAATCAGCTCAATTTCTCTAAATTGTTATAGACTCTGGACTCTACTCAGACTATTCAAATTAAAATAGACTTTAAAATCAACTCGGACTCTCCAAATCAGTAACTAAGTTTTATATTACTTATTATTCGAATACACAACACACACGACCTCATTCCTCCAAAGTGGACAAGATTATGGACAGAACTCGGATCATTTAAGCTGATGGCTATGTCGCATTACGTGACCTTTCAAGGAATTTTCAGCTGCAGAGTTCATTTACATAATCTTAACTAATCGGGGAGGAGTCACGGTGTGCTCCCGTGACTGACAGTTGTACAGTGTGATCTACCCAATCATTCAGCCGACAAAATCAAACAGGTCTGAATCTGTCTTAAGTCGTAGGGGCGGGCTCTGTGTGCATGAGAGCTGACAACCAATGAGCGCTCACCCAGAAGCACTGGTGAGCAGCGTTGGTCCTGGAGGGCCGCAGGGGTGGCAGGTATTTGTTCCAAACCATTTTTCTTAATTAGAAGCCCATCCTTGCCAATAACAAACCTGATTTAATTTCATGGCTTGTTTTAACTCTGCCATGTTAGGCCATTCTTCCTTTCTAAGGACATCATCCAAATGATTTAAAGGCTAACACAGATGAATAATTTTAAATCACACCTGGCTTTTCTCCACATCCCTGAGGTGTCAGTGCAATGTAAACTGGTGACATTAAACTGACTTGGTGTAACAGATCTGCACTCTGTCAAGTGCAAACTCCAGCCTTCCACCTAATGGTGCAACAAGGCTCAGGCCCTGAAAATTGTCAACCTGATTAAGTGAGTTTGAAGTCGGACAGACAAACAGACATGAAGGCAGATGAAAGGTACACAGCATGGCATGACAATACATTTTCTGAAAGTTTTCTGAAGTAAAATGTTGGTGAGAATGACCGAACGTTTCAAGCTGAACATAAAAATATTTTCAGATCCACTGTATCAAGCAAAAATTTGGAAAAACATGAAATTAACTTTTTCTCAGTTTGGTGTGTTTAATCACTTAATGATGCTGACACATTGTATTTGTTCAAATAAACTAAAAATGTTTTCCGGCCAATTTTCATTTGTACTAAACATCTGATGCTTCTGATTTCAGTGTTTAACAATAGTCGGCCAGCATGGATGGATTTCACTTGCCATGATACTATTTGCTTTTTCCATAGTTGCCATGTCCTGACGAAACCTTATCTGCTGATCTTTGTGCTGTTTAAGTATAAATACAGAAAATGAAACTTTAGCGACATGCTGTACTTCATGGATTTGTATGATTGCAGATTCATGGAGACAGACACAATTCTCAAACGAGAATATGCATTTGGTGACATCCTGTTAATAAGTTTTTAGCAAATAGTGGCAAAATCCAGCACTGCAAAGGCTGCACACACAGGAATTTTCCCTGAAATACACACTCCCAATTCCTCCAGTCCATGCATTTTAAACCATCGCCGGGGTTTCACAGATAGAGCGAAAGATACTGAACAAAAGACTTGATGCTAAGAGAAAGTAGAAAGCTAAAATTGCAGTTATCCATGCAGGAGCTCAGTAGCACAAGGCAACTGAAGCATCATAATCAATTTGCATTTTGTAATGACCCCTGTGTCAGTGGAAACGAAGACAGACAGACAGACACACACACACACGTAGATCACTGCACCTACTGGGCTCTACACATTTGAGAGGTACCTCTGTCATTTTAACTAATGTATCATTATATGACAGAACAACAGCAGACAGATTTTAGGTTAGCATTATGGTCTATGGATAAACAGCATGCATGCTGTGGCTATTTTGTCACAGGATGTTTGCAATTCCAATTAGACAGTAATGATAAATTTCTTTAGTTACCGTACATACTCACGTATAAGTCGGGTCTTGAAACTCGAAAAATCGATCATAAAATCAGACCTTGACTTAAACACCTGTCCAAAAATATGACACTTAAATTATTATTATTATTTTATTTTTTTTTTACATCTTTCCTCCAATCTCGCACCGGTTTCTCAGACACTTCGAATTTTATTGCAGCAGCGCAGTTACCAATTTCTTTCGGCACTTCAATGACTTTTAATTTAAAACCAGCTTCATGTTTTCTTCTGATCGAACACTCCATCATAGATAAGAGATGCTCTTACGATAAAGGTGTATGAGAGTGTGAGATACAAAAAACACAAAACATTGCAAACGTCGCTTCAGAATAGTTTGGGTATCACTGTGTGGTCATGTAGGCACAATACACAAAAAAAAAGGCTCTGTGCTCTGTTTTTACTCTCTCAGGTGGCCATTAACATATCATAATCTCTTGGACCAACATTGTGAGTTTTCCGTATCTGACTACAACCGATATTATAAAATACCTTCAATTATACGGTAAAATCAAGCCCCAGCTTATAGACGAGTATATACGGTATTCGTTTAGACGTGCAGTCAGAAGGTGGATGTTGTGCAGCCGTGTCTGTGCTTTACTGGTGTTGTTAGGCAGATTTTTTGATTCGAGTGTTTTGAGCACTGAAATCTGCATCGCTTGTGGCTTTTCGTTATCAGGTCTCTTAACGGCAGTCCTTCTGATGGAGTGTGCTACACCATTTACTTCAAATGTATATTTTGCAGTTCATATTTTCATGAATATAGCTGACACTTCTTTCAAGCCTACATTTCCTACATTATCATTGTAAAGGTAAACAGCAGAGAGCACACATGGCACCCGCAACACCGTATCATTCATGTTTACCATTCGTCCATTGATGTCGTTGAATGCCAATGTATGATCTGATGCTACAGAAACGTTTTTCCCTTACATCAGGTTATCTTTACATTTAAAACATGCAAAGCCCTCTCTACACGTGCAACACAGTTTTATATGTCTAATAGGTTTTTTATAAAGACTTTTTGACGGTTCACTGCAAAGAGAAGCTTGTTGTCTGTCGGACCAGGTTTACGAGAGCACCTCTGACCTTTGCAGTTCGAAAGCACCACCCCTACTTGGAGCAGTGCCTTCATGAGGCCTTGGGTTGGCTTAGAAATGCAACACTCTGTGAGCCGTCTAATTGTTCCCACCCAGTTTTAGACAAAATTTACTCATGGTTGTCTCTCCAGACGTCCGCAAGACTAGTATGCTTGAAGCTCGTTGTCACTCAATTGGACATAGCCCAGTGCTTGGCGGTATCCAAGAAAATTCTCAACAACATCTTTGAATGCCTTTCTTTTGATTACCTCCAGCCCCACTAAAGTAGATCTTTCAAACCAGGTGGTGTGGTGCAGTGGTTAAGGCTTTGAAGGTTATGGGTTTGAATCCCACCACTGTCACCTGCCTGTGCTCCAATTGGAAAAAATCAAAAGAAATGTAACCAATTGTACAGTATCTCGAACATTGTTTGGACAAAACTGTCGGCCAAATAAAAATTGTAGATCTTCAAACCACTTGTCGTTGATGATGTGTCTGATTTGTGGATCAACAAAAATGCTTTCCTTAATCTTTGCCTCGGTTAACTGTGGAAACATCTGTGACAAATATAAATTTTGTTTCAGTAAATGTTTTACATGAAGAGAAGGCATAAATATCTTTGTTGAGTTGATAAGTGGTTCATGTGTCACAATTTTTTTACAACCTGGAACCAAATGCTCACGGACCACCCAGTTCTCTTCATGTAAGGAGACCCTTTAGCATGGCTGTCCCAACAGTACTTTGTCTATCTGAGCTGCAAAGCTAAATTTTTTAGCTCAACACAGATGTTCTAGTAGCTGTTGTACTGTACAGTACACGTGAAATTACAAAATGAGTGGAAATCACACAAATTGGTCTGTGATAGAAAACTCTAAATGGGATTTTTGTGATCAAGAGACCAGAACTTATAAGATACAACCAAAAGTGTTCAGGAAGCAACATTTTCATTGTCATGTGTAACTGGTACATTAAAATGAACTTGCAACAGACCAGAACTCCAGCACAGTGTAACCAAAAGCCTAAGACTTAGGCCGTCTAAACTACAATCAAGATTAAGTGGGTTATCAGAGAGATATGATCACTTTATAAATGTGCATAGAACCAACCCGCTCTGAGCACAGCACTATATGAAACTGTACACTTAAACGTGAATGGCTGTTTTAGGGCTTTTGTCGAAGAGCTTGCTTTTATAAAATAGTGTTTCCTTTGCTCCACTGCTCACTTAGCCCCTCTGCCAAAACCACAATGCACCGGTCCTTCTTCTTCAGTAAACATCCATTACAAAAACTTTAAAAATCCACTTTTGGATTAGAGATCCCTGTAAAATATTCTTCCAAATCTTTCCAAAATAAAATGTAATTTTCTAAACCATACCTGCAAGTCGGCTGATTTAGATGGATGCACCAAAACTCGGCAGGCTAGCAGCGGACAGAAAAAGGGAGTCTTTGTTTTGCCATCATCACCTGCACAGTACCAGCCTGAGGTGTTCTCTTCCCCTGGCACAAAAAGAAGAAATGCAACATCAAAAAATCATGATCCTTTAAAGCAGAACAGCACATACCCAAGACTTCACTAGGCGACGGCTTTACCTTTCAGTTTCCACAGGTTTAATTGGCCATTCAGAAATATTACTGCACAGCTTAGACTGCCACCTACAGTTACCATTATCTGTTATGTCTGTTTTCAATGAATTCCCTTGAAGACTCCTTGCAGAATCAGCAGTCTCAAATGTACAGAAGAATTAAGGAAGCATCCTGCACAATGGTTGAGTATTTCAGGCACAGGCTTCCAGGTACATTTCAGGTGCGATCGCCCCAATAAAGCAGACAGTTATCAGATGGAGAAGTCAGAACTGTGAAGTACTCACTGTTTATTGATCATTCTGCACAGTTGTCTCTCAAGACAAATGAGCCAAACCAGGCACTAAGTTCTCCTTGCACAGCAGCTCACTTGACTGATGTGTCTGTTCAGAATATAAAATCCTCCCACAGGGAAGAAAAATGGCCATTGCAAGTTGAAGGACTGCCAGACTGACACAAAGAAGACACATCATGACAATGCGGGCCTAGTGTAGGGATACGCATATGCACGCCTGCACAAACACACTAATATATGTGGGCAAGCAGCCTAGCCAACCCTGTTTGGTTATATTCTGATCTTGTGTCCATAGTCATATCTGGTGAAGTGTTCAAGCACAGAACAAATGGGCAACAGCGCCCTCACCCCCATTCAAAGCAGAATTGCAGTCAGATTTTACTTACTTTGGGCAGTTTTAGCAAGGTGAAGCCGGTTAACCCAGGAGATCTTGCTGAGAGGATTGGGAGTGTTGAAGACCACCATAAAGCTGACAGGCCGCCCAGACCTAAAAGAAAACACAAAGCTTGACTGTTAGTACCAGAGGGGTAAATGTGATACTCTATGATCCTGAGGTGATTTGGTATTTTATTCCATGTTTAATCATAAATTACTGCTGAGCTGAATTCCCAACATATAAGATCATTCACTTAAAGAATAATGTGAAAAAAATCAAACTTGATCAAAGTAAGTTAAGGCACTGACAGTTTCAGCTGGGGTGACTGAATAATTTAAGAATAAAGGTGTAGCCAAAGAGTGACGTCAAATATAACCTGAAGGTGAGCACGTTCAGCCCCGGCCAGTACTTGGATGGGAGACCATCTAAGAAAAGCTTGGGTTGCTGATGAAAGAGGTGTTGGTGAGACCAGCAGGGGGTGCTTACCCTGTGGTCTGAATGTGGATCCCAATGCCCCAGTGTAGTGACAAGGACACTGTGCTGTAAAAATGCCACCGTCCTTCAGATAAGATGTAAAACTGATGTCCTGACTTTCTGTGGTTATAAAAGATCCCTGGGCATCTTTTGTAAAGAGCAGGGTGTATCCCGGTGGCCAGGCTAAATTGCCCTCCATGGCCTAGTCATTCTGGCCCCCTAATCATCCCCTCTCTCTAAATGGCTAGCTATCTCTCACACCGCAAAAATGGCTGACATCACATGATCCCGGAGGATGCAACACATTAGTGTGGTTGAGGTGGCTCCCCTGTCAATATGTAAAGCACTCTGAGTAGTGAGAAAACCTCTATACAAATGTAAAGAATTATTATTATCGGAAAATGGCAGTTGCTATTGTGGACGCTAGAGGCGCTGTTGCCCCGTGAAACCCCACAGACAGACGTCCAGGACACACGTTTAAAAGCACCAAGAAGAATTCTTTAATATTTTCTTCAATACAGTGCACAAAGCACCACGCACTCCACAATTCTCCAATACTTATATAATAAACAATAATCAATAATCACAATAACAATTCTCCACTCTCAGCAGCTTCGTCACCCAACCTCCCAACTCCGGCTCTCCTTGCTGGGTTTCCCATAGTCCTTTTTATAGTCCATGACCCGAAAGTACTTCTTCTCTTCCGGGTCAATTCCACATCCTCAGTTCTCAAATAGCCCGGAAGTACTGCGGGCTTCCGTCCTCATGCCTCCGAAGTACTTCTGGGTAGTAGTAAAAGTAGGAGTCCCCGGGTTCTTTGTGAGCTCCTCCTGGCGGCACCCAACAGGGCTGAAGAAATGAACTCCATGTCCCAGGATGCCCTGAGGGAATCCGGGGAACCACTGTCGTCCAGGGGAGCTGCCACCTAGCGTCCCGGGGGAGGCAGTGTCCCGAAAAGGCTGCTCTTCTCCCTTCTTCCCATTCTGGGACACACTATGTAATGGCCCTTTGTTGGCTACCGTGTAGTGAGATTTTTTTGTGAACAGATGAGATGAGATGTAAAACTGAGGTCCTGACTCTGTGGTCATAAAAAAAAAAAAAAATCCCTGGGCATTTTTGAAAAGAGCAGGGTGTGTACCGATGGCCAGGCTAAATTGCCCTCCATGGTCTAGTCATTCTGGCCCCCTAATCATCCCCTGTTTCTAATTGGCTAACCATCTCACACCACCTTACCACCTAATAGCAAATGTGTGGTGAGTGTACTGTCACAATAATGGCTGCAGTCGCATCATCTAGGTCAAGGGTGTCCAAACTTTTTTCACTGGGGGCCACATACAGTTAACTATACGAAGTGCTGGGCCACCCACTAGAGATGAGGTATATTGCCTCACCTCCTGTGTATTAGGCTAGCAAAATCAATCAAATATCAGTAAATTATGCTTCATAATTGAATATGCTTAAAGAAAAAACAACGTCACAGCTCTCCATTAATGGGTTTTCATTTGTATTTCAAAGTGCTCTCATCACATGCAATCGAGTAAAAATCGAAAGCACAAGCTTTATCTGACACTTGATGTTTTAAGTTAGCTGACAAATCTTCAATTCACCACACAACTGCGTTTCAGGACAAGCAAACGTTGTTGAATTCCTGCATTTCCTCCAGGCACATTATTCCTGCGACTTTAGTGAGGCACTGTTTCATGAAGTCAGAGAAAGGTTTCACGTGACAGGCAGTGAGTTGCGCTACTTCGTAACTGGCTAATGTTGCATTTTCTTGTGTTTTGTTAGCATGGAAAAAATCCTGTTGTTGAACTAGCAGACTAGCTGCCATTTGCTTAACTTTCTGTTCTCGCTCGGCACCGGTGTAGGACGTGTAGGTCGGATGTTTGGTTTCATAGTGTCGACACATATTATACTCTTTCATCACTGCAATAGTTTCATTGCAAATCAAATAGACACACTTGCCCTTGACTTCTAGGAAGAAATATTCATTTTCCATACCGTGTCTGAAATTTTCTGCACTCACTTGCTATTGTGCGTTTCTTTGGTTCTGCCATTTTTGGTCACCCGTGGCAAAATTGTTCTTTGGTTGTGCTCGTTTGTGAAGACACTGCTTTGATCAAGACAGTAGCTCCACCTTGTGTTAAACCTAAGAAGTACAATAAAGTTAAAAACAAGTTTCGTGTGTGGGCCAAATTTCATTATATGTTTAGAATTTGCTGCGGGCCAATTAAAAAAGGACCACGGGCCACAGTTGGCACACGGGCCGTAGCTTGGACACTCCTGATCTAGGTGGATGCTACACATTAGTGGTGGATGTAGTGGCTCCCCAATCACTATGAGAAAAGCACTATATACATGTAAAGAATTATTGTTATTATTAAAGTTTGTGTTACTCACTCAACTATTATTTTGCTCATTTACTTCATTTAACAGTCACGTCAAATCCAAGGCTGTCAGCCTGATACCCTGTGGTTTTACCCTTGCAATACCACCCTCTCAGTTTACCCACTTTTACCCTGTAACCCCCATTTTTCTAGTAAGCACACTCACTTATCAGGCTTCCCTGGAACCATCAACCTGAGCCGGCACTTGTTGGCATTCTGGATTTCTTCTTCCTTAATTCGAATGAGTCGCTGAAGTGCTAGACTCCAGTCCTGAGCCACAGCTGAGTTCAAGTTCTAGACATAATGGCACAAACACACGACTGTCAAGACAGAGGGTGGAAAAGAAGGCGAAAGGAGAAACCCCCAGTCTGAACCCTCTACCAAAAAAAAAACCCTTTGAAATCAGAGTAACAAACAAGTGGTACCCACCTGGTATGTGCCCTGCAGCATGGAGACCAACTGGGAGATGTGCTCCACCACAGCCAGATCGTGTTGCAACTCCTGAAGCTCCTGGTACAGGCGGGGAGGACCGAGAAAACCTCTGCCTACAAAACCGAGAGGAAAGAACAAAGTGTTGATGACAATTCTGGACAGAGTGGAAGCACAACAGAAATGCCAGACAGTGTCTTCTGTCCAAAGTGGTCATCCTGTCACAATTCGAGTCACAGCACTCTCAGACTTAGAGAGATAATCGAACACACAGAGAAACTAGGAAGAAAAAGTATGCATGGCATAACATACAGGTGCACCTGGAGAATTGGTTAGCATTTTACATTTTTTAGTTACTCCAGTCAGTGTCCACATTTTTCAAGGTGAGTATTATGCCGGAATAACTGATAATAAACTAGTAGTGCACATAAAACATTAATTTTAGTACCATTTTACAATATCATGCAGCTGAAGTTGCTTTCATAGACAGCAGATTCCAACTCAAGTGATGAACAGATTCATGTACTATTGTTAGTTATTGGATGTGGACAGTCTGTGGCTCGTTTTAAATTTTCATTTTTCATTGAAACATTTTTCAAAGAAGAACCTGACAGAGAATTCTCAAGCTAAAATTGCTGGGTACATCCAAACATGAATGATAGCAGATCATTGTGGTGCTTTGCTGATAAATCAGCATCAGAGAAATACTGAATCATTATCATCTTTAGACAATTCCTGAGCCATCTTTTATATAATTCTATACGAGTTTAGCTGCTTGCATTTTTTTACTTTTACGGACATGATCATCATGTCACTTATCAACTTCAGTTTCATGGAGCACAAGAAAGTGAGCTGCTGTGACTGAGGTCCACACCAGATTCCACACAACCGCAAACATAAGCATGGAATGGAGTGAGGCAGAAGCCAGACCGTTAGCATACAGGAAGGCTACCACTGCATTCTGGGTACAGTAAAGGACAGAAGTTACCTTGTACAATGATGAACACAGAATCTCTCTCTCTCTCTCTTTCTATTTATATATATATATATATATGGCTCTCATGAGGCAACAGCATTAATGCCGTCTGAACAACACATCGTGATTCAAATTCAACCCTCTGTGCTTGGCAGTACTCACACATGATGTCCATTTTTTCCTATTGTAACTTTTGGATGTAGGCAATAATCTTTTCAATGTTATAATTGAATCCCTCCATATACAGACCCTGATGCCTGTGTGACGTGGTAGCCTGTGAATACTGCATCCGTCGAATTCGATTCTGTTCAGCACGTTGTTCGGGTGTTTGTGAGGCCGTCAATTGTGATTGTCATATACGTTGATCAGCGAGCCTGCGAGCCTTCTCTCTCGATCTGCTTCTGTCTCACTTTGTCTGTGTAACCGGACTCCTGTGGTCATACGTAAGCACGTTGTTCGGGTGTTTGTGAGGCCGTCAATTGTGATTGTCGTATACGCTTGATCAGCGAGCCTGCAAGCCTTCTCTCTCGATCTGCTTCTGTCTTACTTTCACTGTGTAACCTGACTGTTGTGGTCATACATAATTTCCGTTTCAAACGCAAGTGCGCGAGTACATTATAATATGTTCTGTGGTCATACATAATTTCCATTTCAAACGCGAAAATAATTTTGTATATACAGTATATAGATATTGTCACGCACGCACGCATGGGAGGCAGCTAAAGGGCTCGAGTGAAGGCAGTTCTGAGGCATGCCGGGATGTGGCAGAGTGCACTAACTCTTTTTCTCACTTCCCTGTAGACCAAACCCGGGAGGCTCCACCTGGCTCTCTTGACATCACTTCTGGGACTGAACCAATGGAAACAGACCTTACCAGCTCCGGCCCCCCTGATGTCACATCCGGGCCTGATCCAATGAATAATGAACACGTGCCCCATCCTTTTGACCTCACTTCCTGTCTTCCCCTTTAAAAGCCTACCCTTTTCCCTTCTCCCGTAGTCTGGTTTTGGACTCCGTTGTATGCACTTCAGTGCCAGTTGCTTTGAAAACGACTTTTGCAGCCAGGATACCAAATTATATGGGTGGCTGCCCCAAACCTTTATCTGTCTTTGTCTCGTTTTGTGACAATATATATCTCTATGTATATACTGTATATCTATGCATATATATCTATAATCCATCTGTCTGCCTGTCCACTTTTTATGAGAGAATTTTCTTGAACATTCCAGTTGATTCTGCGACTTCTCTTATCACGCCAAGTACCACAGTTTGCTTGCAGCACCGATTTATTTGCGCAGATCCTAGAGAGATGCTGCAGGCCAAGAGGAGGGGACGGGGCCCTCCTCACTCATGCTCCAGCCTCTGTTCGAATCGCTCTACCTCTGTGTTGGAGCATATCTTGCCTCCACTTAGCTAGTGATACCTGTTTGTTCAGCAGTCTTTATCATCTAGAGATTGTTAAACAGTAAGGTTTGACATTTTTGAGAGAGAGAGAGCAGAGCTACATTTGTTTTAGAGGGTAGCTGCTGATTGCCAGAGATATCACAGCCACGTGCTTTTCTCCCCACGCGGTGGACGCTCTCCCATCAGAGATGAACACGATCAGATACAGTGCCAACGTTTGACGATGGAGCGTACCTACCTTTCGCTTGGCCAGAATTACATTTTTCATTTTTTTTTTTTTATTGATTTTTAAAGTTTGCCCTGTTTCACTGCTACATGGGTGGAGCAGCAGGGGTCAGCTAATATTGAATAAAGAGTACAAATTATTAGCGAATTGAATAAACACATTCACATCTAACTTTGGAAATTTTTTATATGGTAATACTCCATCCAGCCCCACCCATATCTGACCCCGCCCCATCATGCATCCAAAACAAGGGTTAATTTTGCTTGAGTGAACACAACTGCAGGTGTTTCACTCTTTTGCCGTCATGAACAGTTTTCCAAAGCGTAAAAGTAAAAAGTTTGAAAAATATACAAGTTGAAATAACTGCTCTCAAGGTAATATTGAAACTAATCTGTAACTGAAGAGGCATAGAAACTTTCTCTGCTTCAAGAGAGACGGGTTTGTAGATTCACAAATGCTTCTCAAAAGGAGCTTCTGAACTTTCAAAAATGTGTACAGGGTGCTGTATTTGAGATTTCTTAATGAAAACTGAACTGTTCCAGCAAAGTTCCTTGAAGAATAAGTGTGTCAGTTTTCAGAATCAACTGGGAGCCGAGTTGTTTCATGCAGTTACAAAGACAGAACGGCCTATCGCCGTATGTGCTTTTCATATTATATGCAAACGCACCTGAAGAGCAGGTACAAGTCCAAATTAGCCCAAGTTCCGAATAACAGAAAGTAAGCCCCACACTGCCCCTACAGGGAGACCATTCCACTGCACTCCAGTAATGCATGGTGATTCATGTTACACAAGTTTGGGAAGGCATCCCCTAATCCCCAGACAGGAATCTTCTCTGACCTGTGACACTGCTGGACTTCTTAGAAGAGGACGCTTGCAATCCACTCTCCTTGCTGGTGGGGCTACCTTCCTGGCCCACCTCAGCAACATGAACCTGAAGAAGAGGGGCGCTCCACTTCGTGGTATACCTTGGGCCAACAGGGACCAGGTTGCTGAGTTCTGTAGGACCCCTGTGTGGGAATAAAAAAAGTGCAATGGTAAGAATAGCAGCAAACCAATGTAAGCTCCGTGTACAGCACAGCAGACACCTGCAAAGGTCTCGACATACACATTGAGGAGTTCAGGTCCTCCTCTTCATATCTAGACACCCTTAAGTTGACTGGCTCTAAAAACTGTATGTGTATTTCAGTGCACTATGAGGCCCCGCTAAATCATATGAGGCCCGCTAAATCAAAGTATCATTTTTTAGTTTGTGTTTGCTAAATGAAAGTTACTATAAAATACTGTCAGGTTTATTACATTATTTTACTAGGAATATTCACAATGAAAAGGACTCTTGCTACATGTTTAGCACAAGTTCGCATCTAACTGTGGGGAGGCTGTGTGCTCGGCCACCTGTACAGCTAAGCAACATCAAACATTACAGAGTGAGCATAGACGTTCTAGATACCTTCTATGTAATATTATGGGGATCACTATGTGCCCTACAGACTACTATATCATAGTGAAGCCCCCCCACATGTCCTACTGCCAGAAGAACAAGATAACATGACATCTACCTAGCAATAAAATAATTAAATGATGGGGCTGCCACAAAATATCACAATGGCACTGGAACACTGGTGACAAAGTCCCACAGGTAACTTTTGGGGTCCCATCTAGGATTCGTCCCGGAATGTAGGGGCAAGTGTAGCAAGGATCAAATTAAGAGCAGCCCATTGCAAATAGAAGATATCCTCGAAGTCAGATGTCCGATTGGTCACCAGAGAAGGGGTTCTAGTTAGCTTGACAGTGTTATTCTGCACTGGGTGTCTGCTGGGTGACCTCCAGCAATAGCAACAATAGACACACAATGGAAAAGCTAGTCTCTCCGAGCGATTCTCCCATCGTTCACAGGTTGTTAATCTTGCTGCTTGCCGTTAGATATCATGGGAGCTTAAAACATTAATGGACTGTAGTGTAGAGGCTAAAGCACTGAACATGAGACCACTAGGTAGCAGGTTTAGTTCCCAGCTCTGTATCACTCTGAATCTGAGTAAGTCAGTCACACACAGCAAGAAGAAAGGTGTTTGGTCAAGATATTAGAACAACTGACTGTCCGTATGACTTTGATTGACAAAACGGTCTCCTTTCATTTATATAGTTCTCTAATTATAAACCACTTGTCAAAAATTATGTATTGTAAAAACTGTAATATCTCCAGAATGTGTATGTCGCCTTGTGTAATAAAGTTTATCAGACTAAGTGACAATACTACTTATCTTACAATAATTTGATCCAGGGGGGCTCCATTTCTGTTATGAATAGTAAAAAGATGTCCATCTTAAAAATATATTTATGAGAGTTGAAATAAAGTAATAGGAGGATCACTGGGCTGCAGACTCACAGGTCCAAAGCCGTGGGTTTGAATTCCTCCCCCAGCCATTTCCTTGTGGCGTTTATTCATTTTCTGTGTCTCTGGGATTCCGTCTCCCAAAGACATGCAGGTCAGGCTATGTGACATTTTTAATTGGCCCCATTTGTCCTTGTAAATATTATTGAGGGGCTGCATGTTTTCTGCTTTAAATTATTATGGGATACTGAGTAACAGCCTGAATCCACTGGACCAATTCCCTTCATAATTTTAAACACTTCAGTCATGTCTCCTCTTAATCTCCATTCGCATAAACTGAAAAGGCTTAGCTCTTGTAATCATTCCTCATAACTTATCCCCTGTAGCCCTCGAGTCACCCTAGATGCTCTTCTCTGGACCTTTTTCTAGCTCTGCTATGTCCTTTTTGTAGTCTGGAGACCCAAACTGCACCTAGTAGTCCAGATGAAGCCTCACCAGTGTGTTATAAAGCTTCAGCAGAACCCCTCTGGACTTGTACTCCACACATCAAGGCGCTATATAACCTGACATTCTGTTAGCCTTCTTAAAGGATTCTGGCCAAACTCTTGATGTAGATAGTGATGATAGGCTGCATGTTCTCTAGTTTAAATATCATGGGGTACTAAGTAACAGCCTGAATCCAATGCACTAATTCCTTTTGTAATTTTAAACCCTTCAATCATGTCCTCTCTTAATCTCTGTTGGCTTTAACTAAAAAGGCTCAGCTCCTTCAATCTCTCCTTACAGCTCATACCTCTTAGTCCTGGAATCAGCCTAGTTACTCTTCTCTGGACTTTTGCTAGTGCGGCCATGACTTTTTTTCTAATATGGAGACTAAAACTGTGCACAGTATGCCAGGTGAGGCCTCACTACTGCGCTACATAGCTTAAGCATAACCTCCCTCGACTTACACTTCATATGTCATGATACTTAACCTGACATCCTATTAGCGTTGGTTGAGAGAACCAGCATAGCCTGCAGCATTAATTGTACTATCTTAGAGGAAGAGACAGTAAAGTTTTTACGAAAATGACTGGGAGACACAGACAGCAAGTAAGCAAAGATCAGAGCTGAAAATCAAACCTATCTTTGGTCAAGTTTAGGCCATAAATCAAAAAAGTCAATAGTCAGGAATGACAGCAACAATTTGAAAACTGGGATGTCATAAAGGAAAGAATCTTTAATAAAATACAAATGTAAAAGTATATCTTCAAACTCAGATACCCTAGAACTTTAAACCAGCGCCCTGATGATGTCAGAAGTGGTGCAAGTCCTAGAGAATTCTGGGTAAATGACTATGGCACTGAACGATGCAAAAGACTCAAAATTGTGGCACCCACATAAAAACAAAAACAGTGTTGTGGCATATTGTTAAAAATATTCAATTTTCTCAACAGCCTAAAGTCAAATTTCTTGCATCCCAAACCCCAAAGATTATTCCTAAAAAACAAATAGAAGTTGATTATCATAACATTAGGCACAAGGTAGGCCAACCATGGCAAACAGTGAAAGTACATCATAGAGTATACTCACACATGTACTCACGCACGCACACACACACACACACACAACGCCAACTTGCACTGGCCAGGGAATAACAAAAAGTTCAAGAAAGGAGAAAGAAGGATGCACTAACTTCATGTTGATGTTGGCACAAATGAGGGTGTCATTCAAGAGAAACACTTTACGCTCCTTCGATTTCAGGACCTGCCCGCGCTCACCATAAACCATCTCGATGAGTGTTTCGCACAAAATAAGTTGACGCTGGCCTGAGCTAAGCAGCTGGAAGAAAAGACAGAGAAAGATAAAAGAAAAGTTAGACACATCATTTGAAACATGAGATGCAAGACAAAGTTTGTTGGAAAATGAACATAATATTTTGAAACCCACCTAAAACCCAGGAGCACTGGACACAAAGCAGAAAACAGATCTAGACAGGGTGCCATTCCATGGCCTGGCCAACTCTGTCTCTCTTATACACACACACACACACACACATACATACTGCATATATAAGGGCGGCCTTCCTAGAATGCATGGGGGTCACGGAGCTATGAAGCTCAACCCTCTGCAAAGACGCAATTTACCGCCAGGGGCTGCCCAGACATGGTTGGAACCTTGGATGTCAGCACTTCCGCCACACCAGGAAGTGCTGCCGGTAGAAATTCCAAGGTCACCCGGAGTGCTTCCACCACACCCGGAAGTGACGTTAGACAGAGCACCTGGCGCCTGTCCGGGTCATTATAAAAGGGCCTGCCTCCCTCAAGAAGCTGAGCCAGAGTTGGGAGGAAGGAGACGAAGCTTGTGAGCAGGGGAGAAGAGGTCATTGTGAAGAGAAAGAGAAAGAGAAAGAGAAAGAGAGAGATAGCGAGAGAGAGAGAGACTGAGACTGTTGATATTGTGGTACTTAATAAAAGTGTGCATTTTGGACATTCTGGTGTCTGTCTGTGTCAGGGGCATGCTTTTCACAATATATATATACATATATACAAACATACTTACTAGCTGTGCAAGCCTGTGCTGTAAAAAGCCCGTGGATTCTGGCACTTCAATCAATCAATCGCATTGGTTGCGTGTTAGCGGCTAAGCGAGGTTCTCTTTCCTCAGAGGTTTCATTTTGCCGATGTTCTCGCCTCCTCTATGTGTGACTAAGCGAGTTCACCTTGCTTGTGTATTAGCGGCTAAGCAAGTTTCTCTTTTCTCGGCGGTTTCACTTTGGTGACAGAGTCGCTTTCTTTGACCTTCATGCTGTAGCCTTGCATTTCAAGGCCGGACAGGCAGACAGACACACACACAGACACGTTGACATATATTATTCAGCACGTTTGTTGTTTAGGTTGTGGTAGGAAGCCCGAGTATTTAGGGAAAAATCCCCCATTCAAAAAAGTTTTACAATATTCCGGAACCATGTGTTACATATAGTGGTGATGTGTTGCATGTCGATTAGCACATGCAAATAAGAATTTCACTCTTGGTACAAGCAATAATAACGACCATGTGAACCTACTGTATTATTGAGTCAGCCCTGTGTGTATAATGTAATGCTGTGTTTACATTTACATTCCTCTCCAACTATTCTCTGCCTTTTCTTGTCACCTTTCAGTGTAAGGTGGGAACCACCACTGGATACTATCTGATTACAGAGCACACAGAGCAATTTTGGAGTTGCAACCTACTAAAATCTGCCGAACTTAGAAGGTAGGAGTAAATCCTGAGTAAATAATGTCACATAAACTAGGGAAAAGCCTGCGAACAATATACTATAAAATATTCGGACTGGGGTTTGAATCCCATTGTGTGTCACATTAGTGAAATCAGATACAGTTGAGGTTAAATATTTCATCCACCTAAGCTAAAGACTTTCAAACTCCACGTTTCACAGCTCCACACAATCCCTGGGTTAAGTCAATTAGTGTATCCCTTTTTATTGAATACAGTGGAACCTCGAGATACGAGTTTAATTCGTTCCAGCACTGAGCTTCTATAGCGAATTTCTCGTATCTAGAACAAACTTCCTCATTGAAAATAATGGAAATCCAGTTAATCTGTTCCGCACCCCCAAAAATATCAACATAAAAATCAATTTTCCTAACAAATAACACTGATAAATAATATATACAAGTGGAACCTCGGTTTGCAAGTAACTTGGTTTACGAGTGTTTTGCAAGACGAGCTAAATTTTTTAATTAATTTTGACTTGATAAAACGTGCGATGTCTTGCAATACGAGTAGTATGGATACACTTTGTCTGCTGAGCGTCATGTGATCATAACTGAGCTGATGGTTCTTCTCTCTCATGCGCGTCTCTCTCTCCTTATCTCTCGTTCCCGCACGCATCTCTCTCTCTCTCTCCTTATCTCGCTCGCTCGCCTCTCTCTCTCTCTCTCTCTCGCTCGCGCCCCTCTCTCTCTCTCTCTCTCTCTCTCCTCTTGAGGGCAATCGTCTCCTATTCTCCGTCTGCATGTCCGCAATATTTTTAGATACGCTTATACGGCGAACTGCTACAGCGAAACAATGAAATCACAAGCGCACAAATGCGTAGATCCTCACGCTACGGGAGAACAAGGAACACTGAGTGAGATGACGGGCTGGCAGCGTCAGCTTGGGTGAATCCCCGAGTCAAGGCGGATCAGGAAACGCGTCACACATACCCACAGCCTGGCTCATGGCTCGTTACGCGAGCCAATGCTCGTATTTAGATCCGAATTTTTCGCTCATACTTTCCTCATATCTTGAATTTCTTGTATACAGAGGTGTTCGTATCTTGAGGTTCCACTGTAACTTGAATCAAATATTTGTGATCACCTTCTACAAGTTTCTCACAGTACATGGCTGGAATTGTTGCCCATTCCTCCTGAGAGAAGTGCTTTTAAGTCAGTTAGGTTTGTGTACCTCCTTGATAGGCCACGGTTTTTCTGTTCATCCCACAAATTTTCTATGGGATTTGGGTCAGTGCTTCATGATGGCCTCTCCAATACATTCATCTTTTTGTCTTCAAGCCATTTTGTTACAACTTTGAAGGTATTCTTAACATCACTGTCCTGGCAGAAGATACATTTTCAACAAAGTTTTAACTTTCTGGTTGATGTCTTGAGGTGCTGCTTCTCGATACTTTCTACATCATTCTCCTTCCTCATTATGCCACTTATTTTCATCATGTGATCATAACTGAGCTGATGGTTCTTCTCTCTCGTGCGCGTCTCTCTCTCCCGCACGCATCTCTCTCTCTCTCCTTATCTCTCTCGCTCGCCTCTCTCCTTATCTCACTCGCTCGCTCGCCTCTCTCTCTTTCTCCTTATCTCGCTCGCTCGCCTCTCTCTCTCTCTCTCCTTATCTCGCTCGCTCGCGCACCTCTCTCTCTCTCTCTCTCTCTCTCTCTCTCTCCTCTTGAGGGCAACCGTCTCCTATTCTCCGTCTGCATGTCCGCGATATTTTTGGATACGCTTATACGGCGAACTGCTACAGCGAAACAATGAAATCACAAGCGCACAAACGTGTAGATCCTTACGCTACGGGAGAACAAGGAACACTGAGTGAGCAGACGGGCTGGCAGCGTCAGCTTAGGTGAATCCCCGAGTCGAGGCGGATCGGGAAACGCGTCACACATACCCACAGCCTGGCTCGTGGCTCGTTACGCGAGCCAATGCTCGTATTTAGATCCGAATTTTTCGCTCATACTTTCCTCGTATTTTGAATTTCTTGTATACAGAGGTGTTCGTATCTTGAGGTTCCACTGTAACTTGAATCAAATATTTGTGATCACCTTCCACAAGTTTCTCACAGTACACGGCTGGAATTGTTGCCCATTCCTCCTGAGAGAAGTGCTTTTAAATCAGTTAGGTTTGTGTACCTCCTTGATAGGCCACGGTTTTTCTGTTCATCCCACAAATTTTCTATGGGATTTGGGTCGGTGCTTCGTGATGGCCTCTCCAATACATTCATCTTTTTGTCTTCAAGCCATTTTGTTACAACTTTGAAGGTATTCTTAACATCACTGTCCTGGCAGAAGATACATTTTCAACAAGGTTTTAACTTTCTGGTTGATGTCTTGAGGTGCTGCTTCTCGATACTTTCTACATCATTCTCCTTCCTCATTATGCTATTTATTTTCTGAAGTGCCCCCAGGCCCTTTACCAAAAAAGCACCAAAGTTAAATCATGAAGCCAGTTCAGGAAGCGAATAATTCCTTTATTGGCGCATATGTGGAGATACTCAGTACATGTAAAGAGATGACTGACTTACAGATGGTGCTAACACTTCTTAAATACACTCTTCAATTACAGAAGAACGTGATTTGTTTCATTTCTCATGTCCTTGCTAGTTACTGATACAGGACCCCTGGAGTCATGTTTCTTCTACACTCGATTATACTGGATCTTTTATCCATACTTGTTCTTGTGCTAAAGTATCAGCAGGAATAGGTCACAGATCAAGAGGCTTTAATTAAAATGCTTTATAACAGTGCTAAAGGCAAAAGCTAACAGCTAACAAGGACAAAAGTTATTCAAAATAATATATAATCAAAGAGTGAAAGTCATATTTAGCAGTACAAATCAACTGCCACAGCACCAACACAATATGATGCTGCCACTCCCATGCTTCACCACTGAGACAGTGCTCTTTGGGTGAAAAGCCTCACTCCTCATCCTCTACACACAGATGAGCATTATGGCCAAAGAGTTCAATTTTTGTTTCATCTGACCACAGAACACTTCACCAAACAGCCAGGTCTTTGTCCTGGCGATTGGCTTCACACTTCTATGTCAGTTATGGAGTAAGGGCTTCTTCCATGCATGAAAGCTGTTTAAGGCCATAGTCATGAAGGACTCTCTTAATGAAGAATGCTTATATTTTGGTACCTTATGCCACCAATTGTTTCACCAGTTCTTTTGTTATCCTCTCTGGTCCAGTTGAACCTTTTGTACAAATGTTTGTTCATTCCTGGCAGTTAATTTGTGCCTCCTTCCTGAACAATGCAGTGCCTGTGAGGTCTCTAGACATTTGTATTTGCACAGAAGCTTGTGGTATCTCCAGTTGTTTGGAAATTGCTCCTGAGGATGAATCAGTCTAGTGGAGGTCCACATTTTTTTTTGTCTTGGCTAAATTGCTTGGACTTTCCCAAATGCAACAAAGCCCTGGCCTAAAAATAGGCCCTTAAATACAAACACAGTTTCACTCCTCCTTCTTCACCGATATGCATGATCAGCTTTATCCATACAATTTGGTCCTGCACCTCCTCCAAAGTCAAACCCTTTCCCTTCAGATCTTTTTACTTTATCTGTCCACCTGCACTCCTAATTAACTCAATTAAGACAACTGGCTAATCAGAGGCTTCTAAAAGTCATCACATTAATGTCTGTAATCTTCTAGGCTGTGTAAACGGACATTCAACTTGGTGCATTTACACTTCTGACCTAATGAAAATCTGATATGATAAATAAAGACTGACATAAATCACTCTCAGCTTTAATTTTGACAATACCACCAGTTTCAGTATAACTCATGGAGAACAGGTCCTCATTCCACCCTTTACTGCACTGTTTTCTGCTACAATCACCTCTGTCATCCATTCAGCACATCAGGATGTTCTCATTCATTCAGAAATCTGTGAGGTAAGAGTGCCCTCTACTGGATAAAACACACTTCCTTGCTTAAGAACGGCAGAATTCTCTACCACTATACATTTCTATTGACCCCTTGACAGACATAGTGCAAGCAGATCTAGAAACAGCTGGAGATGTTCTTTAGTATTGTGAACAATAAAATTGGGGAAAAAGTGCTTTAGCTCATTTCTCTGTAAGCAACAAATTAGCAAAAGCAGGAAAAAGGCAGCACTTAAGAGTTTCAACACTCTTTATTATTTTGGTATTTGGTACACTGTACTATTGAAGCAACCAAATCAAAGTGTTTATCTGTTTGACGTTTTCTCACATTAAATGATCAGAAGCGGCTAAAGGAGAAAACAAAAAAAAAAAAAAAATCAAGGAAAAAGTATGTTGGGCATTAAAAGACAAAAGCTATGGAGTCAAGGAAAAGATAACTGAGGAGTTAAGTAGGGCAAAAAAACAATTAGGGAGAAAAAAGTGAATGATGGAAAAAAGGACAAGGGGTAAATGAATGGAATGACTTAGCCACAATGGACAACGATTTGTGGGATCGAGAGAGAGGAGGAAAGGGTGGGCTAGGACTAGAGTTGTAGATGGAATGCAGAATGCATGATTTCAAGGAGAGAACTTAGAGAAGAGAAAAGGAAAAAGGGCAATACTAAAGGAGGACCACAGGGAAAACTGGGGACATATGTCATGAAAACGTGAGTGCAGACAAATATAAAGGGAAAGGAAGGATGCAAAAATCTGGCATTATACATAAAAAAAAGAGAATGCATAAAGCAAATTGTGAAATTCATAGTGAGAGGTAAAGGGAAATTAGTTGTAAGTAAACAGACAAAGATGAGAAGTAAATAAGCAATGTAAGAGCCATTTGCTACTTATTTAAGTTATATTAAACGCTTGCCTATATATTAGTGCATAGTTAATGGGAGGTTCTCATAACCCCCACAAGCTGAATTGAATTGGTATATTCTAACTATTTCTAGCCTCTCTGATCATAGATTAGCCTCAGTAAGTGACCTACCTGTAAGGCATGGAGGGCACACGGTTTTAAACCATGCCTTAATATGCCTAAATAGTATGAAATGCAATGTGCTCCACTGAACGTGCAGTGCCGTACATTTAGAGCAAACTGAAGGCAAAGTAAAGCATCTTTAAGTGAAGAAACAATTAAAGTTTGATAAGAAAAGCTAAGTTTAGAGAAGAGACATTTTTTCCAGTTTTCCGCCTTTTATTCTACATGTGTAACAACCTTTCTTTATTCTTGTATGGACTACAGTCGATCCTTGATATACGACCGGCCTGACATGCGAACAACTTGATTTACGACCAAAATATTTGTTTTGATTTACGACCAACATCTTGCGTTATGACCCGAATGCGGTCACGTGTATCCGCTTGTGCGATTGTAAACAAACAGCCGAGAGCGTTCGTAAGCGTCAGTCAGAGCCCAGATACATGTGTTTGTGGATGTAATTTCGGTCAGTGCAGTGATTTATCTATATATATAATTCACTAAGACCATGGCAAGCAAGATGCATAATTGCTAAGGAAGGAAGAGAAGGTAACGAAAGAAAAGAAAGCGATTGTTAAGGGATGTTAGCAAGCGGGCTGGCGCGGCACATGATGATGCCATCAGGCTGAGTCAGCACCGGCTTGCTTTGGAGCAGTTCACAACACGACCAGCTTTGAACCGAGTGCACGACTACTGTCATTATTAACTTGAGAAACAGCGATCACAATCAAAACGAAGAAGGAAATTGTGCAGAAATATGAAAGTGGTGTTCGTGTGACCGATCTCGCTAATATGTACAACATGTCGAAATCCACCATCTTGACAATTTTACAAAGAAAAGATTTGCATAAGGAGGCTCCTTCTAAACAATAACTACCTTCCGTTTCATTCCCCTCCTCCTCCTTTCCTGCAGCCCAAAGATGTCAACTTAAATGGTGAGTACAGTATGAAATTGTTGTTTCTGGTAGGCTAGGCACTTTTTATAACTTTTTGGTTAGTACATTAGAAAAACTATTGGTTTTGGTAAGTTATGCAGATTATACAACCCTTTTTCATTATGAAAAGGTTAAGTAAGTGTTGCTGTGGGAGGTTCGGAGCGCATTATGGGTATTTCCATTATTTCTAATGGGAAAAATAGTCTTGACTTACAACCAGCTTGAGTTACAACCAGCCCTCGCGAACGAATTGAGTTCGTAAGTCAAGGGTCCACTGTATTTGCTTTGAATTTTCACTAAATCTTTTAAAATGAACTTTTGGACTGAGAGATTTCTTTCAGCATGCGTCTGACCCATGCCTGATCCTGCCTTACTCACCAGCAGCTACAAGCAATGTAATTTTAAAAGGAATGGCCGAAAAGTAAAGATGAAAGGACAAGTGAAATAAATAAAGTAAAGGGAAACTAGAAAAAGAAACAGGGAAAAACTGTATTGAGAAATAAAAGGAAGAGATGGACTAGGGACAGAGCTGTAAATGGAACACAGGGTCAGGAGAAAGACACATGGGAAGAACTGAGAGAAGAGAAAGAAACATAGGCAATACTGCAAAAGGAGTAAAGGGAAAAATCGGTGTTATACGTTGTCACACACGTGAGCATGGGAGGCAGCTAAAGGGCTTGAGTGAAGGCAGTTCGGAGGCATGCCGGGATGTGGCAGAGTACACTGACTCTTTTTCTCCCTTGCCTGCAGACCATTCCCGGGGGAGTCCACCTGGCTCTCTTGACATCACTTCCGGGACCGAGCCAATGGAAGTCGACCTCACCAGCTCCGGCCCCTCTGATGTCACGTCCGGCTGTGATCCAATGGTTGAAGACCACGTGCTCGATCCTTCCTGTCACTTCCTGTCTTCCCCTTTAAAAACCTGCCCCTTTTCCCTTTTCGCTCAGTCTTGTTTTGGACTCCGTTGTATGCACTTCAGTGCTGGTATTTGTGATAAAAACGACTTTTGCAGCCGGGATACCATATTACACGGGTGGCTGCCCCCAAACCTTTTATCTGTTCATGTCTCGTTATTGTGACAACGTAATGAGGCAACGTTCATAGTGAGTGCAGACAAATATTGGGTGAGAGAAAAGATGAAGCATAACAAAATCTGGCATTAGAAATGAAAAATATGAGCTAATGATTGTGCAATCAATATTGAGAGGTAAAGGGAAATGAGGTGTAAAGCAGCAGACAGAATGAGAAGTGAATGTCAACCTAATACTAGAAGGCCCAGAGGAAAAAGAGAAAGCAAAAGACATGCAAAAGACAAGTGGAATCAATAAAATAAGTGGAAAACATGGGAAAAGCTGGACTGAGGAATAAAGGAAAAGATGGGCAAGGGTTGGAGTTGTAGATCAAATGCAAAATTAGAGGACAGGAAGGAACATGTGTGCGACTTCAAGTGAAGACCTCAGAGATTAAAAAAGGAAAAGTTACCATGCCTTCAGAAAGCACTCAGACCCCTTTTTTCCACATTTTGTTATGTCTACAGCCTTATGTCAAAATCATCTAAATTCATTTTTTAAAACAACACTCAGTACCACAGAATGACAAAGCAAAATAAGAATTTTCGGATATTTTGCAAATGTATTAAATTAAACCCCATTCATTAGATGTGATCAGGAAAAGCGCACACCTGTGTATAGAAGCTCCTACAGGAGAGCAAAAACCAAGCCATGGGATTGAAGGAACTGCCTGCTGTGCTTCAAGGGAGGACAGTGTCGAGGCACAGATCTGGGGAAGGCTAGAAAAACATTTCTGCACCACCGAAAGTTCTCACGAGCACAGTGGCCTCCATAATACTTAAAAGGAAGAACTTTGGCACAGCTACAACTCTTCCTGACCAAACTGAGCAATTAAGGTGAACCAAGAGGTGACCAAGAACCCAGTGGTGCATCTGTCTGAGCTTCGAAGAATCTGTGTGGAGATGGGAGGAACTTTCAGAAGGAAACCACCCCTGCAACACTCCACTAATGGGGGTTTTATGGCAGAGTGGCCACACAGCACACGATAGCCCCATTTGGAGCTTGCAAATAGGCAACGAAACAACTCTCTTCTGATGAGACCAAGTCAGAACTGTTTGGCCTCAATTCCCAGTGTCACATCTGGAGGAAACCGGGAAGAACTCATCACCTGCACAATACCACTCCAACGGGGAAACATGGCGTGTGATATCCCATGTAGTGGGAAGTGGCCCCAGCCTACACTCTGGACATCTGATAGTTTATGAACCGAACAGGATCAGTGGAGAGATGAGAGACAGCCAAAAATTGAAGGGTGAATGGTGCAAGTTTATTTACAAAAGTGCTGTACGACCAAAAATGCAGTAGTGTCAGGTGGGCCTTGAGACACAGTCCTTCAGCACTGACAAAAAAAGGAAAAAATATTGGTGTATTTACAAAAACAGTGCACTCCTACAGAAACTACACACACACTCCAATAATGAAGGTTGTCTTCTTTTATCTCTGGTTCAAGAAGCTCCTCCAACAGGAAAGAAAAAAAATGCACAAGAACAAAAACATGCGTGTGTATATACAAAAACAATTGCACCAAACCCAAAATCAAAATTATCCCGCACCAAATAAGTATACATATCTCCACCAAAATGATCACTAGGAGATACCGTATCTCACAAAAGTGAGTACACCCCTCACATTTTTGTAAATATTTTATCATATCTTTTCATAGGACAACACTGAAGATATGACACTTCAATACAATGTAAAGTAGTCAGTGTATAGCTTGTATCACAGTGTAAATTTGCTGTTCCCTCAAAATAACTCAACACACAGCCATTAATGTCTAAACTGCTGGCAACAAAAGTAAGTACACCCCTAAGTGAAAAATGTCCAAATTGTGCCCAATTATCCATTTTCCCTCCCCGGTGTCATGTGACTCGCTAGTGTTACAAAGTCTCAGGTGTGAATAGGGAGCAGGTGTGTTAAATTTGGTGTTATCGCTCTCACACTCTCTCATACTGGTCACTGGAAGTTCAACATGGCACCTCATGGCAATGAACTCTCTGAGGATCTGTAAAAAAGAATTGTTGCTCTACATAAAGATGGCCGAGGCTATAAGAAGATTGCCAGCACCCTGAAACTGAGCTGCAGCACGGTGGCCAAGACCATACGGCGGTTTAACAGGACAGGTTCCACTCAGAACAGGCCTCGCCATGGTCGACCAAAGAAGTTGAGTGCACATGCTCAGCGTCATGTCCAGAGGTCGTCTTTTGAAAATTGACATACGAGTGCTGCCAGAATTGCTGCAGAGGTTGAAGGGGTGGGGGGTCAGCCTGTCAGTGCTCAGACCATACGCCGCACACGGCATCAAATTGGTCTGCATGGCTGTCGTCCCAGAAGGAAGCCTCTTCTAAAGATGATGCACAAGAAAGCCCGCAAACAGTTTGCTGAAGATAAGCAGACTAAGGACATGGATTACTGGAACCATGTCCTGTGGTCTGATGAGACCAAGATAAACTTATCTGGTTCAGATGGTGTCAAGCGTGTGTGGTGGCAACCAGGTGAGGAGTACAAAGACAAGTGTGTCTTGCCTACAGTCAAGCATGGTGGTGGGAGTGTCATGGTTTGGTGGCTGCACGAGTGCTGCCGGCACTGGGGAGCTACAGTTCATTGAGGGAACCATGAATGCCAGCATGTACTGTGTCAGGGATGCCAGGGGCAACGACCCGGCCGGGACGCCGTGAGGGACCGGATGTGGGTCTGCGCCCACCCTGGATCACGTGAGGGCCGCCTTCTTGGTTGCTTTGGGGGCCACAGGTTGAGGGCATGGAAGCCTTGGGGACCCGTTACCTCAGCACTTCCGCCACACCAGGAAGTGCTGGGGGGAAGAATTAAAAGGGCGCCCGGAGAGCTGCCGGGAGAACAGCCGGCACTTCCGCCACGCTGGGGCGTGGCCAACGGGGGAGTGTCGGAAACCACCTGGAGCTCATCCGGGAGCATATAAAAGGGGCCGTCTCCCTTCATTCAGGGCTAGAGTCGGGTGGAAGAGGACGAGGCAAGAGAAGAGAGTGGAGGCGGCCCGAAGAAAGGCATTTGAGTGGCCAGGACTGAGAGTTGGGGTTTGTGCACTGTTTTCTGGGTCTGAGTGACCATTATTATTGTATATATTTGTAAAATAAAACGTGTGGTGGTATTGAACAACATGTCCGCCTGTCTGTGTCCGGGTCGGCTCCACAACTGCGACATACTGAAGCACAGCATGATCCCCTTCCTTTGGAAACTGGGACGCAGGTCAGTATTCCAACATGATAAAGACCCCAAACACACCTCCAAGACGACCACTGCCTTGCTAAAGAAACTGAGGGTAAAGGTGCTGGACTGGCCAAGCATGTCTCCAGACCTAAACCCTATCGAGCATCTGTAGGGCATCCTCAAACGGAAGGTGGAGGAGTGCAAGGTCTCTAACATCCACCAGCTATGTGATGTCGTCATGGAGGAGTGGAAGAGGATTCCAGTGGCGACCTGTGAAGCTCAAGAGAGTTAAGGCAGTGCTGGAAAATAATGGTGGCCACATAAAATATTGACAGTTTGGGCACAATTTGGACATTTTTCACTTAGGGGTGTACTCGCTTTTGTTGCCAGCAGTTTAGACATTAATGGCTGTGTGTTGAGTTATTTTGAGGGGACAGCAAATTTACACTGTTATACAAGCTGTACACTGACTACTTTACATTATATCAAAGAGTCATATCTTCAGTGTTGTCCCATGAAAAGATATAATAAAATATTTACAAACATGTGAGGGGTGTACTCACTTTTGTCAGATACTGTATATAACTCTGTATACAAAAGAATGTTTACAAAGCCACCAAAATCACAACTGCTACTCCAATAGCTCAGCAGTACTTACTCCTACCGCGCCTTTAGGTCCACTGACGACCCCTGTTGGCCGGTAACTCCTTAAATATAACTGGCAAGATTGTCCATCCAATCTTCCACACCATCTACCTCACGCACCTATCCAGGTAGACGCTAGCGCATTCACGCCACGCCCCGAACAACTATGTATTTAAAACTGAACCCCTGCGGGTTGTGCACATAATCCACCCCCCCACCCCGGACAGCGCATTACTACATGGCGGTGGCAGCATCATGCTGTTGGGCCATTTATCAGCCAGTTAGGGTTGAGACAGTGCAAAGGACAGAAATATCCTTAATGAAAACCTGCTCCGGGATGAAGGCTCACCTTCTAACAGGTGTGATGGATGTCCGGCAAGAGTTGCCGGCCCTCACCCCCAGGCCGCCAGGAGGAGCTCTCCCGACAGCATGGACGTGCCCAGAGTTCCAGCAGGGCCTCATGGACTTTGTAGTTTTTACACACAGCCC
>JANRMT010062816.1:6045704-6066692 GCA_026402145.1 Polypterus bichir lapradei | reverse complement strand
CTAACGCCACCCCCCCCCCCCCCATCCCAAGGGTTCTGACACACAAACGCTGGCGAAGCTGCCTTCTTCGTATCTCACCATCACTTGATTTTATTTTTATTCAATTTTTTTGAGTGTTCCTGCCAGTCCCCGCATGTTGCTGTATGCTGTTTCTTTTGTACTCCAGGACATGCAGAGGAGAGAATGGTAAAGAGCAGTAACTTCGGCGCTATATGCAATCATCAGACACTCCCCATCTGCCCGTGTCGCTCAAACACAGAAACATATGTTTGGTGTAAAAGTATAACAAAAGTGCACTTTTATTCAAGTGCACTTTTTCCATCGCCTTTTCCTGTAAGAAGCAATGTACACACTTCTCTCTATGCTGTGGTTTCTATTACACACCTGAAAGAAAGAGAAAATATCATCGCACTAATGCAATATTATTTGAAAACGAACAGCGTCAGATCGGGTGTGAATTTATACAGTAACTGGAAATTCTCTGATGCGGGACCTTCCCCCAGGGAAGAAAGTACAGTGTCAGGTGCTCATTCAGTGTAATAGGAACCATAGCACAGAGAGGTGTGTGCACTGCAACAAGTACACATGTTGTAAATGTAGGGAGGACGGTCCTTGGGTGTGTGGGAACTGTTAATATTTGAATGTGATGAGTTTATATAGCACGGAATGAAAATCAGCACTTCTTAGCATTGCACCATGCAAGCTGTCGTATCAATCGCCTACTGTAACTTGCTTTCTTTTTTCTTCGGTTATACAGGTAGTCTTGAATAAAAGTGCACTTGTTTTGTTTGCGAAATGAAGTGTCTGCGTGCACTTTTCGTGGCATTACGCGTGTATTTTTTGAGCATGCATAAATTCACACCCGATATGACGCTGTTCGTTTTCAAATAATATTGCATTAGTGCGATATTTTCACATATATTGTGGGGGGTGTCTGATGATTGCATATAGCGCCGAAGTTACTGCTCTTTACCGTTCTCTCCTCTGCATGTCCTGGAGTACAAAAGAAACAGCATACAGCAACATGCGGGGACTGGTAGGAACACTCAAAAAAACTGAATAAAAATAAAATCAAGTGATGGTGAGATACGAAGAAGGCAGCTTCGCCAGCGTTTGTGTGTCAGAACCCTTGGGATGGGGGGGGGGGGTGGCGTTAGTATGCATCGTGGTACACTGCAGAGCTATAGCGCGTCTTTATGTGAAAACAGCCGTGTCAGATGGGGTTGTATGGATTGATTCTGAACGCGACTGAGAAAATGAAAAGTGAATTAAAAAAAAAAAAAACAAAGCTAACCTTTACAAGGATCATAAATTGCACCGGCTGTTACAGACCGAAATCAAATGTATGCTTTTATTCTAAAATAGTAAGACAAAGAGCTGTTTACTTCTCAAAACGGAGTGGTGCAGGATCGAACTCACGACCTTCTGATTCCCAAGCGGGAACTGATTCTATTGTACCACGGAGGCAGTTGCAATAAACGGGTGTCAATGTCGCATGTTAAGGCGGCTTTTTGTTTCTGCAGTTATATTTTTGAATAAAAGCGCAATTGTGTTATATTTGTTCCTTTTGTGAAATGTTTCTTTGATATTTGGACTTTAGGCTTTATACATTATATAGTTTGTGCCTACATTTTGTCATCTACTACTAGAATATAAAAAACGTTTCTGTTTTAACAATGTGTTTACACAGATTACTGTAGAAACGGAACAGACATGAAATGCGTGCGTTCCAAATAACGATCTATTATTTCCACTCTAAAACTCCACTTCACTCCCAGATACTCAATCAAGGCATGAGCTGAGAGAAGTTCGTGCACGTTCTAAATTGGTGGGGGGATGGAATAGCCGGCTGCTCCTAGCTTCTCTTTATCAGCACATTTAGAAGACAAAGGGCGCTGGCGGAGAGGTGTGAAGGGATTTAAGAAGCGATTTAAGGTGGGACGGAATTACGAGTTTTTTCGTAGGCTCTGGTAATTCTAGTGTTAAGTAACTATTCTAAGAATCAGAATTATACCAAATTAGCATCTACTGGAATTCTCAATTCCAATTTAAAAGTTTTCAATCCCATGATACTGTGTCAGACACAGCAAAAAAAAGTAATTGGGAAACTGGCAGTGCAACCACAGCCAAAGAACTGGGGAGATGGCACACTAAGTGAGTTCTTCTTTTCTTACCTGCAGCAGAAGAATGAACTGAGGAAACCTCTGGATGGGCTTCACCATCAGGCCATACAGTGTGATGCGGTCTGTACTGGCTGCCTGTTTCTTCTGTGGGGCATAGAAGATAAGAAGCAGTTAAGTTAAAGGGGTGTTGAGCTTCCTTTATTGTTCTCACCCCTCCAAGTCTGTGTACCTTAAGGAACTCCAGGAATGCGGGCTTAGTCATGCAGGCTTTCTTTATAACAGCCATGGCATTAGTGAAATTGTTGACATAGTCGCTGTATACATCAAGGACCATGGACTTGGAGAACTGTGGATAAGGAAGACAACAAAAAACACACTGGGTAAATCACATAGCTGTTTAAGAGCAGCACCTTTGCCAAGTCAACTGAGATTAGGAGAAACAGGAATAGTACATGAGCTACTTTGATGTTACAAGATCTTCAAGCACTGAGTTCAAAAGCAGTTGACGAAACCAGATTAGGAACACCGAACGCACCAATGGAGTGCGACTGAGCTAATAAGCTAATGGGCATGCCATTGGATTCTGATCCCACTGTCCATTTAACCAAAGAGTCTACTCTGAAGCAGCAGGCTGACAAACTTTCATTTGATATGGAAGTTTTCAGGGGTCCCGGGCAATAGACTATGCAACGACACAGACCATACCCAGTAGGATAAAATCCCAGCTCAGCCATATCTTTCTATTATAAAAGGAAATGTTGTGACAAGACATTCTCGGAGATAATTTCAAGTCCGCTGGAGATCATTTCAAGTCCAGTGAGACAAGACTTTTTGCAAAGAGATTTTGAAAAGTCCTGCCCTCCTCTCAAACATTTACAACCACGCACACGGTACAGCCATTTCTCATTCGTGCGAATGCTATTGTCAGACACAATTCATGTGCTCTCAGCTCTTACAACAATGATAGTAAAGATCGCGTTAGCACTAACAAATGGAAATTATTACTTGGGATCTCGCGAAAAGAGATTGAACATATGGACATAGGTGATATGACAGAAGTATGTAGATATTGTTTGGCTTTAAACTTTAAGTCAGAGATGTGTAGATCGCCAAATTCGTGTTGCCATCAGGGAAAAGTAATGTTTCTTCCCAATGAAGAGGCATATCCGTGAGAATTAAAAGATTTGTTGTTTGGTGAAAGTGAAATCCACATACGCGAGCAGCAGAGACGCGAAGTGGCTGCCAAAGCCCCCTAGTAATCAAAATATTCTTCTGCCGTGTTTCCTCAAAAATAAGACCGGGTCTTATATTAATTTTTGCTCCAAAAGACGCACTAGGGCTTATTTTCAGGGGATATCTTATATTTTTTCATGTGCAACAACATACATTTATCCAAATACAGTCATGTCATCTTCTGGAATATCGTGATAACTCTCCACATTCAAACCCAGAATTCCAGCTTGAATTTCTTGCTACTCCAGCCGCTTTTAGGATCCTCCAGGATCGATGTGCGTGCTTCGATGTCTGATGAGTGGCTCGATGTGGTCAAGCAAAATGCCAGCATACGAATGTATTCATGTTGCTTTTATATTCAAGTGTCACATATTCCCCAAAGTAATGACAAGATACATTTTAAAAGTCTCACATGTGTCGTCTTTTTTTTTTTTTTTTTGCTCCTTCACAATATCCTCAGAATATACGACGGTGTACTTGAGCCACAGAGAAAAATAAAAAATTAGGCCATAATGAAAATGTCTGTTTTGTGATTAAAGTGGAAATTTTGGCTTTAAACTCGAAATGTCCACTTTAATCTCGTAGTTTACTTTATCATTAAAGTCATGAACGTCATCTTAAAACCAACCCAGTTGTTAATCAATTAGGCACTTCTGGGGCTTCCTCCTGACCTGACAGCAGCGGCAAGCAGCAATAGATCGCCGCACAGGACACATTAAATGTATAATATTCCACTTCTCTGCACATTTAGAATTCTTAGATTTATACTTGATATCATTTTCATGATCAAATGCATTAAAATTTGTATGTTACATTTTACAGATAAATCAACTTTGTTTAAATAATGAATACTGGTAATAGTTACACATATGGGGGTTACACGGTGGCAGAGCGGTAGCGCTGCTGTCTCACAGGGAGTCACATCGCTGGTGTTCCCTGCCTGGAGTTTGCATGTTTTCCTGGTGGGCTTCCACACTGTGCTCAGTTTTCCATCCCATCACATGAAGGTTTGGGGATTTTGGTGAAGCTACAATGACACCAGTGTATGTGAGTGCTTGTGTTCACCTTGCGATGAGCTGATACCCCATCCAGGGATTTTGTTTCTGTCTCACGCCCGATGCTTGCTGGAATGGGTGCATCCCCGAATTGATGGATATAATCATTAAACATCCTTTTCAGAGATATTTTGGCAAGGTGTCCTCGGAATTCAATGGATGTTTCAGGCACATGCGTCACACCGCGTGAAGTATAAACCTGGCCTTAGGCGTCTTACTTTTCAGCTGACGCTCTTGACAAGGGCTTATTTTTGGGGTAGGGCTTATATTACAGAGCAGCCTGAAAATCATGCTATGGCTCATTTTCAGAGTAGGTCTTATTTTCGGGGAAACACGGTAACACCCTTTAAAGAAGGAGGAGATGTGGGGCAGTGGCTAAAGGACAAAAAAATCAGGAGACTCACAGTTTTAGCCCCAGCACCATCACACATTTACCAAGTAAGTGTATTCTCTCCTCCTTACACAACAGGACTCTCTAATTTGGCCACAAGTCTCTTTATGACTCACCGAGGCCACAAACAGGTCCCCAATCTTCTCACTCACATCCCACTCGGCCACACGGGATGAAAGGGCAATCTGAAACATGGAATGGCACTGCAGGATCTCCCGCACGCGAAAAAACACCAGACGGACCTTCTTGGGCCCAAGGATTCGGGGCTCAGCTTCCATCAGAGGCTTCTGGTATTCCTGGAAAAGGGCAGAAAAAAAAAAGAAAGTCACATAATCCTAACTAGACATGTACTGCCACTAGCATATGCTCACTCTCACTGGCCCACCACGGTCTTACAAGATAGGAAGAACCCATCCATCCATTATCCAACCTGCTATATCCTATCTACAGGGTCACGGGGGTCTGCTGGAGCCTATCCCAGCCAACACAGGGTGCAAGGCAGGAAACAAACCCCAGGCAGGACACCAGAGCACCACAGGATAGGAAGAACATATTTTATTAATTTATTTTTAAAAAAAAAACTGTTAAACTGGGAAAACTTGTATAGTCATTCTAATGCTGGATATTTTGGCTGCTCCAGGATAAACAAGATGGGAAACCTTACCTGCAGGAGGCGCTTCAGGGATTCCAAATAACTGCGCTCGCTTTGAACAATGGAGCCCAAAATATGGCGGCGTATCACCTGTAGGAGGTAAAAGGAGGAAAAAGACAGCAGAAATTAAATTAACACCAGACGCTGAAACATGTTGCAAAGGTTTCCTTACAGATTCTGAAGGATTGTGGGACATTTTCATTTATATTTATATTTAAATAATTTTTACTAGAACAACACTGGTGCAGTGGCTGTTGCTGGTACTGCTGAAGCAGCTAGTAAAGCAATTCTTCTCCATGTTATGCAGATTGCAGGCAATAATAAGAGCCAGCTAAGCATTTCTGGTCTTTACTAGTAATACAATACAATACAATTAATTTTTGTATAGCCCAAAATCACACAAGAAGTGCCGCAATGGGCTTTAACAGGCCCTGCCTCTTGAAAGCCCCCCAGCCTTGACTCTCTAAGAAGACAAGAAAAAACTCCCAAAAAAACCCTTGTAGGGAAAAAACATGGAAGAAACCTTGGAAAGGCAGTTCAAAGAAAGACCCCTTTCCAGGTAGGCTGGGTGGGCAGTGGGTGTCAAAAAAAGGGGGACAATACAAGATAATACACAGAACAGAACACAAGTAATCCTCAATACAGTATAAAAATAAAAATTTTACAGATAAAATTTGAATAGATAACAATATACTTAAAGATTCAAAAGTATTATGGGGCAGCACATATGCAAATTTATTAAGAAGGAGCTAGCAGTAGCCATCTCAACAAAGACGAGGCCAGCAGTGCACTCCTCTGGGCTATGGCGTAGAGAGCACACATGCCTGTATAGTGCAGCTGTGGCAGTGCACTCCTATACACGAGAGGAGCTAGAGGTATGATGTTCACACAGTAGAAATAGAGCAGACAGCACCAGCAGGAGTCTGCTAAGCACTTCTCTTCTGTACAGTGCAGGGGGCAGCAGAGAGCTTCACTGGTCAACACAACACAGCAGTGCAGTTCTCCAGCTTTAAACACCAGGGGGCAGCACTGCTCTCCACTATGCAGAAGGAATGTAAAGTCAGTTTTGTTAGTTTTTATACAAATGACATCCACAGTAATGGCTACTGGAGCACGTCCACACATTACACAGCACTGGAAAAAACAATCATTTTACACCGCAGTTCTAACACTTAACAAAGCAGTGTACTTCAGTACAAATTACAACACAAAATGTTGCAGTTTTCTGATTTACATGACAGGGGGCAGAAATGTGCTCGTCAGAAGCAGAAGAGTGAGATGTGCGATTCTCTAGGTTAAACAGTACTTCACACAACAGGGGGCAGCAGTGTACATCACTACCTAATACAGCACAGCACAACTGTGTAGTTAGGCAATTTATATGCAGTGGGCTGCAGTGCCCCACTCTGCTCAGGTAGAATGAGAAATACAATTCTATAGTTTTTACAACAGAGATAAGGGCTAGCTGAGCACTTTTGTACTTTACAAAGCCAGAGGGGTGGGAGTGGGAATACAACAGCAGTTTTCACTGCAGTTCTGCTATTTACAGAGCAGAGAACGGCTGTGTACTTCACTGCTAGTTACAACTCAAGACAACAACACAATTGTGTGATTTAAATGGCAGGGTCTGCAGTGCACATCTTGACAGGACAAGAGTGACACACGGGACTCTCTTGGTCATGTAGACAGCAATATTAGGGGTCAGCTGAGCACTGATGCACTTTATATAACAAGAACAGCAGTGTATGTGTACTGCTCACTGCAATATAAGAAAGCACAGCAATGCAATTCTACAACTTAAAGAGCAGAGGGCAGTAGTGCAGCGGCAGCAAGAAGTGCACTTCTCCAGGAAACACAATAGACAGTGGCTTTAGGTGGTCAGCAGTGTATTTCTTTACAACAACAACATTTATTTCTATATCACATTTTCATACATAATGACGTCGCTCAAAGTGCTTTACAAGATGAAAAAAGAAAAATATAAAAATAAGATTAGGCAATACTAAGTAACAAAAAAGTAAGGTCAAATGGCCAGGAGGACAAAAAAAAAACTCCAGGGGCTAGAAAAAAGAAAAAAAAAAAAAACAAATCTGCAGGGGTTCCAAGGCCACGAGACCACCCAGCCCCAATTGGACTTTAGAGGCTGAGCCCTTCTGCACTTTTTGCAGCAACACCAGTTGACACTGCAATTCTGTCATTTACACAGTAGTGGAATTCTGTTAGGCAGCACGGTGGCGCAGTGGTAGCGCTGCTGCCTCGCAGTTAGGAGACCCGGGTTCGCTTCCCAGGTCCTCCCCTGGAGCTTGCATGTTCTACCTGTGTCTGCGTGGGTTTCCTCCGGGCGCTCCGGTTTCCTCCCACAGTCCAAAGACATGCAGGTTAGATGGATTGGTGATTTTAAATTGGCCCTATTGTGTGCTTGGTGTGTGTGTCCTGAGGTGGGTTGGCACCTTGCCCGGGATTGGTTCCTGCCTTGTGCCCTGTGTTGGCTGGGATTGGCTCCAGCAGACCCCCGTGACCCTGTGTTCGGATTCAGCGGGTTGGAAAATGGATGGATTGATGGATGGAATTCTGTTAGGTACAGCAGTGTAGTTTTCCAATTTGCACAGTAGGGGGCATCAGTGAGCTTCTCTGCTCAGAAGGCTTGAGAAGTAGAGGAGTGGCATGTGAGATTGCCCAGGTTATACTGCACTTCATACAACAGGGGCTAACATTGCATTTCACTACTCAGTGCATAATGACATTACATCACAGCATAATTCTCCAGTTTAGTGACTGGGGGCCAGCAGTGCCCTCCTCTGCTCAGAAGGATTGAAGTGTGCACTCTTCTAGTTTTTACATAGAAGATAAGGGCCAGCTGGGCACTTCTGCACTTTATACTGGATTGGGGTGGGTTGGGGGGGTACAACATCAGTTGACAGTGCAGTTCTGTTGTTTGCACAGCAGGGAGCAGCACTGCACTTTCCTACTAATTAACAGAACAAGACAACAATGTAGTGGCATGATTTGCATGGCAGGGACAGCAATGCCCACCTCAGTAGAAGAGTGACACGCAAGATTAGATCAGTGGTTCTCAACCTTTTGGGACTTTTATCTGTTTTTGTTAAGTGATAATTCTTTATTGGCAGTAATGGTAATATAAACTAGCCAACATTTTCCACTGAATGACACACATTAAATGTTGAATATGTATCTACTTTTTCTTGTTAAATATGGTGTACATAATAGATACGCATAAATAACAGATGTTTAATACTGAATCAAACTCAGTGGCCATTTGTCTTTTTAATGGGTAATCTGGGCTTGTCCGATTTTCACAAGTTTGTCAAAATCAGGGCTAAGTGAAGAGAAAGTGGAGAGGAATAGGTTTGACTTTGCAGGCAGCGGACTCTTCTTGAATTCTATCTATTGCACAAGGCAAGATGAACTGTTCACGCAACGTTGCCATCTTACTTTTATTTGGCAATTCGATGTGCAATGCGACGAAGCCCAGAGTGCCTGTTGACTTGCTGTACAAACTATATTATTTTTGGTAAAGCCTCAAGAGTTTTTATTTTTCATTCAATTTACTTCTGTAAGTATCATCATGCTCCAAATGCCTTTATAGTTTGGAAGGCCTCACGTTCTCATTTGGTAATACAACACCGCAGATAATGAACAACAGCCATTGCTCATCGCATTTCATGGTAACAGTTACCTACACAAACCAGATTTTCTGACGTACATTCTTTTAACATTCCTGTTTGATTCAGGTTTTTCGGATGAATCCTGCAAGGTTGATACGGAATTGGAAGAATTCAGAATAGCTGATGCTAGAAAGTATTTCAGGTACTTGTCCGTGTCCTCTGCCTTTCTTAATGAAGGGTGCAGTGTAACACCGGTTGTCATCTGCTTTAATTGGACTTACTTCAGTCGATTCAATTCCCCCCGTGTGCAAGAACAAAACGCCCCTTTGACTGGGTACAGAACTGGAAATCTGTAATCAGTTGCCCCCTAAAGCACTAAAGCAATGGATTTTATTTTTATATTAAGCTCACTTGCGTCACAAACCAGAGGTTAAAGACCCACAGGTCCAGTTATACTTTAGACAGCATTTGCACTTCATACAGCAGGGGGCAGCAGTGTATTTCACTACTCAATACACTATAACAAAGCATGGCAATGTAATTCTACGATGTACACATCAGGGGGCAGCAGTGCCTTCTTCTCCACAAATGAAGTGAGAAATGCACTTCTCTAGGCTATACAGTAGATAGCACTATTAGGGGTCAGTAGAGCAATGTTGTACCTCAGACAGCGCGGGCAGCAGTGTACAGTGGACCCTCGGTTCACGAACGTCTCTGAACACGTACAAATCGGGTTACGACCAAAAAGTTCGCCAAACTTTTGCATCTGTTCACGACCACACACTCAGGTGTGGAACAAGCCAGTTTCCCTTCCGGTTCGTACGCGTCGATGATTTCCGCAAGTGTTCAGTCTCTCCCTGTGCATTCCCTGCGCAGCCAGCGAGAAAGAGCGAGAGAGAGAGGGGCTGGCCGCATAAGGCAGTTAAGGAATGCACCAGGCTTGTTTTTAAAGAGACTGATTCGAGCATTGTTTTAACCTTGTTGTATTTACTGAAGACTTTTTTCTATTGTTTTAACCTCCACTTCACTTCTGTTTACAGCGATCGGTTCATAGCGTGCATTGTTGCAATGTTACTTTTCTTGGTGGTTTATTAAATTACAGATTTTTCAAATGTTCGTTTTTTTCCATGTGCTTAAAACTCATTAAAAAAAGTGTTTTTAGCGAGTGGTTCCTAGCGCTATAGCGCAAACTCTTGCAGTGTTAGTTTTCTCTGTTGTTCAAGGTTTTCTCAGTGTTATTCAATGTTTTTACATTTAGTTTACTATTGCACTGTGCATTCTATGGTATAATTATGCTTAAAAATCTTTAAAAAAATATATATTTACACACAGCTTGTTCTGTCCGGAACGGATTAATTGTATTTACATACAATCCTATGGGGGAAATTACTTCGGGTCACAACCAAATCGGAGTCTTGGAACGAATTACAGTCGTGACCCGAGGTTCCACTGTACTTTACTATTCAACTCAATACAACACAGCAGTGGAATTCCCTAAATTACTCTGCAGGGCATGCGGTAGAATAAAATCCCAAACCAATAATATGCAAATCATCATCCATATTTATATATTTCATAACATGTTGCATGGACACTCCTAATATGCTAATGGACAGCACCAAATGGCATGTTGCCATCTTTGTCTGGGGACCCTTCGGTCAAGCCTACTCCTAGTTAAATTCTATCCATTCATGCCCCTTATTCAAAATGTGAGTGATTATCACTTCTTGGCATTTTGCTGGCTTGGTCTTCAACCTTTTTTTAAAACATTCCCCCTTATTGTTAATCCTTCACCCATTTTTTGGCATCACCTTCCAGGGTGTCAATTCACTGGTGGAGTGGTTAAAGAATGGGACCAAAACACTCTATGAGGGCAACTTCTCCCAAACATCCAAGAACAGTCTGGTGCCCAACAATGCCTGATGGAGTACCGTGCCATAAGAAAAATGTGAGAACTAAGAGGCTCAGGGAACAAAATCTCACTATTTGGGCTCTATGACCAGGAAACTCCCCACACCTTAATACCTTGGAGAACTTGTGGCCAATCCTCAAGAGGCGGGTGGACAAACAAAAAGCCACCAATTCTGACAAACTCCAAACATTGGTTACGCAAAAATGGGCTGCCATCAGTCAGGATTGGGCCCAGAAGTTGACTGACAGACAGCATGCCAGGGCGAATTGCAGAGGTCTTGAAAAAGGAAGAAGGGCCAACACTGCAAATATTGACTCTTTGCATAAACTGAATATAATTGTCAATAAAAGAATTTGAAACTTATGAAATAAATGTTTGCAATTCTACTTCAGTATACCATAGAAACATCTGACAAAAAGATCTAAAAACACCGAAGCAGCACACTTTGTGAAAACCAATACTTTTGGCCACGACTGTAGGCAGCACTAGTAGGGGTCTTTTGAGAATTTCAGGTTAGAGTCTTGACATAGCACCCAGTGTTTGCTTTTGTTAAAATGATTGTACGTGCACACCAACAACAAGTCAAATGTTTGCACTTGGTACGGCAGGGGACAATTGAGCAGTTTGGTTCTGCAGGCATAACAGCACACATTTCTCCACTTTAAGTGAGTGACTGCAGTGCATTTGCTCACTGTGTACAGCAGGTGGCAGCAGCTCCCTTGTGGCGTCATTAGGGCCCAAATGTTGTTAAAGAAGGCACTAAGCATCTTCCAGTCAAGGGCACAGTCACGGGAATGTTTGCAAAACATAAATAAAACTCAGCAGACCCAGGGTCTCTCTGGTGAAATCAACACGATGAGCAGAGCGGCTGGAGCATGAAATGATCTTGCAGAATGAAGTAACACACTGTGCGCTTAACTAAAAATCTATATGCACATCTGCACCCTGCTGAGCTCCATGGAGAAAGTCACTGCCTTGAGGGTATTTAAACTGCACAAGACCCAGTGGGGTTTGAGGTGCAGAACCATTTCATATCACCTTCCCCAAAAGTACCAGCTGCAATGGGCTGAGCAACTCTAGAGAAAAGGCTATGAGATGGAACAGTAGGGTCCTTGAAGAATTTAAAGGCTTTCCTGATGAATGTGAATGTCATTCTGGGTTATTTAAATAATATTCTATAAAGAGCACTGGGGAGGGAAGGCACTAAATGGGTCCTTAATGAGCAGGGGATCTGTAAAGGTGCCACAAAACCTTCACTACTCTGATTGTACGAAGAAAGTGAAGAATTTTGAGTGTGTTCGGGGTGTGGGTTGGGCAGTCATACTAGGGAATACCAAGGTTATGTTTGAAAAGTACACTTGGGTCTGCCAAAAATGTACCCTGGAGAAATTCAAGAGTTTTGTGGAATACCAGAATAATAGAAGCAAGCTGGCAGGCCAATTTGGTGTAAACTAAGAGGCCGTTATTGTAATCTTTAGATGAGAGAACATCCAAGCTAGTAAGGGGCACACAATAGAATACCTGCTATCAACAGCAGAACTCAGATTTATCAGTCATTTTGGGCATTACCGTTTGGCAAATAAAGAAAAGTAGGCAGCAAGGCACTTCTTGAATTTAGACACTAGGTGGCAGTAATGCTGCTGGCATAAACACTTGGCAGACGTGGCCAAAAGCACTGGTACACTTTCACGGTTTTAAAAAGTATTAGGGTGTTGTACCATGTTAGCCATTAGGAATGTAATGAGAGGTCAAGCAAAATGACAACTTTTATTAGCCAACTTAAAAGATTATAATATGCCAGCTTTCGAGGCAACTCAGGCCCCTTCTTCAGGCAATGAAGATTTCATCTTACCTGAAGAAGGGGCCTGAGTTACCACGAAAACTTGCATATTGTACTCTTTTTAGCTGGCCAATAAAAGTTGTCATTTTGTATGACCTCTTATTACTGTTTTAAAAAGAATTATAATTTTCACTGAAATAACTGGTATCCACCATTCTTTATTCCATATTCGACAGAGTAGACATTTTGCTCTAAATTCAGGAGTTGGACATTTTAAAAAGACAAAATAAATGGCAAGGAAAATTATATGGACCCCTTAGAACACGGGTTGCCAACTCCGGTCCTGGAGGACCACCGTGGCTGCAGGTTTTCATCCATCCATCCATTTTCCAACCCGCTGAATCCGAACACAGGGTCACGGGGGTCTGCTGGAGCCAATCCCAGCCAACACAGGGCACAAGGCAGGAACCAATCCCGGGCAGGGCGCCAACCCACCGCAGGACACACACAAACACACACTAGGGCCAATTTAGAATCGCCAATCCACCCAACCTGCATGTCTTTGGACCATGGGAGGAAACCGGAGTGCCCGGAGGAAACCCACGCAGAAACGGGGAGAACATGCAAACTCCACGCAGGAAGGACCCGGAAAGCGAGCCCAGGTCTCCTTACTGCGAGGCAGCAGTGCTACCACTGCGCCACCATGCCGCCCCGCAGGTTTTCATTCTAACCCTTTTTTAAAATGCCCCGTTTGTGCCAATTAACTTCTTTTGAATTCATTTTAATTGTTTTTTTATGATTTGTTCCCCTGAATTTCTTCATCATTCCTCTGAATTGCTTCATTTCTTTCCTTAAATGGCACCCAAACAGAAATGAAATGTGATGTGAGTGAGCCAACAGAAGACCAACTAAGTCAGGGCCTCAAACTCCAACCAATTTCACTCCGACCAGTTGCTTAATGAGGTGCTGATTCCTGTCCTGTTGTTAATTTTCTCTTTTCTAAGAGCACACTGGTAAAATGTTTTGATGACCTGAGCAGACCAACATTCCTGAGACCTTCACCTTTCTTTATTTTCAGATGTTGTATGACGGACACCAGTTGTTCTGCCTCATTTTGTATCTCTTTAGTGTTTGGCTGCTAATTAAGGAAAAAAGAAAAAATTCAGGGGTCCGAGTCTTCAAGAGCAGGTCGATTAAAATGAATTCAAAAGAAGTTAATTAGCAGCAAAAACGGGTCACTCATTAAGAAAAGGGTGAGAATGAAAACCTGCAGCCACGGTGGTCCTCCAGGACCGGACATGGCGACCCCTGCCTCAGAACAGGGGTGGGCAATGTTGGTCCTGGAGGGCCGCAATGGCTGCAGGTTCTCATTCAATCCCAATTGGTTAATTAGAAATCAGACCTTGCCAATCTCAGGCTTTATTTAATTTCACAGCTTGTTAGTCTGCAATGTTAGGTTCTTGTATCGTAGATTTTTTTCCTTTCCAAGGATATCAAACAAATGATTTGAAGCTTAAAAACTGATCATTTTCAGTCTGTCACCTTTTTCTCTAGAGTGTTTTATTAAGCCAAATAGAGAATAATGAAGCCATACAGGTGTGAATGGAAACAAGTCAGATGGAGGACTGCTGGCTCCTTTGTCATTTGCATCTCATTGCTAATCAGGAGCCATTAAAAACACTGAATGCAGCTGATTAAGACTGAAATAAGTAATTAAGGGTGGGGAACATTAACAAGTGAGACCACTAAAATGAAGCATCAAAATGTCACTTATGCAATACATGCTTCATCAGCAATAATCAACTTCTCATTAAGAAACGGGGTTGGAAAAAAAACCAGCAGCCACTGCAGACCTCCAGGACCGACGCTTCCCATCCCTTCCTTAGAAATTGCCATCGTCAAATTCAAACCCACATAATCCAAGACCAGGGTCGTTGCTGGAGCCTACCCCAGCTAGCATAAAGCACAAGGCAGGAACACACCTTGGACAGGACGCCAGTCCATCGCAGGGTGAACACAGACAAACATACCTCCCATATTCACCAAACACACACTAGGACCAATTTAGCTCTCCCCAAATCCATCTAACATGCATGTATTGGGACTGTGGGAGGATATCAGAGCACCCAGCGGAAACCCACACAAACACAGGGAGAACATACAAACTCCACGCAGTGAGGATCTGGGACGTGAACCATGGTGTCCTTACTGCAAGGCAGCAGTGCTATGACTGCACCACCGTGGAATAAATGGAATGCAGTGACAGTTCAAGCAGGCTAATGACTCTAATTAGTATTACAGGGGTCTTCAATCTTGCAGTCACTCAGTCTATCTGAATGGAGAAAAGTTCTCGGTTGTGTTGTGTCATTGGGTGCAACACATTGAATATCGGCAGGAGAAGGAACAGAAGGCGGCACTGGCCAAGCATGATTAAGGTAAAGTCTATAAGACCATCTCCAAGGTGCTTCATGTTCCTGTAACCACAGTAGTCAATACTAGCAAGAAGTAGAAGCTCCATGGGACCATAGCCAACATCCCTGGACGTGGTTGCAAGAAGAAGACCGACCCTCAGATTGAACAGGATAAGTCGAACGGATAAGAAAGAACCAAGGAAATCCACCAAGATGGATTCGGGCTGACCTCCCAGATCAAGGAACAAGAGTTTCAAGTCACAACTTCTGTTGCTGTCTGAATGAAAGTGGGCTCCATGGTAGAAGACCCCACATTCTGAAAGCCTGACACAAAAAAGTCACAATGCTCACTGACAAGCCATGGCCCTTCTGGGAGAAAGGGCAGATGAAACTCGATTAGAGCTTTTTGGTAAGTCACAGCAGCTCTGTGTTCACTGGAGACAATGCAATAATTACAAGAAAAAAACAAAAATATGAAACATGGTGGAGGCTCAATAATGTTATGGGACTGTTGTGCAGCCTGCGGCACTGGGGGTCCTGGAGGTCTGCGCAGGGCACAATGAAATTAGAAGATTGATAAGGAATTCTGGGGAAAAATATTCTGCCCATTGTCAGAAGGCTGTGTCACAGACACGGGTGGGTCCTCCAGCAGGATAAGGACCCAAAACATCAGGAGAAGAAAACAATGGAAAGTTCTAAAGTGGCCCACTAGGATATCTGATCTGAATCCAAATGAATATCCATGGAAGGGGCTGAAACTAACAGCGGGGAGAAGGAACTCATTAAACCAAAGAGAACAGGAGCAGCCAGTTGAGAGGTTGAAAAGTCTCATTCAGAGCTTCAGAAAGCTCTGCAGCAAAAGAGCATGCTACAAAATATTAGAGCAGGTGTTCCAATAATTTTGTTCATTATTTTAAAAATAAAGCCAATGAAAATGTTAAGTGCTAAATCAAAGCAAAGTATCCACTGTGGACCACTGGTGCGCATACAGCCGTCCTACCCTGACCACAGACAGGCTGAGAGAGCAGTGTAGCACACAACACTCTTTATTTATAGCGGGGAGACACTTTTCTCACTCCCTAGATCACACACAACAGTACAGCAACATAGACAGTGACAGTCTTTGTCTCCTTCCTTCTGTCAGTCCCTTTCACCTCCACTGCTCCTCACAAGCCCCCCCCCCCCCCCCCCCAGGCAAGGGGGCTGCCCTCTATCAGTCCGGGAGAGACAATAAAGTCCTAAAAAACCTGTTTCCCCCAGTCTTTCCATTGTTGAGGCATCCTGGCCAGGTAAGGGCCCTGGCCATCTGCCACACTGTGCTATAGAATATGGAACAAAGAATGGTGGAAGCCAATTACTTTTTGTCAGTTTCAACTTATTTCACAGAAAACTGGGATTCTTTTTATAAATGGTGAATGGGTAGCAATACGTTTGGTCGCATCTTATTTAGGTGGATGGCACTTCCAATTACTCCAAACAGACAATGCCACACACAGTGGGGTGTCCTCAAAAAAAAAAAAAAAACTGCACTTTACATTTGGAGGCGATGCAAAAATATGACGTAAAATATGACAACAGCAAAGACAACCTGATAGTTGCTCAGTCCAGATGGCATTGGTGACAGCTCTGGAGGAGGGTGCTTCATCTCTGAAACCGTGACGTCCAGGTATCCCACATCATCCTCCCACTCATCTAGGAAAGAAATGAGGAGACTGAGACACATACCAGTGAATGCATTGGTTACTTGTCAACAATGCACAATACCAGTAGTAGCCATGTCACAATGAAAGGCTCACCGTGGCATGACAGCAGGTTACAAGGTTATGGAATTGAATGAGGGGAGATTAGTTGTTGTGAGGTGGCAAAGGGCAGGAGTTATCTAAGAATTGCTTTTTGGTTTTATTACTGTATCAGCAACCTAATCATTGTGTGTGATTGAAGTGCAGCAGGGGACAGGCGAGTTCTTGCTACTCAAACTCTAGCTGCTATGGGCACACTGCAGTCCTCTGCTAGGAACAGCCTGCCATCTTTTTGTTTGGTATTCACTAAGCAGGCCTGTGTGATTACGCTTTGTTTCAGTATTTGTTAGGGTTTGTTGCCCTCTAGTGGAAAAATATTACATTTCTTGATTAAGCCATTCATTCTCATTATTTAACTCGATCTGGGCTCAAGTTTTAAAATGTAGGGCAGCATAGTGGCACATTATTATCGTTGCTGCCACAGCCCAGCTGCCTACAGTATGTGTTGTCTGTTTACATAGGTTTTTCTCTGTGTACTCTGGTTTTCTTTCCACACCCCAAAACCATGCAGGTTGGGTAAATTCAATTGAATTCAGTTTATTTTTGTATTGTGCCAGTGCAAATTGCTTCTTGGGAGTAAAGGCACACCTTAGACAGACTGGCAGCTTAGGCTTGCTCATGTTCTGTATCCAGGAGAGGTTTCAGTTGCTTTTTGTGACCTATTTATGATCTTATTTATTTGATACATCTTATTGTATTAAAAAAGGTACATTGCCAATCAGATCATTACATAGAGAAAAAATAAATACAGTAACAGTACCCACCCACCTGCACATAAAAAGGAAACACCACATCAAATGCATTCACCCCTTTTTACTCTATCTTCAGAAAGGGAGACTATAGAAAGAGAGACTTAGCCAGCTGAGGACGTCAGGGTACAATTTACAAAGAAAATAAACATGCAAAAAAAGAAACCAATACATGTAGATTTTTTTACAAGCACTTGTATACACATATCCGTATCTACCTTGTATATACAGACACACACAAATCCACCTTAACAAAAGGAAAAGTTTCTGTTTGTCTGTGCAGCTGTTTGTCAGTCCAGTTGTGAAATCTCTGTCATTCCAACAGATGAGGCATCACAAACAATTTTAGTAGTAAAATGCATTGCATCTTCCATTTCAACAGATGGCGCATCACAAATATTAACACTGCTTTTATGAATCCTATACCAAATAGCATATAATAGAGACATATGCACTGCGTTTTGGCACAGTGCAAACATTAATAGAAATGCATTTTATTACTACAAATGTTTGTGATGCACCATTTGTTGGAATGACAAATGCCATGCATATTAATACCATATGCATATTACAACATAATGAGGGTAAATCAAAAAAGGCAATTTGAAAATTATGTGGTAACTATAACTGATAGAAGCTTACGCAATACAACCCATCTGTGATGGCTTATGGGTAGCATGAACACACACACAGCACAACCCCTCTGCCATTAGTCTAGATGAAGCCAAGGTAAAATGAACATGGATGCTCCACTGCGGGATTGTACCACTGTTGAACAACGTGCCGTAGTGAGATTTCTTTGGGCAGATGAAGTAAAACTGGCTGAAATTCACTAAAGTATGTTGGCTCAGTACGGCAGTAAAAACAGCAAGACTCAACAAAACGGTTATGAATGGGTAGAAATGTTTAAAACGAGAAGAACAAGTGTAACTGACGAAGCTCAATCTGGTAGACCCTCAACATCATGCCCACCAGCCCACATTGACATGGCGAATGCTTTCATCAGAGAAGACCGACGGATTACGTTGCCCACAGTTGCTGCACATTTGGATATCAGCTATGCATCTGCAAATGCTATAGTGTAGGATGAACTGAGTTACTGTAAACTTTGTGCAAGATGGGTACCCAAACAGCTTACTGATTAGCAAAAGACAGCATCCTTTGGTGAATTTCTACAGGTTTCACTCCCTCTGGCCAAAGAAATCTCACTATGGCATGTTGTTCTACAATGGTACAATCCTGCTGCGGAGCATCCATGTTCATTTGACCTTGGCTTCAACTAGACTAATGGCACAGTGCTGCGCTATGTGTGTTCAAACTACCCATAAGCCATCACAAACGTGTTACATTGCATTAGCTTCTATCCATTACAGTTACATTTAATTTTCAAATTGCCTTTACTTTTTGATTTACCCTCGCACATTCCAATAGACTGTGCACTGAAGATGTTAACACTGGAGTCCATGTTAATTATATAGATTTGTCCTGTCTTTGACGGGTACCACAGCTAGCATACATACACAGTACATGTACAAACACACACACAGACAGGTACTCACACATACGTACATAGGTACCTACATAAAAATGCATTTATTCACATAAATCTATGTTGGCACATACCCATACCTACACACTGCATCTAAAAATAAAGATTTCAACTCTGTCCTAATTCTTCTATCCATGTGCACAGATTGAACACCTTAAAGGCGAGGAGATATGAAAGCTCCGAGTTTCTCTGCTGTCTCTTCCAAGAAGATCAAGTACCAGGAGGAGGCTTTATTTAAACACAAGGCAGGTTGTTTGACAAGATGCTAGATTCCAAGTATGAAGTTATAGTTTCCACAGACTTAAAACTGGATTAGGATGGCTGAGCAAGTGGATGGATGGAAGAAAATAAAAACCTGTCACAGTATAAGCTAGCAGAACATTTTAAAAACGAAGGAGCTCAGCCTGAAATCAAAGACAACCAGTGAGGATGAGTGTGCCCTGTCATTAGCGGAACCCTGGACAGGCACAGATTTGAAAATAAATAGTTATTTAATAATTATTTAATGATTTAATAATATTTTTTTCATTATTATGAACTCAAACTATTCAAAACTATGATCATACATTACTTGAAACAGTCAATCATTTCTGTGCTTTTCTAAGACCCATAAGAAGTTTCCTTAGAACCAAACAAAAAGTGGAATTACAAAATTGTCCGTTTTCACAGGTTGATATTCACCTCAAGGATAGCAATGTTTGTTCTACAGACATGGGATGAATGAGATTGCAAATAAATATAGTACATGAATATTTAAATAAACAGCAGCACAGCACGGCCAAATGTGATAATTGAGGATAATTGCATACGGTCTTTGTATAAAGTACAAAAGATTTTATTTTGCTACACGTAACTATCACCTAATTAACACAGAAGCTCGCTCATTGCATTAGATGATCGTCCAACATTATTAAGTATATGAAAATTACAGCCTCTGCAACATAAGATCTGACTCCACTGTGCAGCCGCAGCTCTACAAGATCCCACTTAGCCGCACGAGGCCAGACTTGGTTACTGAACACGATCAGCTAAACTCATGGGGGATCAGACTTCAGTTCAAGTGGTCAGCTACTGCAGCATTTGAATAGTGCATCAGGCCCCTTTCTAAATCAGAACCAACTTTGATGCACAACATCCGTGACCACAGTCAGGGGGCACCTGGACAGGGGAGCAAAAGGAAAGCACTGCCCCACTATTTTATATATATATTATATATATATTATATATATAATATATATATATATATATATATATATAATCAGCAAAAAAAGAAACGTCGCTTTTTCAGGACTGTGTATTTCAACAATAATGTTTTAAAAATCCAAATAACTTTACAGATCTTCATTGTAAATTGTTTAAACAATGTTTTCCATGCATGTTCAATTAACCATAATCAATTAATTAACATGCACCTGTGGAATGGTCGTTAAGACCTTAACAGCTTACAGAAAGTAGGCATTTAAGGTCACAGTTCTAAAAACGCAGGACACTAAAGAGACTTGTCTACCGACTGTGAAAAACACCCAAAGAAAGATGCCCAGGGTCCCTGCTCATCTGCGTGAACGTGCATTAGGCATGCTGCAGGGAGGCATGAGGACTGCTGATGTGGCTAGGGCAATAAATTGCCATGTCCACACTGTGAGACGCCTAAGACAGCGCTACAGGGAGACAGGAAGGACAGCTGATCATCCTCGCAGTGGAAGACCAC
>JANRMT010062816.1:6033859-6045694 GCA_026402145.1 Polypterus bichir lapradei | reverse complement strand
ATGTCCAGGAACTTGCAGGTGCCTTGGTGGAAGAGTGGGGTAACATCTCACAGCAAGAACTGACAAATCTGGTCCAGTCCATGAGGAGGAGATGCACTGCAGTACTTCAAGCAGCTGGTGGCCACACCAGATACTGACTGGTACTTTTGATTTTGAGCCTCCCTTCATTCAGGGACACATTGCGAAACATTTTTAGTTTATGTCTTATGGTGTTGACTCTTTTAGTGTTCATACAAATATTTACACATTAAGTCTACTGAAAGTAAAAACAGTTGAAAGTCAGGGGACGTTTCTTTTTTTGCTGAGTGTATATATATATATATATATATATATATTGTGATGGATGGCTGGGGCCCCATGATGCCCCTTCTGTACATGTTCCAGGAGAGCAAGCATGGGCTGCACAGTACCTCCCCCCAGACCACTTGGTGGCAACCCCCCTGGATGACTCTGGTTCCTCAGATACCTGCAGGGCTCTATGGGAGATGGAGTTCTCCACAGCCCTGTTGGGATCCAGGGTGGCCACTAGGAGGCACTGCAAGGGTTCCAGGGCCAGTCTGGGTTGTAATTCAGCCACACCTGGAGGTGCAATCGGAAGCAGGTGGTCAAGCACCTGAAGCACTTCCGGGTGAGCTATAAAAGGAGCCACCAGCCACCACTCCAGGAGGCAGAGTCAGGAGGAGGAGGACAACGCTTGCCAGGAGGAGTGGTGGTGGAGACCAGTGTGTTTTGTGTAGTGCTTGCGATGCTTTTGGGACTGTGTACTGCCTGTGGGACACAGGGAAGACATGCCCCACAGGTGAAGAAAAATAAAAGTTTATTGGCTTTTATGCGTGCCACTGGTATCAGTCTGTGTCGGGTTGGCACAATATGCACTAGTCCAGTGTTTGCTACAAGTGTCAAGATTCTAGTAGCTTCATCAGGTTTTTCTTCCAAAATAGTATATAAGAGTCAAATCCTTTAAATTAATGTTAATGGTAAATCTACCTTAGTTTTTGCTTAGTTTGAATTTAAATATAATGAAGCTTTTGTATAGATAATGGACTATTCTGGTCCACACCCTGTAAGTTAAAAGTAATGGAATGTTCTTAATGTTAGCTCTTTGTGACGAGAGAAAAGCTCTTAGATTTAAGTTACAGTAGATAGCTAGAGAGAAACATGAGCTGCTAGACAGAAAGGCATTAACAGCATAGAGTTTTCTGACCATTGCGTACGTATGTACATATGTGCGATAAATAAGATAACATATAGAAACCTAAAGAAATGTAACTTGGATACTTAAACCTTAAGCACAATACCACAGATAAGAAGTTATCATTTTCCCTTTTCTGTGCATATTATCATCTTTTTTCCCTTATTTTTGTGTGAACCATTTGCTTTACATTTCACTAAGGCACTTGAACTGTGGAGTATTTTTGTTATGTATGACGAGAATTACTAGTGCTGGAATGCATTTTTGGTAGCTTCGTTTGATCTATTTTGAATTATTTGGAAATCCTAGACTAATGCAGCTACAAATAGTTATTATAACATTTTGGAGAAGGATTAAAAAAATTTTTTACACTTTGATTTAAGCTTTTCTTTTTTCCCCCCACGACACCATTTTATTTCCAATAGGAAAGGGTTGCTGGGCATCACTATAAGCAATGTCAGAGGTCATCACTTCCATTGGTCATTTCCTTGACCAAGTGTGCAAATATCAAAAGAAGAAAAAACATTTCTAAGTTCTTATTATTTTTTAATAACTTTTATTTGATAGTGGAGTGGTGGCTCTGAGGCTAGGGATCTGCACTGGCAATCGGAAGGTTGGCGGTTCGAATCCTGTAAACGCCAAAAGGGACTCTGCTCTGTTGGGCCCTTAACCTGCAATTGCTCCATCCTGGATATGACGTTAATCTGCATTCATCCCTGCACGTAGGCCCTCCAACCTGTAGGGAAAAACCTGGGGGTTGGTGACAGAATTGGCACTCCAGCCACCATAAAAAAACCTCACACTGTTCCACTACATCTGAACTAGTGTGGTGCTGAGGTATCTATCACCCGTTGCATGGCTGCACTCGGGTCCTAATCTGGATCCTGAGTTGGTTTGTCATGTGGTGGGTGCGGCAATGCACTGTATCAGTGTCTGCTCCTAACCTCTCACTCTCTTTTCCCTCAACTACAATTTCGGTTCACGGTTAGGCTTTGCCTCTGGGTTTCTTTAAATTGCTCAATATTGACTTGAGCTTTGTTACTTTCAACTCCCATCTACCTCCTGGCCTTTTCATTGCCACAAGACACAACAATAAGAATTCAGAATTCAGCCATGTATAACCAGCCTTTACTGCACAATGTCAGGCTTTTCTAAATACCATCTGACACTGAACATCATCAGCCCCTGCTACAAGTTATGAGGTTTTGCCACATATGAGCATAAGGCTCATCTCTGCTGTATAAATCCAAGATTTGACACACAAATCAAACTTTGCTGGACACGATTATTCTTGGTTGCCTATGGTGAGCTCTTTGTGCAGAACATCAGGCTCTGAATCAATTACAAAATTGACCCCCATTAGATTTATCTTGGCTGCAAGTGATCACCTACTGCTTTTCAGAATTGACTTGACTGCACATGACCAGTCATAAATATTTGGGACCAATTAGCCCCCATCATGACAGATCTGACTTTACTCCACATGCCTACCCTCTGCTCATAGACCTGGTTTTGCTGCACGTAAGCAACCACATGACTGTCTAGAGCCACTTAAGTGCTTATTTGGCTGCACATGGCGGTGACCTTCCTGTAGTTGCTCAGAATTTGCCTTGGCTGACCCCTCCAGACCCAATCAGATGAGGACAAGCATTTGTCGCCATAATCTGTTCCTTAAGGGCAATGCCTCCCTAAATCCTCTGCACATCTAAGGAAACTCCCTGAGGCTTCTCACCAGATTTGAAGCATTGTGCCAGCTAATTCACCTAGTGTTAGAAAACATGGGGGGAAAAAAACAGCACTGAATAACACCATTAGGCATTTAGTGCATGGCCTTCAGTTTTGCTCAATTTATTTAAAAAGCAGGCTAAGATTTCATAAAGAGACATACAGATATATATATAAACATATATGTAGGGCGGAGTGGTGGCTCTGAGGCTAAGGATCTGCGCTGGTATCCCGAAGGTTGCCGGTTCGAATCCCCATCACTGCCAAAAGAGATCCTACTCTGCTGGGCCCTTGAGCAAGGCCCTTAACCTTCAATTGCTCCAGGGGCGCTGTACAATGGCTGACCCTGTGCTCTGACCCCCAAGGGGTATGCGAAAACGAACAAATTCCTAATACAAGAAATTGTATAAGGCAAAATAAAGAACAAAAAAATATATATACAGTATATAAAATGCAGAAATACAAAACCTTATTCCAGTTACACGAAAAAGCACATAAATTAAAATAAACAATAATAAAAATTTTAAGAAATTCTGATATGCTGTATATTGCCTCAGACATTTCACTAATAAGTTGTAGAGTTTAGCTGCCTGGACGGTTTCGTACATAAAACACTAACTGTGCTGGGATGTCTGTACCACGAAGGCTGGCTCAGTCTCCATGTTAAAGTGAGGCGAGTGCATTTACCTTGTGACTCTTTCTTCTGGAGAAAGGTCACCTTGCGCATGACGGCTATCTTGGTCTTCTCCAGGCCATCCTTTGTCCCATTGCGTGCTGCTTTCATCAGTTGGTGAACCTGTCAACACAAAGCAAACAGCAGCAGACGCCAATTACCCCAAGCAAGGCCATTCAAGTGCCCACCACGCAATTCACTACCACCTTACTTCCCCATCAACTGAATACTCCGAAACGGCTTCAACAAAACACAGCAGAAAGGTTATTCACCTCCCAAAACACTCCAATGAAGATGCAAAGAACTCGCTCCCCGCAGTGCGGCAAGGGCTGCCTGGCATTGTGCCACCCGTATCGAGCATTTAAACCCATTTGTCATTTCCTGCCAAGCGTATTGATTCCATGAATTTCCTTCTCTGGTTATTTTACCTGCAAATATGGGTAAGTATTGCACAGCATGCACATTCCTGCCAGAAAGAGGCAGCAAAGAGCTGTTTTTCCAAAGTGAATTTTTGATCTGGATTCCGACTCTCAGTCATCGTCCATCTGAATCTGAACCCTGCCTGGTGTGAGGAAAAGGAATGAAAGTAGCTTCCTACACACACATGAGGATTCAGCTGAATACAAATATACAAATCCGCAGTGCATCAATAAACTACAAACACCACCAACAGGGAACTGGGCAGGTTAGAATCAGAAAATGATCAAATTCACACTCCTTATTCTTACGAACATCCACAGTCAGACAAATATTAATACGTAATATCACATTCAGTGTCGCTGCTTTGTAGAATCTGTAGTGGATCAGTTCCATAAAAAGCAAGGGGTACCAACTCAAATGAATACTGCACTTAGAAATGATATTTTTTCTTTATGTGTCACTTACCCCATGTACTCTGTAGTGATGGCAGAGAAAGAAAAAAAGTAATCTCATGTTTTCATGCAGAACAGAATAAAGGTTTCTGATATACTAGGCATCTATGGTGATCAACGCTACACAATAGGAAACACATTCTTGGAAAACAAATCTCACATTACTTGGGTCGTATAATCGACGTGTGAGTATACGACTGGAAGACTTGACAACATCCCAAACAAATATCCATCCATCCATCCTTCCCTCCATTGTCCAACCCGTTATAACCTAACTACAGGGTCACGGGGGTCTGCTGGAACCAATCCCAGCCAACACAGGGCACAAGGCAGGAAACAAACGCCGGGCAGGGTGCCAGCCCACCGCAGCCAAACAAATATAGTTTTACTAAAATAATGTTAAATAAACCACCTTACGCACAACTAAGCTTTTTGAATTGATGACCCCCGCCATTGTTACATTTATATTCATATCCACAACTGAAGTACCTCAAGATCATTTTGCGGAAGGCTATGTAACTGCACGGGTGAACTGACCCTCGGCTTCTTGAAGCATCTCAGATATGTACAAGTGCAAGGCAGGTTCTCCTCCTGATAAAGCTTTCACTCGCCTTCCTTTAACTTTTAGTCTTCGGTTGTATTGTTGCATTTTTTTGTTGCTGTCACATGCAACTTAGTGTTAGCCAATGAATAAACTGTTTCTGGGCTGAACTGCTAACCAATGAATGAGGAAAGCCTTCAATTCAAATACTCGGTCATATTTGGCTGCGTCCCATTTTCCATTCCCGAGAGCGCTGTCTTAAAGTGATCTGAATAACAATATTTTAGTAAAAAAATGGTGATTGGGATGTTGTGAGCTTACAACTGGATATCTGAGATGTGGATTACGTGACACGAGTAATGCGAGAATTTTTCATGGACTTGTTTGCTGTTGTCTAGCGTTGGTCAGCATAAACCCTTATTGTATCGAAAACCTTTATTATCTGCATTCTGCATGAAAACATGAGCTTTTTCTCAGTTGTCACTATAAATGGCATTGGGCAAGTAACAATGTATAATTTTTGGATGCAGTATTCCTATGACAATGTTCAGATATTCTCTATGGTGGTCCAGTACCTGATTTCAGGATGACCATATAAAGCCACAAGGAGGCATCAGTACCTATCCATCCATTTTCCTGACCTGCTTACCAAGGGCAGGATCACAATGCAGCTGCATTGGGTAGAAGGCAGAAAAATCACCAGGGCATGGCGCCAGTCCATCACAGGGTGAACACACACACCTACTCACACACACTAGGGTCAATTTTAGCAAGACCAGTTCACTTAGCCCTTCATTAATACCATAACACCATAACATACCCAGTTACACACTTCACTGCAGAGCGGGAACAGAGCTAATCCTGGGATGAAGCAACACTTAATGTAGTGCTACTCCATTACAGGGCCCACTTGTGCTCACACAGACACCTGCACTCTCACAGGGACAATTTGGAATTGCCATTCAGCGTAACAAGCATGTCCTGCAAGATGTGCAAATTAAAACTTTAGCACCCAAAGGAAAACCACATAGACTTTGACAGGGGCAATGACCGGAGTATGGGATTTAAACTTGGGACTCTGTATCTGTGAGAGATCCCTAATCACTGTACTTTCTATTAAATGAAAAGGAAGGGGAAAATGCGGCTTTTTTTTTTTTTTACTTAATTTGGACTGTCCTTGACTTTACACTATAGGGGGCAGTAGTGCACTATAAGGGTACTAATGTACTTCTTTACATTCCATACCATATTTTAAGCCCTCATAATTCTGAGCAGAGTCGTAGGGGACTGAAGCCTATCCCAGCAAGCATTGGGGGCAAGGTAGGAACAATGAACTGGACAGGGCACTAGTCTATTGTAAGAGAACACACTCTCTCACACTTGCACACATACACACAACAGAAATCCATCATGTCCAATTTGGTGTCGCCAACGCACCTAATCTGCATGTCAAACACATAGGGAGAACAAGCAAACTCCACGCAGGGAGGACCTGGGACTGCGAGGCATCAGCGCTACCAGTGCACCACCATGCCATCCACTTCTTTACATAATAAAAGAGAAATAGAAGTAGTAAAGACAAGTGTGACACAGTAGGGGACAGCACTGCACTTTAGTACTCGGCAATTACGTTTGGACTTTACAATCAGCAGGAGTAAAGAGAAGTCATTCGACTACACTCTTGTTCATTGATGAGAACAGCAAAAGAACAGAACAGAAGTGTCTCTCTATTTTATGGATATTAGAGAGTTAGCCGAGGACAAGCAGAAGTGTGCGGTTCTTCACACAGAAGGGGGCAGTTTTTCATTTTACTACGCAGATGGCATTAGCAGTACACATCTGTCCCCTTGCATGTCACTATACAGAAAGGTTTAGTACTACCTTTCTCTACTTAAGACTTAACAGAATTAGGGGTGTTAAGCAGAACTGTTGTGCACTTTATACAGTAGGGGGCAGCAGTGCACTGCACAGAACAGCCTGTAAGTGTGTGTCTCCATTTTATAACGAGAATTAGCAGATTTAAGCAAAGATTTTCTGAACATTAAGCAGCAGGTCAAACAGTACACTCTATACTGAAGAGGGAAACAAAATGTCTGCTTCTCTACTTTATCCAACAGACATCAACACGGCCCAACAGGGCAGTTCCACAGTAGTAGATGCCACCACTCGTACATGGTTCAAAAAAGACCTTTTGATGTAAAGTTAATTTATGCTTTTAACAATGAAGGTCTGCTGTTAATTATTTCATTCATTTTAGAAACCAATTTTATAATTGTTACAGCATACACTCTCACCACTGCACAGATAATAACAGGGATGATGGAAACAATCCTACACAAGTGCTTTTGACCTGCTGACAGTCAGGTGCACTACAGGTAATGTGCCTTATTTTGGACTGCATGAACAACTGCTCAATCAACACAAAGTCAAACCAGCGGTACCCAAGGATTCTCCAAAGAGACCCAGAGCAGAAGGAGTCTAGTCTTCATCTCAGGTCACCAGACAGCGCTCATGTCTCACAACGATATAGCAAGACAGGAAGCACCAGGGCTCTAAAGACTTCGTCCTTTTGCAGAGATATCACAGCACCAAGCTCCCCTTTCCAGCGACCTCATGACTCTCCATGCTCTCCCAGTCCGTCTACTAACTTCATAGGAAGAGTCACCAGAGACATGAATGTCACTGCTGAGGTAAGTAAACCTCTCGACGCGGTCGACACTCTCTCTGCAGACAGACACACTGCTGATGGTTGTGCCCAAGAGGACATTGAAGGTTTGGATCTTGGTTTTTATCACAAGCCCAGACACTCTGACTCCTCAATCAGTCTCTCGAGAGCCCCCATCAGGGACCCTATTGACTCTGTGAAGATCACATGCTTCGTCAATAAAGTCAAGATCAGTGAATCTTTCTTCATCAACAGATGACCTACAGCCACTGGACTCCATGACCCTCCCCAGCACCCAGTCCATGCAACAACTGAACAGTGTAAAAGCAGAACAGACCTCTGACGGACCCCAGAATCAACTGGGAAAAACACAGAGGTCCTGCCTCCACTCTGCACAGCACTCACAGTAACAGTGTACAGGCCAGCCATGATATCCAGCAACCTTGAGGGGATCCCGCGAACCCTCAGGATGTCTCACAGGGCAGCTCGATCAACTGAGTCGAACACTTGACGAATATCGACAAAGGTTGCGAAGAAATTTTGCCGATATTCGCATCGGTGCTCAATGAGAACCCTCCATGCCAGGATGCAGCTGATGGTAGACTTCTTAGGCATAAAACTGGACTGCTTACATCCACGACTCATTACCATTAAATACAACAGTAACTCACAAACCAAAACTGACAATCCGTAACATATTTTGGAACACAACCCATGGTCTAAGAAATCCTGTTCTAGAACATAAAAATGGAAGAGAGTATGATGGATGCAGCCTGCAGGTCGACTGCAAGTTAATGAAACAGACAGCTGTGGGCAAGCATGCTTTATTACAATACGTGGGAAGGACCAGATTTTTGTCATTTGTTAATGATGTGGTTTGCATTTTCATCATTTGTTAATCATTTGTGTACTGTGCTGAAGATATAAGCATATTGATGTCTACTTTCAGGCAAAATATTTGGGGCCTAAAGGAGCAGTGGCACATTGGTTAGGACTCCTGTCTCATGGGTCCAACCTCCTGGATTATCTGTTCAGAGTTTGCATACTTTCATCATGTCGGTATTGTTTTTACTTTGGGTGCTCCTTCTCCATTCCAAAGACATGCAGACCAGAAGACCTGGTGCTTCTCAATGGGCCCAGTATGACTTAAAGGCCTTTTTTTGTCAGTGTACCATGAAGTGAACTGCCGCTCTAACAGATCTGACTCAGCCTAAAAAAGACTGAGCAAGTTTGAAAATGGTGCATTTTGTTGTTTTATTATGAGTAATCTTTTGGTTTTCAGTTATTTGGTGATTCAGATATTTGTGCACATCCCTAATTCACTCATAAAGCTTTAAAATAAACCACTGAGAAAGCTAAAGTACCCGGACTGTACAGCAAGAAAGGTTTAATTTATATGTGTGTTAGCCGTTAGTACATCAACAAATAAAAGACAATGTTTGGCTTCCCAACCTACTGTAACAGCTGCCACAAAGCACACTGCAAACAAGAGAAAGTCGTTAGAATGTGCCAAAAGCTTGAAGCAGTTAGAACACTCAAACCAAACAAACAAATAAATACGATCAAGTCCCAAAAAGCAAATCAGCAAAAAATCACAAAAAAACATGCACCCACCAAATAATTACCTTCATGTCGTAGCTCTGCTTGATCTGGGTGACATCACGACCACCGAGCCGCATGGCAAGCAGCTCACGTTTTGTCTGGGCATATCGCTCCTTCAAGCGGCGTACATCAGGAGAGAGCTTTGTGTCACCATGCAAGAGAAGAGGAGGATACAAAGGAGATGGAGAAAAAGAAAGACAGAGAGAAAAGAAAGTGAGCAGAGGAGAGGCAAAGTGTTGTACAGGGTGAGAAGCAACTGACTAAAGCATTAAGTGGGAAAGAAAAAGGTCAGTCAGGACCTAAAGTGGCTCCGACTATGAACCCTACTGGTCTCGAAAAGTAAAATGGGATAAGGGTATGGACACTTCAGCTATCACAGGTACTTTATTACAAACTGTTCATGGACCTATAAGCACATAGAGGTAACTGGAGTAATCACCAGGTCAAAAGGCACAATGCCACCAAACACAGTGCTCCTTACCTCAATGGCTGCACAACCTGAGGAGCCCTCACATTGCTTACATGGTGGGCATATAACATTATCAAACTCTTTTCATGGAGCAACACCTTTTATTGATGCAGTTTCAGGATAACTGGGTGAGGATATGTAATAAAAGAGGATGAGATGGGTTGTTAGGCCAAGAAAGAATACCGATTAATTGATGAACATCTGAAAAAACAGACTTGAGGGAAACAAGAAGCAAAAAGGTGAAGAAGGAGATGAATGAAAGGAAAGATGACAAAGTGACGAGGAAAGGAACTACATGTCTGGGTGGTGTAAGGAATTAAGAAGAATGAATACTAATTTGGATCACTAGACTGGGGATAGCTAACTAGGGGCATAACTACAGTGGTAAATGGGTGATATGAAAGGGTAGAAGGATTGAGAAAGCGGTTATTGAAAATGTAGAGATGATTGCCTAGACGAAGAAACAAATGCCTAGTAAGGATGAGGAGTTAGGGAGGCTGATAGATTATAAGGGAGCCAAAAGCCCAGAAAAAAAAAAGGATGGATGAATTGTTGAGTATTGAACTAAATCGGGATGAATAAAAATGTGGGCAGTTAAACTAGAAATCGAATATTTCATGCAGACAGCTGTATGGTCAGGATGAGAGCAGCCACCATTAAGTTGCTAGATGCCAAATGGATGGAGGGATGGATGGAAAAGAAAATAAGGTCTGACAAAGAGGATGGGGAAATGAAGAGCATAATGGATGGATGAAGGTCAGATGACTGGATAAGAACATTGATGGATAAAGGGTTAATTAATAAGAATGTAAGATTAAGAGCTACATAAGAAGGGATGAACATCTGAACAGATGGGCAGATATGGAGATGGTCAGGTGGATTGTCAAATGTTCCTTGGCTTGTTTCAGGCCAGCATTTACTGACATTTACAAAAGTCCACTGCAGATTCTTGTCTAGCTCTACACCAGCATGTAACTTTTGGCATTGTTTTCATTTATTTTTTTCACATATTAATGATTTTCATTATTTGCTAATGACATAATCAATTTCACCATCTTGAGTAGCTGTTGCTACAATGCTGTCACAAGGGTGCACATAAGGAGTATCTACAAGGCTTTGATATGGCAACCCTAAAGCCTGAGGGATCAGCTTTTTCACTTCCAACTTCGTTCTCACCCTGCAGACCAGAGGATCAGCCCCCCCTGAGACAAACACTGACGTCACTCCAGAGGTCCTTCCATCCCCCAAAGTTATTTAGGAAGCAATGGCACCAGAACCCACTTTCAATAAGCACACAGCTCCTTGGAGAAACACACAGAGTATGGACCAGACGCTTTTTGACAAACGGTAGCGGTAGGCTACAGAGGATGTGAGGCGTTAATGATTATATTCTGAACTTTTTCTCTTGTTAAAGAGGGCATGCAGATGTTCTCCAACCCCTCGCCATCTCCCTTTCCATTTCTTATTTTACAAAGCTCTGTGTCCTTTATAGGTGTCCTTGTGGTATCATTTCACACTGCATTTGATGTCAGGGCAGCCATCTTCATTAAGGATGCAATGCAGCTAAAGAAATCATCTGAACTTTGTCCTTTTCTTTTGATCAACTACTGTCGGTCTATTCAGTACCTAAAACCCGGCTGTCTTTGACAAGGCTTTACCATTTCCACTTCAACAGAAAGCATAATTTTAAATTTTATTGTCAGCATAAAGATCCCAATCAGAGTAACAAAAGTTCAGACCTGTAGCCACAGCACATCACTAAGTAAGGTGGATGCCGTGATTTTCCTGTCGTACAAAGTGACCATACTGTAGTAGTTTTAAATAAAAAGGGAATCGGGAGAAGTTTTGATGTCAAAATAACAAGCAGAAGGACAAGAAATAAATAAACCAAGCTTGGGTCATGAATCAAATATCAAACCCGGGATACAGTGTGGGATTAGGTAGACAAAGGGGAACAGATAATCTGAACAAAATGGACCAGATGTTAAACAAAGTCAAACAGCAGAAAAAGAATTTGTAACCGGAAAATACAAATAAAGATGATCACTAAAAGTAAAGATGATAATGTGATAATATGTGATAATACATACATACAT
>JANRMT010062816.1:5985064-6003859 GCA_026402145.1 Polypterus bichir lapradei | reverse complement strand
TTTGCATCCCACTGTATCCAAAAATACTTTCCTGCACCCCAGCACATGCCAGTCCATCACTGGGAACACTCATAATGTGTAAATTATGAGTCCTCAATCATCCTAAAGTGCACATCTTTGTGAAGGAAGGAGAAACAGTTGCAAAAGGAGAAAACCCATACAGACATGGGGAGATTATCCAAACTCCACAAAGATCATAAACCAGTCAGAATTCACAAAGAAGCGATCAGACCTTAGAGATCAGTCTGAACTAATCACTATACCACCACCCTCTTCTACTTCAAGCTCATTTATTACAGCATGTTTGCATGCCATACACTAGAAAGTAAAATGGAGGTGGTGAAGGGGAAATCCTCAACAGCAGCCTTGGGAAAGGGCAACTTGCCCAGCACTATACAGCCTGCCTGAAAATAGACTTTAGTTAAGCACCTTTCTCCTTAACAGGCATATATCTGCCCATGGATGGGGTACACTTCAGCCAGTATTAAGAGTGTCACTCACATTTATAGATGCTGTTCTTCTTCCATGAGAGCCCATGTGAATTTTCTTGGGCACTTTTGGTTTGGCCGGAATGTGACTCATTTGCAGTAGAGAACCTAGAGAAATAAATAGATAAATAAATAAATAAATAAAAATAAGGGACATGAATCAGTCACCAAAGATCTCCAAAATGCATTCAGTTCATTAACCAGTATAGACAATGTACCACTGTAAAGAAAAGAGTGAGGGGGTGGCCATAGCAGATGTGAAAACCAGAAAAACTGCCCTTCTTCTTAAGAACTGAAAGTGAAAGAAAATAGTAATGTTCACAATAATATATGTGCAACTACAAGTAATGACTTAAAGGAGGAAGCGTCAAAATAAAGTCAACGGGCATATAGTAGCCACCAGTACATCTTGTACACACTGTAGCATGACGTCTGCTAGCCACTAGGACCATGCATGACAGAAGTAGCTTCATTCTTCCACAAACAAGTCAGTTACCTTACATCGAATTTACAAAGGTGGGATACCTAGCGCCAGACACATTATTCTACACTATATGGTCATAAGTTTGTGGACACTGGACCATCACACCTATACGAGCATGTTGGACATCCCGTTCCAAAACCATGGGCATTAATATGGAGTTCCTTCCTTTGCAGCTATAATAGCCTTCAGTCTTCTGGGAAGGCTTTCTGCAAGATTTTGGAGTGTGTCTATTGGAATTTGTGTCCATTCAACCAAAACAGCATTTGTGAGGTCAGGTACTGACGTTGGATGAGAAGAGGATGTGGCTCGCATCCGGAGTTCCAATTCATCTCAAAGGTGCTCAGTGGGATTGAGGTCAGTGCTCTGTGCAGGGCCACTCGTGTTCCTCCATGTCTTTATGGACCTGGTTCTGTGCACGGCATGCTGGGACAGAAAGGAGCCTCCAACAAACTGTTGCCACAAACTTGGAAGTGCACAATTGCCTAAAATGTCTTTGAATGCTGTAGCAATAATAGTACCCTTTAATGGAACCAAGGGGTCTAGTCCAAACCCTAGCAAAGAGCCCTAGACCATTATGCCTCCTCCGCCAAATTGTACTGTAGGCACTATGCAGCCTGGGAAGATAGCATTCTCAGGCATTTGCAGTAAATCCAGATTCATCCATCAGACTGCAAGTTGGTGAAGTGTGATACCTCACTCCAGAGAACATGTTCCCACTGCTCCCGAGTCCAATGGTGGCGTGCTTTACCCCAATCCAGCTACTTGTCATTTTTAATAGTAATCTTAGGCTTGTGTGCAGCTGTTTGGCCAAGGAATTCCATTATATGAAGCTCCCGACACACAGGTCTGGTGTTGATGTTCCTTCCGGAAGCACTTTGGACCCCTGCTATGAGTGATCCAACAGACGACAGGAAATTTTTTACACTCTATGTACTTCAGCATGCTGTGGCCCAGCTTTGCAAGTTTGTACGGCCTACCACTTTGTGACTGAGCTGTTCTTGCTCCTCGATGCATCCCCTTCACAATAATAGCACTTTCAGTTGACCAGGGTAGATCTAGGAGAGCAGAAATTTCTCATGCTGGCCTATGGCATCCTATGACTGTGCCATGTTTAAAGTCACTGAGCTCTTCAGTACGGCCCAATGTTTGTCACTGGAGATTACATGGCTGTGTGTTTGATTTGCTTTGCCTGTTAACAACGAAACACCAGAACTCAATCATTTGGAGGGGCATCTGCATACTTTTGACCGGACAGTAAATATTTTACTATGAATTCTTAATTAGGGCTCAGATCAACAAGGTTGTAGCACACAGATAAGTTCCCTGTGACACTCATCAACTCCCTAGTTGACAGAATTCTCTGAAAATAAGAAAGCAGTCACCCCTAAACTCATCTCTCCTCAGTTGTAGCAATGAACTTCAGTCAGCACATCACACACAGGAATTAAATAGCAATTGGAAGTGATACCAAACTATAATAAGAAAATACATCCCACAGCATCATCAGACCACAGGAGCACATTACTATTGGTCCCAAGCACACAGCACTGTGAGCTTCATTTGCAGTGTCCCACATTTGTACTTGTTAATTTAGTGAACAATGATTCAGGTGACCACATTTCATGCTTTCACTGTGAGTACCTTTGCACCATAGCCTCTGTGTAAAAGTGCACTGCCAAGGGGGAACGTGTGGCTTTATCACTTCAACTTCACTGAAACTACTTGCTTGTGCCCTAGACTGACATTTGCAATTTCTTGATTTCATATCCTCTTAGACACTAGTCCTCACAAAATATTTATCAGGCCTCGGCACATGTCTCCCAACAAATAACGTTCATTCAAATTGACTGAGGCCTCATTATCTCACCATGTCGGGCATAATTATTGACAACACAGGCTAATATTTTTTAAACAAAGCCTTGGGCATGCTGGGATGCAAAGAATCACACCTGAATCATATTGTAATATTTCAAAATTCCAACCCACACTCATTCTACAGAACAACTGCAGATCTTTGAACACTGGCTTCTTTCAACATTCTGAGAGTGAAGCACAAGGGACTGGTGAGGTGGCCTATGACTTTTACACACCTAAAATCTGGAATTAAATGTTTATCATTATTAATAACTAGGGCTAGAACTTTCATTTTGGTTTTAATCAAAACACTTATATGATACACGCAGGCAAAGCGAAAAATAGGGGTAGCATCAACCTCCACAAAGTTATTGGGGTTTGCGCCTTTTTCTCGCAAAGTACAGGAAACAGAACGCATGTGCAGCCATGATTAAACAAGCACCCACGCAAACTGATCTGTGCTCCTATCCTCACACCAGGGTGATCATCATGAACGCAAAATACAGTTCCACACCACGTTATGACACCAAAAAGAAGTCCAGCTGTGTCATCTCCTGAGCCGCAAGCCAAAAAATAGAAAGCTCTTCAGTGACAAAGAATGACGAGAGGTAAGCCTGACTATACAGCCACTTAGCAGCTGGCAAATACTACTTTTTAAAGTTACATTGTCAGTGTCCTTGCACACATTGCTAGCTGGGATAGGCTCCAGCAGTCTCCACAACCCCGGGCGAGATTAAGCAGGTTAGAAAACGGCATGACATTGGCAGTGAAAATGCACTGCAGAGCAGTGCATTTTCATACTTGACAACAAACTAAATTGTGGCCATATTGGAATTGTTCATCTTGATCTATGTGAACCACCTTTATCAAAGGACCAGAAGCCTGCATGTTTTCTAGTTATTATTAAACTCAAAAATTGGGAGTAATCGCCCTTTGACTTTCTCGTATATTCAGATATGGGGATGGATATTTGAGCTGCAAACTGCAAGACAATGATTATATTTTTATATTATGTACATTAAAGAACCATCAACAACAAATCAAATCAAATTAATAATATATTGAACAATTATTATCAAAATAAAGTTGAATAAATCGGACAATGCAGCTGCATGAATAAAAGGTAAAGTACCACTTCTGATTAACGGAAATAGCCGAAAAGTTGATAGAAATCTACGTGTTGTACCTAACACTTGTATGCAAAATTCAGTTGACCTAAATTGAAAGCATACTCAAGTTATTGTATTTACATACACACACACACACACACCCACACACACACACAGACATAATTCCAAAAATGATATTTTTAGAATCAGTGAGGCCTAAAACGTTGAGAATCATCAAAATCTCGAAATGGAATTTCTTCGTATATGAGAAAATCAGGGAGGTCTAAAACATCGAGATTCATCAAAATCTCAACATTGAATCTTTGGACAATTACAATACATTCCCTAAAATTCGTATACGAGAAAGTAAAAAAGGGAAGAACATAAATATGAAGATACAGGTATGTTGTCAGACACATTGGCATAGGAATCATCACGAATTCAAGGCAGAACTCTTGACCAGTGAACAGAAGCTGGTCTTCAATGTAAAAGTGTGTGCCTGTGCAAGGGGCTTCTTGTTTATGGACTACTTCCATTTTCCGGAACTGAATTAATATATTTACAAAAAACAAATAAAAAAAAATATATTCATATGCTTACAACATCAGACATGTCTCCTCTATTTTTACATCTCTCCCAATGCTTTTTCTATTTCTGGGGTGCATCCTGGATCTCATTTTTTTGTTCTCCATGGTAAATTTTCCATATTTAGAAATCGGCGGCCATTCAGGGTGATTTTCAAAGTCAGGAACAAACAAAAAACAGTCAGCAGTGGTTGCACACCCACCTTTCACCACCTCTTAGGACATGTTTCAGAATGTTTTCATTAGCATTTGAACGTTCTAACAATTCCTGGCTGACTGTAACACTGTTTGCTTTTTGCTCCTCTGTCAAGAGCTGCGGCACAAATTTTGCCGCATTTTAAGTTTTACAGTCAAAATCGTTATGACACAAACTTCTTACTAATGACTACTTCATCAACTTCACTGACAGTTAAGCAGTGATTTTCACAAATCATAGCACACAGTTTATCAACGTGATCGTCAACCAGTTGATCGTCGTACCACTCGTAACATTGTGTGCGGCTTAAACAATCCTCTCCATCAGTGTGCTGCAACATCTCAGTGAAAGTTTCTGCCAATTTCACACAGAATTTCACAGAAATACATTGCTCTTCAAGATCCTTCATATTTCATCTTGCAAAAAACTCTGAAAGGCACTACATGAACTCAATGAATTATTGATATAGCATGACTGAGCGAGATTTTTAAGGTAGTCACACATGTGCATCAGCAGAGCACCTTAAAGGCTCGTCTAAGGTAAGCAATACCCTGTGGGGGTGAGAGGGTGCAATGTCACAAACAGTACTGTTTCTTTTCTTCCACAAAAACTCTTCCAAGACGACACCCCTTGGGGAAACTGACTCCACCCCTTCTAGTCGGAGACCAATAAAAACCCAACATCCCCGAATGAGGACAACTCAGTTGGACCCAGACTTAACAGAGGATGCAGCTCCAAGATTTAGACTGGGTCTTACAAGCCCATAGCTTTTAAAGTCAAGGAGACCGGTTTTTGTTCATTTCTTTTGTGCTTTGCACCTTTGTGGGTTTGTATTGTTTAATCTTACCTAAGGATTAAAGGAGCAAACTATCAGGCACCCCCAATACTTCTCTGCATTCACTCCATTTTTCCATTACCCTGTCACAAAGTGACATGCCACTACTATCACAAATCTGCTATATTAGCTCAATGGCACCCCATATAAGAAGTTAAACCTGATTCACACATGTTTCATGTGGTGAGTATATGACTGGACGACTTGATTTGTTGATTAAGCAAGATTTTTTATCATAAACTAAGAGGTTCTGCCCCCTGCTTGCTTCGTTCACCAACCACTTTGTGGCTCTGCTGCTCACGTATGGGGAAACGGATGTACAATTTAAACAGATTGTTATTTTCATGGGAATTGTTACATATGCATAATAGAACTATTTTACATTACAGCGAGTAACTAACCATAGTAAAAAATAGTAAAACATAATAAATTGAAAGAAAATTATGTTTCATGTTGCATTAGAGGTATTCGTTGCGTTATACGTTTTCGTTCTGTTCGGCTTTGAAATGAACATGCAAATACTTTTTAAACTTACACTTTTATTGTAAAACTCCAGTAAAAACAATATTTGTAATTAACTTTTCGTCAATATCGCACTGAATTTTGATTCCGTGTTTGGACTTACGTTGTGACAACAAAACGTTTAACTGCCCGTGATTGAATATCATTTCTTTCTGTCTAATAAATAAACCAACTTTTTGGAATGTTTGTCCCTGTGATTTGTTAATTGTCATAGCAAAAGCTGTTTTAACGGGAAACTGTACACATTTTAATACGAATGGCATATCAAGATCTCCTTTGGTGTCTAATGTTATTCCCTGAAGATGTTACCTTTCTTGTCGCCTGTTAAAATTTTACATGTTAGAATTGTTCGACCAATTTTCAATACAACTAATCTTGTCCTATTGCGTAGCCCATCACTCAGACATAAATTATGCAATAACATTACGATACATCCTTCTTTCAACAGTAATTTGGTCGGTGGGAGACCGGACGGTGTTAACGGTTATAGATATTCTACGAGATATTGCAAGTTGATGTTTTCATCTTCCGCACCATCACCACCAATTGTTTCAGCATAATCTATTGATACACATTTAATCAATTTGCAGTGTAACTGATCGACAATTTTCGCGTTAATTTGTTTGACTTCATCGTTTCTCATTGCTAGGATTGCCCGTGTATTCATTTCTACTGTTGATAAACCTTCGGGATGAAATTCTTCAGTAAGATTTGGACATAATAAGTCTTCTTTTATTGGGAACTTAAAGTGAGGAAACCGTATAAATTTGTAAGAGTGCTTAGAGTACAGGAACTGTGTGTGACAAAAGCATTCACACGAATGAGAGGTGAGAGGACCATGGGCGTGGGCTGGTAACCGGAAATGGTTGAGAGGAGGGCGGGACCCCCTCTACCAACTTGAAAAAATCTCTTGGCAATAGTCTTGTCTCGTCTGAAGATTTTGTTTTATAAAATAGATATTCTGAATACTGTTTGCTGTTGTCCAGTGTTGGTCACCAATGGGGGAAGCTCTATCAGAATCTTTATGTCCATTCTCCACAAAAACATGAGATTAAAAATTTCTCGGCCATCACTACAAACCACATGGGGTAAGTAAGACATTTTAAAAAAAACATCATTTTTGGGTGGAGTATTACTTTAAAAGTTTCTAATTTTTTGTAAGTTCTCCCATGTTACACTTTTAATGTATGACTTTTTGCTACCAAATCCCCATTTTCAGATCTCTTTGGACTTATCTGGACTGCTCCCTGCAAGCCACAAGGGATATACTGTATAACGCTTTGGAATCTGAAGTCTACATAATTCTGTGAAAAGTTTGTTAAACATTACGTCTTTTCCCAAGCCAACATGTTGCAATACAGAAGTCAGCCCAACCTGTACTGGGTAAGTATCATCAATGGATATGATGTTGGTTATTAATGGTATTAAATGAACATCAGGTAGCAATAATCGTAAATGTTCATCTCTGCTTCACCCAAGGCTCCTTACACCAGCTCTCCTTCCAGGACAAATGCATTTAATAAGGAAATTCCAGCTTATGAAGTTCATTCTACTAAGTTCTGCCTTCACGTGAAGGAACTATCCATAAAAACTTTTTTACTACATAAGGGGTTTAAAATTCAGGCCATCCATCCATTACTCCAACCTGCTTAAGTTAATACAATTCAGGATGTAGGAGCCTATTAAAGCAGGGGCAGGCTCCGACCAGGAACCAAATTTGAATGGGGCACTAGTGCAACGCAAAGCACACTCATGCATAAAACCACCACGTTAATCTGTAGACGTCAAAGATCTACATTGTTTAAGATAGACAGAGTGCCCAGAGAAAAACTCCGACAAGGGAAGAGCATTCAAATTCCACACAAAAGTGAACCCCGTCTCGTGGAGCTATGAACCAGCAGCTCACTCACGACGACACTCTGGTACCCCAAAATTCAGCTATAACATTTAAATAATCAAATATTTCTGCTTCTTCACCTTTCTCAAAACTGCTTTGAGAAGACGGAATTTCAACAACACTGTTAAGGTCAGGCTGTGTAAGACAAACATTGCTTATTGTTAAAAACTAGCATGGGAGGCATGTTTGGACCCATCTGGTGGCCTTTGAACCATAAGAAGTGCTTGACAAAGCAGCTGCACATTCCGAAATTCCTCAGGCCTCCCAGACAGTCCTCCTTCCCTGAAGAAGCCGATAACAGCAGTAGAAATCCACCTACCTGCGCTTCCAGTAGTGTTTTGTGAACATGCTGTCGGCATGGCAGGAGTTAACGGCCCACCCTACCAGTGGGCTTCCCTAAAAACATCAAGTCCCCCTTCAAATGGCCACTCTGGCTGCCGTACTGAACTGCTGACTGCCATGAAAAGCAGCAAAGCAAGAAAAAAAAAAAAAAAAAAGAGGAATCTCCCTCTTCACACTGGGGACAGCCTGTGAGGCACCACAGGAAGATCTCATCAATATGCAACTTGCCGGAGGGTAGAAGGTCGGGCCGACTGTGCTGCAGCACTTTTAACGCTTTGATTGCCCAGACATTAGGAATGCGGAATTGAGAATAAACACTCAGGAACTGAAAGCGTTGCCCGGAATGGATTCTGACATAATTGAAAAAAATGAAGGGAGCCATGCCTAATCCTCGTTACGTAACTCGAAAAAGGTGGTGCCTGATGCCAGCCAGCCAGCACTAGCCACACACTAATGTGTGCTTCCTGCTCTCTCTTTTTTTTCTCTCTCTCTCTGTACTTCCTTTGCTCCTCTTTTTAATCCAACATTGGCAAGCCACATTTGTATAACAGGGGCAACCACCTGACACAGACCATGTGGGCTTTCCATAGCTAGAAGGAGCTGTTCTTCAGCACCAGAGGGACTGCAGAGCGGTGGGATTCGCCCGCATGCTGACCCTAGCAGACCACACATCTGCGTCCATATTTATTTGCTCGTGTGTACAAAGTGTGGCAATGATTATTCCATCAGCACAAAACCTCACAACCACACTACAGAAGAATTCATATTTTTTTCCATTTTGTAAACTTTCATTCTGGGAGGACATATTGGTGCAAAGGTCAGTGCAACCTCTTCACAGCTCCACAGACCTTTGGGTAGAGGATAGCTGGCTCCGTTACATATAAACTGAGCAGTTTAATAGTTAGATGAAAAGCGGTGCCAAATTGAATCATACACTGCTGCACACATGGACATTCTGACACTATATTATTTCAGAGTGAGAGCGTTCAGTTATCCCCAAGGCCATAATAAATAAATCAACTGAACTTGTAGGATTGCTTCATTAGAGCAGCAAGTGACTGAGCGGAGCACACAAATGTACACTACTTCACACCAGGTCAATTTAGGCTCATTAACACATACAATACAATAGCAAGTCTCTGAACTGTGGTTACAAAACAGATCTACTACCTGACAGTTGCATGTACACAGGTACTGTTGTCTTTGGTACCAATACCAGCTCTTGGATCTCAATACTGGTACCAAAACGGTTCTGAAGCAATAAAACCAATAATTCATACACACGCTCCTCACTGCTCGACGCACAATCATGTGCCTCCTTTGTACTTCACACTCCGTACATCAATGACAGGAGTCTCCTCTTTGAACCATCCAGCAAGTTTACCTTTATATGTATATACAATATACTGCCAAAAGTATTGGGACCCCCTCCAAATCATTGAATTCGATGTTCCAACCACTTCCATGGCTACTGATGTATAAAGTCAAGCTCCTAGGCATGCAGATGGCTTCTACGATCATCTGTGAAAGAATGGGTGGCTCTCAGGGGCTGAGTGAATTCAAGCCTGGTTCCATGATAGGATGCCACCTGTGCAATAAGTCCATTCGTGAAATTTCCTCGCTACTAAATATTTCACGGTCAACTGTTAGTGGTATTATAACAAAGCAATTGGAACAACAGCAACAAAGTGGTAGGCCACGTAAAATCACAGAGCGGGGACAGCACATTCTGAGGCGCACAGTGTGCAGAAGTCGCCAACTTCTGCAGAGTCAATAGCAACAAATCTCCAAAAGCTCAAGAACAGTGCAGCGTAGAAAGCTTCACGGAATGGGTCTTCATGGCAAAGCAGCTGCAGCCAAGCCTGACATCACCAAGAGCAATGCAAAGCGTCAGATGCAGTGGTGTAAAGCCCACCATCCACCACTGGATCCTAGAGCAGTGCACACGTGTCCTCTGGAGTGATGAATCACGCAATTTGATGGACGAGTCTGGCCAGGAGAATGGGACTCACCTGACTGCATTGTGCTAAGTGTGAAGTTTGGTAGAGGGGGGGATTATGGTGTGGGTTGGGCTTGGCCCCTTAGTTCCAGTGAAAGGAACTCTTAACACTAGAATTACTAGAGCCAACGAAAAAACTTGTAATTCCGGCCCACCTTAAATCCCTTCACACCTCTCCGTTAGCCTCTTTTGTCTTCTAAATATGTCGATAAGCCCAAGCAGCAAGTAGCCTGCTATACCATCCCCCCCACCGCCTCAGAACGGACAAGAAGTTCTCCCAGTTCCTGCCTTGATTGATTATCTGGGAGTGAGCTACTCAGAATTGTAAGGGGAAATAACTTGATGTGCTTTTTGTGTCTACAACAATCTATGTAAACAAATCATTAAAACAGAGACGTTTTTCATGTTTTAGTAATAAATGACAAAATGTAGACATGAACTATATAATATGTAAAGGCTGATGGCCAAATATCAAATAAACACTTTCATAAAAGGGGAAAAGTACAATACGACAGCTTCCGTGGTGCAGCGGTTAGAGCTATCGACTTATAATCCAAAGGTCGTGAGTTCGAAACCAGCTCCCCTGCAAATTTACCATTTTGAGTAGTTAGCTGCTCTTATTGTTAATATTATGATATAAAAACATACATTTGATTTGTGTAAATTTATAGCACTTGTACAAGTTAGCGTTTTTTTTTTCACTTTTATTCTCTCAGTCACGATCACGATACAACACCCACCCCCCACCCCAGATCTGACGCGGTTACTTTTTATCTAAGGCGGAGAATAACTGTAGATATGAGCGGTGTTTAGAGACAATTGAACTGGAAATTCTCTGATCTGGCGGGGTAAAAACTGATACACAAACGCTGGTGAATCTGCCTTCCTTCTTTGTATCTCACCGTCACTTGAATTTTTTTTTTATTCAGTTTTATTGAGTGTTCCTGCTCACGCTGAATTCGTACGCACCTTATGGTCCATGATGTCAAATAACTCATTTTATGACCTGTATAGTACATTTCGGAAAACCTTGTGGCACTGATGCAACATTATTCATATTATTCATATTCATTCACCTGCCTTCTTATCAGTGACTGCGTTTTGTTTTTTTGTTTTTTTCGATCTTCCCAGTGTCCATATTTTGGTGCACAGTACTGTTTCTTTTGTATTCCAGGACATGCAGAGGAAAGAACAGTACAGAGAGGGCAGTTCCACGCTATATGCAATGATCAGATTCAAATGTTAACAGTTCCCATACTCCCAAGGACCGTCCTTTCTACGTTTAGGACATGTGTACCTGTTTCAATGTACACACTTCTCTCTGTGCTGTGGTTATTATTACACTGAAGAGGCGCCTGACACTGTCTGAGGAACAGAACAGAAGCTTGTCGATGTTTCATCCTCTTTTGCTTTATCCATTGCCTTTTCTTTAGTAAGACGCGACGACGAAGCTCCTCTGCAAGTTGAGCAAAGAACACACTTCTTTTCTCAGTGCTTACCGTGCATGCCTTGTACAGTGCATGCACGCTGATCGCCGCCAAGTCAAGCGCGATATATCACACAGCAGCCAGCCACCTGCGTGCTCCTTCCGCACTGAATAAGCTCACACCTTCTGGTGCCCGATGTCAACGCAGCATCGGGGAAAAAAAGAAAGAGACAAGTATATGTGACATTTTGAAGACATCATTTTATGACCTGAGTAGTACCAATCAGAAAACATCGTCGCACTAATGCAATATTATTTGAAAACGAACAACGTCAGATCAGCTGTAAATGTACAGTATGGTATTTCTAAATGTTAGCTTTTTTTCAGTTTATTTCTCTCAGTCTCGTTCACGCTCTCCTTCACCCCTTCTGATCTGACTGTAACTAACAGCGCCAGTATAAATTCACCACAATCCTTGGGGTTAAATTGTTGTCGACCAGTGATATCTGACAAACAAAAGAACAGAGCCATCAAGTAGTGATCTGCTGTAAGTGCAGTTGTCACTGCCTGGAATTTAGGAAAAAGATTTACAAAAATCGGGGAACAGCCCGTCTAAAACATATGGATAAGCAGCTCAACCATGCAAATGTATAGCAATCAATAAGCTACCATTTTATAATGAAATGTAAACAACAAAAATGAAAAAGGTCATCAAAAGGTTGTAAGCAAAACTGATCATGCAACTTGGAAAAATATATGAATAATGTTTTAACATAATAACACATATGATTAGAAAGAGAAAAATCACTAGAGCTAGACTGTATGCTATAGACTGACAAACCCAATTAGATTTGGTTTCTGCATTGCACCAGTGACCTCGGGATCGGCTCTTTGTACCTGCAGCCCTAAAATCAGGTGAGCAGGTTCAGTAAATGGGTGGATGGATATCCCGAATTGACGTTTTACAGGAGAAAGCCATCATAATCATATGAGAGCCCACTCTCATTCAAAGGAGTCTGATCTTTCTCTATCACCTCTAACTTTTTAGCCTCTGCCTTCTACCACTATCAAATATGAACACAAGGAAAGAAGAGAAAGAGAGAGAAGATATAAAAGCATCACTTACCCATCACTTGGCTTCAAGTCTGTCACATCTTCCGAAGGAGCAGGAAAGAAAAGAGAAAAAAAAAAACGGATATGAGATCATATGAGATATGAGGAACACAGTAATAAAACCTTGATTGGCTGTGTATTCTGATTGTGCAGCTTTATTTGTTTATCATGGCACCTTTCGTAGGAAAGACAATCTAGAGATGGAGCTAGCTATTTGCTTAACTGAAGTCCCATGCCGACAAGCCCAGTCTCTGCTCATGCATACACGTCTTCCCCGGACAGGCCATTATGAACCTGTGATTTTAAGCTTCTATTTTTAATCATTTAGTAAAACTGTTTAAAAAAAAAAAAAAGCATTACTTTCATCTGGCCTTGCCATGTATTGGCGCCTTGTCCAAGGATGGTTCCTGCACTATGCCCAAATCTGCAAAGATAGGCACTGGGTCTTGGTAACCCCAAACTGGACAAGAAGGTTAGGAAATGGATAGGCCTGCCATCAGATGACATTCAAAAGCATTACACCACATTTGTGATTTGAACATCACTCTGGAGAAATGCATCAATATCTCGAAACATGCATGGAGGCATTTTCTTAACCTGCTTTTTCCATTACAGCGATGACATCTTACCTGAAGAAGGGGCCCGAGTTGCCTCGAAAGCTTGCATAATCTTTTTAGTTAGCCAATAAAAGTTGTCATTTTGCTTAGCTTCTCAGAGTCACATGGAGTTAGAGCTTGTACCATCATTCACAGGGCAGAAGCACACAATGGTCAGTATTGCCAGTCCATCACAGGGTATACTCACTTAAACAAAGTCACAGTTCCAACACACAGTTGACGAGCTTTGTCCCCTCATAACACTTCAAAAACTGATGCGCCACACAATTAAAATTGCTGCGCTACTGCCAGGACCACCAGCAGGAGATATGGGCCGACTATAACCAAGCAGGTGTTGCACCCAGTTTAGTCTCCCATGCCCCCCAAACCCCCCGGGCACAAATGTCAATCAAATCTTGAAATCTGTGATATTTCACAATCAGACTTGCACAGAAGTCAATACAAGACCTCAACGTTGTCTACAGATCATTGCAAGGTCAAAATACCTCCACCTGCAACAAGGAACCCACGTGAACATGCATTTCTGCAACTAATTCACAGGGGACAGTTGTACGTGCAATGCTTGATTCTTTTCGAGCGAAAATGACCTTCTTTGCTTCCATAGGAATTACCATTACAATTCATTCCACCCCAACATAAAACTTAAATTAAATTATTCACAAACAGAAATCAGCTTTCTGGACACTACCTTTCGCATAAAGGATGGTACCCTTATGACCTCTATTTTTCACAAACCAACAGACAGGCGGACATATCTAAGAAATGACAGTTTCCACCCAAAGCATATACGGAACTCCATCATCTACAGCCAGGCAATACGTTACAATCGTATTTGCTCAGACCCAGTGGATCGGGACACACAACTGCAGAAACTCAGGACAGACTTCATCAAACAAGGATACACTCCCAAAACAACAGACCTACAAATCAGGAGAGCTACGGTTATACCCTGTGGTCTATGGCCTGCCAGTCATCCCGGCCAATACCCCCAGGCCGCCAGGTGGAGCCCTCCCTGCAGCATGGAGGTGCCCCGAATGCCAGCAGGGAATTATGGACATTGGAGTTTTCATCCACAGCCCTGCTGGATACCACAGGGGCCCCTAGAAGGCGCTGCAGGGAGGAGCAGCAAGAGTTTTGCCTACAACCCGGAAGTGCATCCTAGTCACATGGATAGAGAAAATGACGTGCTTCCAGGTTGAAGAAGAGGAGTTTTTATCTGACCCTGACTCTCCGTCTGGGAGAGTGGAGGATTTATTGTTATTGAGTATTGGATTGTATTTATGAGTATTGTGGAGTGGAGGGTGCTTTGTGCACTGTATTGCTATAATAAAGTCAATTATAGGACTTTTACCTGGTGTCTGGCATCTGATCTGTCACAACCCAGAGAAAACCTTCTGGAATACCAAGGTGCAGAAACCAAGAACCGGGTCCCACAAGTTGTAACTTATCATCCACATCTGGAAACACTTATGAAAGAGCTTCAACCCATGGTACAGAAAGACAATAAACTGAAGGATATTGTCAGGGATGCCAGGGGCAACGACACAGCCGGGACGCCTTGAGGGACCGGAAGAGGGTCTACGCCCACCCTGGATCACGTGGGGGCCGCCATCCTGTTTGCTTTGGGGGCCACGGGTAGGGGGCTTGGAAGCCCAACCCTGTAGGGGCCCGCGGTCACCGCCAGGGGGCACCCCAATGCCTTGGGAACCCTGGACCTCAGCACTTTCACCACACCAGGAAGTGCTGGGGTTTGGGGGGGAGAGAAGCAGGGACACCCGGAGAGCTTCCAGGGGAACAGCCGGCAGGCACTTTCGCCACACTGGGGCGTGTCAGCAGGAGATTGCCGGGGAGCACCTGGAGCATATCCGGGTGAGGATAAAAGGGGCCGTCTCCCTTCATTCGAGGCTGGAGTCGGGTGAGGAGGAGGACAAGGTTGTTGCAGAGGAGGCGAAGAGAGGCCTGAGTGTTTTTTGTGTGAAGAGACTGCTTATTGACTTTGGGGAACTGGGGGATTTGGTGGTGGTGCACTTGACTTTGTGTAAATAAACGTGGGTGATGATTAAAACGGTGTCTGCCTGTGTGTGTCCGGGCCGTCATATTTCACAATATATTCCCAGAACCTCCCCTCCTTGCATACAGACAACACCCAAACCTCAAACAACTGATTGTCCGAAACTCTATGTGTGGCTCGGCAGCAAGTGGCACATCTCCCTGCCTGCAGAACAGGTGTGGCACCTGTGCACATATCTACATGACAGATCAGGTAGTTATACCACATTGCCAGCAGGAGCATAAAATAAAAGGTCCGTTCACATGCAAATCTGCTCATGTGGTCTACCTAATAATGTGCATAAGGTGCCCCAACACTGGACTGTATGTAGGGGAAACTGGTCAGACACTGTGCCAGTGAATGAACTCACATAGATATCATATTAATCAGAACAGTATTGATCTTCCGGTGGCAGCACACTTCAACAGTAATGGCCACAGCATAAAGGAACTGAGGGTCACTGAGCTTATGGGTAATTTCAAGACCCAACAGGAGCGGAGAGAATGGAAATATAAACTTATGCTTAAATTCAACATTCAACAAAATGGTCTGAACAGAGACAAGAGTTTTATGACCAGATATGTGACTGACTGACCAGCTGACCACATCAGTGGCCTATCTTACAGACAACACACTTCAAAAAAACCTTACAGGACTTTCTCTAGTGATGGTTATCTTATCTCTACATTTTATTAGTTCATTGTTCTCATCTTTCAGGGTTAATTCATCTCAGGTGTATTCATTTTGCTAACATTTTGCTACAACAGAACATCAGCAACACCAAGGAGCTGGTGGTGGATTTTAGGAGGGACAGGCCCCTCATGGACCCCGTGATCATCAGAGGAGACTGTGTGCAGACCTATAAATACCTGGGAGTGCAGCTGGATGATAAATTGGACTGGACTGCCAATACTGATGCTCTGTGCAAGAGAGGACATAAACGACTATACTTCCTTAGAAGGCTGGCGTCTTTCTACATCTGCAATAACAATAAGATGCTGCAGATGTTCTTTCAGACAGTTGTGGCGAGTGCCCTCTTCTACATGGTGTTGTGCTGGGGGGGCAGCATAAAGAAGAGGGACGCCTCACGCCTGGACAAACTGGTGAGGAAGGCAGGCTGTATTGTAGGCACGGAGCTGGACAGTTCGACATCCATGGCAGAGCGACGGGCGCTGAGCAGGCTCCTGCCAATCATGGAGAATCCACTGCATCCACTGAACAGGATCATCTCCAGACAGAAGAGCAGCTTCAGCGACAGACTGCTGTCACCGTCCTGCTCCACTGACAGACTGAGGAGATCGTTCCTCCACCACACTATGCGACTCTTCAATTCCACCCGGGGGGGGGTAAACGATAATATTATACAAAATTATTGTCTGTCTGTTATACTTTCATTGTTATCACTCTTTAATTTAATATTGTTCTTTATCAGTATGCTGCTGCTGGAGTATGTGAATTTCCCCTTGGGAATAATAAAGTATCTATTTGAACAAAAAGGTTGTTAAGATGAAAGAAAAAAAACATTTTGCTGTCCCAATATAAGCGAGAGTATTTTTCGGTTTCTTTGTTACACCTCGCCTGATGAAGGGGTCTTAGCTGTCTCGAAAGCTTGCATTTATAATCTACTAGCAAAATACCCGCGCTTCGCAGCGGCGAAGTACTGCATTAAAATTTTTATTAAGAAAAAAATTTAACCTTTTTAAACTGAGGGAAAATATGCCAATAATTATTTGTTAAGGATCTCTTTGTATACCACATTGTGAGTTCGGCCATCCGGTTGTAACATGACCAAGCTGTGCGCTGAGCTTACTCTTGAGCATGCAACTTACAGTTGGCCATGTGAACAGTAATCTTGTTTCAAATCTCACAGCATGGATTGCTGCTGTCATAATCGATTTCAGTTTCATGGTTTGTTTCAATTACGACAGTATTTGCAGGACTTGTGTTGAAGTGACATTCGGCATCTGTCAAGCGTTGTAAGCTTACAACCGGTTTCATCGATAACTTCACATCCAGCTTTTGAGAGTTTAAACATTCATAAACATCAAAGTGTCCACTACTGAAATCGTCACCTGTGAATGTAAGATGTTTAAGAGGCATTGGCGGTTGTCGAAAGGTGTAAAATATTTGACCATTTCGGTACACTTGAAAGCACCAACCGAACAATTCAGCGGCAGCCATCAACTCACATGCAGAACCATAGGTGAAGGGCTTAAGCATTTCACTCTTCTAGTGCTCCTGTGTAGTATAATTATCTCCTGTACCGTCATCAGTCCACACCTTGAACCTGTCCCAGTCATTCAATACATAAGACACAATGTTCTTCCGGATATCAAGAGTGAGCCTGATATGGCCGTGCAATATGTAACACAGAGAATGGAAAAGGTAGGTGCCATCTCCGGGCAAGGAAACCACTCAGTAAGTGACAGTTCTTTGATCGATGGTGATTACCTCGATAGACATGGTAATGGGGGTTGGAATGATGAAGGAAATGGGTACCTGAGTAACGTAAAGTAAGTGTAAAATACCTATACAATAACTATAATTGTAATAAACAAACAATAAAACAGCGGAGAAGCCGTGGATTAAACAAAAAGGCTGTAGTTATCAGCAGGGAGACGTGAATCCCGTGGCGAAGCAAGGAAGGGAATGTAGAGACTGGAGCGATGGACGGCCTTATATAGGCAGGCAGCCAACAACGTGGGAGGCGTTGGGATGGGGGACCCAACGCCGCCTCACATGGTGACCAAGCTGCAGGCTATGGACGTATATATGTACGTAAGTAGGATTCAGTTAGCGTTGGGAACCCGTGTACCAAATTTCTTGAAGATGGGCCCATAAGTAACAAAGACTGTTGAAAAGTTCAATATGGCGGCCGACAGTGGCATCATACCACTGAAATAAGTACGTACATTGGTTTCGGTTAGTGCAGGGAAGCCGCCTACCAAATTTCGTGAAGATGGGGCCGTAAATAAGAAAGTTCAACATGGCGGACGTTGTTGACCGTTATGACCGTTATGCGTAGAATTTCGAAATGAAACCTGCTTAACTTTTGTAAGTAAGCTGTAAGGAATGAGCCTGCCAAATTTCAGCCTTCTACCTATACGGGAAGTTGGAGAATTAGTGATGTTGGAAAATTCAATATGGTGGCTGACAGTGGCGTCATACCACCGAAATAAGTACGTACATTGGTTTTGGTTAGCTCAGGGAAGCCACCTACCAAATTTCGTGAAGATGGGGCCGTAAATAAGAAAGTTCAACATGGCGGACGTTGTTGAT
>JANRMT010062816.1:5952751-5969337 GCA_026402145.1 Polypterus bichir lapradei | reverse complement strand
GTTATCGCAAACGCTTGATTGCAGTTATTGCTGCTAAGGGTGGCCCAACCAGTTATTAGGTTCAGGGGGCAATTACTTTTTCACACAGGGCCATGTAGGTTTGGATTTTTTTTCTCCCTAAATAATAAAAACCATCATTTAAAAACTGCATTTTGTGTTTACTTGTGTTATATTTGACTAATGGTTAAATGTGTTTGATGATCAGAAACATTTTGTGTGACAAACATGCAAAAGAATAAGAAATCAGGAAGGGGGCAAATAGTTTTTCACACCACTGTATATAGATTAAATATGCATGAAAATATACCATACACTTCTTGGATCTGCAGTCAGTATTGACCTGCACTTTTCACATTTTTCTCTTCTGGTTTTTCAGACGCCACCACCATCTGATCAGAGTGCTGTGCAGCTGTCTGTGACGTCGGTCAACAAGACCCACTGCATTGAACATTCTAGGACAAAGCATAAAAAGAATAAAGAACTACTTAAGCATGTGCATGTTAGGCAAAATACCCAGAGGGGGTTGGTGGGGGGCTCTTCTGACCTTAGAATTTCTGCGGATTTTTTATTTTTTTCTGTCCTTGCTGGCCATATGACTAATAGCATCATGCTGTATTTATCATTATAATCACACAAAACTTAAAAATGAATCAATAATTTAGGACTCCACTTTACCTCTTACTTTTATTTCTGTGTTATTTAAGTGTGTACTGATTTATTCTTTAACTTCATTTTTCATTTACTTTTTCTTGCAGTTATTTCTTAACCTTTTCGAAAGTGCTCTTGGCTATACTGTATATGCCTTGTGTGAAAATAGGCTATGGAAATAAATGTTGTTGTAGCAACCATAAAGAATGTTTGTTGGAAAATGAAAGTAGTGGGTGGGTGGGGGGTAATCTGGTTGTTACTCTGCGCCTGGCTTTGCTTCCCATGTTCTTTCCTCTACTACCACTACCTATAAAGCTGCCCATATTCCCTTCGCTATGGACAAAAGGCTCCTTGGTAACCAACTAAACATGCAGCAATGACTGCCCATTTGCTTTGGCAAACTCTTCAAAGTTCTTATCATGGCAACCACTATAAGGGACCAAGATAAAGCCTGCTAGTTCCGACCCCCCTGAAACTCAGCCCACTGGTTTCAAGTGACCGCCACCCTACTATTATACATGGTGAGGGAGAGACAGAGAGAGAGAGAGAACTTTTCGGATTACCTTCCTGATGCTTACTCACCATGAATCACTAAGTCTGAGGACGCTACACAGGAAAGGCCGTGGGATCAGATGAAGTTAGTCCTTCTCCAGATCAACTTTGTGGTATCTTCTGCTACTCTTTCATCTGTCACCAACACTCCATACATCTTGTATTGTTCTAGTTCCAAAGAAGGCAGATCCTTCTTCACCTAATGACTACAAACTAATTGCTCTTAAATCCTACATCACCAAGACCTTCAAGAGGCTGGTCTTGGACTATGTAAGTCCTCTTGTGAAAAGATCACTTAGCCATACTACAGTTTGCCTATCAGGCACAGACTGAAGTGCAAGATGCAATTATCGGTCTGCTCTTCAAACCTGGACAAAGTTGTCAGTACCGTGAGGATTATAATTTTTATGTCCCCGGTCACTTCCTTTCCATAGATAGATATGGTTGCGAGACATGGACGATATCCAGTGACCTGAGGTGAAGACTGGATTCCTTTGGTACTGTGAAGACATGGATGCTATCCAGTGACCTGAGGTAAAGACTGGGCTCCTTTGGTACTGTGAAGACATGGATGCTATCCAGTGATCTGAGATGAAGACTGGACTCCTTCGGTACTGTGTCTCTTCAGAGAATCCTTGGGTACCACTGGTTTGACTTTGTGTTGTTCACGGAGTCCCGAATGAGGCACATTACCTGCATTGTGAGGGAGCGTCAGTTACGGCACTACGGCCATGTGATGCTATTCCCCGAGGGTGATCCGGCTCACAGGACTCATGGCTGGACCAAGCCAAGGGAAGGCCCACGTAACACCTGGCTGCGGCAGATAAAGGGTTATTTCTGGAGGTTGGGACTGGACTGCGTGTCTGCCTGGGGGTTTGCCAACCAGGATCCCAAGCTGTTTCATCGTGCGGTGGGTGCTGTACCAGTGCATGCTCCCCAACCTGACCTGACCCGAGTGACTTCAATACCATCCAACCATTCCTGTTAAGGGGTAAGCTCAGATACTGACAGGTGGATGAGCCCATGGTGTCCTGGATAACGGACTGTCAAGCAGACTGCACTTTGTGAGACTCAAAAAATTTGTGAGCACCACAAGGAACAGGCCTGTCTGCTTTACTCTTCACTCTGAACACCTCCGACTATATATACCACAACACCAGGGCAGATCCCTTGCAGAACTTCTCAGATGATTCTGCTCTAATGTATTGATAAGGGGGATGGGACAGAGGAGAGGAGTCAGCTGGAGGACTTTTGTTTCTTGGTGCAAATAGAATTGTCTGCAACATAACATTAGCAAAACGAAAGTTTTGAAACCAGCATCGGGTGGATTGCCAGGACGAGCCAGAAAGGCAGAGCAGTCGTTGGGCCCGCCTAGGACCGAAGGATCGGCGCTCTAGGGGCGGCTCGCCCCACTGAATATTTGTAGAGGAGTGGTTTTCGAGCATGGTGGAGTCCTCCCCAGGGATCTGAGGCATGCTAGGGGAGTGAGAAGGAAGATGAGAGGACAACCAACCCTGAGCAGTCTGGCCGATGTTGCTCGAGACAGCCAAGACGGGGGTCAGGAGGGTGAGGACTGTGGCTGCTTGTGTCTCCGCCAGCTGAACGAGCAATGGGAGAGTCGGGGAGATGAAGTGGGAATTGAGCTGGGCTCGTCAGATGAAGCAGTACCCTGATGAATGTGTGGTTGGCTTTACTCGGAATTTTAAATTTGGACTTTCACTGTCTTATAGGATTATTTATTTATGGATTTACTTTGATGTACTGCACTTTTGGAGGCTTGTTTTTGACTGTTTTTAGTAAAAGCACCTTTACACCTTTACACAACTACCCCTTGCTCTGTGGGGGTGGTCCACATCTGCTGGCTCATCCCTTGAGTACGTTATCAGAGGTGGCGGGTTCAAGAGGCTCCCGGGATGCAACCAGTAGTGTGGAGCCAATGTCACAATACTGCAGGTCTCCGTTATTAGACATTAGTACTAAAACATAAATAATATGATATTAATAAACAGTTACTAACATTCGCCTGTTCGGTTTCTCTTCTCAGTTCTCACACGTGGCACTCCATGCCACTGCTCTATTGCCAACTTATTTGTCTGCCTATGGAAATGTCACCGGGTAGAAGGGTCCTTTCACCTGATTGGCCAGTCCAGCTCTGACTAAACCGTGAAATGGCTAGTAGTAGGGAGGCGACTTGTTAGCCGAGGTCTCCAGGATGCTGAACAAATTTGTATCCTCGTATGTGTAGTACTAGGGTGTTGTACCATGTTAGCCATTATGAATGCAGTGAGAAGTCAAGCAAAATGACTCCTTTTATTGGCTAACTAGAAAGATTACAATATGCAAGCTTTCGAGGCAACTCAGGCCCCTTCTTCAGGCAAGATGTAATCTGAAGAAGGGGCCCGAGTTGTCTCGAAAGTTTGCATATTGTAATCTTTCTAGTTAGCCAATAAAAGGTGTCATTTTGCTTGACTTCTCACTACTATCCTTATATGTGATAGTTCTGTATTTAGTAATTATTTTTTAATTTTGCTTTGTAGTTTGCACTGTTAATATTGTATTGTATTTCAGCACTGTAATACACAAGGCAATTTTCTGGAAATTGTCCATTTAATACTATTTTAGCAAAAAATGCACATTTGCAATGTGGTGAGCATATGCCAGGTCAGGTCAGGTCAGGTTGGGGAGCATGCACTGGTACAGCGCATTGCCGCACCCAACACATGACAAAACAGGTCGGGATACCGGTTGGCAACCCCCCAGGCAGACACCTTGCCCAGTCCAATAGGAAATGACCCTTTATCTGCCACAGCCAGGTTATGTGAGCGTCCCCTTGGCCTGGTCCAGCCACTCGAGTCATCAACAATGAGGATCCTGCGAGCCGGATCACCCTCGGGGAATCACACCACATGGCCGTAGTTGCATAACTGACACTCCCTCAGATTGCAGGTAATGTGACTCAATGGGGACTCCGTGAGCAACACAAAGTCAAACCAATGGTACCCAAGGATCCTGCAAAGAGACCCAGTACTGAAGGAGTCCAGTCTTCATCTCAGGTCACTGGATAGCGTCCATGTCTCACAACCATATAGGATGACAGGAAGCACCAGGACTCTAAAGACTTGGACCTTCGTCCTTTTGCATAGATATCAGGTGCGCCACACACCCCTGGATAACTTAAACCTGGATTATGAAACACAAGTGTTCCAAAATTTTCCTGGATGTTTCGAGTTGTTAGAACCCACTTGCCACTGAAGCCTATTGCAACAGGAATTTTATTATCTCTGCTCTCTTAACATGAGGTAAGTAACAGATAAATATCTTATCATTTTGGTTGGAGTGTTCCTTTCATCTTGTTTAACCACTTAAAAGGAGTATTGTTGGCCTAAAATGGCAAAGGAGTCTTACAGAAACAGGCAGACGGAATTGTTAAGGTAAGGCAGATCAGCTTTTATCTTCCTGACATATCATTAAAATTTACTCACCTTGAGCCACTCTGCCGTACAGACACAACAACACGGTAACTAAAGTCACACCTCCTATTGCTGGGCATGTGCTGCTGCACCCAGCGTCTCCATGCGTGACAAGCAACACAAGAGCAGCTCATTGCTGATGCATTGAAGGGAGAGGCCCTTTAAAGAACGTATCTGAGGTCAGAGGAGCACATGACATTCTCAGGTTGTGTCTTTATGAAACAATAAAAAAGTGAACATCACATAATAGAAGACACCTCATATTCCAGGTCACGGCTGCTGCCTACCTCCATCTGGTTTCACCCACAACATGTGTGGTCTCCTAGCCCTCCACTGTAAATTTCTGGCCAAAGTCCAATACACACACACACACACACACAAATATAGAGAAAAATTCTGTCACTTGACCCTGTAGACTTACAACTTATCCAACCTACCTCTCCAAAAATTGTAATACAGAATATGGAATACTAGAATAAGGAATGATCCCAAAAACCAGAAGTTTAGCAGCGCAAAATGGGGCCACACATGGCTGTCATTAGTATTAAGTAAAAAAAGCCCCAAGGATGGCAGTCTGTGACAGTCTGGGTCGGCTCCACAGTCCTTGGCATCACTTGCACCCAGCAGCGTCGATAGTCGTGAATTGAGATGAGCCACAGCAAATGAGGACACATGAACAAGCATAGGTGGTGCAAAAAATCTTGAGTGCTTTAATTAACACAATCCAAACTGGGGTTCAAAACCCCAAGGAGTGCATTAAATAAATAAAATCAATAAATAAATAAATCCATAAAAACTGATGCTCTTTCACTTCTTTTTCTCTTCCATCCCAGCATATCTTCCGCTCTCTGTCTCTCCAGCTCACCCTGCTCATGTGTCGCAGCCCGAGGAGATGGCCATGTAAGCCTCCAGTTCACCATGACATCCTCTGTCAGCATCTGCCAAGATGCTTCAAACTGGACCCTCTATCTTGCTCACAATATAACTGGATTCCTAAGATGGCTGATCTTTCATCCCACCACTCCTTCTAGTGCTCAGCAGGGGATGATTTGCCCCTGGAGCACTGATGGATCAATCACTCCTCCAAGGGGCCACAGACCACCTGCCTGACTCAAACTCCTCGATTCTACCTTCATTCTTGTCCCTTTCCCTCCTTCCCTTCCATTGCTCACTCTCCTTTATACCTCCGTGAGTGTGCCGTCTCATTTACAAACTGTGGAAAGTCAATCATTGGAGCCCCAATCACCCCACTAAACATCCCCGGGTCATACAATCATACATTAAAACCCACCCATGTAGCCCAAACCACACTGTTTTAAAAATACCGGCCTACAGCCACAGACCTTAACGTGCTTCACCACACAGTGCAAGAAACTACACTTCTGTTAAGTTTCAGCCAGGGTTTATTTTCTAGCTTACATATGCTTTTCTTGTTTTTGAAAAAATCAGTTATGCAGTTTATGTTATTACATTTTTTTTAATATTTAGTCATCAGTCATCATCCAACCTGCTACATCCTAACACAGGGTCACGGGGGTCTGCTGGTGCCAATCCCAGGCCAACACAGGGCGCAAGGCAGGAACAAATCCCTGGGCAGGGCGTCAGCCCACTGCAGGGCACACACACACACACACACACACACATTCATGGTTTAATACTTCTGTATTTTGTATTTATGCTGTTTGCCTATTCTCCTTATGTTCTGAGTAAGGAACCCCCCCCCAAGAGGCGGGGCCACATGACATCACTGCAGTTGGGACCACCCACTGCCTTTATATTCAGGTGAAGGAGCTGGTCCCAGCAGAGACTCCTTGATTGTTGTGGAGTGTATTTCTTGTGAGTATTGTGCTTTGGATTTTTTCCTTACTGTTCTTAAATTCTGATTATTGGATTCCGATTTGGACCTGGTAGCTTTGGGTTGCCTTTTTTAGGCAAATCCTTTTTGCTTATACCAGCAGAATAACAATGACTTTATGCATCCTCTGTAAAAATCTGCTTTACTATCAGTCCCGGAGACAATAAATACAGATGAAGTTTAGCATTTTATAGCACGTGGAACCATTAAGCATTAACAATGTACATTCTAAATTTGTTAGGATCATTAAGCTTGTAACTTAAGGGGAGTACCTATTCAAACTGAGGCTTTATTTTTCTTAATAACCTAATAAAAGTGCTTTGCTTGTATGAGTTTCAGAATCATAATACCGGTGCAGGTTCATCCGATAACAATGCACATGTACAGACCAAATATCAGCCTGATATATTGGTGTACAATAAGATCAGTCAGGCCCTATTTACATGTCATCACTATTCGAGATTATGAACATACTCTAGACCAGGGGTGGGCAACGTCAGTCCTGGAGAGCCACAGTAGCTGCAGGTTTTCATTCTAATCCAGTTTTGGGACAAATAAACTAGTTCTAATGTTTAAAAAAAGTATCTAGATGAGAAGAGGCCATTCAGACCAACAAAGCTCACCAGTCCTATCTAATTAATTCTTCCAAAACAACATCAAGTCATGTTTTGAAGGTCCTTAAAGTCCTACTGTCTACCACACTACTTGGTTACGTATTCCATGTGTCTGTGATTCTCAGTGTGAAGAAAAACTTCCTAATGTTTGTGTGAAACTTATGCTGTGTCCCTGTGTTCTTGTTAAACTCATTTTAAAGTCTCCATCTCGATCCACTGGACTAATTCCTTTCATCATTTTAAACACTTCAGTCAGGTCTCCTCTTAATCTTCTTTTGATTAAACTGTAAAGGCTCCGCTCTTTTACATCTTTTCTCATAACTCATCTATAGATGGGAAAATGATACCGAAGCGTCGAAGCTTGTGTCAGTTAATCTGAAGCGTAGTGAATCGAATCATTGTGTCGGAGCTTGTGTCAAAACACCGTTGTCACGTGACCCGTGACGTTTAAAGTTTCGAATGTCATCGTTGCTTCACAGCACGCTTTATTGGTTTGACAGCGTTTTGTCAGTTTGACAGCTTTGGCGCTAAATTAACAGGTAGCCTATATAAAATGCATCATTCTCATTCAACAATGTTGGGTTGTGAGGAGACAGAGATTTGAAGAGCTTTGATGACAGATGGCAACTTACTGCAGAAAACGACGTCCAAAAGTTAAATGGTATAAATGGACAAGGACCTTAGCAGATTAAAATGAACACTTACTTTTCTGACTATTTAACTGGTGACATGAGACTGAAACAGTGAGTGCTGCTTCACTTTAGAGCTTGCCTTGACCTCAGTTAACCACCGGATGTCGGGGCTGAGGCTTCAAAGTTTTGAATCTTTTTCGGCACAAATAGAAAGAAAGCCTCAAAACTTCACAAGGCTTCATTTTCCCATCACTAAACTAAACCCCTGTAGTCCTCTAATCAGCCTTGTCGCTCTTCTCTGGTCTTTCTCTAGTGCTGTTATGTCCTTTTTGTAGCCTGAAGACCAAAACGTCACACAGTACTCCAGATGAGGCCTCACCAGTACGTTATAAAGCAGTGTTTCCCAAACTTGGTCCTTGGTACCCGCTGTGGCTGCAGGCTTTTGTTCTGACCAGCTTCTGTTTTTAATTGGACTCCTGGGCTTATTAAGTGAACTGTTATTCCACTAATTTCTGTGTTTTGGGAGCAATATAGAAATTAGAAAACAAAGTTGGTAAAAAAAAATATTAAAAGGTACCAAGCAGTTATATAGGAATAATGTAATTTTTTCTTTTTAACAATATTTTCATCTTGATTTTCATTCTACTTTTCCAGGTGTTCTAATTGTTTCATTAATCCATTACTTACTAATTAGAGTGTATGACATTAAAGTAGTTACAGCTTTTCATATTCAGTGTTGTTTGCCTGGGTGTCTGCTCGGCTCGTTTCTAATTGTCATTAATAAGATACAACAAAGGGGAAAAACTGCACAGAGAAAGGGCAAAATAGAATGAAATCAACAAAAGAGAGTTAAGCATTTAAATCGAAAGCAGAAATATTTCTAAATGTCTTAAAAATGTAAGAATCATGCTGCTATACTTTTCTGAATGAAAAAAATACCAGCAATGAGATGAGTGTTATCAGGTGTTGTGAATCTCGTTGGAACAAAAACCAGCAGCCACAGTGGGACCCCAGGACCGAGTTTGAGAACCCCAGTTATAAAGCTTGAGCAGAACCTCCTGTGACTTGTACTCCACACATCAAGGTGCTATATAACCTGACATTCTGTTAGCCTTCTTCATGGCTTCTGAACACTGTCTGGCAGTTGATGGTGTCAAGTCCACTACGACTCCTAAATGTTATAATCTTTCCTCATAACTCATCCCCTTTAGCACTGTAATCAACCTTGTCGCTCTTCTTTGGACCTTTTCTTTTTGTAGTCTGGAGACCCAAACTACACCCAGTACTCCAGATGAGGTCTCACCAGTATGTTATAAAGCTTGAGCAGAACCTCCTGTGACTTGTACTCCACACATCAAGGCGCTATATAACCTGACATTGTTAGCCTTCTTCATGGCTTCTGAACACTGTCTGGCAGTTGATAGTGTTGAGTCCACTATGACTCCTAAGTCCTTTTAATCTTTTCTCATAACTCATCCCCTGTAGTCCTGTAATCAGCCTCGTTGCTCTTCTCTGGACCTTCTTCTAGTGCTGCGATGTCCTTTTTGTAGCCTGGAGACCCACACTTCACCCAGTACTCCAGATGAGGCCTCACCAGTGTGTTATAAAGACTTGAGCAGAACCTCCTGTGACTTGTACTCCACACATCAAGGTGCTATATGACCTGACATTCTGTTAGCCTTCTCAATGACTTCTGATCACTGTCTGGCAGTTGATGGTGTCAAGTCCACTACGACTCCTAAATGTTATAATCTTTCCTCATAACTCATCCCCTTTAGCGCTGTAATCAACCTTGTCGCTCTTCTTTGAACCTTTTCTTTTTGTAGTCTGGAGACCCAAACTGCACCCATTACTCCAGATGGGGCCTCACCAGTGTGTTATAAAGCTTCAGCAGAACCTCCTGTGACTTGTACTCCACACATCAAGGTGCTATATAACCTGACATTCTGTTAGCCTTCTTCATGGCTTCTGAACACTGTCTGGCAGCTGATAAGTGTCGAGTCCACTATGACTCCTAAATCCTTCTCATAAGGTGTACTTTCGATTTTCAGACCCATTGTGTATGCAAACCTCACATTTTGACTTCCTACATGTAATATTTTACATTTAATGACGACATTATATTTCATCTGCCACAAGTCTTCTCAAGCCTGTCTGCTGTCCAAGTCCTTCTGTGATGATATAACGGATTCCAAATTATCTGCCAATCCACCTATCTTGGTATTATCTGCACACTTAACCAGCTTGTTACTTGTATTCCTATCCAAATTTCCTTTGCATGAAGAAAAACTTTAACATTTGCATGAAATCTGCCCTTAACTCGTTTTCAACCATGTCCCCGCGTTCTTGTTGTAGAACTCATTTAAAAATAACAGCTGGGATGCAATGTACTAATCCCTTTCAAAATTTCATACACCCAATTTCAAAAATGATTCCCAGCCCTGGTGATGAATGAGAGAGACACTAAGCACTGTAAAAGATTTCATTCCATCGAGTTATTTCAACTAATGTACAATATGCTGCAGATATTTGTCAGGTTTCTAATTTGCTGGTTACTGTAAAAACCAACATATGAGTATACGTTATGAAAGGAAGTATTTAAAGAGAGCGAGTAATATTTACTGTGGTCATACTTGGCACACTGCACTGCTTTCTATAGAAAAATGGCTCCGCAAATAGCGTGGTGCTCAGTAAACAACGCCACAGAGGTCTTTAAATAGCAAATCACCAGTAGTTTGACCTTCGGAAGTGAAGAACTCCGTAATGACTGCTTAGCGTGTGACTGACAAACTGAGCTATATATTAAAAGGACTACTATGAATAACCAATGAAGCATAAAATAAGGAGTAATAATCATTTAGTCCTTTATTTTAAGCGCTGCGAGGGGTGCTGCACCTCCCCCTCACACTGTAATGGGTCTCCGTCATTTCTCCCAAAGAGCCTCTGACCTTCTCCTAAAGGCCAAAGAACAGTAAATTACAGTAACAGTGGCTTACATGAAGAAAAAATTAAAATGTCTGCAATCCCAAATACCCACAGAGCATTCCCTTTAACCCCTCTTTCATTCTCAGTTTCTTTATTCGCTCTCCATGCCTGCGTCGCCTGCCACCAATTGACTCACACAAACATAATATGCTCTTGGCTCTTACCCGGACGCCACGCCTCACATCCACAACGGCCTTCACCCCGGCAACACGGCCAGATGCAGATAATCAGGAGCACATTTCTCTGGCAGAAAGAGCCGTGTGAGTCAAACACTTGTTGTCAACAGCGAGGGAGACCTTGGGAGATGATGGCACAGGAATTCTAGCCGAAAAAATGTAAAGCAATGACAGTAAAGAGAACATGTAAAACACACCCCCCTGGCACCCCTCTCTCAGTCTATGACCCTAGGAGAAAGAAAAAAAAAAAAAAAAAACGCACAGAATTGAAACACGTGCCCTCCTTTCCCCTTTAGTGCAAGTGATGCCCCGTCAGCAGCACCTTAATGTGAACTTGGCACTACAGGTAACCAAAGTTAACACGAGCATAAAAATTAGGACTGGCAAAGATCCTGGGACCCTGCTGACTGTGTCAACAAGTTCTGGGCACCTGCTCAACTGAGCTTGAATGGAGTATTTTAGTGAATAGTTAATTAACAAAGCAAGGGACAAGGTAGCCCCACCACCATCAAATGATGCCACCCCCTGAATAACAGGGCCCATTAAAAACTCAGGAGTCTAATACAGAAACGGGACGGCTTGTCAAAGTATGGTGCCCCCCACCCCAAACCAATTATGGGTCTACAGCAACCTCAGCTCGATCTACCTGGCCCAGCTTGGGATCACACAGTCCCTTGAACTGGGTCTGGGAGCAGCACGGATAGTGTCCTGGTGCCACTTCTGATTAAAAGGAGCTAAACAAGATTCCTCTAAAAATGAATCACAATGAAAGGCACTATACAAAATGCAGGATGACCAATCAGTGTAGTGCTTTCCTAACTTTATCCATTAAGACACCTACCTACCAAGGACTTCCAAAATTCTGTTGAACACCCAAACTTAATGGGCATTTCTATACAATTAGATTTTACAAGTGGACTAGGGCAAAAGCCAAGCTACGTTTTCACTGAAAGATTTTCTACAGTTACATACATTTTTCCATAATGTTTGAGACAATGACACATTATTCCTGGATTTACCACTTCTGCTCCACAGTTTAAAATTGCAAATCAGACAATTCAGACATGATCAAAGTGCACACTGCACACTTTAAGGGGAGTTGCATATATTTCGGTCACACAACACTTTCTCTACACAGTCCCCCATTTCAGGGTCCCATAATGTTTGAGACACTTGGCGTCACAAGTGTTTGCGATTCCTCGGGTGGGTTTCATGGCTTCATTAGATACCCTTGGCTTGCTCCTACCCTTTGACTTTCATTGGCACTGCTCTTTTCCTCATGTTGAACAATGGCAACGACAGACTCCAAAGAAGCCATTATGAGGCTAAAAATGAAGAATAAAACCATTAGAGAAATCAGTAAAACCTTGGAATGACTTAAATGAACTGTCTGGAATATCATTAAGAAGAAAGAACACACTGGTGAGCTCAGTAATCACACAGGGACTGGTAGGTCAAGGAAGACCTCCACTGCTGATGACAGAAGAATCCTCACTAATGTCAAGAAAAAGCCCCAAACGCCTGTTCGACAGACCAGAAACAGTCTTCAGGGGGCCGATACAGATGTGTCAGAGACGACTATCAGCGGAGGACTTCATGAGCTGAAATCAAGAGGGAATACTGCAAGATGCAGACCACCAGTGACCAACAAAAAGAGGATGGCCAGGTTATAGTTTGTGAAAAAGGACTTCAAAGACCCTGCAGTATTCTGGGAAAATATCCTGCAGACAGACAAGGCAAAAATTAATCTGATCAGAGTGATTGCAAGAGCAAGGTGTGGAGATGAAAAGGAACTGCCCAAGATGCAAAGCAGACCACGTCATATGTTAGGCATAGTGGTGGAGTGTTATGGTTTGGGCATGTAAGGCGGCCACAGGTCCTGGCACACTTCTCTTCATTGATGATGGAACTGCTGACGGCAGCTGCACAATGAATTCTGAGGTGTGTAGAAACATCTGATCTACCCATATTCTAGTAAATGTCGTCTAAATCACTGGATGGCGCTTCATCCTGCAACAAGATAATGAGCCAAACACACTGCTGAGGCCACACAGGAGGTTTTCAATGCTAAAAAACAAAACAATTCTTGAGTGGCCAAACCAGTCACCCAATTTAAATCCAGTAGGCCTTCCATATGCTGAAGAGAAAGCTCAAGGGGACATTTACCCCCCAAAAAAAACAGCAGGAGCTGAAGATGGCTGCATTAGAAGATCCCCCACACCTGGTGATGTCTGTGAATCGCAGACTTCAAGCAGTCGTTGCCTACAAGGCAACTAAATATAATCGGCTTTAATAGACCTGCCATTGCTGTGTCCAAACATTAAGGTGCCCTGAAATGGGGGGACTGTGTAGAAACAGTGTTGTGTGACCATAACGTATGAAAAGCCGCTTAAATGAAAGCCTGCAATGTGCACTTTAATCACAATGCCTGAGTTGTTTGATTTGTAATGTTTAACTGTGGAGTAGTGGGGGAAATCAAGGAAAAATGTGTCCTTGTCCTAAAGATGATGGAGGACACTGTATGTGTGAATGGAGAGAGTTTTACAAATCCTATTAATAGGTTTGGCAGAATGTGGGACAGGTTCATTTGTATTTCTTCATCTAGCTTTTTTTTATCTTCTACCTTTAAAGACTTTTAAATTCTTCATCATTACTTTGCCCATAACCAGGGCTTTTTTTATAGCCACTTTAAAAGAACACGAAACTTTTGAGTAAATAAAACGATAGCACGAAATACACAGTAGCACAGAGCTAATACTTTGCACTGCAGTTTACAGCAAAGCATTTTGTCATTAGTAAAACGGATAGGATTCTACTTCTTTAAACACCACCCTTCGCCATGCATTTTAAAACAGATTTTTCTACCACACTTTTTGCTCTTATGATCTACAGATGTGCTATGAACTTATGTTTTAAACACTTCTCCTGCACCCTAAAAATGATCATTCTATTCCTGATCCTGCTCCTGTTGACTGGCAACCCCGATACACTGCAGATTTATGCTGCAAATGTTAAATGTCCACGCAGGAAGAAAAAGCTTAATTTCTTTCACATTAAAAGATTATGTAAAATAGCTGCCATATTTCTTGATTTTCCTTTTGTATCATAAGGATTTTAAAATCACAAATTTAATACAACCATTTCAATATCGGGAAGGCTCTTTTTAGTCTCCTCAGCCAATATGCAATATCACACCCAGCATGCATCTTCATTAGCTGCTGGCTTGAGACACAATGCCTAAATCAGTAAGACGTACACAAAACAAATATTAACAGTTTTTCCCGCAAAAAAAAATTTATTAGTGGGTGCAATTGGTTGCTGACCTTATTAGAGGTCCCTCTTTGAGTAGTGGGAATGATATGTGAATCATTTTAGCAATAAAAAATGCTGGAAAACATTTTTTCCCCCGTCAAGGTTTTTCTTCCTGAAAAATTTCTGGTGATTCTAATGCTAATTCTAATTCTAATTGCTGAACAGAAATATAATTTTACATTTATTGTATCACATAGGTATTTTGTGAAACATGAAATTAACTTTGAGGGAATTTAGTGTGTTTAACCGCTTAATAGTGCCGACACTCTGCATTAATTCAATTGAGCCAAAATGTTTTGGTGCCAATTTGATTTTGTAGTAAGCATCTGCCACTTCTCAGTTTAGTGTCCAATAATAGTCAGCCCGTAGAGGATGCATTCCACTTGCCCTGATGCTGCTTTTCCATTGCTGCAACGTCCTGGTGTAACCTTTCCCAGCTGGACATAGTTTGGTGCTCTGTAGTTGCCAAGAAAATTCTCACCAACATCCTTAAATGCCTTTCTTGCGATTTCCTCCAGCCCTGCTATCAGTCTTCGAACCACTTGCAACTGGTGGTGTCTCTGATATGTGAACCAACAAAAATGCCTTCCTTAATCTTGGCATCAGTTGTTCATAGAAACATCAGCCTCAAATATCGAAATCCTTCACCTTATTTGTTCATTGATTTCATTAAATTGTCTAATCAGTTTTATATGAAACGGCGGAAAAATATCTTGTTGGGTTTACAAAAGGTTTATATGGCACACTTTTCTGCCCTTCTGGAGTGGTGGGTCCCTTTTGAATGTAATGACACTCTTAGCACGGCTGTCCCAAGAGTACTTGATATATCCATGATTCATTCCTGCCACTACTTATAGATCACCACTGATGCTCCAGTTGTTGTTGCACTGTATAGAATACGAGCCGTCCCCCACAGGTTTTCCCATGTAGTAAAGAAACAGGACAAAGTTTAAAAATCAATAAACAAACAGGTATAACTAGCTAAGCGGAGGCAAGGTACACTCCCTAACATGGCGAGAGGTAGACCGATTCGAACAAAGGCTGGCGCATGAGTGAGGATGGCCCCATCCGGCTCTCCATTCCTGACATCGTGCTTCCCCCTTCCCTCGGGCCGCAGCCTCTGTCTCGGATTAGTGCAAAGAAATCGGTCCTGCAAGTGAACTGTGATACTCAGGGCGATGACAGAAGTTGCAAAATAAACCGGAATGTTCAAGCACATTCCGTTAAGTAGTTCTCTCATGAGAAGCGGACAGACAAACAGACAGAAGTTGGATTTTATATACATGGAGATGAGAGGAAATCATAAAAATAGGAAATTACAATAAAACGGTACATGATGGGAAAATGTAAAGGAAATCTTTTTGTCATAAGCAGGCCAAAATCCATAAGAACTATTCAAAAGTGCTTAGGAAGCAGTATTTGTTGTCTAGTGATATTAAATAATGCACAGAACGTCTTACAACAACAGTAGGAGGTTCATCGGACACTTTTTTTAGGTCCATTCTGCATGGAAACATGACATTAAATTTTTTTTCTTGCTCATCCCTGAAAACTACATGGGGTAAGTGAGATATAAAAAAAATACATCATTTTTGGGTGAAGTATTTCTTTATGAATTACTGGCTATTACACTAGCTAGATGTTTCGGCATCAACATGATGGGTTTATGTATCATTAGGAGCTACTGGAAATTCTGGATTTAGTTGGAATTAGGGGTCAGCTTCTTGGAATTAGAGGCTTATTTGCTGGTGCGTCTGGTATCTGCTTCCACATTATTATTATTCATAGCATTGGAATGTGTTGACATTTTTCAAAATGAATATCACTTGCAAGTAAGAACTTCCCTTTGAGTTATATATGTGACAATAAGGACTTTCTAAACCTATTAGATTTTTAAGGTGCTAGAACAGGGCCGTCCAACTCCTAACCTGGAAGGCTGTAGTGGCTGCTGGTTTTCTTTCCCGCCACTTTCTTAATCAGTAGCCAATCTCTGCTGTTAATGGACTTCTTTTCCTTTCATTTTAATTGCCTTTATTATTTAACAGTCCTCTGAATTGCTTCTTTTTCCCCTAAATGGCAGCCAAATAAAAAAAAAACAAAAACAAGATGTGAAGTGAGCCAACAGATGACCAGCGAAGTTGTGATGCACACAGTTAATGGCACCTATAAAATACAAATAAAAAAACCAACAACGTCACTAATTCTCCAACTTCCCGTGTAGGTAGAAGGCTGAAATTTGGTACTTATTTCAGTGATATGATGCCACTGTCGGCCGTCATATTGAACTTTTCAACGGTCTTTGTTACTTATGGGCCCATCTTCAAGAAATTTGGTACGCGGGT
>JANRMT010062816.1:5928768-5952351 GCA_026402145.1 Polypterus bichir lapradei | reverse complement strand
ACAGCAGCAATCCAAGCTGTGAGATTTGAAACAAGATTACTGTTCACATGGCCAACTGTACGCTGCATGCTCAAGAGTAAGCTCAGCGCACAGCTACAGCTTGGTCATATTACAACTGGAGGGATATATAGATCACCACTGATATAAAAAAGTCAATGTGTGTACGTATGTATGTTCCAGCATCACGTCCAAATGCCTGGAGCGATTTTCATGAAACTTGGTACACATGTCCCTCATTGGTCGACTAAAAATACTGCAGGGTGAAATGAGCCCTAACCCACCCCTTTCTGGGTAGTGTGGGGGGTGATCTTACAGTCTTGTATGCATGTTATCATTCAGTTGACACTCAGAATGACCACCAGATGGGGGAACTGGAGGTGACTGCCAGCATTCTTTATGTTTGAGCACCACCACCGCGCATCCTTGTTGGTTTTGAAATTAAATAGAGTTCTACACGTGCAAGTGTGTGTGTGTGTGTGTGTGTGTGTCTGTCTGTCTGTCTGGCCCGGAAGTGATACGTAGAGGTCGGGGTATGGGCTCCAGCTCTGAAGGTATGCAAGCGAGGCCATCACACCGGCAAAAGGAAGCCTCCTAAGAAAGACAGTCGCTTAGCTGCCAATGCACAAACGAAGCAAGCACATCGGCAACACGAATCCTCATAGCAGAGAGATGCCCAGAGTAGTTCTGACGATTTCAATACTTTCAAGGATCCCGCTTATACAGTTAGTATATAGCAGGTAACTGCCAGCATTCTTTATGTTTAAGCAGCAGCGCGCCCCTGTTGCTTTTCAAATTAAATACAGTTAGCCGGTTCCGAGCGTCAACTGGATGATAACATACACACAAGACTGCAAGACAAGGACAGTAGTAAGTCTTTATTGTTTGTTAATTTATTTTTATTTTTAAAGTTGTGTTTTTTTTAAACTATGTTTTTCTCAACCAATTACATAAAAAAACACTTTATGTTCCTCCCGAGCAATGCTGGGTATTTCAGCTCGTATACTATATAAAAGTTGTATTAAGATTTTTTTTTTTCCTCCATAAAAATTTTTGTTCAAATCGGCAGTTTCAGAGGTAATGCAGGACTTGGGATTTGTCTGCTCAAATTGGGACATCTGGCAACCCTGGTCTTAAACAGCAAGTCGATTAAAATGAAGGGAAGAAAGGTAAACAGCAGCAAAAACAGACCACCGATTAAGAAAATGATTAGAATGAACACCAGCAGCTACTGTGACCCTCCAGAATTGGAGTGTGACCCCACTGTCCTAGAAGTAATCACTAAATAATCCAGTTATTTCTTCACAGCTTCAACACCTTGAAATCGCCTGTCACCCCGTCTATGGCTTGTTCCTGCATTGTGTTTTATGCTGTCAGAATGGACTCCAAATGTAACTAAAAAGAAGAGTTTCAGAAATGGACAAAGTGTGAAACTGAGTGCATGTTGTCAGGGATGCCAGGGGCAATGACCCGGCCGGGACGCCGTGAGGGACCGGATGTGGGTCTGCGTCCACCCTAGATCACGTGGGGGCCGCCTTCCTGGTTGCTTTGGGGGCCACGAGTTGAGGGCATGGAAGCCCCACCCTGCAGGGGCTCGTGGTCACCGCCAGGAGGCGCCCCAATGCCTTGGGGACCTGTTGCCTCAGCACTTCCACTACACCAGGAAGTGCTGGGGGGAAGAATTAGGAGGATACCCGGAGAGCTGCCGGGAGGACAGCCGGCACTTCCGCCACGCTGGGGCGTGGCCAACGAAGGAGTGTCGGGAATCACCTGGAGCTCATCCGGGAGAGTATAAAAGGGGCCGTCTCCCTTCATTCAAGGCTGGAGTCGGGTGGAAGACGGACGAGGCACGAGAGAGGTGTGGAGGCGGCCCGAGAAGAGGCATTTGTGTGCCCAGGACTGAGTGTTGGGGTTTGTACACTTTTGGACTGGGTCTGAGTGACCAATTATTGTAAATATTATTGTAAATAAAACGTGTGGTGATGAAGAACAACATGTCCGCCTGTCTGTGTCCGGGTCGGCTCCACAATGTAGAAAACGTGCTAAATAAACCCTAATATTCCACACTGCCTGATATATCCAATATTCAAAACACAGCCGTCCTGTGCTTCTTTTGGCCCAGTAGCTCTCCACATTCTTCCGCTTCTGTACTTTTGGCAGTCTGTCTTGTTTATGCCTTTTCAGCCGTGCGATTTTATACTATTGTACTGTTCATCCATCAAATCTGATACTAAACTGCAGTCGTGGAAATTAAATAATAACTGTGATGCACACAGTTAATGGCAACTATAAAATACAGAGTGACTGACAAGAGTGACCATCCAATTGGCTCTATATAAAGGTCATTAATGAACAGATTTAGGTGTCGTAAGGCACGGCAGCCCAGCAGAAGAAGCACATCACAATATGACTAACCTTTCCCAGTCTAACATTCACGTAACGGACACCACCCAGTAAAAGAGAGAAGACATTACAAAAATCTGGTTCAACTCAGCTGCTTCATAAGTGAGAAATTCCAGGCGTGGGTGTGCAGCTTCACGTCTCCATGAGGGCCGAGAGCACAGGCTGCACGTTAACCATACTCCTCTTTTATTGCACTCTTCAACTTGGCCTGATCTTACACACCTTGCGGTTTTTCTCTTGACACTGCAGTGTGACAGCAGCCAACAGTAATGAGGTGGGAAGCCAGCAAAACATAGAAACTGCACAGAACTGAAGAAAGATGGAACAAAACAAAACAAAAAAACAAGAAAAACAACAAAGGGCCCTTCTGCCGGCACCACTAGCCAAAATGGGCGTTTGCTGGATGTCATAAACACGATAAAACACAAACTAGTTGAGTAAGAAAATCGTCTCGTCACCCGAGTTTAATCAGACTTTGGGTGGAGTGGAAGGTTTGCTTTTATTCACACAGACTGGGATTGCAAAGTAACAAAGGCCGTCTGTCATGGGGCAAGTATCTGCACGTATAGGAGTGCAACACTTTACACTTTAGTGAGTGTTTATGAATGAATATATGGGGACGGGTCAGGGTGCTCTCACACACCCCGGCACAAGTCCAGAATTTGCCAATAATTCTAATGCCGTTATTAGACAGTACAGTAGCGTATTAGCCATTTTCATTAACTGTAAAAAACTATTTTTGCTTTCTCTTTCCCCTCATGGCACGTAAGTTGTCGTCAACAGTTTGTGAGACTCAAAGACTGAGTTTCTGATATAGATTTGAGCAACACTGGAGCACCACAAGAAACAGGCCCGTCTCCTTTACTCTTCACTCTGACTATAAATATAACAGCAGGTCAGGTCACTGGCAGAAATTCTGAGATGATTCGGCACTTATGCGGTGTATTGACAAAGGGGATGAGACAGAGGAGAGGAGTCAGGGGGAAAGCTGTTGTTTCTTGGTGCAAAGAGAATTTTACTGCTTCTTAACATCGGCAAAACCAAGGAGCTGGTTATTGACTTTCACCACACCAAGGAGCCTCAATGTCCAGTCACTATTCAGGGAGCCCACTCCTACAAGTGGAACCTCGGGTCACGAACGTCTCTGAACACGTACAAATCGGGTTACGACCAAAATGTTCGCCAAACTTTTGCATCTGTTCACGACCACACACTCGGGTGACGAACAAGCCAGTTTCCCTTCCGGTTCGTACGCGCCGATGATTTTCTCACGTGTTCAGTCTCTCCCTGTGCAGTGAGCGAGCGAGCGAGAGAGAAAGCGTGAGAGAGAGAGAGAGAGAGAGAGAGAGCGCGAGAAGGCAGTTAAAGAATGCACCAGGCTTGTTTTTAAAGAGACTGCAAGGTTACTTTTCTCTGTTCAAGGTTTTCTCAGTGTTATTCAATGTTTTTACATTTAGTTTACTATTGCACTGTGCATTCTATGGTATAATTAACTATTTTTCTGCTTAAAAATCTTTAAAAAAAATATATATATATATATATTTACATACAGCTCGTACGGTCTGGAACGGATTAATTGTACAGTGGAAGCTCGAGATATGAACAGCTCTGTATACGAGAAATTCAAGATATGAGGAAAGCATGAGCGAAAAATTTGTATCTAAATACGAGCATTGGCTCACGTAACGAGCCACGAGCCAGGCTGTGGGTATGCGTGACGCGTTTCCCGATCCGCCTCGACTCAGGGATTCACCCAAGCTGACGCTGCCCGCCCATCAGCTCACTCAGTGTTCCTTGTTCTCCCGCAGCGTGAGGATCTACGCGTTTGTGCGCTTTGTGCCTTCCTGAATCAGAGGGGGACTCTCCTTCCCCACAGTAACCCGTTTCCTCCTCCCCACCTCCCTATCGTCTCCCTCAAGCCAGCCAGGACTCTTCATAAAGGTAAACTACAGTTATATTATTTACCAGTGTTATTTATTAAAGGTAAACTACAGTATATATTATTTATCAGTGTTATTTGTTAGGAAAATTGATTTTTATGTTGATACTTTTGGGGGTGCGGAACGGATTAACTGGATTTCTATTATTTTCAATGGGGAAGTTTGTTCTAGATACGAGAAATTTGCTATACGAGCTCAGTGCTGGAACGAATTAAACTCGTATCTTGAGGTTCCACTGTATTTACATACAATCCTATGGGAGAAAATTACTTCAGGTCGCAACCAAATCAGGTTGCAACCAGAGTTTTGGAACGAATTATGACCGTGAACCGAGGTTCCACTGTACTTTGGATTGGACTGCTGGTGGGTGGGGTCTACATCAATGACAAGTTGGACTGGTCTCGGAACGCAGGACAACTGACTCCGCCCCTTCTGGTTCAGCCTCATTTCTATCACAAACAACCCCCCCCCGGACAGACCTCACACTACCACAGTGACCCGACTACCAGCTAACCAGCCTACACTTCGTGTTTTGGTTTCGATTCCCTGCATCGTGGGACGTGCATACCCAGGAGCATTTTGATTTTTTTTTGTTTTGGATAATAAATGGGACGGCCCAGTTGGCGCCCCAAATATTCCCAGTTTGTGCAGCGGTCATTAATACACCGAGCCACACAGCATAAACACAAGCAAAACATCACAATGACAATGACTTTGCCCGAGTACGAATGTCTAAATTTGTGGATGCATTCTATTTTAATTGATTGCCATTGTCTTTCTCTTTTTGCCATTAATGATAGCACTTTGTGTGCTTTGTAGAGGATTCAGGGTCATAAAGGATGGACCAATTTTCAGACATCCTCCAGCCCAAATTAAATTATTGCTGTTTGCTTACAGAATGCAGTAGGCCAGTTGGAAAGCGGACTTAAAACAACTTTCTATTTGTGTGTCTATATAAACTCTGTGGTCACTTTATGAAATGTTCGGCATTTCATTATCACACACAACCAACATGTGGCTACAACTCACAACACAGAGCATATTGACATGGTCGATAGGCTTAGAATGGCCAAGAGATCTGACCTTTGCCCATGTGGCTGTAATATGATTGCATCTCAGCTCTCCAATTTACAGAGAATGGAACAAAAACAAACACACAGCTTGTGGCTGTTCTACTGATATGACACCACCAGGGAGAGAGGTAGTTGCAAAGAATAACAGCAACCAGGACAAAGATGTTTATACAAAGCTGGGTTCATTGCCAGAAGATCAACCACACCACTCCTACATTCAAAACACAAACACTAAATCTACAGTTAGGTCCATAAATATTTGGACAGAGACAACTTTTTTCTCATTTTGGCTCTGTACAATACCATAATCTTATACCTTCTAATCTTATATCACAGCTCCAGCTTATTCAAAACTCGGCTGCAAGAGTCCTTACTCGAACCTGCAGCAGCAGCGAGCACATCACACCCATCCTGCTCCGTCTTCACTGGCTCCCTGTCTCTTACATAATCAAATATAAAATCCTACTAATAACCTACAAAGCCTTAAATAACCTCGCACCAAGCTACATCAGTGACCTTCTCCATCACTATGTGCCTGCCAGCTCACTAAGGTCCTCTGATTCTGGTAATCTTGTTGTGCCCCACACTAATCTACACTCCATGGGTGACAGGGCCTTCAGCAGTATAGTGCCCAGACTCTGAAATGACATATCGAAATTAATCAGGTCAGCTGACTCCATGAATTCTTTTAAAAAACAACTCAAAACTCATCTGTTCAGGAAGGCTTTTAGCTCTACTTGACTTCATTCCCCTTCTCTCAGTCTACCTCTCTGTCAAGATGCTCACGTAACCTGTGTGTGAGCTAGATCATCAGTTCTGTTGTCTGTTAGGCTTTCTCTGAATTTACTGTCTTAATCTTCTTTATTTATTTGATTTGTACAATGCTATATACTGTATACCCTGCCGTTCTTTCTTATATTCTGTAAGTGCCTTGTGCATGGGAAAGGCGCTATATAAATAAAATGTATTATTATTATTATAATGAATTTTAAATGAAACAACTCAGATGCAGTTGAAGTGCAGACTTTCAGCTTTAATTCAGTGGGTTGAACAAAAAGATTGCATAAAAATGTGAGGCAACTAAAGTATTTCTTTTTTTTTTTTTTTTTTTTTTTTAACCACAATCCCTTTATATCAAAGGCTCAAACGTAATTGGACAAATTAAATAACTGTAAATAAAATGTTCATTTCTAATACTTGGTTGAAAACCCTTTGCTGGCAATGCCAGCCTGAAGTCTTGAACTCATGGACATCACTCGATGCTGGGTTTCCTCCTTTTTAATGCTCTGCCAGGCCTTTACTGCAGCGGCTTTCAGTTGCCGTTTGTTTGTGGGCCTTTCTGTCCGAAGTTTAGTGTTCAACAAATGAAATGCCTGCTCAATTGGGTTAAGATCAGGTGACTGACTTGGCCATTCAAGAATTGTCCACTTCTTTGCTTTAATAAACTCCTGGGTTGCTTTGGCTGTATGGTTTGGGTCATTGTCCATCTGTATCATGAAATGCCCGCCGCCCAATCAATTTGACTGCATTTAGCTGGATTTGAGCAGACAGTATGTCTCTGAACACCTCAGAATTCATTCGGCCTCTTCTGTCCTTTGTCACATCATCAATAAACACTAGTGTCCCAGTGCCACTGGCAGCCATGCACGCCCAAGCCATCACACTGCCTGACTCCACTGTGTTTTACAGATGGTGTGGTATGCTTTGGATGATGAGCTGTTCCACACCTTCTTCATACTTTTCTCTTGCCATCATTCTGGTAGAGGTTGATCTTGGTTTCATCTGTCCAAAGAATGTTTTTCCAGAACTGTGCTGGCTTTTTTAGATGTTCTTTAGTAAAGTCCAATCTAGCCTTTCTATTCTTGAGGCTTATGAGTGGCTTGCACCTTGCAGTGCACCCTCTGTATTTACTTTCATGCAGTCTTCTCTTTATGGTAGACTTGGATATCGATACGCCGACCAAGCCCTGGAGAGTGTTGTTCAGTTGGTTGGCTGTTGTGAAGGGGTTTCTCTTCACCATGGAAATGATTCTGCGATCATCCACCACTGTTGTCTTCCGTGGACGTCCAGGTCTTTTTGCGTTGCAGAGTTCACCAGTGCTTGCTTGCTTTCTTTCTCAGGATGTACCAAACTGGAGGTTTTGCCACTCGTAATATTGTAGCAATTTCTCAGATGGGTTTTTTCTGTTTTCACAGCTTAAGGATGGCTTCTTCCACCTGCATGGAGAGCTCCTTTGACCGCATGTTGTCTGTTCACAGCAAAATCTTCCACATGCAAGCACCACACCTCAGATCAACTCCAGGCCTTTTATCTGCTGAATTGATAATGACATAACGACTGACTTGAGCACACCTGCCTATGAAATAGCCTTTGAGTCAATTGTCTAATTACTTTTGAGCCCCTGAAATGAAGGGATTGTGTTAAAAAAATGCTTTAGTTGCCTCACATTTTTATGCAATCGTTTTGTTCAACCCACTGAATTAAAGCTGAAAGTCTGCACTTCAACTGCATCTGAGTTGTTTCATTTAAAATTCATTGTGGTAATGTACAGAACCAAAATTAGAAAAAATTTGTCTCTGTCCAAATATTTATGGACCTAACTGTATGTCCACGCTACTACATTTCTATTTAAAAACCACAAAAATTAGTCTCGGTTTACGCACTCGTCCACGCTACACCCAGTGGTTTCAACTCCCGAAAACGGGGATGTTTAAAAAACGCTCTCCAGATCCACACTGGCTTGGCATTGCAAAGTGAGCAGGTGAAACTGCAGACTTTTGAAGATGCGGACCGTTAATTGTGCACGGATTTGTTGTGGCCCTTCCCTGACTGGATCCTGCTCGTTCCAACATCTCCTTCCCAGACTGCTCACCCTTCATGGAAGAAAACCACAGAGGATTTTTTTTCATTGGCACTGCTTGTGTTGCTTACCTATATGCATCTAAATTGTATATTTTATACAGTTTGAATGCTGCATACATGTACAAAAGGCAAATAATTTACTGGTCGCTCCAGTTTAGCAATAAAACCATTTCGAGGATTTTCTTCCACCCGATGTGTGTGTACCCAGTGTAGGCGAACATCTACGTTGTAGTGGGGACTACATAAAATGTCAATCGTGTTTCTGCAATGTTGTGTTAGTCAGAGCTTTATCTTGTGTGTACATATATCTCTCTATTATAAAAGAAAATCTTGAGGTGAGACTATTGCCAAGAGGTTTTTTCCAAGACCCGTCCTCCTCACAACCATTTTCAACCACGCCCACGGTCCTTTAGCTCTCATTCGTGTGAATGCTTTTGTCAGACAGCTCCTGCGCTCTCAGCTCTTAAAAATTTTTACGATTTCCTCACTTTTAAGTTCCCAATAAAAGAAGACGTATTATGTCTAAATCATGTTGAAGAATTTCATCCCGAATAGTTATCAACAGAAGAAATAAGTACACGGGCAATCCTAGCACCGAGAAACGTTGAAGTCAAACGAATTAACGCGAAAATTGTTGATCGGTTACATAGCAAATTGGTTAAATGCGTATCAATAGACTATGGTGATCATGCGGAAGATGAAAACATCAACTTACAATATCCCGTAGAATATCTACAACCGTAGACAACCTTCCGGTCTTCCACCGGCCAAATTACTGTTGAAAGAAGGATGTATGGTGATGTTATTGAGTAATTTATATCTGAGTGATGGGCTATGCAATAGGATAATATTAGTTGTATTCAACATTGGTCGAACAATTCTGACATGTAAAATTTTAACACACGACAAGAAAGGTAATGTAGTACATCTTCTGCAAATAACATTAGACACCAAAAGAGATCTTGATATGCCATTCGTATTATAACGTTTACAGTTTCCCGTTAGAATAGCTTTTGCTATGACAATTAACAAATAACAGGGACAAACATTCGAAAAAGTCGGTTTATTTATTAGAGAGAAAGAAATGATATTCGCTCACGGGCAGTTATATGTTGCGTTGACACAATGCAAGTCCAAACACTGAATCAAAATTCAATGCGATATTGATGAAAACTTAATTAAAAAAATTGTTTTTACTGAAGTTTTACAGTAAAAGTGTAAATTTAAAAAGTATTTGCGTGCTCATTTCAAAGCCAAACAGAACGAAAACGTATAATGCAATGAATGCCTCTAACGCAACATGAAACATAATTCTCTTTCAATTTATTACACTTTACTATTTTTTACTATGGTTAATTACTCACTATAATGTAAAATAGTTAGTTCTATTATGCATATGTAACAATTCCCATGAAAATAATCTGTTTAAATTGTACATCCGCTTCCCCATACGCAAGCAGCAGATTCGCGAAGTGGCTAGCGAGTAGCGTCTGCCCAGGGGTTGGCGAACAAAGAACAAAGCAAGTAGGGCCCCCTAATGTGTATATATGGAGACTCCATTGAGAAATGACTTTATCAGTTTTGTTAAGGTTCATTCCATTTTCTGACAAATATACACACACACACATACATACACACACCTGAGGAAGAGTATCCCCTCTGCATCTGCAAGGACGTCACCAATCGCAGCACTCGACCTTTTTGGAGGTGGGGGTTTCCTGATAGTTGCAGGTTACATATCGGTTGTCGTTGACAATGCAAATGGTATGAAAAAAACTCAGTCAGTCATTTTGTAACCCACTTTCCCCTGAACAGGATCACGGCCTATGCCAGCAGGGTGCAAGGCAAGAACAAACACTGGACAGGGTGCCAGTCCACCACAGGGTGAACACACATACCCTCACCAACCACACACTAGGGCCAATTTAGAATCGCCAGTTCACCAAACTCTAGGTCATTGCACTGTGGGAGGAAACCCACACAGACACAAGGAGAACATGCAAACTCCACACAAAGGGAGGACCCGGGAAGCGAACTCTGGTCTACTTACTCCAAGGCTGCAGCGCTACCACTACAGTACCATGCTGCCCATGGAAAGAAGAACTCTGCAAAGATATTGGTGTGATACAAAATGTTACAGAGCACTGAATTCTTCATTCCTGCCCAGCGGAGACCACTTTTAAAACAGTTAGTAATATCCGCTAATAACATTCTCTAATGATAAGAAATAATTTTCTTGAGTTTTATTTAATATTTATTATCCTTATACTGTATCTATGTACTACAGATGGAAGCCACTAGACTTCACAAATTCGAATCTCATGCATACATTCCCAAGTACTATATAGGATGAAGCTAAAACTGCAATGCATTATGAAATTCATTACAAGAAATGCCGTACTACACATGTTAACGCTGAATAAACCCAACCAGATGTAACTGCTGGATAAACAGCAATCGGATTATATTATAGAGAAATATCGATTATTTTTTCTATTTCATTTTTCCTTTAATAAGTTATAGCTTTAATTTTCTTTTCCTGCTATTATTCAGCATTTGCTATAAAATTCTCAGCAGCAGTGCTAACATCTGCAATGCGCCACTTGGTAGGCCCACCACCAGAAATATTTGGGCCCCAAACAACTGGTTACATGTGGGCCCCTTTGCCTTCCCGCGGGTCCCCACATGCCAAAACCTTTAAAATACGTATACAAAATGATCGAAATGTAGTTACACCGACAATGCTGCATTTATGAATACCATACTTGATGAGTTAAGCCTTCTCGCACATCAAACTTTGACTGCGAGAAGGAAAGCCAGTGCTAACGGAAGCTCGTAGCGGAATTGAAACAATACATTAATGAGATAGGCCTATGTATTATCTAACGTGTAACGGTACAATTATACCAATGCAATGAATAGGAGTAACATCTGAACATTTTAATATATACTAACGGTTAGGGTTATCTACATGGTGTACAATCAGTATGGTAACTTGCTGTATCAAACTTCAAAGTTTTCAAAAAATCCGGGTGATCCAGAATCTTTAGTGATACACACAAAGCCAAACACACACTCGTTACTGCTTTAAAAGCAACAATAAACACCCAAGCGAATAAATTATCAAACTACGGAGACGGACTTCTGCTACACCATACACGTCAACATCCACGATAGTGCACAACAATATCGCTGTTGAGACAGAACTGCGCCTGTGTGTGTGAAATGGAAGTATTCAATTACAGCGGCGAAGTCAATCCATTATTCACGTACCCTGTACAACAAACATACTACTCAACGTCAAGCTCAAGGACATTGGCGTCAGTTCTCCTTTGTCTTTGAGAAGCGTGCCGCTGCCGGCCCCCTTTGACAAGCGCGCTTCACACGACACGGGCACGATATCTACTTGCGTGGAGCGTGCGGCTATTAAAACACTCACTTGTATTGTTGTAAGCTAAATGATTTAACTTTTCTATTATATGTAACTTGAATAATTGTCCGAATATATATCTACGCGCACAACATCAGCATAAAAAAAAAAAATCATGCCTGAAGGGGCCCCCTTCCGTTAGGGCCTCGGACCAGAGTTCCGTTTGTCCCCCCTCTGGCGGCGGGCCTGCACTTGGCATGAAAAATTCCCTGCAATTTATTATTACACAAGCCGTACCCTGCGGTTTGTAGTGAAACAGGGCAAACTTTAAAAATCAATAAACGAACAAACAGGTATTGCTAGCTAAGTGGAAGCAAGGTACACTCTAAAACGGAGGCTGGTGTGTGAGTGAGGAGGGCCTGGCCCAACTCCAAACTCCCGGTGTCACGCTTCCCCTTCCCCTCAGCCCGCAACCCCTGTCTCAGACGGTCGCAAATACAATCGCTCCTGCAAGTGATCTATGATACTTGGTGCAATGAGAGAAGTTGCAAAATCAACCGGAATGTTCAAGCAAATTATAGAAAAAAACAGATTTAAATCTGTTAAGTAGTTCTCTTGTTTGCTAGCTAAGCGGAGGTAAGGTACGCCCGGAGGCTGGCACATGAGTGAAGAGGGCCCCACCCCCTTCACCTTGGCCTGATGTGTCTCTCTCAGATTCGCACAAATAAAAATCGGTACCGCAAGTGAACTGCGATACTTAGTGCAATGGGAAAAGTCACAAAATCAATCGGAATGTTTCAGCAAATTATAGACAAAACCCCAATCTAAATCACGAAATAAGTAGTTAAGTAGTTCTGTCGTTCACTAGCTAAGCAGATGTAAGATACGCCCCAAGGCTGGTGCATGAATGAGGAGGGCCCAGCCCCACTCCCCTTGGTTCACTACGTGTCTCTCGGATTCCCGCAAATAAATCGTTACTGCAAGCGAACTATGATACTTAGCATGATGAGAGAAGTCGCAAAATCAACTGGAACGTTCAAGCAAATTATAGAAAAAAATCCACTTTAAATCCGTTAAGTAGTTCTCTCGTGAAAAGCAGACAGAAAGGCGTTGGATTATTAGAGAGACTCTGGGGCTTTGCCTTCTGCCCGCTTCGCTCGCCAAATCCATGTTTGGTTTTCCAAATACACACTTTTAAATTTTTTTTTTCTTTGAATTGTTGCTATTTCATTGGTTTCACTTTTATTTCAGAACTACTGTAAAAACAATATTTGGAATCTTTGGAGTCCCAATATGCTGAATCTTTTAAATGAGGTCAGTGAGACACGTGTTTAATGACTTTGTACCATAATTCAGGACAGGTTTCTCTGTTTGCAATTTCAGCACAGACAAAACGATCTTCATCATCAGCAGTTAATAATTTTTTTTGCAAAGTAACCAATAAATGCATGTGAGGTAAACCACGTTTTTGAAATTCTCTGACTTAACCTTCAAAGCCTTACAATATTTACATACTTCTGACATATCACCTATGTCCATATATTCGATCTCTATTCGCCTTTTCATTATTTCTACGAGTAATAATTTCTCTTTTTTTTGCGCTAATGCGATCTTTACTTTCTTTGTTTTGACACTGTCGTTTTTTTTCTGCTTTCATATTCTGTATCTTGCTCTGCATGTGTTTCGCTCCTACTTTTTTTTTTTTAGTCTTTTGAATTCCAGCTTTCATTATCTCTAACATGGTCTGCATGTGTTTGGCTCCCTTGTTTTTTGACCCGTTTATGACGTTTTACTTTGTTTCCTACTCTGTCTTTTATTTCTGACCTTGCTTTGTCCTGCTTTTTTTTTCCCCAATGACACCTGGTCCGTGGTGATTATTTTCTCTTTTTCGAGTAATAATTTCCATTTGTTTGCACTACTGCGATCTTCACTTTCTTTTTTTTAAATTTCTAATTTTCCTACTTTCATATTCTTTAACTTTCTCCACACATGTATCGCGCCGTTTTTTTTTTTTTTGAGCCTTTCGAATTCCACTGCTTTCATAATCTCTAACCTGCTCTGCATGTGTATAGCGCCAACGTTTTGTCAACGTCTTTTGAAGTTCTACTCTGTCTTTTGATTCTGAGCCCGAATGGACGTTCTTTTTTCAATTCCACTTATTCCGGGCTGATAATTACTTTCCTTATTTTCTGAATTTGCACCTAGATTATTCTTTTTCTATTTTGCTTTTTTTTTCTCTCCAACAATTTTGAGTCTCTTTTCTCCACGCTGCTTTCTTCTTCGCTTAGTCGTCGACATTTCATTTATAACGTATTGTCCTTATACGCGTTATATGCGCCGAGACCCTGGATCTGTGTGTGCTACATGCCTTTACACGACTGAGTGTTTTGCTGCCCGTGGTCTTATTTGATATTGGTTGTAAGTAGGGCGTGTCTTACAAGAATCTTATGTTCTACGTCATCGCGAGACGGTCCTGGGTCAATCTCTTTACTCTCACAGGTCTTTTAACTGTCTTTCGTGATCTTAACGTGATCTCGTCTCCAGTCTCTCTCTCCCAGGATTTATTTTTATAACTAGCAGAATACCCACGCTTGGCAGCAGAGAAGTAGTGTGTTAAAGAAGTAATGAAAAAGAAAAGGAAACATTTTGAAAATAACGTAACATGATTGTCAATGTAATTGTTTTGTCACTGTTATGAGTGTTGCTGTCATATATATATATATATATATATATATATATATATATACACACACACACATACATTATATCTATATCTATATATATTATATATATATAGCAAAATACCCGCGCTTCGCAGTGGCGAAGTACTGCCTTAAAATTTTTACTAAGAAAATTACTTTTAAACTGAGGGAAAATATGCCAATAATTATTTGATAAGGACCTCTTTGTATACCATGTTGTCAGTTCGGCCCTCCAGTTGTAATATGACCAAGCTGTAGCTGTGCGCTGAGCTTACTGTTGAGCATGCAACGTACAGTTGGCCATGTGAACAGTAATCTTGTTTCAAATCTCACAGCTTGGATTGCTGCTGTTATAATCAGTTTGAGTTTCATGGTTTGTTTCAATTACGACAGTATTTGCAGGACTTGTGTTGAAGTGACATTCGGCATCTGTCAAGCGTTGTAAGTATACAACCAGTTTCATTGATAACTTCACATCCAGCTTTTGAGAGTTTAAACATTCATAAACATCAAAGTGTCCACTACTGAAATCGTCACCTGTGAATCTAAAATGTTTAAGAGGCATTGGCGGTTGTCCAATGGTGTAAAATATTTGGCCATTTCGGTACACTTGAAAGCGACAACCGAACAATTCAGCGGCAGCCATCAACTCACATGCAGAACCATAGGTGAAGGGCTTAAGCATTTCACTCTTCTAGTGCTCCTGTGTAGTATAATCATCTCCTGTACCGTCATCAGTCCACACCTTGAACCTGTCCCAGTTATTCAATACATAAGACACAATGTTCCTCCGGATATCAAGAGTGAGCCTGATATGGCCGTGCAATATGTAACACAGAGAATGGAAAAGGCAGGTGCCATCTCCGGGCATGGAAACCACTCATTAAGTGACAGTTCTTTGATCGATGGTGATCACCTCAATAGACATGTTAATGGGGGTACGGTTGGAATGATAAAGGAAATGGGTACCTGAACAATGTAAAGTAAGTCTAAAATACCTACACAATAACTATAATCGTAATAAATGAACAATAAAACAGCGGAGAAGCCGTGGATTAAATAAAAAGGCTGTAGTTATCAGCAGGGAGACGTGAATACCGTGGCGAAGCAAGGAAGGGAATGTAGAGACTGGAGCGACAGACGGCCTTATATAGGCAGGCAGCCAACAACGTAGGAGGTGTTGGGATGGGGGACCCAACGCCGCCTCACACGGCGACCGAGCTGCAGGCTATGGACGTATATATGTACGTAAGTAGGATTCAGTTAGCGTTGGGAACCCGCGTACCAAATTTCTTGAAGATGGGCCCATAAGTAACAAAGACTGTTGAAAAGTTCAATATGGCGGCTGACAGTGGCATCATACCACCGAAATAAGTACCAAATTTCAGCCTTCTACCTACACGGGCAGTTGGAGAATTAGTGACGTTGGAAAGTTCAATATGGTGGCCGACAGTGGCATCACACCACCGAAATAAGTACGTACATCGGTTTCGGTTAGCGCAGGGAAGCTGCCTACCAAATTTCGTGAAGATGGGGCCATAAATAAGAAAGTTCAACATGGCAGACGTTGTTGACCGTTATCGACCGTTATGACCTTTACTCGTAGAATTTCGAAACCTGCTTAACTTTTGTAATTAAGCTGTAAGGAATAAGCCTGCCAAATTTCAGCCTTCTACCTACACGGGAAGTTGGAGAATTAGTGATGAGTGAGTGAGTGAGTGAGGGCTTTGCCTTTTATTAGTATAGATAGAGAGATGCATTGCAAAGTGATTTCCAATAGAGGGCGCATTAAAAACATTAACACTTAACACACCCAACAGAAAGTAACCACCGGACAGACAGAAATCAACTTATATACATATACAGTGGTGTGAAAAACTATTTGCCCCCTTCCTGATTTCTTATTCTTTTGCATGTTTGTCACACAAAATGTTTCTGATCATCAAACACATGTAACCATTAGTCAAATATAACACAAGTAAACACAAAATGCAGTTTTTAAATGATGGTTTTTATTATTTAGAGTAGTGGTCACCAACCTTTTCAAGCCGAAGATCCCTGACCTCGGCCTTAATGAAAGGCAAGATCTACCTATCGAAGAATAGATAGAAAAAGACAGCCCAGATTGTACTTCCAACTTGAGGCCTTTTATTTAGTATTTGAATTGTATTTGAATTTAATATACATTAAATGTTCTTTTCTTTTTCTTTTTTTACTTAACTCGGAAGCAACCATCATATAATCAGATCATATGAAGTGGCACTGAACTCAAAAATTGTCAGCAGTAAAGTGCTTATTCACTGAAGTTTCTGACGGTACTACCTACCCTTAACATTTTATAAATGAACTGTTTTATCAACAAAATTATCAACAATCTCAAATTAAGCTAAGTGCAGTTATGTCCCATCATATGCAACATCACTTTTCTCAATGCCACCAGAAGGCAAAACTGCTGAAGTAATGTTACTCACTCAAGTCAGTGTGATGGCTGTGACTGAATACTCTCTGTGAGTCCTCTGAAGTCTGGCTCATAGCTAGAGATAGCCAGTTTGAGGCAGTCTGTGAGGTGTCTGTCAGTAAGGCGGCTCCTGTATTTTGATTTGATTATTTTCATCTGTGAAAATGCCATTTCACAGAGGTAAGTTGATCCAAAATAGGCACTCACTTTTAGTGCACATGCAGTGAGGAGCGGAAACTTTTCTCTGTTGACAAGTCCCCAAAAGTCACTGTCCCTTGATCTGGCTTTCAGCTCAATGTCATTTTGCAAATCAACTATCTCCATGTCAACTCCACTTGATAAAGAAAATACTTGCTGGAATTTGGCTGCAACCTCTTCTATATCAATGAGCATGAATGGGTTTGAGACAAATGCAGCAATGCATTCCATTTCATTTAACTCACCAAAATTGAACCGCATATTGAACTCTGTTGCAACTTTGTCCAGGTGAGCACAGTATTTCTCAGGGTGAAAAATGTCCTTGTCTTTAATGCTCTGTGACATTTTTTCCAGGTTGGGAAAGTGTGTTAGCCTCCCGTTTTTAAGATGTGTGATCCAAACACCAAGCTTAGACTTAAAAGCATTCACTGCGCTGATCATGTGTGGCAGGTGTCGGTCTTTTCCCTGGAGCTCGTTATTGAGTGTATTCAGCTTTGCGGTCAAGTCTGTCAGAAACCCCAGGTCACACAGCCACGCATCATCTGACAGTTCCTTGTGCTCCTCGTTTCTTGCAGATAGAAATGTCTTTCTCTCAGGCAGTAAGTCAACAAACCGCTGGAGCACTTTCCCGCGGCTCAACCACCGCACATCAGCATGAAGTAGTAGGTCTCCATACGCGGCATCGAGCTCATCCAGTAACGCCTTGAATAAGCGACGCTGAAGTGCTTTTGCTCGTATCGAGTTTATCAGTTTGACCACCAATGACATTACGTGTGAAAAATCTACGACTTTCCCTGATTAGGCCTGCTGATGAATGACACAATGATAATTCTTGAACTCGGGAAAATCAGGGTCATTACGGCACAGTGCTATAAAACCCAGGCGCACGCCACGCATCGCCGGTGCTCCGTCGGTGGTAATTGCTACCAGTTTATGAATGGGGATATCATTTTCGCTTACATATTTTTTAAACTCAGTGTAAATATCCTCACCTCGCGTTCTCTCCTTTAAGTGCAAAAGAGTGAGGAAGTCCTCTTTTGTAGAATCCTGGAAAGCCATTCTGACAAAAACAACAAGCTGAGCTGTGTCCACTGCATCCAGAGATTCGTCGAACTGCAGTGAAAAATATTCACAGAGTGACAAGTCCTTTAACACCTGTCGATCCACGTCCTCTGACAGTGACTCGACCCTCCTTGCCACTGATGCAGGGCCGAGAGGCACAGCACGGAGTGAGGCTTTTATGTCGTCTTTGTTTTTGAAATCCTTGAAAATAGTCTCTGCAGTAATGGCCATGGCTTCCTTGAATAATTCGCCATCAGTAAAAGGCTTTTTGTTTTTAGCCAGAAAGTAACTTACACGAAACAATGCTTCAGTAGCAGCCTTATTTTGATCAGCAGATTTTGTAAAAAGTGATTGCTGGGCCTTCAACTCAGATCTCAGCTCGTCAACTTTCCGTGCACGAATCGCGCTCTTTTGCGGGTAGCGGTCTTTAAATTTCGGGTGGTTGGTATTGTGATGCCGCTCCAGATTCCCTCTTTTACATAATGCTTGTTTTTGGTGGCACAACATACATACACACTTCTCTTTTACCAAGGTAAACAGAAATTCCTGTTCCCATTCTGGATGAAAATTGTATGTTTTTGCCTTCTTTCGTGGAGCCTCCGCCATTCTAGTTTGTAGTATGTTACCTCGCGCGGGCTATCACCATGGAGATCCATATTGACGTTTGCGACAGTTAATTTACGGGTGCTCTTCTTTTATCTGATTGGTCACTTCATTGAAAATAAAGCAGTTGGATTAAGAGATACAGATGCTTGCAAAACTAAAAACGTTTTTATTTTCGGGAGCTACCGGGACAGTGATAAAGATCTACCAGTCGATCGCGATCGACGGGTTGGCGACCACTAATTTAGAGAGAAAAAAAATCCAAACCTACATGGCCCTGTGTGAAAAAGTAATTGCCCCCTTGTTAAAAAATAACCTAACTGTGGTGTATCACACCTGAGTTCAATTTCCGTAGCCACCCCCAGGCCTGATTACTGCCACACCTGTTTCAATCAAGAAATCACTTAAATAGGAGCTGCCTGACACAGAGAAGTAGACCAAAAGCACCTCAAAAGCTAGACATCATGCCAAGATCCAAAGAAATTCAGGAACAAATGAGAACAGAAGTAATTGAGATCTATCAGTCTGGTAAAGGTTATAAAGCCATTTCTAAAGCTTTGGGACTCCAGCGAACCACAGTGAGAGCCATTATCCACAAATGGCAAAAACATGGAACAGTGGTGAACCTTCCCAGGAGTGGCCGGCCGACCAAAATTACCCCAAGAGCGCAGAGACGACTCATCCGAGAGGTCACAAAAGACCCCAGGACAACGTCTAAAGAACTGCAGGCCTCACTTGCCTCAATTAAGGTCAGTGTTCACGACTCCACCATAAGAAAGAGACTGGGCAAAAACGGCCTGCATGGCAGATTTCCAAGACGCAAACCACTGTTAAGCAAAAAGAACATTAGGGCTCGTCTCAATTTTGCTAAGAAACATCTCAATGATTGCCAAGACTTTTGGGAAAATACCTTGTGGACTGATGAGACAAAAGTTGAACTTTTTGGAAGGCAAATGTCCCGTTACATCTGGCGTAAAAGGAACACAGCATTTCAGAAAAAGAACATCATACCAACAGTAAAATATGGTGGTGGTAGTGTGATGGTCTGGGGTTGTTTTGCTGCTTCAGGACCTGGAAGGCTTGCTGTGATAGATGGAACCATGAATTCTACTGTCTACCAAAAAATCCTCAAGGGGAATGTCCGGCCATCTGTTCGTCAACTCAAGCTGAAGCGATCTTGGGTGCTGCAACAGGACAATGACCCAAAACACACCAGCAAATCCACCTCTGAATGGCTGAAGAAAAACAAAATGAAGACTTTGGAGTGGCCTAGTCAAAGTCCTGACCTGAATACAATTGAGATGCTATGGCATGACCTTAAAAAGGCGGTTCATGCTAGAAACCCCTCAAATAAAGCTGAATTACAACAATTCTGCAAAGATGAGTGGGCCAAAATTCCTCCAGAGCGCTGTAAAAGACTCATTGCAAGTTATCGCAAACGCTTGATTGCAGTTATTGCTGCTAAGGGTGGCCCACCCAGTTATTAGGTTCAGGGGGCAATTACTTTTTCACACAGGGCCATGTAGGTTTGGATTTTTTTTTCTCCCTAAATAATAAAAACCATTATTTAAAAACTGCATTTTGTGTTTACTTGTGTTATATTTGACTAATGGTTATATGTGTTTGATGATCAGAAACATTTTGTTTGACAAACATGCAAAAGAATAAGAAATCAGGAAGGGGGCAAATAGTTTTTCACACCACTGTATTTATATACATCACACAAACACTCGTCGGGAGCATCTAGAGGGCTCTAATAAGGTAAACATGCCAACACCAACCCCTGAGAAAATCCGTCTGCTTCTTCTTATTGACCTGCAGACCAGAAGATGAGCCCTATGACGAGCTCAAATGTCACGTTTTTTATTTGGTTTTTTTCCACCGCGGAAGTCCCGTCCTTTTCCACACCAACTGCTATTTAAAGAACTGCGACTCTGGAAATCGGTGTTCAATAATTGAACCAGGATCCAAAGAAGACAGAGCTCTGCAGCAGAGAGCGATTATTGACCAAGCCTGAGGGAAAGGCACAGAAGGGCGCCTGCTATCTCTGATATCGCTTGGACTCTTTATTTCACATTTTTCTCTTGAATTAAATGGGCCACCTGGTTGGTCCCCAACACTTTACCATCTCCTTGTTATTTATTCTTACTACATATGTTCAATGTATACAAACTGTAAAAGCATGTAAGTATGCAACATATTTATCCATTTTCTCACCCACTTTCCACCCGGAGTGGTGGCTCCGAGGCTGAAGATCTGCGCTGGCAATCAGAAGGTTGCCGATTCGAATCCCATAAATGCCAGCAGTGATTCCACTCCCTTGAGCAAGGGTATAATGTTAACCATCCTGGATATGACGTTAATCTGCACACAGCCCAAGGGAAAACTTGGGAGTTGATGGCAGAATTGGCACTCCAGCCACTGTAAAAAACTAGTGTGGTGCTGAGGTGTCCTACTTTGGGATCCCAAGGTGGGTCATCATGGGTGCGGCAACACTCTATGCCATTGCATGCTCCCAATCTTGCTCTCTCCTTCTTGGCACAGGGGGCAAACTTTAAGTGACTTTAATACTCAGATTGGACAACTTTTTCATATGCCACCCTGTATAATGTCTAATTATACAGAGAAGCATGGTGGCACAATTATTGGCTCTAAGGAGCGGAGTTCAAGCCCCGGCCTGCTTAAAGACTGCATGGAGTTTGCACATTATTCTCCAATTCTTGGGAATTATCCTTCAGTTTAACCCCAAAAATATAAAGATTATATGAATGGATGGCACTACTGTAGGGGGAGATGGAGTGTTTCCTGTAAAGGAGTTGCAACCATCAAGGGTTCGTTTAGTGACTGATGGTGTCAGAACAGACCTAACCAGCCAGGACTCCATGCAAGCCAGTAATAATAATAAATGAATGAATACTTCTCTAGAGACCCCCCCCTCCCATTTACACACATATATTACAGCCAGATTAAAAGACGTGTTTATGGAAATAAATGAGTTCCTTGCATACTTGATACAATGCGTATTTGTAGTGTGGTAGACACCCTAAAGAGACAAGATGGCACTACTGTGGCCCAGCATCACTCTCTCACTCTTTGGCTTTTCTTTCTTCTCTCTTGACGGCTAATCCTTGGCCCCGTGCTAATGAATTATTCACAGTCCTGCTGTAGCCACCGCTGACCTCTTTTCAGGGAGAGGCACTAAATTCACGTCAATAAACAATGGGGGGGAAAGGGCTGAGACAGCGGCGGGATTGTTTGCAGCCAGGGGCCGCCTCTGGTCCCCACTAGCACAAAGGAGCACTCGCGCCTTCTCTCGCTTTCTCTCTCTTTACGGCCTGTGAGGCCTGCCAGGCTGAACACACAGGCAGGTATTTACCATCCAGTGTGGCCTTTCCTGCACTGGCACAGCTAGAGTGGGGCAGCCTTGAAATAAACCTTTACCTCATGTCTGTGCGGCACTTACTGTTCTGCAGAGGCATCCAGCCTCCCAATAGTCTTCGTACAAGAGAGCCAATCCTCTAAGACACAACTGTGTGAGACGGGGTCATTGTTGGCGTTTCGCAGATGACTATATTACAGCTGCATGGCTAAAGAATACTAGAGCGATAAATGTTAGCCGTATTTGCCTACCAGAGGACGATGCTAAAGCCTTCAGGTTCAGTGGATAATCCAAGTAAGAGCAACCGATGTCCGAGGTTCAAGCCTTGCTGCTTCTTCTATACCCTTGGTATCTCATGGAAGCAACTTCTTACTGCTCTGACAACTTGTTTGTAATACACTCTTATCCAATTCAAAAAAAGTGATGCCCATCACGTAGACCAGCTACCCCAGTCCTGGATAGCGATGAAATATTAAACAAAATGGAAGATAACAGACACGTGAGGGGAGCCATAACAAAGAAAAATGAGACAAGTGTACAGGAAAAGCAGCAGAGGAATCTGAGAAAGGGAAGAAAATGAGAAATGGTGACGGAAAAGAGAAGAACAAGAAAGGTAGCTACGAAAATAACAACAAGTGAGCTGGAAGACACAAAGTTTGAGGAGGAAACATACTGTAGAAGAAGGATTAAAAACCTAGATTAATGACGCAGTGTTATTAAGTTATGCCCTCTGGTCCCTATTAAAAGCTCTTAAGGAGATCGTGGGCTTGCGTCCTTGGTCCTCACTGTGTGGAGAGCGCTTTGAGTAATGAGAAAAGTGGCATATAAATGTGAAAAGTTATTATTATTACCTCATTTGCACGATGGCATGCAGATTGTGGCCTGCAAGGGGGTCTCAGCTCCCCACACTCGACACAGACAGACAGACAGACAGACAGACAGACAGACAGACAGACAGACAGAAGTTCCACAAGCACTACACAGGTTTTATTAAGTGGGAAACTCTTCTCCAAGCGTTTCCCACATCACAGTATAAAGTACAAACACTCCTTTTCTTTGACTTCTGCCTGTTTTTGTCACTCTTTCTCTCCTTCCGCCTCCACTCTTCCTCCCTCTTCATCCTGAATCTGGCTCCTGGAGCAGTGGCAGATGGGTTTCTGTTATCCTGCACCCAACTGTACTTCCGGTGGTCCGGAAGCACTTCTGAGTATAGGCAGGTTTCACAATTCCAGCAGCACCCCCTGGTGGCACCCAATAGGGCTGTGCCAAATTCTAAATCCCATGGTGCCCTGTGGGAATCCGAGGCACCTCTGCAACTCAAGGGGGGCTGCCACCTAGCTCTCTGGGGGAGATAATGCCCTGTGCATATCCTGTCCCCCTTGTAATTCCATAAAACAGGCGTCTCAGCCCAGTAAGGGCCCTGGACGTCCGCTACAAGATCCTCCAAAAATAAAGGAATTAAAGGGAATTATTCATTATGAGATAACAGAATTACATTTTTTAAATTTGCAGACGTCTTAAGGTGAGAGGAGGATC
>JANRMT010062816.1:5895901-5918768 GCA_026402145.1 Polypterus bichir lapradei | reverse complement strand
AGATAAGATTACGAAAGTAGTGGAATTCGAAAGGCTCAGACAAACGATGGCGCGATACACATGCAGAGAAAGGTAAAGAATATGAAAGCAGTAAAATTCGAAAGTATTGTAGCGTCCCAGCCAGGTTGAAGCCTTTTTTTTTTTAATTGACTGTTAGGTCCGATTGAGGGAGAGCAGAGTACAGCACAGAAGACTGATAGCAGTGTGACGTCACCTCCTTCACATGCGTTCAGCCCTCCACCCCCCCCGACAATGCGAGCAGCATTATATGTCCTGAGAAAGAGATTTAACCACGCCCGGAGCCGGAAATAAAGGACAAGTATTGTATTTACAACGTAACGCGAGACAAGGCAGTGAGACATCATTTAAAACAAATCCACGGACATCTAATCTAGCAGTTGTTGGATTGCTGTTGGCGGACACTCATCATGTGCTCCCAGCTCTTAAAACAACGACAAGAGACAAGCAAAACACGCAGCTCACCAGCAGTAAAAAGCCTGCCAATGATCAGAATGCTCAGAATGCTTCTCCTTAGTGTGTGTTCAGCCAAACTAACCCCCCCCCCACCCCCTTCACAACGTGAGCAACAGAGATACAAAGTGGCAAAAGGACAGCTGCTGTACAGGCTTTGAAATGATCGGGCAGCAAGACAAGCAGAACAGGCAGCAAATCGCCAGAAGCAGAAAGACAGCAGATGATCCGATGGCATCTCCTTAGCGTGCGTTCAGCTGCACCCCCTTCACAACGTGAGCAGCATTATATGTCCTGCGAGAAAGAGATGTAACCACGTCCAGGGTCAGAAATAAAGTATTGTTTTTACAAAGGTTTTAATATAAAAGTGAAAATAATGCGTATGTAACAATTCCCATGAAACTAACAATCTTTTTTAATTGTATATTCGGTAAACAAAACCCAGGGGTGGGCAAACGAAGCAGAGCAGGGGGCAGAGCCCCCTAGTATCTATTATAAAAAAAAAAACTTGGGACGAGACTTTTTTCCTGCGACAAGACGTGTTCTTTTGAAGACAGACAGAGAGACACTTTCACGTTCCACGAGACAGGCAACTCACATCGTATTTACAACCTTTAGAAGCAAGTCCCATGATACACATGCAGAGCAGGTTGGAGATAATGGAAGCAGGAAAATTCGAAAGTCTCAAAAACGTGAGAGTAAAGATCACATTAGCGCAAACATACAGAAAATATTACTCGGTGAAATAACAGCAAAAAGAAATCGAATAGTGTTTGAGGATGTCTTGGGGAGAAGATAGACAAGGCAGTGACTTTAAAACATTCGTAGCGCCGCACAAAATGCAGATCACACGGCACGGGAGCAGCAGCAAGCCAGCAGCTGATTGAGCAAAGAGGAGGTAAAAAAAACTCAAACAGTGGTAGCAATCAAACTGTGCTAGACTCAGCTTCGGTTTGTAGTATTATATTATTATAATTTTTTTTAAATTTTAGTAATATGGTTTTAACCTGAAAGCCATAACCAGACAGTACATTTCTAACACAAAATCGTGTTTTACTTTATCTCAAACTACAATGATGTTTACGGGCTGCACAATTAAACTGCCCATAGAATGAATTGAATGTTTTAAGCATTGTACACAAATGACCAAGCAAAAAGAAATAATGTTGTGAACTATGTAGACTGTCCAAGCTCTCTCTGTTCTGTCCATGGGAAACACATCAACTGAGCCGCGCTAGCATTTAAGCTGACCAAGTGATGTCATTTCTCCCAACTTGTTTTGTCCTTTCAAGTTTTGCATCTGGCAAAGCAATTTCTACATTCGCAGCCACAGCACATGGCACACACACTTGAGGTTTATAGCACTTGCTAATCACATCTTCCTTCCGTCCACCCAATTGATCAGTGCCGCTGTTTCTGTATCTTGTCCATTGCTTCTGCTTGCAGCCTTCATTTACATATACTGGAAAGCCTCAAGTGTCATCATGTTTCGGCCTTTCATTATTGTGCCATTTACTTATGTTAATCTTGCTTTTATTCATTATATGCATTATACTTTGTTTTTGATCTTGTCTATAAGCAGCCTGTGTTATGTTCCATGTGTTTTGAATGTGATCCCCCAAGTGGCAGGGACATCTATAAATCACCGCCAGAAGCCTCCATCCACTCTATAAATCCAGAGGGTCTTCCACAGTTCCTGGTGGTTCATTTCAAATGTGCCTGGCAGTGGTGAGTTTACTTGTGGTTTTTTCTGTGCTTTTGTGATTTTCTGTATTTTTGACTTTGCCCTGGATTTTTGTATTGAGACCTTGTTCCCCTGAATTGTTCTCAGGTCATTCAATTTTGTCTTTGTGCTACATGGAGCTTCATAGTGATAGGAATATTTATTGTGAAAAATAAATCTTTTATTTTATAAAGATTTAGTGCTTGACCTTATTATCATGGGATGGGATGGTTATATCCCCCTCTAGTGGGCATTTTCGGATATGTTTCTGGAAATTACTGGGTTATCTGTGTTTTCCAGTCACTGTCCAGTCCAAGACACCCCAAGTAACCGGATGGCACTGTTTCCCACTGCACTCCGTCTCAGGATTCAGCCATAAAAGGACAGGGTGCGTCGGCATAGCCTACTCACGACAGTATTATTATCGACAAATAAAGAATAAGGGTCAACTAATTTTCTTTTTTCTATAATGCCACCAACTTTCAGTTAAATAACTAAAAAGCATTTTTAGATTTTGTGATACTGTATTTAGTTTTTCTGTAAAGGTTATAGAGGTTGTTTTAACTCCTAAATATTGATATGTTGAATTGTCCTCCCTTAGATGATACCTATTGTCCTAGATGTGCCATCCTGCCAAATCTCAGTTTTTTAAAGCAGGAGACAGAGCTGGAGATGGCAGAGTTAAAGATGCTATGATTTGCGTTGGGTGTGACGAGGATGGACAGGATTAGAAATGAGGACATTAGAGGCTCAGCTCAAGTTGGACAAAGTCAGAGAGATGAGATTGTGTTGGTTTGGACATGTGCAGAGGAGAGATGCTGGGTATATTGGGAGAAGGGTGCTAAGGATAGCGCTGCCAGGGAATAGGAAAAGAGCAAGGCCTAAGAGAAGGTTTATGGATGTGGTAAGAGACGACATACAGGTGATGGGTGTGTCAGAGCAAGATGGAGAGGACAGGAAGATATTGAAGAAGATGATCTGCTGTGGCGACCCCTAACGGGAGCAGCCGAAAGAAGAAGATGAAGAATGCAACTATGTTTTTGTTAATGAGTTTGTCAGTCAATTTTGCATTTTATATATACAGGTAACATTTTACACGATGAACTTATAAATAAATCATATAATAGCTATTAAAGGGTGAGTGTGTTTCTTACCAATATTTCCTCTGCAATCTGTTCAATACAGCACATTTCATGGCGTCTTTAACAGTGATGGCATAACAGTCTGTCTATCCAATTTTTAAACCCTCTCTGAATCTAATTGGGGGTCACAGGGGGAGCATCTCTGAAGACAGGGAAGGCATCATCTATGGCAGGGGTGCCCACAATTTTTCAGCTTACGAGCTACTTTTAAAATGACCAGGTCGAAATGATCTACCTACATGAAAAATGCTATATATATATATATATATATATATATATATATATATATATATATATACAGTGCCCTCCACAATTACTGGCATCCCTGGTTAAGATGTGTTCTTAAGGTTCTAATAAATTCTTTTTTTTCCCCAAACAAATATAGGCTCACAACACAAAAAAGAGAAAAATCCAACCTTTAATAGAAGTACATTTATTCATTAAGAAATACATTTTTTACATGAAATCATGTGTGCCACAATTATTGGCACCCCTAACAATTCCTATAAAATAAATGTAATTGAAACATTTTTGTAATTTCTAGTTTATTTTTTAAAGTTGATCAGAGTAAATTGGAACTTTTAAATAGTAATTAATGACTTCCTTTGTCCCTGGGGTATAAATATGACGTGACAGAGTCCTATTGCTCTTAGCCACTCTTCAACATGGGAAAGACAAGGCAGATGTGTGTTGACCGTCAAAAGTCAGGTAATGGCTACAAGAAAATAGCTACTCGCCTAAACCCACCTGTATCTACAGTCAGAGGAGGAATAAAGAAGTGTAAAACTACAGGAAAAGTGACAAACAAGGCTGGACGAGGAACCAAGTTTATCTTGCCACCATGCACAGTGAGGAGGATGGTAAGAGAAGTAAAAAATACTCTAAAGCTCACTGTTAGAGAATTGTACCAAAGAATGGTATCTTGGGGTCACAAAGTCTCCATGACAACCATAAGACGCTATCTCCATGCCAACAAGCTGTTTGGGAGACATGCAAGGAAAAAGTATTTTCTCACCTACAATTACAAATGCAAATGTCTGGAGTTTGCTAAGCGGTACTGGGGCTTCAACTGGGACTGTGTGCTTTGGTCAGATGAGACTAAAATTTAGCTTTTTGGCAACAAACATTCTAAGTGGGTCTGGCGTGAATCCAAGAATGAGTATGCAGAAAAGCACCTCATGCCCACTGTAAATGATGGAGGATCTGTGGGGCTTTGTTTCTCTTCCAAAGGCCCTGGGAACCTTGTTAGGGTACATGGCATCATGATCTGCCAGAAAGCTGAAGATGGGTCGTCATTGGATCTTCCAGAAGGATAATGACCCTAAACACATGGCAAAATCTACACAAAAATGGCTCAGCAGACACAAAATCAAGCTCGCTCCATGGCCATCTCAGTCCCCAGACCTCAACCCCATTGAAAACCTGTGGGTGAGCTGAAGAGGAGAGGACCCAGGACTCTGGACAACCTAGAAAGATTTGGAAGAGGAATGGTCAAAAATCCATGTCTCTGTATTCTCCAACCTTGTGTAATGTTGTAGGAGAAGATTAAGTCCTGTCTTGTTGGCAAAAGGGGGTTGTACGAAACATTAACAGTAGGGGTGCCAATAATTGTGGCACACATGATTTTATGTAAAAAACTTATTTCTTAATGTGGGATTTATTTCCCAATGAATAAATGTACTTCAATTAAAGGGTGGATTTTTCTCTTTTTTGTGTTGTGAGCCTATATTTTTTGGGAAAAAAAAGAATTTATTAGAATCCTAAGAACATATCTTAACCAGGAGTGCCAATAATTGTGGACGGCGCTGTAGATATATTATATATATATATATATAATATATATATATATAGTGGAGGACTGCCGGCTTCGTGTTCCAGTCCTCATCCCCAGGCCGCCAGGAGGAGCTCTCCCGACAGCAGGATCGTGCCCGAGTTCCAGCAGGGCCTCATGGACTATGTAGTGTTTATACATAGCCCTGCTGGATACCTTGGGGGCCACAGGGAGTCGCTGTAGGGGGGCTTGTGGGCTCTTATGTGCCTTATGACCCGGGAGTGCGTCACGGTCACATGACAGGAAGAAACAACGTGCTCCCGGGTTGAAGAAAAGGACTGTTTACCCTGACACAGAAGGAATAAGGAACTGTGGACTGATTGGACAGGAACACCTCCGGGTCAGGGGCTATAAAAGGACTATGGGCCAGTCCAGACACTGAGCTGAGCTGGGAAGTAGAGGGGCGAAGTGCCTGGGCGAGGAGGAGAGATTATTATTGTGATTGTGTAATTTACGAGTAGAGTGGAAGGTGCTTGGTGCACTGTGCTAAAGAAAAATAAAGAGTCTGGGACTTTTACCTGGCGTCTGGTGTGGTACCTGAGGGTTCAAGGGAGCATTAGCGCCCCCTACTGCCACAATATATATATATACTGAGTATACTTTATACATAAAATATATGTTGTTGTACCTTGCATAACTGAATAACCTTTATGGCACAATAACAATTCAATACATTTTTGGTCATTACAGTATTTGGATTTAATAATCGTCATGTGGGAAAAGGCTGACTCGCATAAATAAGTAGAGCCAAATAATGCAGTCAAGGAGCTTTTGAATTCAGCTGAGTGAAAAATGACGGCTGTTCGATTAACTGCGATTTTAGTTCCCTCTCCTTTCTCTTTCTCAGATCGCTTTTTGGAAGGAAGTCAGTTTCGTAGTTTTTATGAACAGTTCGAAAGTGCCTTTCCACATTTTCCTTCTTTGGAATAGCAATAATAGATTGACAGATCAGACAAACGCACTTCGATTGCGACATTGTGAGAAAAAAATCCTCTTCCAATTCCACATCCAGCCCATACCCTCCCCAAACAATTTTTTTTTTTAAATCCCTTCTTCAGTCGATATAAATTGGAAGGCTAACTAGATCACAGCCGGAGTTTTGCAGTAGCTCGCGCGTTTGATCATGCGTGCGGGATGACCAGTGTGTTAGAAGAAAAGAGATCTCAGACTGGCCGTCCTGTATGTCAATCAAGTGGCAAATGCCATAGGGAGGATATATGATAGACTAACGTTTAAAAAAATTTTTTTTGAATGCAACGTGATCTACCTGCACTACCTTTGCGATCTACCGGTCGATCACGAGCGATGCATTGGGCACCCCTGATCTATGGATACTCTGGATGGGGCACCAGTTTACCAAACAGCACACCAGTTGAGAATCACCAATCAACCTAATAGGGCACATGTTGCATTTAAATTATGGATGTTTGCCTAAAATCAGTGAATGGGTCAGCACCCATGTATATGGAGGCAATTGTGAGGTCTTCTGCTCCTTCACGACCATTCAGACCTGCTGATGAATGGCATCTGGTGATGCCACTTCTGTGTGAAATCAAATCCTAATGCAGCCTTTTTTCATGTGTAGCTCCTATTTTATGGCTCCCTAAATGTGTTTACGAAGCGTTTGAAGCCCCTCTTGTTTGGTGACTTTCTATCTAACTGATAATGGATTTGTTAAGTTTTTGTAACTAAGGAATTATAACTCAATTTCATTTTGTTTTGGGTTATCCATTTGTGATTGTCAATTTTGTACCCTTGTCCTGTAACACTGATGTTTACTCGATTATGATGACCTCTTTTGTAAGTCGATAATCCAGAACAAAAGCCAAGGTCAGTCCCTAGTAAAAGCAAAAGTTGGTCTAGGGTACAAATGTTTTATTCATGGGCAAATGCATATAGCAAGTTCAAGAGTAAAGAGGCCCAATGAATAAATAATATTAGCCAGTGGTAATAAAAACTACAAATATTGCATAATTTTTCAGTTATTCATTTAAATGGGGCTACTAGGATGTTACCTCAACCTTTTTTCTGTGTCTCTGCCTTTTCTACCCACCATATATATCTGTATGTAAGATGCCCCTTTCACGTGACAGGTCCTCCTTTTCATTGCTTTTAATTCGGACAGTTGTGGCGAGTTTTGCTTCTTATTTACATTCAACAAAAGCACAGTGCTGGTGTTTTTTGTTCAAACAGCTGGTTCAGAAATTCAGACAGGTTGATAGTTAAGAGTTTATTGTTTTATTCTGGCTTCCCCTTCCCAGTTAACTTGAATTCAGAACATGGTTACCGTTCATTTATAAAGCAACTGAAGAACATTTGATTAGCAGGAGTTTTACAAGTATCTGGATCAATAATCCTGAACAGCTGGGCACCCATGTTTTCCATTTAAGTAAGAGTAAGACTTTTTTGTTTAATTAATTTTAATTAAAAGCAAATAACAATCCATACAATCAAATCAAACTTAACAAAACAAAAATTCAACCTGCACCCAAAAGAAAGAGAGCAGAGCCAGCCAACCAAGCAAATCTTTGAAGTAGCAAGAAAGGAAGAATATATCCATCCATCCATTTTCCAACCCACTGAATCCGAACACAGGGTCACGCTGGAGCCAATCCCAGCCAACACAGGGCACAAGGCAGGAACCAATCCTGGGCAGGGTGCCAACCCACCGCAGGACACACACAAACTAGGGCCAATTTAGAATCGCCAATCCACCTAACCTGCATGTCTTTGGACTGTGGGAGGAAACCGGAGCGCCCGGAGGAAACCCACACAGACACGGGGAGAACATACAAACTCCACACAGGGAGGACCTGGGAAGCGAACCCAGGTCTCCCTAACTGTGAGGCAGCAGCGCCACCATGCCGCCCCTAAGTATATATCCTTTTCCCTGATATAGAAGCTTATTCTAAAATGGTATTGATTAGATCCTGCCATATTTAAAAAAAAGGCTTTGAACAGATCCTCTAAGTGAGAATTTGCTTATTTCCAATTTCAGATAGCATAGGACATCAATTACCCACTGCCTTAAAGGTGACGGGTTGGGATTCTTCCAGTTGAGCAAGACAAGCCTAAGTGCTAGTAGTGAGGTAAAGGCAGTTACAGTTTGTTTGTCCTTCTCCACTTTAAGCCAGTCTGGGAGTCCACCAAATAAAACTGTTAATGGCTTAGGAATGATTTTGACACCAAGGTCGTCTGATAGGCATTCAAAGATTTTTGTCCAAAACTATGTTAATTTGGTGCACCCCCAAAACCTGTGATCCAGTGAGGTTGGAGCTCGATTGCAACGTTCACAGGTTGAATCTTGCCCTGGAAACCTTTTGGATAGTTTTAATCAAGAGAAATGTGCTCGATAGAAGATTTTAAGTTGAATAATTAAGTGTTTTGTGCATATGGAATTAGAGTGCATTTTGAGCACGGCTGCCTTCCACTCCTTTTCTGAATTGTTAAGTGAAAGATCCTTTCTTCATTGTACACTGGGATCTTTGAAAGGAAGGGATTTTAAAATGTTTTTATAAATTGTGGAGATGTTATCTGAGTCTTCAAGACTGATCTTCTGGAATAGAAATCGGTGAAAGGTGAGGAAAATTGGGCAGGTTCAGTTTAGCAAAGTTTCTAGCTTGAAAGTAGTAGAACAATTGTGTTGATGAGAAGCTTAATTGATTGTAGGCTGTAAATACATTATCAACGAGCTAGTCTCTATACTTGTTTTAATCCAAGACATTTTCCAAGCATTAAATATTGTGTATGATTGAGAGGATGGAAAAGAGTGGTTGTCATGTACAGGTGTGACAGATGAGAGCTTCTCTGTCTTGAAGTGCTTCTTATGTTGGTTCCATATTCTTAGAGAATGAAGGGCAATTGAATTGCTAGTGTATTGACGATAATTTGTATTAACTGAGGCACAGAGCAGGGGATATAAAGAAGTACTGAAAGATTTTAATTCTATTGCAGACCAGGCTTATATATATTCATAGATTTGTGTCGATGTCCAGGTCTTTATGGCCAGTATATTTGCCGCCCAGTAATAAAATTGAAAGTTAGGTAGTGCCATGCCCCTTTCTGCTTTAGGTCCTTGTAGAGTCACCTTTTTGGATGCTTGGATGTTTAGAATTCCAAATAAATAAGGTTATGATTGAATCTAATTTCTTAAAAAAGATGTGTTAATGTTTTTGGGAATGGTTTGAAATAGAAGTAGCAGCTTGGGAAGGACATTCACCTTAACAGTGTTGATTCTACCTGCTAATGTGTGATGGAGTGCAGACCATTTGTTCACATCTTGTTTAATTTTTTCCATGCAGACTGCAAAATTTTGTTGAAAAACAGCTTTATATTTACTTTTGATATTTACCCGTAGATATTTAAACTGATCTGCGAAGATTAATGGAAAGGTGTCCAGTCTAGTATTGCGTGCTAGAGAGTTCACTGGAAAAAGCATATTTTTACTCAAATTAATTCTGAGTTCAGATATACAGTATTTTGAAAATCTCCTAGTGCTTTTAGGACTGCTGGCATGGGATTTTGTGGGTCATATATACAGTACCATATCATCTGCATATAATGATATTTTCTGTTCAAGCTCTTCTCTGAAAATCCCCTTTATTTCTGATGCGTTTCGAAAGTAAACAGCCAGTGGTTCAATGGCTATTGCAAAGAGCAATGGTGATAGGGGACATCCTTGTCGAGTACCACATTCTAGTTTGAAATAGTCAGAAATAATGTTAATATGAACTGAGACTTCTGGACTATTATAGAGTAGTTTAATCCATTCACATATGTTAGGGCTAAACACAAATTTGTGCAATGTGTTGAATAGGCAGTCTCATTCAACCATATCAAATGCTTTCTCTGCATTCAAAGATAGAAAGATCCTTGGGCATTAGATTTAATGGGTAAATATATTATATTAAACAAACATCAATGATAAGAAGCTAAGTGTCTGCCTTTAATAAATCCGTTTTAGTCTTGTGATATTACAGAAGGAAGCACTTTCTCAATTCCTCTAGCTAGAACTTTAGAGAGTATCTTAGCATCATTATTCAGGAGTGACGTTGATCTGTATAATGCACATTGTAGTAACTCATTATTTAAGACGAAAATTAATGCTTGTCAAAAAGTTTGAGGTAGAATTTTGTTGTCTTTAACATCTGTATACATTGCTAATAATAGTAGAGAATAGTAAGACTTTAAAAGGATGTGATTAAAAGGACTGTTGGGACATTAAAGTCTACATTACCAGAGGGATGGACCCTTTAATGTTTTCCACTCACAAAGCCCTCAGTTTCTCAGACAGCTTGAATTGGCAGGCTTGTCACAGTCTAGCCAATCAGCTTGCAGCCCTGAGTTGCCCCGTTATTTATAGTAAGTGGGTTTGTCAATGTTCAGTGGGATCACATCGGAATGGGATGTTGCAGTCAGCCATTTTCTCCTCATAATGCTTGTCAAAGAGGGCAGCTTCTTTGGCACTAAAGTGGTTTTTCCAGTCTCCCACTTGACCTAAAGAGAGTAAAAATAAACAATGTAGTATATTAAAGTGACATTTTCCACTCATTTCGTTTGGACTAATAGATTACAGGAGGCTGACACTGGGAAATGTAATAGAGTCTGACAACAAGCGGTGCTGCTCTCGCAAAGGCTATTACCAGTTTATTGCCAAGTTGGTAAAACCTGGCATCACTTTTGAGTGTCTTAATTGACGTGATACATCTCCAGTCTGAGAGGCAGTGATAGATGACCTTCACCCCACATAAAACTGTAAACAAGTCTTCTGACCAGCTATCAGAAAACAGAGAAGATGAACTCTGTTTTGGATGATTGATTTCATGACTTAACAGCCGAGCAGACTAACCTGATCTATAAATTGCAATTTTAGCTCTCTTCATTAATCCAAGCCTCTTACACCATGTGCCCAGAACAGGGTTATTGGTTTAAAGTGTTTTTATATAGTATTAAGACTAAAAGGCGCTAAACAAATTTATTTACTTTGTCCTGTGAAAACAATGTATCAAGAAGCACTAAGGAAAATTTTATTTTTTGCTCCGGGATTTTTTCATGGTGTTTCAAATATCACACCTTCTGAAGCTAACAATCCTTATATGCACAATCATTCAAAAGTGTTTACACACCCAGATTTTTTTTTTTAAATAAAAATATCATTAAGTTGATTTAAAGATACAGCCAAAACATTATTAGTGTTGGTAATGGATATTACAGCTAGAAATGACTGATATTTAATTTACATATGACATTTTTAGCAGTCATTCCTTCAGTGTCTTAATGCACAACCCCTTTCGCACATCCTTAACTAGCTGTCCCCCGTGGCTCCGCCTACAGTACTACACAGGAAAGCCTGTGTAGTACTGAAACAGGACAAACGTTAAAAATCAATTAAAAAAAATTTCATAATTTGTATTGAGAAGAATTTATATTGATAGCTTTCCTATCCGACGTCTCTTGATATACAATATTTTTGGTTTTGCTATCAGAGGTGAGAATGTAAAAAATTGACAAGGTATCTTTGGCCAAGCGGAAGGTAGTTACACTCCAATGTCAAACTTTGCCACTGTGTCTGATAATGTTCAGCTCTGATGGGAGAGCATCACCCGCATGGGGAGAAGAGCACATGGCCATGATATCTCTGCCAATTAACAGCTACCCTCTAAAACACACATAGATGTGATCACTCTCTCAAAAACATCAAACGTTACTCTTCAACAATCTCTAGATGATAATATCTGCTGAACAAACAGGTATCGCTATTTAAGTGGAGGCAAGGTGTGCTCCAACATGTGGTGAGACGTAGAGCGACTCAAACAGAGGCTGGCGCATAAAGGAGGATGGCCCTGCCCGGCTCCCTACTCCTGAGGTCCTGCCTCCCCCTCCCTTCAGCACACAGCCTGTCTCACAGATTTGCTTAAATAAATCGGTGCCACAACCAAACTATGATAGTTAGCGTGATGAGAGAAGTTGCACAATCAACCGGAATGTTCAAGCAAATTATAGAAAAAAAACCCGATCTAAATCCGTTAAGTAGTTCTCTCATGAAAAGCAGATATACAGACACACAGACAGACGTTGGATTTTATATATACAGAGATTAGTCACAATGAAATGCTAATTGGTTAGTAAAGAAACCTTTGTAAGTGCATTTGCACCACTGAATATTTTGAATAATTTCTGAATGCAGTGTAATATCACAATGAATCAGAAAAGTTTTAGTGTATTACGTAGTGTCACACTCCTGCACTTAGGAGACAGCTTAATGGCCCTGGTGATTGTAATTTCCAGGAGTCACCATCTCAGAGGACCTGTCCTGGGCTGACAACAACTTTGCTATAATAGACAAAGCACAACAACGCCTCTGTTTTCTCAGGAAGCTAAGGAGAGCTGACCTCCCCCAGAAGCTGCTGGTTAATTTCTATAGATGCACTATAGAGAGCATTTTAACTAACTGCATGATGGCCTGGTACAACAGCTGCACCAAGGTTGCTAAAGAAGCCCAGCAGCGGGTCGTAAAAATAGCAAAGGCCATTATTGGGACTGAACTGCCATCACTCGAACTCTCGTATAAGACTTGCTGTGTGAGAAGGGCCAAAAACATTCTCAAGGACAAAACTCATCCTGGAAATTCTTTGTTTGAGCTCCTCCCATCAGGAAGACGCTTTAGGTCAATCCGTGTACGCACAAACAGACTAAAAAATAGCTTTTTCCCATCTGCCATAAACTTTCTTAACTCTGAATCTCCTCAGTCTGAGATCATTTTTTAATTGAACATGTGCAATAAGCTATATTGGTAATGTGCAATATACTAATGTAATACAATATAGAATATGTAATGTACTATTCATTAACAGGTGCAATAACAATTTATGTTGCTGTACTTTGAGCAATAATAATTTGCTCTGGTTGCTTGATCACTTAACACTGTATGACATATTTGGAATTATTTGACTTTTCTTTAAATGTACCTTGTGGCTGTCACAAAAAGTAATTTTGTTGTGTTACACAATGACAATAAAGTGCTTGAACTTGAACTTGAACTGCTCAAGGGGTTGATAATGTGTCCTATTGCCTTTTCTCCTTCTTCCCCTGCAGACTGGAAAAGACTGACAGCTGTAACACCACTGACATCGCTTCTGGTGTCCATCCACAGATCTGCCATCTTGAATTAGTTAATACTTGGACTCGTGTTTGAAAAGACGTTCTCACGATTATTTCGAATCTGCATTTGTTGTTTTGCCAACAAGTATTAGGTATTCATCATTTAGTGCCCCTCCTCTTTATGACCTCTGTTTGTCTTTTGACACAGTAGGTAGCAGTTTCTGTTGTGTAATTCACAAGTACATTACCCATGTAGAAACAGACCTAAATTAATTTAAGCAAGCTTGATAGGAATTTAGCTAAGTTTTTTTTTCCTGGGCTACAGGCTACTGTGAAGTCACCCATCACACACACTACACGATTTGGAAGTCTCATTAATTTAGTGGCAGCATTGCACACTCCTGTCCCTACAAAATCCTTTTGTAAGGGTGGGCCATCATGTTTATGAGAGTTGACCACTAATGATATAGTATAATGCATACAGTGCAGCCACAGTGAAAGAAGAAAGAAGGGTGTTTTGGACAAACGGGAAAGAGGCTTGTCTGTCGGAGGTCTCATGTTTGTCATACCATGACAGAATAAAATGTACCTCACCTCACCATTCCTGAAAAAACATGCATACAGCCGCAAGTGTTGTCAGGTATCCCATCAATTGGTGTTTGTGAGATTTTGGAAATTTGAAACTGTGTTGAAAGGTCGTAAGTCAGCCATGTATTCCATCATCCTCTTTGATTCCTGGTAATCTGACCTGAACCAGCAACTGTAGTAGCCAAGGCTGACATGCTCTCCAACTAAAAGTCATGTTATGTGCCACCGACCTGAGAAGTGACTTACATTAAGTGTGTGCATTCTGTTACTAGCTAATAAAACAAAACTGGCTTGTGCAGGGCAGGTGCCTATTTAGAATGAAAATAAAGAAAAAAGCATAATTCAAGAACCACAGCTCCATAAATAGATTATAGACCATATATTGGTTTTGGTAAAACAAAGTGCACCGTTGGTCTCCTTTTAAAAAGGATGAATCTCTCAACAATGGTTAGTATTTTGCCTTTGCACCTTTTTTAAAACAACATGAATGCTGTATTTTGCAACATGTTAGTGATCTTAAGATGGGGATCAATACTCAGTAACATTTTTAGCTTTAAAAATGGATGTATTCTTTAGGTTTTAAGGTTTTGCTTTATAATGGGACACCAGTACCCATAGGCTACATTATAAAATGCAAGAATGGGCTAGCTATTTTTTTTTAATTTATAAAATATCAGTAATGGCGGACTGCACGATAATATGCAGTGAATACTGTACATTTGACTTATAGTTTTCATCCTCTTTCTCTGTACGTTTAGCATTCGCTTGCTCAGAGGTTGATGCGCTTGCTGCTCCCTGAGCAGCTCTCCTTATCTCCACCCTAGCGGCCTGCTTCTTCTCTTCTTCCTTCGGCACCTTTTCACATTAAAACTGATTAAGTCAGTTTTTGTGTTGCAATTACTTAGTACGCTTTTCTTAATTTTTCATTTAAGCTGGCACTTAAGTGTTCAATATGAAGAGGGAGAGGAAATGATGGCGAAGGTGGTAGGGATGAGAATGGTACCCATACGCATGCACCGCACAGCTGCCCTGCTGCCCTTTGCCGTGAGTTGATTCTACAATAAAATAAAAATAAAAAGAGTAATAAAAATCATCACCCTGAAAGTGGATAGTAGACGTCACGTAGTATATGTGTACCAAATTTCAGGTCAATAGGTCAAAATATTTGCAAGCTACAGGCGATTTAAAATCCTGGACAGACAAACAGACAGCCACGGTAGCGTATTATATAAGAAGACTAGCTGTGTAAGCCCGTGCTGTAAAAAGCCCAGGATCCTAGAAACTATTGAAATCATCAGAAAAAAAAATTGAAATGTAAAGATGTCAGGTAATTGAAAGGAACTACACTGGGCATTTCTCTCCTAGGAGGATTCATTTTGCCGACGTGATCTCATCACTTGTGCATTAGCAGCAGGAGGAAAAGTAAAAGGGACACCATTTTTGCCGATGTAAACAGCTAAGCGACTTTGTCTTTCTTCGAAGGTTTTGTTTTGCAGACATGCTGGCCTCGCTTGTGTTATTAGCGGCTAAGTGAGTTGTCTGTTCCCTCGGAGGTGGAGCCTTTACCCCGACTCCACCTCTCACTTCCAGGCCGGACAGACAGACTCACACACTTCCACGCATAGACGTTTATATATAAGATGCTTTACTTTGTAGCATAGTTTCATAAGGCAAACTAATGTATATGCCAGAATTGTGAAGAAATGACTTTGAAAAATACCAACCTTAGTCTTTAACTAGATCTGACCCCAAGAAATCTGAGTCATCCCACCTACTTGTATACCACATTCTAATGCACTCATTACATTAGCCTTACATATTCAGATATGCCAGTTTTGTTTTGGTAACACAGCAAGCAATATGCCAGACCCCAGGAGGTCTTTAAAAACAGTGCTTATTAGACTCTTTAACTTTACACATTTTAGCAGATGGAGGCATATAAGGTCTGACAATGAAGTTCGCAAACTTGCCACCGTGCACTTACATTGGCAGCACTGTACAAACAGCTCGGTAAGGTTTCACAACCTTGGTATTATATCAGTGTCTCACAGCCGTGTTAATGTCGACGTGTGGTAGTATCTTGCTCAGTGGCGTTCATTATTGTTGTTGCATGTTCTTGTGTGCTGTCATGAGAATGTCGGAGCTTGCATTAGAGCAACGAACAAACGCCAGCTCACACGGCACTGTCTGTGAGGGAGTTTTTAGCCAGTAAACAAATAACTGTATTGGAAAACCCTCCCTGCTCACCTGATCTAGCCCCCAATGAGGAAATATTGAAAGAAAGACACTCAGGACATCAAGCGTCATATGACGACAGCTCTGATGGCCATTCCAGAAAAAGAGTTCCAAAATTGCTTTCAAGGGTGGACTAGGCGTCGGTTGTAGGTACTTCATAGGTGACCGTAGTGATATTCAGCAATGACGTATGTAGCACTAGGATGAGTTCACAAAGTTAATTGTCAGACCTTGTCAGGGAATGTTGGGATTATTTAGGGTGAAAGACAGGTGGAGGGTTACTAGCAAATTAACAGATCATTACCTTTTCTCATGAAAGTGGATTTAGAATAGTCAAATATAGGGTCAGGGACAGTAGTGTAGTTGGCCATTGGATTGTCTTTCATATTTGAGAAAGTTGTAAGCTCCACAATGCGGTTGATGATGTCTTCCGACAAAGATCGGTCCATGAATTTCATTATTTTGATGACTTCAGTGCGCAAGTTCTATCAAAAAAAGATAAAAGGCAACATAATAATTGAAAACAAGATGAAAAATGTTCACTGTCATAAATGTTTACAGCAAACTAAATGGCACCCAATTAATACTGAATATGGCATTGTGGTAAAACTAAATAAAATAAATATATAAATGTAAGATGTAAAACATTTCAACTTCTTAACTACTGCTGTATTTCACCACAGGAAATCAGCCCATTGTGTCTTCAGATGTCATCAGAAAGTTAAGAAAATTTCCATCAGAAAACCAACACAAGAAGTACCATCCATCCATTATCCAACCTGCTATATCCTAACTACAGGGTCATGGGGGTCTGCTGGAGCCAATTCCAGCCAACATAGGGCGCAAAGCAGGAAACAAACCCTGGGCAAGGCTCCAACCCACCACAGGGCACACACACACACCCACACACTACGGACAATTTAGAATCGCCAGTGCACCTAACCTGCATGTCTTTGAACTGTGGGAGGAAACCGGAGTACCCGGAGGAAACCCACGCAGACATGGGGAGAACATGCAAACTCCATGCAGGAAAGACCCGGGGAAGCGAACCCAGGTCTCCTTACTGTGAGGTAGTAGCGCTACCCACTGCGCCCCATTCTTTTGCAGTGGAAGGAAATATACACTGAGTTGTGCCTTCAGAAAAAAGGTGCTGATTAGATAGGATGGTCAAAAAAGAATAGCAGTAATGCCAAAGTAGCACAGTGCCACACAGCACTTGGGATTTGCCTTAGATTTCCAACCTGTGCCCATATTTATGAAGCGTATCAGAATTACTTCTAGGCATTGCACTAAAAGTCTGAATAGGACAAGAATCTGTCCTACCCCAGAGTACGACATGTGAAGCAGTAATGGTGCACCTCGGGGTTATGTATCACAGTGTGCAAGGTTGTAAAAACTTAGTATTGGCATTGAGCTCAAAACAATACATGGCTTTGTTTGCTACATTTTACTCAATGTTTGAAATCTCTTGATGTAAAATATCTAATCTAATAAGTGTTAGCATATGTGGTAGTGTTGGATTGCTACTAAAATTTTGATTTTGGCTGTTGGACTTCAATACCAGTACCAAAACAGTTCCAAAGCAAATATCAGATAATGCCCCCTGCCGACGCCACCTCGTCCTGTTTCTCACAACTGCTTTGTTCCCTGACACCACATACACACACGCCTCACTGCTCTGCTACACAATCATGCGCCTTCCTTGTTTGCCACATTTTGTACATCGATAAGAGGAGCCTCCGCTCTGGACTATTCAACTCTTTTACATACAGTATATATGTTCGAAGAGCAGTTTGGGCCTATTGTTGATTCGAGCTACATTTAATACGTATAATGAAATCAAACAGCGGATGGCCCTTCCTGGTGTTTCAATCGCACTTTGTAACGAATGAGCGAGAGGTGCTTGAATACTACCATTTACTTGTGGTAGTGAAATTAACAAAATGCTGGTACCATTTTAAAAATGTGTTTTTTCAGTGCTTTGATACAGTGATATTGCTTGTGATTCACATATGATAGCTCATTCACATTTTGGGCAATAATCTTTATGTGCGTGCCATCAGTCACACCAACAACTCCAAGAAAAACAGCGATTTGCAAGAATGCCACTTGCTTTAATATTACCTCATGTGGGGTCAAGGAGAAACGTTTAAATCTGCGCATTACCTCACGAGTTGTAAGGGTGTTCAAAGTTTGATACAAAATTCAAAAAAAGCTTGGCTGTGACATACCCAAATCATCGCTATTGCAAAAACTGCATCTTCAACCTGGCAAAAAATGTTACCAACACTTTCAGTGCATGGCTCCTCTATGTAGATAGAACGAACACATGACGTACAAGGTTTGTTAAGAATATTATAACACCTCGGTCAAATCAGTCCATTATCGTTCACTGTTTCCAAAACATTCAGCATTGCCCGGGATGTGTGAGCCGATTTCTGACTGAATGCCATCTTCCTGTAGCTCACAAGCTCTCCTCAATCTTGGTGAAGTTAGAAGAAGTTTCCTAAATTTTGGAAAACTGATAAAACGTTATTACTTCTACTCCTGAGAGAAGGACTAAAATTCACATTGCTCTGAGATTTTTGAGCCAGATACAACCATTTTCTACTCTGAGACATTTCAAAAATATGGGCAGTGTTCATTGTGTGGATTTAATATTCTTTCCATGGACACATACATCAATATAATGGCTCAAAAGCTCTAAAAGAGTTCACCTGTGCAACAATCAGAATCTTAAGATATATCAATTTTTTATTACATTCCTACCTCTTTTAAATCTTCATAAAACAGATACAGAATGTTCCTTTTGTTCTTTTCCTGCCAAAATCCTTTCACATGGTCATACCAGGGACCAAAAGGAACTGAAACGAAACAAACCAGCAATATAACACAGGGTGGGTGAACAGGAGTACACGGGTAATACAGGAAGTGCAAAATAGGTTATCTGCTTGATGGTTGTTTCATTTTACAAAGAGAATTTAAAATTTTAAATACCGGAGAGGATGGTCTGGCATAATGGCATGTGTTGAGAAAAATTCCCTACCCGGCTAGAATGTCAAAATGGAAGGATCACAGGAGTGGAGGCACAGCCTGGCCAGGCTGACCTTTGATTCGTATTGGGATGGACGTATAACAGAAGGGTCTGGGGACCTTGGTTTTTATGGACAATTCAGTTCTCAGTATTTCTCTGGCTGGCTCCCAACTGGTGCGCCTGCAGGGCTGCCTAGGAATTGGAGTTTGGAGGGATGGTCTTGTTGGGGTACTTGGGTGCCACCAGGGGCCACTATGGAGTGCCATGCAGCTTCCGTATGACCCGGAAGTGCTTCTGTAGGCTAATGGTTCAGTCCCAGAAGTGCTCCCAGGTTCAAGGTAAAAGGAGGCGTCTTGTACTCATGGAGTCAGAGTCAGGAGGGAGTTGGATGACACTCTCAGAGGAGGGCGAGAAGGAGATGGAAGCTTTCTGTTGGTCTGAATAAAGCCTGTGAAGTTGCTACTGATACTAAATGATTTAATTGAATTTATTTAATTGAACTTGGAACTGTCTGTGGTTGAGTTGAGTGTCTGGTGTTGGGGTTGGGTGGCACCCCCTGGGGGTCACAAAGTAAATAACAATAATAATAATAATCCATCCATTCATCCATTATCCAATCCACTACATCCTAACTATAAGTTCACGGGGATCTGCTGGAGCCAATCCCAGCCAACACAGGGTGCAAGGCAGGAAAAAACCCCGGGCAGGGCACCAACCCACCGCAATAATAACAATCATGAGACAAATTTAATATATAACATGATTGTGAAGAAATAACTTCAACTTGAAAAATATTGAATATATCCTTTAAAAAACCACCTAGTCAGAAAATCCCATTATTCGTGGAGCTATGTTAGTCGCAATGCTGCACACTTACCTTCTCCTTGCATGAACTTGTGAATGTATTCATTCCAGGGGCCAGGCTCTGGCTCAAAACTGTTCATCCTGTCAAAGTGATAATATGAGACTACAGAGTCTTTGGCATTGCGGGCGACATAGATCACCTGGTGATGAAGATTGAACAGACATTTGATTTGTGAGAACAGCAACAGGACTTTTCTTGATAGCATAAAAGGATCATAAAGAGCTGATGTGGTGCTTCATTAAAAGTGCTGGCACAGAACTGATGGTGGTCTGAGAAGTAAAGCTTATTTCATGCATTGCCATTCAGTGGGAATGCTGTCCTAAATCCAATAGAAAATATCTCGACTGAAGAGACCTATCGTTACACACTTGAACACCAACCATCAGTAATGAGTTAGGAGGAGAACAATCAGAAAAATTAAAACACTCCAGACCATCATTGCATAATCATGTTATTTTCTTTTTTTCTCACATATCCTTGACTTTAGGAGCTAAAGCTGTGATTTAGCTTAGCAGGGTTCCTTCAGTTTTGATAGGGTGTGCTATGAATGAGGAGCAATAAAGAACATGGTCCTAAATTCTCCAAAAGCATCTCCTAAAATGCCACCAAACCTCAGCTAGAATCAGGGCAAACACAGAATCCTTATAAAATTAAAGGATTTATTTTCTTAGGATGCTCTGTCACACAAAATGCTAAAAGGAGTTTCCTAAAACAATAAGGCAATCCAAAGCAAACACAGTCCCAATGCAGAATCCAGAAGACAAAAACAGAGCATGAAGGTGTCATGTCACCACCACAGCTGGGGTTCAAATTTATGTTTTATGTCACTTTCATTAGTTTTTGACTCTTTCATTTATGTTGTTTATGTGCATCATTCCTTATTTGGTTTTGTCTCTGTATATAAGCAGCTTATGTTATGTTCCATGTATTTTGCAGGTGATCCTCCGAGAGGTGGGATCACCTTCAAATCAACGCCAGGAATTGCCCTCCACCATATAAATCTGGAGATTCTTCCACAGTCCCTAGCGGCTCGTCTCAAACATGCTAGGGTTTTCTGATACTTACTGCTCTGTTTTTAGATCTTGCGCTGGATTTCTGTGCTGGGATCTTCTTCAGCTGGATTGTCTTTTGTTTTAGGCAACTCCGTTTTTCCTTTTGTGCTGTACAGAGCTTCTTTCTTGTTACAAGCATTTTTGTGGAAATAAACCTTTTTATTTTAATACAGATTCTGTACTGTATTATATCTAGCTGGGGGTTGGCAGTATACAAACCTGCATCTAGTGGGCATTTTTAAAACTTATTGGGATTTATTCACCCGCAGTCCACAACAGAAAATTGTGATTTATGTATTCCTTGTTCATGACAGAAGTCCAGTAAATTGCAGTTGCACAACAAAATAAAAGCGCTCACCAACACCAGAGCACACTGACAATAAACCACCAGAAACTGTGGGAGACCTTTCGGCCATACAGAGTGGAGGGCAGTTCCTGGCAGTGATTGGCAGGTGGCCACACCTCTTGGGGGACCACCCACAAATCACATTGAACATACCACAGGCCAATAAAATGCAGCAGACAGTTAACAAAAATAACATTAACATAAATAAACAGCTCAATAATAATTAAAAAAACACAACTCATGGACCTGAACCCCAGCCAGCTGACAAACCCTGGCTGAAACATTACAGGGTGCTAGTGCTTGTGTTCACACAGGTCATCCCATCACCTGATTTTCTTAGGATGTCTCTCAGTCACACAATGGCCTAACCCCCAATTTGCTCTCCTCCGGGCTCCAGAGCTCTGCTCCACACCAAAACGAGTCAGACAGGGTTAGTTCCTCACATTCACTTCATGGCCAAGGTCAACATGAATAGGTGTGTATTTCAGAAATGGAAGTCTACCTTGCAGTTGTTGTCCCAAAAGGACTGATGGATGAATTGGATAGGTAAATGAGTCTTGATGACCCGCGGAGGGGACATCTTTTCCAGGAGATCTATACCTAATGAGGTAAAATGGGAAAAAGGATGTGATTTAGAAAGGAGCTTAACAGCATTTAATGCACAGGAGACTACTTCGTTTCTAAATGTTTTGTTAGTTGTTTTAATTTCCCAATTATTGCGTTTTTATTAGGCTGCAGCCAATGAACAATTAGGTGTAAACAAGAAGCGAGCCAACAGCTAACATCACCATAACATTTCTGTGTCTATTCTGCCAGACAACACCAAGAAGCCTAAATACACACCAAAAGGGCCTTTACTAGAATCAAAGCACACAAGACAGGGGTGAATAAAAGGAGTGACAAAGATACACTAGGGCTGTTTGATTGTACAAAAACCTTAAAATTCTGTTTTTGCTTTGTCATTCGGGAGTATTCAGTGATACTTGATGGAGGAAATAAATTAATTGAAACGATTTTAGCAGAAGGCAGCAAAATGACAAATGTGACAAAATGAAGGGTGAATATTTTCTAAATTTATTGTGTGTTTTGTATATATATATATATATATATATATATATATATATATATAAACGTCTACACGTGGAAGTGTGTGTGTCTGTCTGGCCCAGAAGTGAGAGGTGGGGTCTGGGTAAGGACGCCATCTCTGAGGAAACAGAAAACTCGCTTAGCAGCTAATAACACAAGCAGGTCCAGCAGATCAGCAAAACCTCAGAAGAAAGACAAAGTCGCTTAGCCACTAACATCGGCAAAATGGTATCCCTTTTAATTTTCCTTACGCCGTTAATACACAAGCGAGGCAAGCACTTCGGCAACATCTCAGTTTTTTTCTGATGATTTCAATAGTTTCTAGGACCCCAGGCTTTTTACAGCATGGGCTTACACAGCTAGTATATACTGTATATATATATATATATATATA
>JANRMT010062816.1:5822518-5890901 GCA_026402145.1 Polypterus bichir lapradei | reverse complement strand
GATAGATAGATAGATAGATAGATAGATAGATAGATAGATAGATAGATAGATAGATTCAGTAAAATTAATGGTGATTCCAACTGAGTTAAATGATGACAAATATCATTGTGATCAGCGCCATTCCCTCCAATAATTAACATCTCTGTTTTATCAGTGTTTAAAGACAAGTAGTTCTCATCCATCCGATCCTTTAATTCACTAACACGACTAATTAAAGACAACATCGGAGAAACTTCATTTGATCTAAATGAAAGGTATAACTGGGTCATCTGCATACAAGTGAAAATTAACATTGTCTCCTAATGAGAGATCCCAGTGAAAGCATGTAAAGTGAAAACAGTAAAGGTCCCAGTACTGACCCCTGTGGGACATCATATCTCACTTCTGTGTATAATGATGGAGTCCTGTCAGCACATTTCTGTACATATTGGAATCGATTTGATAAATAAGAACTAAACCAAGTGAGCACAGTGCCTGTAAGGCCAACATCATTTTCTAGCCTGTGCAGTAAAATAGAACGGTAAATGGTGTCAAATGCTGCACTTAAGTCTAACAATATAATTACAGTGGAGTTTCCTTCATAAGAGGATATCAGAATGTCGTTTACAACCCACGTTAGTGTCGTTTCTGTACTATGACCAGTGCGGAAACTAGACAGGAATTTCTTAAATAAATAAATTGTAATGCGTAAGGTGTGACTGAAGCTGATTGGCGACTACTTTTTCTAGTATTTTAGAGAGAAAGGGTAAATTTGAAATAGGCCTATAATTATTTAGTATGTGTGGGTCTAGGTCTGACTTTTTAAGTTATTGTTTAATGACTGACACTTTTAGTGTATCAGGTACTGTGCCATTTAATAATGAACTATTGATAATGTTTAGGCGCTGCAAGAACATCCATTGCACTTTTTACTAGTTTTGTTGGCATTGGATCTAGGGAACAAGTAGTGGGTTTCATTTTAGAAATTAAAGTTAAGACTTCCTGCTCAGTTACAGGATTAAAATTACTAAAGTGTGGAATGCAATGTGAGGCAGGGTCTGCTAAGCTAGTTTGCGGTTTGTACTGTGATGCTGAGATCTGGGATCTTTAATTCTCTCATTGAAGAAGTTCATAAAGTCTGTGCTGCTAATATCTGTTGGTATTTTGCACAGTAGATCTGAATTCCCATTTGTTAATTTAGCAACTGTTCTAAACAGTACCCAAGGATTTTTATTATTGCTATCTATTATTGTAGAATAGTATTCTGAGCAAGCATTAAAGAGAGCTTTTTTATATTTTTTAACACTCTCTGTCCATGCAATCTGAAAAACATGTAGCTTTGTTAAAAGAAAATATAAAAACTAAAGTAAAGCTGAAGTAACTACTCTCAAGGTAAAACTGATCCGTATTTTAAGAGAGACGGGTTTATAAATTCAACAACGGTTTTCAATGGGAGATTTTGAAATTTCATAAATGTGCACAATGCACTTTGTTTAAGATATCTCAGTGAAAATTGAGCAACCCTGACAAATATCCTTGAGTAATAAGTGCACCACCATGTTTCAAACAAATCAGTCCACTGGGAGTCGAGTTTCATAGGTACAGACAGACATGACTATTGCAGTAGGTGCTTTTTGCGTTATATGTGAAAGCATCCAAAAAATATGTGACAGATCCGTAGCATCACTGAGATGAGTAATCTTAAACCAAGTTTGGGACAGTCCAAAGTGTCACCTCCAGCTGATTTAGAAATGACATTCATCTCTACCTCAGCCTCCTCAGATGTTTACAGCTTTACCAGTTAACTTTCACCCTCAGCACTAGCACGTAATCTACAATAGAGTTGAACCCCCCCCCCCCACTCCCCCTTACCTGCTTTGGGGTAGGTAGCAATGAGCAGGTCCCCAGGAAAGGCTTTAAAACTTTCTATGCGGTGCCAGTTCTCCACCACAAACGACAACATCGGCACTCCCCTTATTTGTTGTAGCGGGTATTTTTCTACCCGATCACTGGATCCACCTTCCATTTTACTCTCCTGAGATGCTCTGTTTTTCTCAAAAGGCAAAAATCAAGGGCAACACTAAGAAAACAAAAGCAGAGGGAGCAAAACCATTACTATCTTTGTTCACCTTCATTATATGCAGTGTAGCAGTACAGTCAGACTTTAAAAATGGCAAGTCCTGGAAGATCAGCACCCAGTGGGTAAATGTGACATGGTGCAGCAACAAGAATGGCAACTGTGACCAGCAAATCTGACATAATCCATGACAAAAATTCACATAATGTGATGTTGGCTTGAGGGGCAGGGGTTATCACTGCTTGTTGGGTTGCCTTGAGTATCCACCACTTATTTCCCCCCAGGCCCCACTTTTACGTTATAGTTTACTTCCATAAAAATCTCAGTACCACGTGATTTCTTTTTAGTGACACTCATACAAATTAAATTTTGATTCAAAAGTAAAACCTAAGAACAACAGAAATCCTCATTTTTACAACACCCCTCAAACAATCTATTATCCCTTTTTGATGTACTTTTCTGTAGTGCCAATCTGCACCACCACCACCTGATAAAGACACCTTGTAGTCCCGACGTTGCTGGACTGAAGGCAGTACCCTAGATATCCACATGACTATCATCATCAAATTCTTTCACATGAAGCCTGAAAACCATGAGGACTGATTGAGATCATTTATTAGGCAGGACGCCCAGTAGGGGCTGGGTGGTCTTTTGGCATTGAAACCCCTGCAGATTTTGTTTTTCTGCCCTCCCGACCATTGGACCTTACTTTATTCTTTACGTTACTTAGTATTGCCTAATCTTATTTTTGTTTCCTGTAAACTTTTCTTTCTTCATCTTGTAAAGCACTTTTGAGCTACACCATTTATGTGATAATGTGCTATAGAAATAAGTGTTGCTGTTGTATTCATGAAATGACTGTATGTCACCGTTTAGATTGTATCAGTTCATACACTTCAAAGACAGTGGGGTCCTGATTAATTAAGGAGTCTGCCTGACAGAAGGAGAATAAACATGGGGTGAATGTGGTATGACAGCTCAGGAAATCCCTTTTCTCTTTCATTGAGTGGCGCCCTCACCAGGTGACCCTCCCAGGGCCCCCCAGTGTCCCATGTTTCCACTCTGATGTTATCGGTGACTGCCAGTGAGTTTTCCTCTTTCTCTTACAGCCCCACTAAGTGGTGCCTCTGCTCCACACCACTCATTCCTCAACGACAAAGTCCATATCCACTGGGCAAAGTGTCAAAAACAATAAAAAAAATTAAAAAGGTTACCGCTAACAAATGCAGTGCTACCTTTAAACTGATAAAAAGGTAATGTGTAACCTCTCACTCCTCCAGGATCACTGCCTTTGTGCATATGAAATTAAAACCATCAAAAAGCTGCCATCACCTGCCATACCCGCCCTAGGCATAAAAAAATGGTTCAGTTTCAGCGCCAGCTCCACCAAAGGTATCTAAATGACTAATCTCTCACTGGCTGTTGTTAAACACATACAATGATGTTCAGCTTGTTGATGTTCTGTTTCAGCTGGGCTTCCTCCCCTGACTGGGGTTCACCTGCTGTTTAATGTTTTTCTTGTTCTTTTTTGATTCCTTTGTTTATGTTAATATTGTTATTCGTATAGTACTGTAGTATCTTTTATGTTCCATGTGTTTTGTGTGTGGCCCCCCAAGAGGAAACTGCCTATCATCATCAAGAGACTGCCATCAGGTCTATCAAGGCTGAGGAACACCCACAGTCCTTTGTGGTTCATTGTAAATGTGCTCATGCTGTGGTAACCCCTCTTGTGTTTATTCTGTGGTTTTTGGTTTACGCCCCCCTTATAACCTACTGTCTATGGAGGAAGAGCGAAAGCTTTAGATTTGTCAAACATTCTGATCACCAGTTTTTGACAGATCTCAACATTTTAGGATCCCCTGATACCGAAAACATTGATATCTCGATAATGGGTGTGTGTCTGGCTGTGTGTGTCACAGTTTCTTGAGGACAGTCTAGAGCTAAAACAGCTGGACAGAAAAATACCAAACTCAATACTTCAGCCTGTTATGAGTTGACGATGTGCTGATTCGTTTTAGAGCCAAATTGTGCAAGAGAAAGAGGTACTCTAGAGGAACCCTCAAATTCTGCAGTTAATTATGTATTCTCATCAGTTGCTATCGTAATGAGCTATTTTATGATCACAAAGATCAGCATCAGTGCAGTAAATAATTACTGAAATGTTACAGAATAGTTCAGGTAACTTGGTTCCTAGGGCACATACTGACGCTCATGTCCGAAGTTTTGCAATTTCTATATATTTTGAACCCTTGCACTGTTTTTTGACTTTGCCTTCTTGATTCTATATTTCAAAACTGTTGGCCTGTTTTGAAGTCCTTGCCTTTGTGCTCCTGATAGCTTATTTTTGTTTAACAGTTAGCATTTGTTCAAATAAATCTTTTAATTTAGAAAGTTTCTCCATTGCCGTCTTTAAATCTAGCCAGGTTTAGACAATAAGATTGACATACAAGGTTGCCAATCACTGCTACTTAGATTTGAGTGCTGCATTTGATACCACTGATCAAAACATTCTTAGAAATCGCCTTAGTCAGTGGGTGGGCCTCTCTGGCAGTGTTTTAAATTGGTTTGAGTCTTACTTAACGGGTAGAAAGTTCTTTGTTAATTATGGTAATTACACTTCGAAAACACATGATATTCTATATGTTGCTCCACAAGGATCCCTCCTGGGTCTGCTGCTCTTTTCGATCTCCATGCTTCCATGAGATCAGATTATCTCAAGACATAACATGAGCAACCACAGCTATGCTAACGACACACAACTGTATTATCAATTGCGCCTGATGACCCTGACTCTCTTGTCTCACTGACCCCAATGTCTTACTTATATTTCTGAATGGATGAGTAGTAATTTTCTCAAACTAAATAAGGAGAAAACAGAAATCTTAGTGATTGGCAAAAATGGATTTAGTGAGGTTATTAGAAATAAACTTGATCTATTAGGATTAAAAGTCAAAATGGACGTATTTAGAGGTAACTATTGACTCTGGCCTAAATTTTAAATCACATATTAATCAGATCACTAGGACAGTATTTTTTCACTTATAGCAAAAGTTAGATCTCTTATAACTTTGCAAGATGCTGAGAAATGAGTTCACACTTTGTTTTCAGTCGACTAGATTACTGTAACACACTCCTCTCAGGACCACCCAAAAAAAACATCAATCGATTACAACTAGTGGAGAATGCAGCTGCCTGAATCTTAACTAGGAAAAGAAAACCCGAGCACATCACCCCAGTTCTGATGTCACCACACTGGTTACCTGTGCCACTTAGAATTGACTTTAAAATACTGCTTATGGTTTACAAATCCTTACATCATCTCACTCTATCCTATATTTTAGAATGTCTCTCACCTTACACTCCAAATCGTAAACCTTAGATCTTCAAATGAGTGTCTGCTTAGAATTCCAAGAACTAAACTTAAAATAAGTGGAGAGGCAGCCTTCTGCTGTTAAGCACCTAAAATCTGGAATAGCTGACCGATAGAAAGCCGCCAGGCTGATACGGTGGAGCACTTTAAAAAAACTGCTAAAAACACATTATGTTAACATGGCTTTCTCATAGCTTCACTTTAGTGTAACCCTGATATTCTGTATATGCATTGAATGATCATTTTTGTCAAGGCTCCATGATCCGTACTAACCCCTATATTCTCTGCTGTTCTTTTTCCGGTTTTCTGGCCTCTGAACTGCAGTTTTTTTTTCTCCAGCCCTCTGGAGTTTTTTATTGTTTTTTCTGCCCTCCTGGCCTTCAGAACTTACTTTATTCTTTGTTATTTAGTATTGCCTGATCTATTTTTACATTTCTATTTTTTATAAACTTTCCTTTCCTCATCTTGTAAAGCACTTTCAGCTACATCATTTGTATGACAACGTGCTATAGAAATAAATGTTGCTGTTGTTGTACTCCGAACACGTTACGTTAAAAGGGGGCGACGATTTACTGAAACAAGGAACAAATCGTTCATGAGTCGGTCATCACTACAACTTACTGTTGGGCTACGTCTTGTTGGAAGGAAACATGAACGATGTCTCCACAAACAGCCATTGTAGCTTTAATAGCAAAAGGAAACAAAGTGAAGTGCCATAGTCTGATGTTGGCACTGATAATTTAAGTGATGCCCCGCTGCTAGCTGTGTTCACTTTGTCATGGCTGTGCTACCAATGCAATTACCAAGTGTGCTGCAAAATCTTCAACCACCCAAACGCCAGAGGATGGGTCAGGCCACGGCTTTGTCTGATATCCACGAGCCACTATCTCAATTGGCATTAACATTTACAACTTTTGTTAGAGCTCAGATTTGTGGCTCATTGATACAACACAGCAGTGTATGGAGGGGGTACAAGATATTAAAAGATGCCATATTTAATATTTTTGTAATAACAGACTTGAGGACAGATTCACTTGTTTATTCAGAGACTGGAAACGTGTGTATCAGATGGGCACACACAAATTACAAGGCAAGGCGAAACAGTAGTCCATATGTTTGCTGTTATGTAAAGCTATACTGGTCAAAATGATAACGATATTACTTGGCCGTTTGTGTCGAAGATGGGATGGTATGCCTTACGTATCATCAAAATGTAGGCAGTCAATTAATCTTTGTCATTTGAAAGTGGAATTCTTTGCGTTTATATAGCGTTTTTCTCACTACTCAAAGCACTCAGCAGTTAAGGGCCTTGCTCAAGGGCCCAACAGAGCAGAGTCCCTTTTGGCATTTACGGGATTTGAACCGGCAACCTTCCGATTGCCACTGCAGATCCCTATTTAAATTACTGTTAACAAAAAGCATTCCAACTAGACATGTGAGAAAAAGAAATGCCGTTTATATTAGTATGATTGGACCTGTAACAGGATGGGACGTCGTTGGAGTTGGATGAGACTTGAGTCCCCACCTGTTACAGGCCTCCGATGTATTTTTTTAAATTAATGTTATGGCCTGCAGGGGACAATCCAGCTCCCCAAACTTGACACAGACAGACGCAGACACAATCCCAGCTTTTATTTGGTTTTGGGAAACTCTTCCGTCACAAGCGTTTCCCACCTCAGCCAACATAGTACAATAACAAAGCAGAAATTAAACAGCTCAAAGCAACTTCTGGTCTGGAAACACTTCCATGTGAGGCAGAAGCCCGATGAAGTAGGGCGCAGGCACCCATGGGGCCCAACAGGGCTGAGTTGTACAACTCCATGTCCCACAATGTCCAATGGGAATCCGAGGGCACCTCTGAAAACCAGGGGGGCTGCCATCTAGCGTTGTGGGGTAGGTAATGCTCTATGCACACCCCCAACCCAGGTCCTTCTACAATACAAGCATCCCAGCTGTGCAAAGGCACCTGCCGTCCGCCACGTTGAATAAAAAACAATAATAAAAAATATCATTAGGATCACCAGTGGCAAATTTAGTCCCACCTATTTATGAAATTCTGGAGCTGCTACTGCTGCAGATTATCACTGTAAAGGACCATCCTGCAGCTAAATGGTGTTTGGACTAATCAATAGCACGGGAAAGGTGCAGCTGCCCTAACTGTTATAAACAGAGGACACCTGTAGAAATGGTCAGTAGCGGTTTTTTGGGAATGGGATTTTGAGTGGCTTAACATCCTGACACCTAGCGCCCACCACTCCTCTAGATATACAGGAACAATCGTGGCAAGACCCTGATCTTCTTGCCTATCCATACTCCGTTATATAATAAACCAGTTCCTTACCAAGTTCTTAATTATTCATATCATTTCAACAAATTACTGTCTTTAAATTAACTAATATTAATCGCTAGATGGTAAACTTATTTCAGTTGCTCTTCTTATTTCATAGGTACGATTGAAACTGATTTTATACTATAGGGTGTTCCAGATCTAATTATGCAATTTTCATTACGCTATAACTTACTAAGTTTATTACATAGAAAATCACCCAAAAAATCCCGGAACATCGAGAAGTGTGCGAACTGACGACATGAAGAATCGTCTTCGTGCCGACCTGGAATCGTCCCCGCATAAATCAAAGTCATCCAGACGATCTGGATCTGCATAATTAGATCTGGACCACCCTGGTAGTATTGGTCATTTTGTATTAAGAGGTATTTTCCAGTTGCAAATTACTCCTGGGTAATTGGGTACGACTCTATTGAGAATACTTAACGAAAAATGTTATGTTTAAGAAAACTGAGCATCAATCAGTTATAGACCCTCCACCACTAACACCCATCAGTCGATGTCATTTTCCTATCACTTGAATTGCAGTCTGCCGCGTATGAAAGCCACTGAGCCACCACGAGCCTCTTTGTGCTCCGTTTTCAACTCCATTGTAAAGTGCTGTTAAAACCTGCAGATTTAATGTCGTCTACGAACACATGGAATTGAATTCTATTAGTGCTATTACTTTTTGATATTTCCTTTTTGTTACAAAACTAATAAACAAAAAATGTAATAAACGACTCTTGGATGAGGTAAATAAAAACGTCAAATGTTCTAACTTTCATTTCAGTGAACTTGAATGTCACGCCATGCCGACATTCTTATAGTTATTTCTTGTACTGCGAGGCAGCAACTAGGCCAGTGCGTCACCGTGATTTCGTTGATCACTAAAATTGTATAATGAACTTGTCAATGTCGCGGATATACTGATTGATTTATTGATTGATTGGAGTAATCACACTGCACATAACCCCCCCTTGCGCAGTCGCTTAGGGGGTGGGACTCCCTGTGCGAAGCTGTTGCTGTTTCCACAAATGTTAGGGCGATTATTTATTTATAAGCTACGAGTGTGGGGTGAATAACGCTGGTCACAGATAAGACACCCCGGGAACGCCGGCGTGTCTTAAAGCGAAGCTTAACTTTTGAAGATGGGCAGCAAGACACTGCCCGAGTTGCAGAACCAGCAAAAATATGGATGGCGTGTGTGTGCGCGCGCAATTTTTGGAACGTGACGTTAGCATCGTTGTTTAATATCAACATGGTGACGGCAGGCTGCTTCCTCAACAGGACCAATGTGCATGCTTCAGTGTTTGGTGAACGGTTCGATGCGGTGAAGCTTCAAACCTAAATGCTGACATTCAAATGTCTCCATGGTGCATTTATCCATCCATTTCTCGCATAGGCAAATACAAGCGTCGCGTATTCCCCATCGTAATGACGTGATACATCTTAGAGGTTCCATATATACCGTCTCCACATTCTGTGTCTTTGGTGCCGTCTTTTTGTTTTGGCTTTTTTTTTTTTTTTTGCACATTTGCAACAACAGCAAAATGCAAATATTTTTTATCTTAACATCTTTCTTACCTCAGACTCACAGCGCAACGAAAACGGACGTTGTTTTCTCCCCGTAGTAGTTTCTCGCATTGACACTTGGTGAAATCCTCTAGAACTGCTTAAAGTGCGCGCGCAAGTACAGACAGTCCGCGTCCTCGAGCTCATGCGTCGCATAGCGTAGTGTATATGCCTGGCCTAAAAGTGCCTTTGAACGCGCTGACTTATTGAATTACTGTATTCTACAACTTTAATAAGTTTGCGATCGTGACAAAACAAAAAGCTAAATAAGTCTATTGCCTTGTCAAGGCTTTTCAGCTTAATTTAACGTAAATATTCTATTGTGATGTCTACCTTATTAATTTTTTTTGTTCAATGTTTTAAAATGTTAGCATTTCCATGTATGGGCAAAGTATTTAATAAATTTCATTTTGGGGGTGGGCGGGGTGTTTTTAAGTCTGGAGTGCCTAGCGGGGCGGCTGTTCTGCGTATGCGAACTTCACAGTTGATCTTACGGTGTGTGGGTGTCTTTTATTTGTATTTTTTTTTTTAATTCACAATTGTGGACGTGATAATTTGATTGTAACAATGTATTCTTATTAATGAGTCAGAAGAGAATTATTGTGTATACTAAACAGTGGCGTAGCTCGAGTTCGTGCCGCTCGGGGCGGGGCGGTGCCTTAATTTGCCGCCCTCCAACATATCTGAATATGAAACAGAAAATTAAAATGACGTATAGAAAAAAAATAAGATACATTTTGCATAGATTTATTCATAAATAGAGAAACTGCAATAATTTTTGCACATATAATTATTTATAAGCATATTATTTATAATCAGCTAGACAAGAATATAGTACAGACGCACTGATAAGCCGTCTTCTAATTGTTTAATATAATTACGCTGTGAAAACCAGAACCAGTGTAGTATACAAGTGATAGCTGGGGATGTTTTCTGGGCAGAGCAAGAACGCATTCGGACTGATAACGAAACGAAATTCTAAATTGTAAATTAGCTGTTTATCTTCTTAGAAATTATTATCGGTGTAATGTTTATGTTTATTTTTGTTATTGCCTCAGAAATTTCAACTGCTGTGTCTGATGCCGTCACAGAAGGACAGTCTGAAAATGATTTTTGAAGTATTTGTGGATAAAAATCAGAGAACCCTGCTGCTTACACGCGAATTGCCCTTAGCCTTTTGGCCAGTAATGCCGCCCCCAAAAATGTGCCGCCCGGGGCGGACCGCCCCCTCCGCCTGCCCCTAGCTACGCCACTGACACTAAATAGTTAATAATTTGTGTGGGAGGGTTTTGTATTCTTTTAAACAAGCATTCTGTTCCTATAAGACCCTGTTCATTCTTTTAAGTTACATTACTTTACTGTACATTTATGGGTTAAATTAGAGCAGAGGAGGAAATGTTTATTATATTAGAATGAAATATATATATATATCTGCACTTAAGACTTGCAATGTTCATTACCCTGTTCATTTGTAATACATTAAAAAGTAGCGTTTATAAAGTTCAGCATTCAGGATCTAGCAGGATATGTGAGGAAGCAGGACTGTCATTGACGTCATCTGGCCCTGCCATATGCTAGCAGCTGCAGAGAATACGGCTCTTTTTGAAACAGAAATCTACCGCCATCCAGTCTTTTTAGGAACAACAACAATAAAATAAAAAAAGAGACCCAACCACAATAAAAATGGTATTTTTGAAGGGGTTTATCATCTTTCATTATTAAAGTGCACAAACTGTTCAGACTCAAACCAGGCCCAACTGGTGACTCAAAAAAGGTGGTGGCATCAAATGCTGCCGTGTGACATTGGACATCTGCTCCTGTTGGGCAATTCCAGCTATTACAATATGTACATGAGCCGTGGCCTGAAGAGACAAAAAAAAAATCACAGATTTGCCCATCAGACTGGCAGAGAGTGAAATGTGATTCATCACCTCAGAGCGTGCATTTCTATTTCTCCAAAGTCCAGTGGCAGCGTGTTTTATGTCACTCCACCCCAGGCTTGGCACTGCATGTACTGATCTGTGCTTTGCGTGCGGCTGCTTGGCCCACCGTGGAAACCCTTTTCACGAAGTTCCCAACACTCGGGTCTCCCAGAGTTAGTTGGAACTCCACTGTCAGTTATGCCAACTTAAATTGATGGCATGTAAAATTCGCCCATCCTGTCTTTTGTATAGTGCCTTTCTCATCTACAGTTGTGCTTGAAAGTTTGTGAACCCTTTAGAATTTTCTATATTTCCGCATAAATATGACCTAAAACATCATCAGATTTTCACTCAAGTCCTAAAAGTAGATAAAGAGAAACCAGTTAAACAGATGAGACCAAAATATTATACTTAGTCATTTATTTATTAATATATATATTATATATTATTATTTTATAGAAAATTCTAAAGGGTTCACAAACTTTCAAGTACAGCTGTATCTATCTATCCGTTTTATACACTGCCTTTCATATCTATGTAACAGACATGACAATTTAGGACTGGAGATTCTTACATGCTGCCAAACTTTTCTGTAGTGCCTTTCACATCTTATTAATACATAACTTATATAGTGTCTTTCACATCTATCTCCATATCTGTGTACCTGTCTGTCATATATAGTATCTTTCACATACATTTCTATCTATACTGTATATTTATCAGTCTCTCTATCCTTTTTATAGTGCCTTTCACATCTGTCAGAGTATTAGTGAAGCCAATTTAGAATTGGAGATTTATATGTGCTATCAATCTTTTATGTAGTGCCTTTCACATCTATACATTTTTTATACAGTGAGTTTCATATCTAAAACACTCACCGGCCACTTTATTAGGTACACCTTGCTAGTACCCGGTTGGACCCTCTTTTGCTTTCAGAACTGCTGTAATTCTTCGTGGCTTCGATTCAACAAGGTGCTGCAAACATTCCTCAGGGATTTTGGACCATATTGACATGATAGCATCACATGGTTGCTGCAGATTTTTCACCTGCACATCCATAATGTGAATCTCCCATTCCATTGCATCCCAAAGGTGGTCTATTGGATTGGATTTGAGTCCAGTGAACTCCTTGTCATGTTCAAGGAACCACTTTGAGATGATTTGAGCTTTGCGATGTGGCACGTTATCCTGCTGGATGAGCCATCAGAAGATAGGCACACTGCGATCATAAAAGGATGGACATGGTAAGCAACAAGACACAGGTAGGCTGTGGCATTTAAATGATGCTCAATTGGTACTAAGGGGCTTAAAGGGTGCCAAGAAAATACCCCCGACACCATTACACCACCAGCAGCAGCCTGAACTGTTGTCGAATCCAAATTCTGACCCTGCCATCCGAATGCCGCAGCAGAAATTGAGACTCATCAGACCAGGCAACATTTTTCCAATCTTCCATTGTCCAATTTTGACGAGTCTGTGTGAATTGGAGCCTCATTTGTCTGTTCTTGGCTGACAGGAGTGGCACCAGTTGTGGTCTCCTGCTGCTGTAGCCCACCTGCTTCAAGGTTCAACGTGTTGTGTGTTCAGAGATGCTCTTCTGCACACCTCAGTTACAACAGGTGCTTATTTGAGCTACTGTTGCGTTTCTAGCTACTTGAACCAGTTTGGCCATTCTCCTCTGGCATCAACAAGGCATTTTTCTCCCAGAGAAGTGCCACACACTGGATGTTTTCCCATTTCAGACCATTCTCAGTAAACCCTAGAGATGGTTGTGTGTGAAGATCCCAGGAGATCAGCAGTTTCTGAAATACTCAGACCAGCCAGTCTGGCACCAACAACCAGGCCACCACGTTCACTTGATTCCCCTTTCCAATGCTCAGTTTGAACTTCAGCAGGATGTGTTGATGATGTCTATAGGCCGAAATACATTGAGCTGCTGCCGTGTGATTGGCCGATTAGTTACTTGTGTTAACAGGCAGTTGAACAGATGTACCTAATAAAGTGGCCAGTCAGTGTATATCTACAGTATGTATCATTATTTTATATAGTGCCTTACATATTTTTCTGTATTTATCTATCACATATATAATGTCTTGCACGTCTTTTGCATCTGTGTATATAAGAAAATCTTTTGAGACATATTTTGGAATCCTAGTGCGTCTGTTTGGGGGAACAGGCCTTCCTGGCCACCCCTTAAACGCTTCACACTACCAGTAGATTGAAATGTATTGAAGCACATTAAAATGGCGTTACGAAAAAGAGATCTGTCATTGCCGCTGCACGTTAAACTTAATACAAAATCTTTGCACGCCAGTTAGAGATCTGAATTCAGTAAACAGTATGGCACACGTGATGAGGCACCGAAACCCACCGTGGATAAAACATTGCTACAGTATTATAAATTTTAATTTCCCCTTGGGGACAAGTAAAGTATAATTTAAACTAATCTACCCTCCCCGTAATGATTCAGTCCCCACAGCATCCCGCAGATCGTCCATGTGTCTGACTAGTTCTTTTCGTTTCGACATTTCAAAGCAGGGCCGTGTCTGAGAATAGGCGATCTAGATAAGCGCGTAGGCCGCCCTCTAGTGGTCAGGGTGCATTACTGCCGCACCATGTAGAGATTCCTATGTTTTGTTCAGAAAATTTTGAAGTGTTTCTGTTGTGCTCCTCAGCAGCGCCCACACTGTCTTCACTCTGCACAGCACAATCTGTTGCCCAGAAAACGGGCTAAGAGACATTTTTTTAAACGATACAGACCTACGAACACTCGAACTCAAAGTGAATGACTGATTATATTATTGTTGTATATTATTTTCACATACTAGCGATGCTCGGTCTTAACTTCTGACGACCTACACAGTCCAACAATAACATGAACAACAGCAATGCCGATGATGATGATGATGATAATCCTCAAATTGTAGCACAGAAGATACCGACGTGGCGAAATAAATGTAAACGATCACAACGGCGACAAGACTGTAGCTCTCGGCTGAATAGCTAAAAGATGATTTAACCCAAGCTAAGATCGTCTCCCAAATGAGCATTCATTAAAACTTGTGTTAAAATTTAGTAAACATCGTCCTCTGTTGCTCACCACCATTTATGAGATGCGCTCTGGACACGCTAAAGCAGACGTGCGCGTTTTTTGTAAGAGGTAGATTGCGTTATTTGCATACGCGAGCATACGGTAAATAGGGATTGTGGGTAAAGATTCCTATTTAAAGATAATAATTCACTGAAAGTTATAATTATGCTAAGTTTTCAATTTATTTTATTAATTTAAATGACATATATATGTTATGGTAATGCTTTAATTAAAAAAGTCACCATCATCAAATGGCCCAAGTTTATTTAGTAGTTTAAATAGATAATTATAGAAACCAAACTACAATCTAAGTAATTAGATATTATCTTAATTTTCTTTAAAGCATCGTTAAAAACAGTAAATAAACACTATTACAGCCCGATTCCAACTTATTTTCTGAAATGGCACCCCTCAAACGCATGTTTTTCTGAGAGTGTCTTGTAAACAGACGTTGATATAACTCGATATTTTCAAATTGTGAATTCGAGGTCCTAAATACTTTAATGTCTCCAGGTTTCAATGTACAGGTCAGGCAGTGACAAGTCATCTCAAAGCACCATTTACAAACTTCGTCTAGGGCAGGAAAAATCCTAGAGCTGACTCTGTTTCAGAGATTGTCCGTCACCAAACCCTTTAAAGTTGTGTCATTGTTAGTCAATCATCTCAGTTCGAGTGTTTCCCAGGTCGGGGTTGTGGAGAACATGAATGATATCAGGGGCGTTTCTTGCTATATGCGGAGTATGCAGATTCATAATTGTTCAGGGGAGTATTTGGGGAGTATTAACATTACCTGTCTGTTTGTAGCCCCATCATGTATTTAATGAAGCATTTGTATGCTTAAAAATTAAATGTAGTATATAAACAACACTAAGCTGTGATCATACGGAAGCTTTGGCTTGTGTTTATTGGGTAATCATTTCAAAATCAATGATTTTCACTAGGCAGTCGTGTCGCGCAATGAGTGACGTCTACCGACAGGTATGATGGGCGGACTCACGGAGAGACGCACATCACGTGAGAAGGTAAAAACAGAAGCCGAAGCGACATTGGTACCTAAGACGGCATCAACAAAGGCTTATCCCTGTGGTGCTGAAAAACGTAAAAAGAAGAAAGCTGCACAGAATAAAAGTAAAACATTTGTTAACGACGTTGCAATGGATCAGAGGTGATAAGTAACGAAATAAAATAACTTCATTACTGTTCTTAAGCATAATTTTCCTGTAGGATATTTACATCTTTGAGTATTTTATTTGTTTGAGACTTTTTACTCAAAACATATCTGTACTCCCAACAATAAAAAATATCTTGCTAACAGGTTTCTACGTCCGGAAAACAGGGGTAACTACGAGGTGTGATCAATAATTTATCAACCTCAGTAGCAATGAAAATACTTTTCAAAAATTGTGTTTTATTTTTCAGTTTAGCCATCTGACAGCTCCATACACTTCATCTACTTTTCCTAAAAAATGACTTTTAACCACTTTGAAAAAAAAAAACAATCGTCTGTTTGACCTTCAAGTCAGGACGACACAGCTGCCTTGATGTCTTCATCACTTCAAAACCGCTGATTTCTTCAAAACTCGGAACAGGAAATAATCTGAGGGAGCCATGTCAGGACTGTTGGGTGGATGGTTCAGCTGATGAACTCCACATTCTCGGATGGCTGCCTGTGATTGATGTGACATGTGAACAGGTGCATCGTCGTCAAGAAGCTTACTTGAATCATACAAGGACATTTCAGAGTATATATAATAGTATATGCATACTGTAGGTCTGATCACAATCTGATTAGTTGGGAGGTCACCTAACGCTTGTGGTTGGTCAGCCAGCTGGCAAACATCCGCCACGCCCTCTCAGTTGGTTCGCTTACTTGACGTCAGAGGTTCGATCCCTAAAAGGGGAAACAAAGATGCGTCCACCTGATGAGTCGCAATTAGGGCGAAACATATGTTGTGTACTCTTTTTATTATTTTACAGGTACTCTATAACACATTATATATATAAATTTCAAACGGTTGTTTAATGTTGGTTTATAGCTTTTGGCAATGAGGGTGCTTTATTGAAGTTAAATTTTCTCTCGTTTTTACTACTTTAAAGAGATGACAGCAGAAGAAGTCTGAAAGTGACAACTTTGAAATTGTCTGCATGCTTTCAACGGACACTCTACAGTCAGTCAGTCATTTCCCAACCCGCTATATCCTAACACAGGGTCACGGGGGTCTGCTGGATCCAATCCCAGCCAGCACGGGGCGCAAGGCAGGAACAAATCCCTGGGCAGGGTGCCAGTCCACCGCAGGGCACACACCCACACACTAGGGACAATTTAGGATCGCCAATGCACCTAATCTGCATGTTTTTGGACTGTGGGAAGAAACCGGAGCACCCGGAGGAAACCCATGCAGACACGGGGAGAACATGCAAACTCCACGCAGGGAGGACCCGGGAAGCGAACCTCCACCGTGCCGCCCATGTTTAGTTATATTTATTTTAAAAAAATACATTTCTGCATTAGTGCGACATAATTGAACGTTTTAAGAAAATGCCGCATCTGTTGAATTTATGGATACAGGGGAGCCTCATTGTTTACCTTTCAGTGTCATTTTCTGTAGGCTTAAATTGCTGGGGTCAACTTTAGATCATTAACTTGAATTTTAGATTTACACATCTTGACTGTTTTCTTCTTAAAAGTGTAACAGATGGATGCATCGCCACAGATCACAGGGTTTCAACTCAAACCCCTGCCCCTCCCCCCCCCATCGGCGTTGTTTTACAAAATAGGGGCCACCAAAAGGCAAGAAACGGCTCTGAATGATAAAGGCACGCTTCCCGCTGCGTCGCAAATCATCTGAACAGCACGATGAAGAGGGGGCGCTCTATAAATCGCCACAGAATTCGATCTTGCGGCCAAACGCGTGGTATCTCAAACCGACCCGAAGTTTAAAAAATCACTTCAGTTGTGCAGCATCAATAGATAAAGCAAATGCTTCCATCAACTGTGCATATTTTGGTCTGGCCTTTGTTATTTATTTATTCAAATCTGAAAAGTCCGGCAAACTTTCATTTCACCGCAAACGGGAGACTCGGTTGCGATCTCCTCGATGTTCTTTCCGCTGTAAAGCCGCACTTCGCGCTACTCTCGATGGATGTAGTTATTACTTACGAAGACTTCCTAAACGTCGATGTCGTTCCTTTTCAGTTTTGTCACCCAGGACTCCGTGCTCGCTCTGCATTCAAGGTCACCTTTGCTGCTGTTCTGTGACAACCAAGTTCAAAGTAAGTTCAGAGTACGAGGGGGCGATTATCTGGACGACGTAACGCCGCCGCCGCCAACACTCTTTGGGGCGCAAGGCTGGCTTAAGGTCCTCTTAATGGACCTCTGAAATTAAGGCAGGCGACAAGTGTTTTTGTATCCAAGTTCCCCTTCCCACACTAAAGGTGCCCCTGCATCCGGTGTGCCTTTGCCAAAAGCGCACGCGCATACACACGCGAGTATATTGGAGTTGTTGTATGAGACACTGAGCGGAGATCACGTCCTTCAAGTATGTAGGTGGGTTTAATGTCAGAAATAACTTAAAAAGCTTGAAAGAGAAGAAAAGGAGCAGGAAAACACGTTTTTGCAACTTCGCATACTTATTTTTCTTAATTTCCCGGGCGAGTTCAGCGAGCGTACATAACTGGAATGTGACAACCTGTTACGCAACTTATTTGTGGAGGCCTTTTCGTTATTCTGGAATGGGGTTCGTAAATGCAAATATTAAATCACGGGGCAGAAAAACAATAGGTATTGTGTCGAACCAAAATCACTACTCACGAGAGGTCTGAGTTGCTTCGAAAGCTTGCATATTGTAATCTTTTTAGTTCGCCAATAAAAGGTGTAATTTTGCTTGAGTTCTAACTACTCACACAAAACAGAGATTAAAATACAAAGCCATGGGGAGATTATTTAGCCCTGGGATTGCCTAGGTAGCTTTGTATTATGGGTAAGAAAGGAAATACACTGTATGCCAAAAAGTGAGTGGACACCTGACTGTCACACTTACTTGTATACTATTTGAGTTTGTTAAGACATCCCATTGCCAAAACTACAGCAATTCATTTGGAAACGCCCTTTATGGCCTCCACTCTCCTGGGAGGGCTTTCCGAAGGATTCTGGACTGTGTCTGTGGGAGTGTGTGCCCATTCAGCCAAAGAAGTATTTGTGAGGTCAGATACTGATGTTGGACGAGAAGTTCTGGCTCACAGCCAGACTTCCAGTTTATCCCAAACGTATTCAGTATCAGCGAGGTCAGGGCTCTCTGCCCAGGCCACTGAACATCCTCCATGTCTGTATGGACCTGGCTTAGTGCACTGTACACAATCATGTGGGAACACCAAAGGGCCTTCAACAAACCGTTGCCACAAGGTTGGGAGAGCACAGTTATCTAAAAACGCCTTTGTATGCTGTAGATATGAAAGGCCAACAGTGCAAAACCCAAGGAGCCTCACCCACATCCAGACAAACAGACCCACACCCTTATCTATCGTGCAGCAAACCTTTGTCCATCAGACTACCAGATAGTGACACGTAATTCATCATGCCAGAGAACAGATTACCAGTGTTGCACAGTCTGATGGCTGCCTGCTTTACACCATCCCGGCCGACACTTGGCATTATGTATAGTGATCTCAGGCCTTGTGTACAGCTGCTGGGCCATGGAAACTCATTTCATGAAATTCCTAATACGCAGTTCTCGTGCTGATGTTGCATCCAGAGGCCGTTTGGAACAACATGGTCAATAATGCCATCTTAGGATGGGTGATTTGTACGTGCTACCAATCTTTTAAAAAGTGCCTTTCACATTATCAATATAACTATTCATCCATTTTTATATAGTGCCTTACATATCTATCTGTATCTTTTATAAAGTGCCTTTCTCACCTGCCTTTTATATTGTGCCTTACACATTTATCTGTATATCTATGCATTTTTTATATAAAAGTACCTTCTACATTTGTTTTATATAGTGCCTTTCAAATCTATCTCCATCCATCACATTTATATAGTGCCTTTCACATCCATATGTGTATCTATCCTACTATGAATACATATATCAGTCATTTATGTAGTGCCTTTCATATTTTTGTGTGTGTTTATAAGTCTAACTATCCTTTATATCAGGGGTGGGCAAAGTCAGTCCTGGAGGGCCGCAGTGGTTGCAGGTTTTTGTTCCAACCCAGTTGATTAATTAAAAAACAATTCTTTCCAATGATTTATTTTCATAGCTTGTTAGTGCTTTAACTCTGCCATGTCAAGTAATTCTCATATCCTACACTTTTTTTTCCTTTCTAAGGATATCATCCAAATGATTTGAAGTCTAAAACAGACGAGTTATTCTCAGTGCTTCACTTTTTTCTCTTCACTTTCCTTTCAAGTATTTAATTAAACCCAATAGTGCACGATAAATACACACAGGTGTAAATGGAAACAAGCTAAACAGAGAACTGCTGGTTTCTTTTGACATTAGCATCTTATTGCTAATAAGGAGCAATTAAAAACCAAGAATACAGCTGTTTAAGACTAAAATGAGCAATAAGGGTTCAAAATCTTAAAGAGCAGCCACGGTGGCCCTCCAGTAATGACCTTTCCCACCCCCGCTTTATATAGTGCCATTCACATCTATCTATGTTCCCAAGTATCTATGTCTATCTTATATAGTGCCTTTCAAATCTGTGTATCCAAGTACCTCAGTCTCTCTATTATATAGTGCCTTTCATATCTATGCATGCAAGTATCTATGTTTGTCTATCCTTTATATCAGTGTTTCTCAACCTTTAAGTATTTGCGACTTGAGTTTTCATAATAGTTTTAATTGCACCCCCCTAACGTTTTTTTGAAAGGAGCCCACTAATATCAATTTGTTCTTTTTTAATTAATGATATATCATAGATGCATATTTTATTATACCTACTTAACTTTTATCGACATTTATCTAACTCTATAATTATTTTTCTAGATAGATAAATAGATTGATACTTTATTAATCCCAAGGGGAAATTCAGATAATCCAGCAGCAGTATACTGATACAAAAAACAATATTAAATTAAAGAGTAATAAAAGTGCATGTAAAAACAGACAATAACTTTGAATAATGTTAGCATTTACTCCCCCGGGTGGAATTGAAGAGTCGCATAGTGTGGGGGAGGAACGATCTCCTCAGTCTGTCAGTGGAGCAGGACAGTGACAAAAGTCTGTCGCTGAAGCTACTCCTCTGCCTGGAGATGACACTGTTAAGTGGATACAGTGGATTCTCCATGATTGACAGGAGTTTGCTTAGTGCCCGTCGCTCTGCTACAGATGTTAAACTGTCCAGCTTTATTCCTACAATAGAGCCTGCCTTCTTAACAAGTTTGTCCAGGCGTGAGACGTCCTTCTTCTTTATGCTGCCTCCCCAGCACACCACTGCATAGAAGAGGGTGCTCGCCACAACCATCTGGTAGAACATCTGCAGCATCTTATTGCAGATGTTGAAGGACGCCAACCTTCTAAGAAAGTATAGTCGGCTCTGACCTTTCTAGTATCTAACTAGATACTAGTATCATTCTAGTATCAGAATGTAGTTTAAGTTAATTTGTTCTCGCTCTTAGGGGTTGGGGTCGACTTGTTCTCAATTCTACTATTTGTAAAAATTGATTGATTTGTATGGAATGATTGCAATAAAATTAATAAAATTTTAAGAAAAAAAGTTAATTTGTTTTGGTTTCAATAGATGTATTTTTCGATTCTTTTTTTCACATCTTCGCACCCCCCTAGGAGGGCCTGCCCCACAGTTTGAGAACCATTGCTTTATATAGTATAATTCACATCTATTTACATATCCAAATATCCATCAGCATCTTTTATAGTGACTTTCACATCTATGTATTCAAGTATCTGTCTGTCTATCCTTTATATAGTGTAATTCACATTTATCAGAATCTTTTATAGTGCCTTTCACATCTATCTGTGTATCCAAGTACCTATCAGACCCCCATCTATCTATACACTCATGTATCTCAGTCTATGAATCTTATATAGTGCCTTTTACATCTGTCTGTCTCATATGCTGCCTTCCTTGTATATTGAATAATGTATCTCTTATTGTCAAGCAGCACATTTCATATCTTTTGTTATATAGCAGCTTATCTGTCTATTGTTAAGGTCTGTAGCAGGCTTCCTATTTATCGATCGTATCGCTCCTGTCACATCTCTGTACACAGGTCCCACCTCTTCATTGTCCCGGACTGTCATGACAAGCTCTTTTCTTATTTACACATCTTGTGTTTATCTTTTTTACAGCCTTTTGGGTTTGTCACTGTGATCATAGCAGAATGGGATGCAGCAGTCCGCCATCTTCTCCTTATCATGTTAGTCAAAGAGGGCAGCTTCTACAACACTAACATCGTCTTTCCAGTCTCTCCCTTGACTTAAAGACAGCAAAACTGAACAAATGAGGTTATCAAAATGAAGTTTCCCTCTCCTTGCCTTTAGCCTAATGGGGTGTAGGAAAATGAAACAGGGAAATGTAATAGTGAGTGACGAGAGGTGACAGCACCCCGACAATTACACAGTGTTACACTGATTTGTCTATCCCACCACCGACAAGCTGCTCCAGGAGTGTGATACGGTTGTGTGAAGTAAGTGCACCCCTTGATGTGTTTCTTCTTTTTTGGCTTATGTGGACATATATCAGGCTTTGATCTTCATTTAGGCAGTAGCTGTAAGTGGGCTATAGGTGATATATATCAAACATCAGGCCACTTTTACATTTTGTAATCTACTGTATAATTTAAACAAACATAAGTGCAAATGTCATATGTAGACAAAGTACACCACCTTCAGAAAGTATTCAGCCTTCTTCATGTTTACAGCTTGTTATGTTTCACTCTTGGTGCTAAAATCATTTTTTACCTCATCAAGCAGCACTCAATACCCAAGCATGAGAAAGTGAAGAATTTTACAGAACTGCAAATGTACTTAAATACCCCCCAACCCCCCATTGATACAAATGTTCAGACCCGTTCCTCCGTACTTAGTTGAAGCCCTTCTGCCAGCAATTACCTCCTGAGGTCTTTCTGGGTTTGAAGTGCCAAGTTTTGCAAACCCGGATTTTTGGATCTTTTGCCATTCTTCTCTGCCGATCTTCTCAAGCTCTGTCAGGTTGGATGGAGAGAGGTGGTGGGTAGCAATTTTCAGTCTGTGGCTGGGTAACTCAACCCTGCCTGGTCTCCCAGTCCCTACCATTTAAAAACAACTCCACCGCCATCACCCTGCTTCACCTTTTTAAGGATCTTGCACTGGTGATGAGCGAGCGGTGCCTGGTTCCTTCCACATATGACTACTAGTCTTGGTTTCATCCGTCATCAGGTTTCTAACAGTCTGTAAAGATTATCTGGTCTGATAAGACACAAACTGAACTCATGCTACGTAGAAGGGTGCTTCTCAGGGACAGGGAGACTGGTTAGAACTAAGAAAGGGATGAATGCAGGCATACACAGAGAGGTCCTTTAAGAAAATCTGGTGAGGGTTCACCTTTCAGCACAAATCTAACATAATGCTGGAGTGGCTTTAGGACAGTCTCTGACTGTCCTTGAGTGGCCCTGGCCAAAGTCCAGTCTTAAACCCCATAGAACATCTGTGCAGGGACCTGAAGATGGCAGTTTACAGATACTTCCCATCTAATAGAGCTTGAGAGGGTCTGCCAGGAAGAATGGGATACATTACCCAAATCCAGGTGTGCAAAGCTTTTCAGAAAACATGTTTTCACTTTGTCAATATGGGTTCCTGAGTGAAGACTGAAGGGCTAAAAATGGCATCAATTTGAAAACTGAACCTACAACACAATAAAAATATGCAGAAAGTGAAGGGGTTTGAATGCTTTATGAATCTGTTGTACCTGATCACTACACATCTGTAAGGAGCCAAATTTCCCCCTGGGGACAAACAAAATTCTATCTATGCAAACATTGATTTGTTAGCAAAAATTACTAGTCAATCTAGAAGTCTCTGGGATTTCCATTACCTAAAGTCTTCTTTTTTCTAAAATTACACTTAGTTGCCACTTTTCTTTAAAACTAGCAAATCGTGTTTGCGTACATTTCACAAGAATAAAAGCATTAATGAAATGATAATGAGGGAGAGAAGAACATCACACATTACAGTAAGAAAGGAGATTATTATAATAATGTGAGAGGACTCAGTATTAGAACAGTCACATGATTAGTACAGGATGTTATTACAGTCACTTACAACATCATGAATATTTACAATACAAAGTGTAACATGAACAGGTCAACAGGACATAGTGGATAAGAAGGGAAATGCAGGGCACATGTAAGTCAGTATGTGTGAAGTGTGCCCGTTAGGTAATGTAGGATATAATAGTCGTCTATAATAATTGTCGGAAAATTTGTTGCATAAATGATATTGTCAGCAAAAAATATTCCCCTGTGTGTAACCCGCAAGTACTTGTACGTTTAACCCGGGTTTCGATGTAACTCTGGAAAATGTAGTGTACAACTGGCCATGGTAGAAACAGGGCCTGGCAATTAAACTCTGATTGGTCGCTTCATTGATCTGTTGGTCGCTGCTAGGCTGTATGTGCCTTGTCATTTTATCGGGAGGCTTACGTTAAAGTGAAGGAAAGAGGAGGTGTAAAATGGTAGTGTCATACTGCAGTTTCGGTCAGTAAAAAAATATGCACCGAATAAACAGTCATATAGCACAGTTGATAACTGGTCTCATTGAAGAACTGAACACATGGTTGCACATTTGACTCGCATGCACCTTGTTATATATTATGTGTCGTGAATTCTTCGTTGTCCTGTGTTTTATGTAGCACCATGGTCCTGCAGGAACGTTGTTTCGTTTCACTGTATGCTGTGCTACGGTATATGGATGAAATGACAATAAATACTCTTGAAGAGAACTTGAAGCTAAGCCTAAGACCAAACCTCTGCCAGGAGCACGGGTTCCTCGCTATTGCTGTGGAGGGATATAGCAGTTGTGGCAACCGTTGTTTATATCCGGTACGGACGGACACAAGCGAAATAATATAAGGATGTCAAAATCACTTCAGAAGAAAAATGGTTCTCTTCTTTGCATGGGAGGAGGACGTAAGGAGCAACATGACGGCAAACAGCTCACTGCTCTCTCTCACCACTAGAGGGCCACGCTGTCACACTCGTATGGTGACACTGCAGCACAGGAGCTGGGCAAAGACAATACAGTGCAGTTTTAATTACAATAATCCCATGAAATTGACGGGCCTTCATTTTTGGGGTTCTGAAGCTTGAACTGTTATAGGGACCATTTGCAACCGGCAACAAGTTCTGGGTAATGGGGTTGTGTCACAACAGATCTCTACAATTTATTTTTTTAACTGTAACCAACATCAGATTTTGATTAAAATTGCTGAACCGGATCATCTCACCTGTCAAAGTCACGGGTGCTATCTATTGTTATCTAGTCTCTATATATAAAATCCTAAGCCTAAAAGTGCAACTATTTTATGTCACTTTTTTGTCACGCTTTAAATCGGGCTTATTTTAAAACCTACATATATGGTTGGAATTATTCTTTTCAGAATTTATCGAACTTTAATATGATGTTGTTAGATTTTCAGATTCTTATTCCGTTTTTAAATTATAAACTAAAATATATCAAGAACTCACGTCCCGCGAGGTGAGACTTAGTGCCAAGAGATTTAACCACACCTGGGGCCGGAAATAAAACACAAAGAGTAGGACAGCTGCTGTACAGGCTTTTAAACGTTCAAAGCGCCGTGTAAGATGCAGATCATGCGGCACGGCAGCAACAGCAATCCAGCAGCTGATCGAATAAATCTTTTGACGCGACGAGACTTTTTTAGTAGACGAGACATGACCTTGTATTAAAAATGTACAATTTAATCATATGTGCATATAAACTAATTATAAATATATTTATATATACAGTATTATATATTTAACATAATTTAAATGCCATTGTTCTATTCCCGTACACAAAGCATGATAACATATTTAAGCTGCAGAATTACAATTGTCCTCCCTGATTGATTCACAAATGTACAGTTTAATCATGTGTGCATTAACTGCTAGACATGTACAATATGACATTTATATATTAATGTATAATTTATTATATATTTAGCATGATGCCCTATAACACATTTAAGATGCGTACTTAAAATCAAGACATTTTGTTACAAGATCACAAGTGAATCAGAACTCGATTTATTAATGAATCAGATGAATGAGAATCTTTAGACCGATTATTGGGTTGTGAAGCGTTCACGAATTAAGGGAGTCTAGACTCATGATGCACAGTTTTTGCGCATGCACTTTTAACATCTGCCGGTCTTAGTGAAAGCAAAGATGACGACGACATCACGCATAGGACAGGCATGCACTTTAACACTCTTGTTGAGATCCACTGACTCAATTCATACGATTCATTGAGGAATCACTCAAAAAGAATGAATTGTGCGACAATCTCCCATCACTAGTTTCATTGGAAATCATGATGACGTTTTCTTATACTAAACATTTGGCTTCAGCACAACAGTAGCAGCAATAAAAATAATATGAAAAGGAGGAGGAAAACATAAGGGAGGATTGTCCTCAGCTGCACGTAATCATTGCCACTTCACAACACCATAAACAATACTGTAACGAGCAAAGAGATGGAAAGACCGAGACACACACACAGAGTAAATCAGAGTAAAGCCCAATACGGATTGTGTTTATTTCATAATAAATAATCCACAGCCATACTTTCAGAAGAATCATTTTGTCACTGTTATGGCCACTAGAATCTCCTTATAAAGTAAGTTACTAAAAGTAGCCATGGCTAGGAGTCGCGTTCAATCTTCCGGTGTTCCCGATCGTCTTCCACTGTACATTCCATGCCCCTCTTCGTGATCCCCTCTCATCTTTTACACAGTTATATTTACCTAAAGCCCTGGGAGTCTCTGCCGACCTTCTTGAACTTTTCCAGGCTTCTAAAGTGTAACAATATTCCAGGGAATCAAAAACGGAGAGCTCAGTGTATCTGTGTGACATTTTGCTGTCAATCACCCATCCAGCCCCGCCTATCTTCAGTGTAATATGCTGGGTGCTACAAAACAGTTTGCATCCATGACCACCACGTTGTGATATTGTGATATCGTCTGCGTGCTCATCCACACTTGAGGAAATGATCTTATGTGTGTGCCATCAATCACACCAAAAACTCCAGAAAAAACAGATCTGCTTGAATTGAGCTTGCTTTAGCACTACCTCATGAAGAGTGGTGGGAATATTTATTAATCTGTGTATCATTCACAATTTTGGTGACGTATACAAATCACCGCTATTGCAAAGGTGCATTTCACACATAACGTTACCAACTCTTTCATTCCAGTAAACCGTGCATGACTTGCTGGGCAGATGAAGCGATCACATCAAGTACAAGATTTGTTACAAGTATCACCCAATCTTTGTCAAATCAGTATCTTTTACGCATTCATTGTTGTCTGATGTTTCTGATACGTTCCGCCATTCCCAGAATGTGTGCCGATCTCTGCTTCAACGCCATCTTCTGGCAGCTCCTTGACAGCTCATGGGCTCTCCTAAATCCTGCTGAAGTTTTGGAGTAGTTTCCTCAATTAGGAAAACTGATAAAACGCTATTTATTACTCCTGCTCCTGAGAGTAGGACCACATTTGCATCACCCTGAGATTTTTAAGACAGGATCGTTTACCTACTCAGAGATACTTGACAGATACGGGAACAGAAAACTACAGCAGACCGACATTACTCAGATTTTCACTTTTTTCTTTCAAAACCAATGCATGGACTCAATCTCAATAAAGCAAGCCAGTTAAAATGAACGACAAAAAAAAAAAAAGCAGTTCACTCGAGCTCCGTATGCACAAAGCATACTATTATTCAACTCAAAATTTTATGTCTCGCTTAAAATTGTCCAAAATGTTTCCAGGGCAAGATCCAGCCTGCTAACATTGCAATCAAGTTCCAGCCTCATTGGGCCACAAGTTTTGGGGCTGCGCCAAATTAACATCATTCTGGACCAAAATCTTTAAATGCCTGTTAGACAGCCTTGTTGTCACAATCCCTCCTAACCTATTAACAGCTGTGTTTGTGGTACTCCCAGATGGGCTTAAAGTGGAGAAAGACAAACAAACTAATTGCCTTTACTAAACTATTGGCAAGTAGACTTGCTCAACTGGAAGAATCCTAACTCTCCTCTTTTAAGTCAGTAACTGTGTGGCATGTGAAAACACATTACTTTAACATGGCTTTCTCCTAACTTCACTTTAACTTAATACTGATACTCTGTATGTTCAATTCATCATAATAACTATTCATAGTGGCTCTAAAATCCGTACTGACCCTAACTCTCTCTTGTGTTTCTTTTTCCGGTTTCTTTGTGGTGGTGGCCTGCGCCACCACCACCTACTCAAAGCATCATGATGCTCCAACATTGATGGACTGAAAGCCAGAAGTCTACATGACCATCATCAAGTCCTTCCATGAGAACCCTAAATACAAAGAGGACCGTTTCATTTATGTTACGTAGATTGCCCAGAGGGGACTGGGCAGTCTCTTGGTCTGGAATCCCTGCAGATTTTATTTTTTTTCTCCAGCCGTCTGGAGTTTTTTTTTGTTTTTTCTGTCCACCCTGGCCTTTGGACCTTACTTATTCTATGTTAATTAATGTTGACTTATTTTTATTTTTTACTGTGTCTTCCATTTTTCTATTCCTCATTTTGTAAAGCACTTTGAGCTACATTTTTTGTGTATGAAAATGTGCTATATAAATAAATGTTGTTGTTGTAGTTGTATACTATTTGAAACTGGAAAAAATCAAATTCGCACTTAAAGGATCCGACAGTTACGTCAGTCATTTTCCAACCTGCTATATCCTAACACAGGATCATGGGGGTCTGCTGGAGCCAATCCCAGCCAGCACAGAGCACAAGGCAGGAACAAATCCCGGGCAGGGCGCCAGCCCACCGCAGGACACCCACACACCAAGCCTGCATGTCTTTGGACTGCGGGAGGAAACCGGAGTACCCGGAGGAAACCCACGCAGACACAGGGAGAACATGCAAACTCCACACAGGGAGGACCCAGGAAGCGAACCCAGGTCTCCTTACTGCGAAGCAGCAGCGCTACCACTGTGCAGAACTTTTTTAAAACCTGGCAGGATCTAATCAATATCATTTTAGAATAAGCATTTGATACACTGAGGAAACAGATTCTCTCTATTTATCTTTTTACTTATTAATTTATCTATTTACTTATCTTTACTAGCTTTACATTTTACTCTGCTGGCCTAGTGGTCTTTCTCAGGGGTGGTGGTTGATTTGTTTTTGATCCTATTTTTGTAAAAATTGATTTATTTGTATGGAATGTTGTGTGATTTCAATAAAATAAAAAAACAGCAGTTCAATTAGCAGCATTACCTGGATACTAATTAAGAAAATGGTTGGAAGTGTAGCCCTCCAGGATTGGAGTTTGACAGCTCTGGTCTTGAGTCTGTAAAAGTTCACCACCGGAAGTCTATTTAAAAAAAAAAAAAAAAAAAGCTATTCAGTTAGCAATTTCTTAAAACTCAAAGCCCATCACAAGTGACCGCAGACACACCACAAAGAATATTCAAACACCCTTTTTTTTTTTTTTAAATTTTTCAAAGGACAAATAAAAACTGTCTAGAAAGTTCCAAGCGTTCAATTTCTTTGTTTATTAACAATTTAAAAAATGTCTAAGACTTTGCATAATTATGAGCCATAAACAGGTTTTTGTTTTTTACTTTAATGGAAGCATAATATTTTACTGTTACCAATACAATATTTCAACACTAGTTCGTGCTATGCACAATGTAAAAAGTGGATTAGAATTGGAAAAAGGATGGAGGGACATAAACCACAATATCCAGAGGTGTGTGTTCCTTGCTCACCTTACACAAAAAAGGCACCCAGACTTTTTCTTAATCAAAGGGAGTTTGGGCTTTATGGGAGAAATTATTTAACACAAATCTTTGAAATCTTCAAAATTTACAAGGAAGTAACAAAGCAAGCAGCATTTTGGTTCTCACTTTCAACTCCAGACTGCAAACCCCTTTGTATTCTGCATTTCCCCAATGCTTTGATATGAACTCCTGTTGCCCCAATGCACACATAATGCACACATACGTCATTCACTCAAATTAAAATCTCTACTAAATGTAGAATTCACCAGCATCACAAAAGGCAAGGCCAGACCAGCCCACTGGGACAAATGTGGACTCTAACAAGAAAATGTGGATAAAGAGGACAATTCCACATAAACGTAATTCGATTGCAACAAAAAAACACAATGTCATATATTGCTTAGCAATAAAATACAAAGGGACCAGGGGGTGCGACCTGGTGAAATGTAGACGAGGTGTAGTAAACACTCAATACCAGACAAAAAGGAAAAGAGCAAAAATACTTATTTCTGCAAGGCCAAGTGGGAGGGTGCTGGGTAAGTGTACCCTTAATCAGAGTAAAATGACATTAACAGTCAACAATATGTGCCCACCAGATATGGGGGGCCTACTGTGGAATAGCTCTGGCTTATAGATTTCAGTTCAAATAATGTGGATTTAATTCTGGAATCATTTTCTGCACCCAACCTTTAGATTCACAAATCTACAATTGTATGCATTTCATTATATATATATATATATATATATATATATATTAAAAGTTTGGCTATGTGTGTATGGTTTTTAACGAGTATTGCACAATGCTGCTTTATCTGCCTGTTTACAGAGTAAACAGATCGAGGCAATTTATAAATTGACAAATATAAAACACTGAAACTGAGGTGTGAGAGCACAGTATCGCTTAAATCTGCTCTACGTGTAATACTTTGTAAGTGTGATTTTAATAAATATGCAGAGACCAAATTATGTTCAATGATCTAAACAAACATATTTGTGTATTCTCTTAGAATAGATAAGATGGTAATCTAAAGGAAGGATGCATAAATAAGGAAACCATGAAATCTTAAGAACCAGATTTAGTTTTGATGGAGAACTTGATCTGATTGGAAACTAGCAAACACTGTAGCTGATGGCGGCTTGGTACCCAGCCCTTCTGTCGCGTTTTATTAGCACGCACGGTGGTTTAAGATGACAAAACAGTTATAATGGGAGGCAAACTGTCGGTGAGATGTTTCTCAACGGTAAAACCCCTGACAATCACCTTTTTAGTTTCATCCTTGGCACATATGAATCCAGTCTGTGGGCACCACATAACCAAGCAGCAGCAAACAACCCACAAGCACGGAACACAAAGCTGCCACTGGGCAGAGGGGCAGAAGTGATATACATGTTTTTGGCCAAAAACATTAAAGCCATAAGCAATACTGTATTGATCTTTTCTATCTGTTTTCCTCTCCAATACAATATTTAAAAAGTTTAACTGACCAAAAGGACGATACCGAATACAAGAATTACCAGTGGACAGCAAAAACTTTTCAGACCCAGACTCTGCAGATCATATTTTCTATAGCTGCGTTCTGTGTGGCATTTCAGGTTTGCCTAATTCCCTATAGAAACTGTATGGGCTTCTCCTGTATGCTGGATTTCACACTCAAATGTTTCCAATCTGCTGTCCAGCACCATACTCTTATTGTACACTGGACCAGCAAAGGAGGCAGACTCTGACAGCCGATGTGGGCACCCATACTGCTGAGCTGTCCAAGCCCCCTAACACAAAACTGGTCAATCTACTGGCGGACACACACACACACAAACAGACCAACATCAGGACTTTCACAGAATATAATCCAGGGCAAAGAAACTCAATCATCACTTTGATGCAAGTGCATCATTTTATCTTAAAGTCGACCCCCCCACCCCAATCCCCATTTTCCCACTTAAAAAAAAAAAAAGTTTTGTAAACAATCCACAGCAAGTATTTCTTCTCATATTTGAAGTCTTCCTTTCTCACAGTTGCACAATTCTGCACCTTCAAGCCAATAAATTGGAGTCTGCTTCACCTCCTGAAGAGGAGGAAAAGGAGCTGGCTAAAAAAGGGGAGGAGCACTGTTTCCATAGCTGAACTAGGAGTTCATTTTGCCAATTTGGTTCTGACATTATCTCTTGGCGCGGACAAAATACAAGGCATTAGTCTTAGGGTAGTATTTCACATTTTGCTTTTTGTCCATAAGCCCTCCAAAGATAATCAACTCACCCCTGCCTTGAACCACCGTATGTAGGCTAGTTTCTGGAGGACCCACCACGGAAGAACCACCAAAAACCTTCCAGGTTACTTGCCCGTGCTCTATTACCCCTGAAACATCTAAGACATACATCTGCATGGGTTTGCAGTTCATACTTTGATAAAGTGGCTTTCCGACATTGAGCGACTGTGGAGGATGATGCCCAAGCCTACGAGCAATAGGAGGGATCGGATGTCCGTCAACTTGGCCTGGCCCAGGAGAGGTATTTGTTGGCTGGGCAGATAGAACTGCCTGTACAGGGTTGGAAGCTGAAGGCCCACCAGCAGCAGCAGCTATAATCCCAGTATTACTGGACAAAGGCTGTGAGGACAAAGCATTGACAGCTTCTAGCCCACGCCTCAGTGCACCAGGAGACACTGCTCCTGGGGGGGTTTTGTCCAAATTCGGCGGAGTGTGAATGCCATTTGACTGCTCCTGGGTTGAATCCCTCAAACTGGTAATTTTGGCTTCTGGAGAGACCGGATTGCTTGCTTTAGGGTCCCAGCTGTAGTCTGCAGGCCTGAGATCACGTAATTCAGCAGCCTGTCTAATCCGAAAATCATAGCTTTCAGTTCCAGATGGGGTTCCAGGGGATCCAGCCTGTCCTGGGCTCCCTCCAGCAGGGCTACCACCATTCTGTGCAGGAGGGCTGTTCCCCCCACTTGGAGTGCTGCTGCGAGAAGGAGACAAGCTTCCCTCCCTAGCGCCACTATGTCTCTGAGCTCGTGGTCTGAGTGTCCCCCAACGTCCATTCACACACGGTGCTTCTTCCCCAGCTCTAACAGGTGACTGTGAGCGGTACTCCCGTGGCTCAGGCACCAAGGCAGGAGGGGTAGCGCTGATAGGTGAAGGTCGAGAATTGAGGCTGGGACTCAAAGGAGCACGACCACTAGGAGCTTGGCTGAAAACCACCACACATTGACCCACCTTTAAGAAGAGGAGGAAAACAAAACAAAAGACAGTTAGAAAGAGTCATGCTTAAGCATATCTCTCTATTATATCAAAAAAATCCAGCAACGAGACGAGACTTTTTGAAAGATTTTTTTCAAGTCCCACAAGTTAAGACCTTGGCCATGAGGTTTTTTTCAAGTCAAGCCCTCCTCTCAGCCATTTTCAACCATGCATATAGTAATCTCACCTCTCATTCGTGTGAATACTTTTGACAGACACATTTTCTGCTCTCTCAGCTCTATAAATTTTAATGTTTTCCTCACTTTAAAATTCCACAATTAAAGAAGATGTATTATGTCCAAATCTTATTTAAGAATTTCGTCACAAAGGGTTATCAACAGACAAAATGAGTACATGGGCAATCCTAGCACAGAGAAATTATGAAGTCAAATGAATTAATGCCAAAAATGTCGATCAGTTACACAGCAAATTGCTTAAATGCGTATCAATAGAATATGCTGAAACAGTTGGTGGTGATCATGCAGAGAATGAAAACATCAACTTACAATATCCTGAAGAATATCTACAACCGTTAACACCGTCTTTTACCACATGAATTACTGTAGAAAGAAGGATGTATCCAAGAAAGCTAATGTAGTACATCTTACGTGGAGAACATTACATAACAAAGGGGATCTTGATATGCCAGTCATATTAAAACGTTAACAATTTCCCATTAGAATAGCTTTTGCAAAGACAATCAACAAATTTCAGAGCTAAACATTTGAAAAAGTTGTTTTATTTAATTAGAGAGAAAGAAACAAAATTCAATCACGGGCAGTTATACGTTGCATTGTCACGGTGACAGTCCAAACAGAATCAAAATTCAATGTGATATTGACAATACTTTAATTTAAAAAATAGTTTTTACTGAAGTTTTAAAGTAAAAGCCTAAGTTTAAAAAGTATGTGCGTGTTAATTTCAAAGCCAAACAGAACAAAATCATATTACGCAACGCATAACTCTAATGCAACATGAAACATAATTTACTTTCAAATTATTAAGTTTTACTCTTTTTTTAATATAGTTAATTACTCGCTGTAATGTAAAATAGTTCTATTATGCATATGTAACAATTCCCATGAAAATTAAAATCTGTTTAAATGGTACAACCGCATACCCATACACGAGCGACAGAACCACAAAGAGGCTAGCACGTAGTGCAGGCGCGGGGTTGGCGAGCGAAGCGAGCAGGGGCAAAGTCCCCTAGTCTTTTTACAAAATAAACCAGATAAACAAACACCTGGTTGCATCCATAAAAACAATCACAGAATCCCATAGTTACAAAGCAAATGGACATTTACATTTTAGTTTAGACTGCTATTTTAACATAACAGCTCACTATTAAAGCATGAGTTTAAGTAGGAAGGAATAACCACTCTTTCTTACCCTACATGCTGGGTGGCACCACAGCTCAGGAGCACCATGCTCTTCATTCTCAACCTTGAGCTGCTGCCACATCCATGGGCCAGAGGACATGTGAAGGAGCCAAGCATCTTTCAGCAGCTACAAAACAGACAACAGGTTTAGAGTGCTATAAATAAATGTATTTAATATCAATACATACACACACAAAGATTTGTCAAAGAGCAATCTACACAAAACCCTAGTTCATTTAAGCACATGGAAATAAGAGGAGACATGACCGAGCTGCTTAAAATTACAAAGGAAATGGTGGAAACTTGCTGTTACTTTACAATAAATTCTTTAACAAGAACACAGCAAAACAGATGGAAACTCATCAAGGGCAGATTTTGTACAAATGTTATATAGACCTGCACACAGAGAACTACTGACACATGGAATAAGGTACCATGAAATGTAGTACTTCTGAGGACCTTCAAAACTAAACTTGAGATCAATAGGACTGACAAGCTTGTTGGGCTGAATAGCCCATTCTCATCTAAATTGTTGTAATGTTCTATAAAAAAATAAAAGTCTGATAGCTAGTAAGCGTATCAATTTATTTAAATACAAAAGATGTTAGTCTACTGCTACATATACAGTACATGAAGATTTAAAATTATATGAAAGTGTACCTAACTACTGAAATACAATATATTGGTCAACCAAGAGACACAAATTTGTGTGCAGCAGAATTCTAAACTTAAACTGAATTGCTGATTACAATGGAAAAACAAATACAGAACTTCATGCTGAATTCAGAAAATCATTTGTCTTAAAAATCGTTTTTCTACTATATTTACTAAGTCTCTATTTAAAACCAACTCACTGCATTTGGACCTCCACAGCCTCCCAAAATCAGTAGGGTGTTGTCATCAATTACAATCTATAAGGACAACAAGGACAATGTGATTTTAGTTAAGTCATTATGCTGTGCCTTACTATAAATGCCACTAATTACACTATCTGGTTAATATTATATAAAATCCAAGACAGTGGCATAAAATTCCAAAACATGAACGCACCTGTGACTGTCCACCTCGTGGATGTGGGACCGGGCCAGTAATATTTGGTTTTGACCAGGACCACTGTTCCAGATCCAAAACCCACACCTCATTACTCCTACAAAGGAAATAAAGGAAACAAATATGACAATTTGAAATAACCTACTTTAATAGGCAACGCCCAGAGTCCTCACATTTTAATCTATACTTGAACTAGAGATGTAACCTACATCTGTCTTGAACCCAAAGATCCTCCAAAGACAACCATCTTGTCTCCAATGACAGAAGAAGAATGCCCAGCCATGGGTGGGGGTCCATGTGTTGTTACAATGCAGTTCCACCTGTGATATTGGAGGGAACAAATTTATGTCAAGAGACCATTTACCATCAAGTCTAGTAACAAAAACATTATTTCTGTTTAGTTAAAAAGCTGTCAGGATGGTAACCGTAAGGCAGTAGGTATCCACTAAGAAAACAAAATTCAATATATTAAATATTTAGGGGTAACACCTCCCCAACAGAAAAACTAAATAACCCAAACCCTCAAAAATTCTTTGACGGATTAGACTGAAATTTGGTGATATTATAGAAAAAAAAATTAGCTGACACATGTTAATATGTTAATATTAATATTGCATTACATTTACATTCATTTGCTTAGTAAAGCTTATATCCAAAGCGAACTATAACACAGGTAAACATAATCGAATAACATTAGGCTAGGGCTTATTGATTGCCACGAGTGAAAAGATGTAATAACTAATACATTTTCAATCATAGATTAACAAGAGATAAACCAATTAAATTTAAGGTAACAACAAAGCAACCAACAATATGAAAGATCACAAAGTTTGTTTTTTTTTTCCCCCAAGCAATTAGACGTATACAGAACAGGTGGGTTTTCAATTACTTCTTAAATATATTGAGGGAGTCAACAGTTAGAGGTGGGCAGCTCGTTCAACAACTAGGAAATACAAAAGAAAAACATCTTGAGACTTGATACCCCATAGAGGCGGCATCACAAGACGCTGTTCATTGGCAGACCTGAGTGGGCAAGAAGAAGCATAGCGCCTCACCAGTGTCTCCATATATGCAGGTGCTGACCCACTGACTACTCTGCAGACAAGCATCAGGGATTTGAACTTAATGTGTGCTGCTACAGGGAGCCAATGTAGCGACCTGAAGAGAGCGTGACATGTGCCTGTCTCTGGACCATCTGCAGTGGCTTCATAGCACAAGCAGCTACGCCTGCCAGAAGTCAGCTGCAGTAGTCCAGACGTGACAAGACCAAAGCCTACAAGACTATTTTATGCTAATGTAGATGGTCTGTGTTGACAGGGGGCTTTATACAAACGAAGGACGGAGCAGAAGTGACTGCCGAGCCACACAAATAGCATTACTAACCAATAGGGTGGAAGATGGGTGGTGTCCTGGATGGGGGGGGGGGGGAGAGAAAAAAAAAAAGGAGATGTAATCACGTTTGGTATGCACAGTGAGTGTGAAAGGAAAAAGAAAGTTTGGCAAAGCTCAATAATTAGCAAAGGTGCTATATAGATCCAGTGAGATTGCTAGGTACTGTGGCCGTCATTGTAGGCATTGTTTCATTAAAAGCGAAAAGGAAGAGAGGGACAGAGAGGTAAAACTGATGCCCTCCAACCCAAGGCAAGCCTGGGTTTAAACTTAAGTCCCTCAAACGAGCTACTACTATATTTGCATCTAAGAATTTTGAAAGGGGACCTCCAAAATCAACCACCAATAATGTTTCTATTTACATGTGTGTGCACTTCCTTTGCACTGGGATGACCAACTACCCTGCTCACCAAACTTTTTTGTATCAGTGCTTGAAGTGCAACTGTCAACTACTCTTTGATCGTGGTCCTGAAAACTCCAAGGTGAACCACCCCAAAACCTCTTCAATCACAGCACTTAAATTGCGCAATATCCCAGGACTGATCTTAGGTAATGACACTTGGATTTCTAATGGAGAAGCCACAATAGCTGTGTCTCGGCACTCAAAGTTGCTGCTCCTCGCCCCCCATGTTAGTACCTCAGTATAGCACATAGGGCATCAGCAATTAGATATATCCACTTCAAAATCTGCTTGCATATACATTTGCATCTGCAGACTTTAAAGTGGGGCAGCATTCAATTAACAACAAAAAAAAAATACTGTAGTCTTGTGAGCAAAGTAAATAAATGAAAGCAGTAAAAATCTAATAAAGATAATAACATATACTCAAATTTCACAGTATTCCTGCTGATTGCCCGTTTCAATTCAACAGAATAGACTTTTTGGTAAAGATGTGTTTTGCGATGACCATCAACAAAAACCAAGTCACTAAGAAAAGCAGGAACTGATCTAATGTAGGGATATTTTACTCATGTACAACTGTGTACAGTAAGTGTAAGACTGAGCAGCTCCAGTAACCTATTAATAATATTAGTTGGCTAACGCCTTTATCCAAGGCAAATAGTTGAGATATTATTGGTTACATTTCTTTTGTTATTCAGTTGAAGCACAGCCAAGTGAAGTGACTTCGTTGTTACACAGTGCCAGCAGCAGTATTTGAACCCACAACCTCAGGCTTTGAAGTCCAGTCTTAATCACCACACCACACTGCCTGCCAAAAATACCAGCCACAGGTTTAAAAAAAAAAAAAAATACAAATACTGCGTACAGAAAAATACTTAGTTACAAAGTACTTCTGAAACACCAGATTATCCAAACAAAAAATTTAACACAGCTATTTAAAGATAAAAGGATAACCTTTCTAATAAAGTTTGGTTTCACATCACTGTAGTTGTAAACAGCTAAATGCCGTAAAAAAGTTACATTGCTATGTGATTATCTCCTGAACACAAGACACAAGTTTCAAAACTACCTCTAGCTTTTTATGAATTCTAGGCTGTTTCCTTTATTAGATTAGATTTTTAATCCCAATGGGAAATTCAAAAACACAAAAATTTTAGAAATCCTGTCTGCTGTCATTCAGATTAAATTGGATATACTCACCAATTTTTGGATGGAGAATATGTGTGGATTTCATCAAAAAAGCGTTCTGGCTGATGTAATGGGTAAGGGCTTGGCCGTGTCCACCCACCAAAAAGAACCAGTAAATCTCTATACACAACTAGTGTAGCACCTGCCTTTGGTGAAGGATAAGATCCTGTAGAATTTCAGAGAGGGAAAGTTTACAATAAATGTTGAAAATAGCATAACTAAGACTTCATGAATATTTGACAATTACTTAAATTAACAGTATACCAAAAAGGTTAACGTTCAATATGTCAAGCAACAGTAAAAAAAAAAAAAAAAAAAAAAAAAAAAATTCCCACTGTCCCCTCACTTAATTTATAAGACATCAACAGTTAAAACGTAAACAGCGAAGACGTTCGGAGGCACTGTACACATATGAAGTGTGCCATTAAAGTATAATTCAAAACAACCTTTAAACCACAATGGAAATCAAAAATATCTAATTTAAACACACATCACTGTAAAAATATTGATTTTACGATTAATCGTTATTTTTCACTTAAACAATTCGATAATGATTTTTAAAAAGTCTCAAGATAAACGTTGTGAATCTCTACTCTGCTCAATTACTATATGTAGATTTTTGCTTATCTTAATTTTTGGCGTCTAATCCAGTAGATGGCGCGAATGTGCCTGTTAATGCTTTCTATGGAAAAAGCACTTTACCCATCCCGCATAAAATGGTGTGTCCCCTTCAACTGAAATTAGCATCGTAGACACTAAGTCAGATGTTGGACTTGCTACAGATTCAAATGGTGCAAGGGTAAAGAACAACGGGATAATAGGAAAGTCATATGTAGTGTTAATTATTGTTGTAACACAACAAATATGAGAAATCATTTACCCTGACACCAAACATAAACGTACTCTCTGTCGACATCCAAACGAGTAGAGCCTAAACAAAATACAATGGAGATGGTAGGTAGCTCCAAACCTTCGTAGATCTGTCTCATGCCTAAAAAAATAATATATACCAGTCTATCTGTAAAAATAAGAGGGCCTACACTGTTGTTGAAAAGGAGGGCTTCTGACAAATGATACAGGTTTTTGAACTGTGGTATGCTATACCAACCAGAAAGCAATTGAGTTAAGTTATTCTACCAAGGCTTTAGGAAGGTTTTAAGCAAAGAATCACCATGTCTCTTGTGCCAGTGAAGAGAGTAGCCCCTAACCTGCGACAGCTGAACCTCCAGGGCAGCAGATTCTTACTTGATAATCACACATTAAAAAACGACTGGGCACCTGTGGCAGATGTGTTGCAGACAAGCACACTGCATGCCAGGCACATTGGGAGCAACCTCATCACCTATATTCAGAGCTAGTGAGGTCACTTGATGTTGTTCCAAAATCTTTTCTAGCATTTCCAATGCACTGTTCAATTGCGTGACCGTATGAATCATAATTTTGTGTGTTGGCAAGTAGAATAAACGTTGCTTCTCTTACTGCTACGGTGGAAAAAGTTTGCAATGTGCCTCACCTGGCAAAGCAAGCAGTCAATTGTCGGAATTTTCAGAGCAGCCCGAGATACAAAAGTGAGCATGTGGGCAAATCAGCCGACTTGAAGTAGCTCCATAATAGCAGCGTTATCAGTCACAATGGCCACTTCTTTTTCTTTAATGTCCCATTCATTCAATACTGCTGTCAACAAGCATCAGCTCTAGATCTTTGTTTTAAAATGCTTCTTTTTGTCTGAGGACTGTCAGGGCACATTTGAGACTGATTAACGTGACTTCAAGTAAGCAATTGAAGATGTGCATAACTTGCAGAATTACAGAAAGACATGAGTCTTCCTGCTGTATCTTTAATTTGGACTAATTCAAGATTATTTTAAATGTCCAATATGGGAATAAATTTGGCTAACAGTTGAGCTGGATGGTGTCTACATGGGAATTCATAACGCACAAACATTATTTAAGCAGCAAAATTTAATTACTTTATAATATTATTCAAAAAATGCAGATGTTTTATAAAGTAGATGCCATTTTATTGTATTAAAACAAGGATTAAAACCACCCCATATGTGTGGACTCTGGTGTGGAGATACATATGGTGAATTTTGAATGAATGCAGTGCATGTGAACACGTTTTTTGCTTTTTTTAAAGAGCAATGATATTATGATCCACATCTTCCAAATACTGATGTTAACTATTCACTACTAATGAAGTATTTCATCTTAAATGTCATCTCCTGCTTATACATATGTTACAATGTCACTATGCAGACACCCTTCAAAAAAAGTATAACTGAAATTTGTCATATTATATTAATGTTCTCTATGCATGGTTAAGTAATTTCTAAAAAGGACACCACTTCAAATATATCTGAGCATGCTAATTCAGTCAAGATAAAATCGATATTGAATCGAATTAGAACATTGTCAATCGGTAGCTAATTTGGACATCAGCGCTGACACAGAGCCATGCACATTTTGTCTGAAATACAATGATAAAAGTACTTCACCAAAATCCTAGCTGCAACTTGGACCTTGTGTGCAATCATCAATAGAAAAAAGTTGCTGACTGAGTGAATTAAACTTTTTTTTTTTTACCCTTTTTGACCATGTGTGTTGGCCATGACACAGCCAGCATATGTTTGCCACACCTTTGCAATTATATACTGTATATGTACAAGTACAGAATTTACCAATTCCAGTGATAAGTCAATATGCTGTGTCACTGTGGAGAATCTCTATTGCAAAAGTATAGCTCTTAATCCCCCAGGAATTGGTTGATTATTATAATTGGTTTATATATCCACACATTTCCTCTGGCATGCTTTAACTTAGATCAGATTAGTTGAATTTTGATTTTAAAAACAATTACCCTGCCATTTCCAAAGAAATGCACCAATTGTCGGTGTGCCGTGTCACACACAAGGGAGGCTACTATTGATGTCTCTGCCCCCAGGTGCCTACCAGCATATTTATTACCAGCTTTATTTATTATAGATCAGCTTGAAAAATAAATTCAAATGTCACATAAAAATCAGACATTATGTGCTTTTCAACAAAATGTAACAACTGTATGTGCATTCTGCAGCATCTACATAACAACTCCTGAACATTGATCTGGCTCTCTCTCTCCTTTATTGCAGAAGGCTGCACAGTTTGTTTTTTTTTTTTAATTCAATTTCTTTCATTCTGTTTGCTCACATTTTTACAATAAAAGCATATAAAAATCCTGTTTGTTTTTACAGCAATATATTAAATAGTACCATTCATAATGGACATAAGTAGAAAGCCAATTTTATACTCAATCTGAGGTCAGAGATTTTTTGGGGCATAGCTCAGAGAAGGTTACCTTATAAAATTGTTAGGTGAGGCAGGGGTCTTACTGTACATTCAGACCTTCACCTTACACCAAAATGAATAAACACCATCCTTTTGCTAACTTCGATCAAACATACATTTATCAGATATTTTTAGATGTCAGTCACTTATGGCTTAGTAGCAAACCATAAGAACAGAACACTGTTTTATTTAGTTGGACAATTTTGAATTTGATTTGAATAAAAAAAATATTAGCTGTACTAGTGGTACAATTTAACAAATGAATGCACCAGTAGCTGGTGTGCCTTAACAAGACATTTAGAAATTACCAAGTTAACATACTTTGAAATGATATAGAAATAATGAGAAAAGAAACCAAAAGGAATTTTCAATTTGTAGTGATCAAACTGTCAACAAAAACTTGAAGAAACTAGGCAAGTTGAAAACAGAAAAGACTTCAGACCACCGATGCTGCATAACTGACTTTTTGGAAAACAACTACTACAACTTGTGCTACCAAGACATCAACATATCTGTAGCCTTAATAATGTAAACTTCCTTTTTGACCTACAGAAGTTTTCAGTGGTTATTACACAATAGACACCATGTAATGCAAACTTTATTTTAAAATTTCAAAACAAAAAATTTCCAGGACAGGAGATTCAGCTCTCTGCTATATGCCACCTTTAGTGAGAGTGTTTTCATGACAGGACCCAAAGTTGTGAGCTTAAACGGGGGGGTTTGGGGGGAATAAAAAGATTCCGCACGTCCATTTTAAACTATCATCATCAGTATGATACACAGTCAAGTAATGTATTTTCATTTAGTCACTGAAACACAAAAAATAAAATCACATTCCAGCTCTTTTCTATTTTGTGTACCTGATGCAAGTGGACGGATCCATTCCTTACTGTTCAAGTCAAGCCTCCAGAGGTCATTAAAAGCTGCATTACAGCTACTTTGTGTGCAGCCGCCAAAGACATACATTGATTGGTTAGAGTCATAATAGCAGGCGCCTAAAGTGAAAGAAATATTTTAATAACATTAACCTTTACAAAGAAGAAATAAAAATCCAAAAATGTACACTTAATCCTTTACTTAAGAGTATAAAAAATAAAGAGTAACTAAGAATAGTTAAGGCAGAAAATTAAAACACTATTTTTTTCTTACAGCAGAATTAACTGATAGGTATATTTACTGGGTTAATCATTTAAAATATCAATAGCTGTTAAGAACCCAGAGCTAAAGTTAAATCTATCTGTCTATAATACAACAGCGTCCTGTTTATGGATATACCACTAATGTTTTTACCTGAACAGCTACAAACAGTATACAACCTAATCAAAGGCTGGTACTTAATAGTAATAAAACATATGGTACCTAATTCAGGACAGACAAAACTCCAACGCAAAGTTTCTTAAGCAAAAAAACAATAATGTTCATTATCATCTACCAGAGCCTGTAAAGAATACATTTGACTTTCATCTTCACAGAATCGAAAAAAATCGGTTAAATTGTTGTTAATTGAAGTCAAGGAAGATGGTGAATGTGTTAATTGGAAGGTCTTCTCTATCAAAGTGCTACTTTGGGGTTGATTCACATTAGCCTCTGGCAACCAGGTGAAGTAAAAACTAGTAATAACTGATGTAGAATTACAGGTAGAAAAACCAGTAAGTTTTAAAGGATCTTTACCTCCAGCTTTATTAACAAAACACTTGCACTATTAAATCAGCTAATATTCAGTGATAAGTAAACATTTTTAAATAAAATACTGCAAAATTGAAATATGGCAGCTCAAAAACATATTCAATTTAACAAAGACCACACAGTTCATATTTGCGCTGCTTTATGTCAGTAAGTATTTTTGAAGAAAGGTCTTTGTCTTAAAAGACAAAAAAGATACAGCAACAATGGGAGTCATCTTACTGTGAGAAAAGCGTTGAGTTATAGGTGTTCCTGGATAGGGGTATGTGCGACTCTCCCATTGGATATTTCCTTCCTGTACAGCTTTAATGAATCCATGATAACACTGGTGGGCAACACCTGTAAATAAAATAGTGCAATCTTCAGTTACAGACACAAAACAGGTAAAACTGCCATACAACAATGTTACACTAGTGAATGCAAATAGGATCAAGATGGCCAGTCATCTGTAGGCTTGTTTTGCATTTTATTATTGTTCAGCTTCTGGTTGGGGGAGAAAGGAAAAAAAAAGAATTAAAAAAATTAAATGACCAGAGTCTTAAAAAGCAAGTCAAGGCAGTTTCCTACTATCCAGGCTTTTCTTAAAGTAAGAAAATATAATATTTTGAATTATAAGCGGTATAATTTAAGATATGGCATAAAAGTCTAACACTCAGATGCTGAGTAACATTCATAACAGTTTCAGAATTTAGACACCCTAGGGGTGGGGATCGATTTGTTCTTAACTCAATTTTTCTTTTTGTAAAAACTTGATAGATTTGTATGGATTGCAATAAAATTAATAAAAAGGGAAGGGGAAAGAAAAAAAAAAAAAAAGAATTTAGACACCCTAAAGTGTTGAGGGTGGCATTCACAGGTTTATATCTTCTTTCAGTGGGAACAAGAAACGAAAATAGCAATGTGGCTTTTCCAGTTTTGTTATTCTATTAAAAATAGAAAGATGCAAAATGCTTGCATTTAGAATACCAAAAAAAAAAAAAAAAACCCACAACAAAACTCAAAAATCTTCACTAGACATTTAAAGACAGACCAATCCTCAATACGCTAATCAGCCACAACATTAAAACCACTCTGACCCACCAAGGCAAGGACTCCACAAGATGTGTGAAGGGGTCCTATGGTATCTGGCACTAAGACGTTAGCAGCAGATTCTTTGATAGTCCTGTAAAGTTGCAAGGTGGGGCCCTCCATGGTTCGGACTTGTTTTTCCAACACATCTCCCAGATGCTCAATCAGACTGAGATCTGGAGGCCAAGTCAACACCTGGAACTATTTGTCATGTTCCTCAAACCATTACTGACTAATTTTAACAGTGTGGCAGGGGTACATTACCCCGCTGAAAGAGGCCACCATACAGTTGCCATGAAGATTAGATTATTTATAAAAGCATATTTAAAACAACAGAGGTTGCACCAAAGTGCTGTACAAAAAAAAGCATTAAAATAAAAACAATACAAACAATCATGCAAGAGCAGATTAATAAAACAACCAGTTGTAACATCCACTACAATCCCATCATACGCAATGAAAGAAAACAAGTAAGTCTTAAGCCGACTTTCAAAAACCTCAATCCAGGATGAAGACCTGATGTGTAGAGGTAAGTCATTCCAAAGCCTAGGAGCAACAAATGAAAAAGCTCCACCTCCCCTAGACTTCAGCCAAGATCTTGGCACTACAAGGGGTGTACATGGTCTGCAGCAATATATAGGTAGGTGATATGTGTAAAATATCCACATTAATGCAAGGACCCAAGGATTCCCAGCAGAGCATCACATTGCCTCCGCCGGCTTGCTTTCTTCTTGTTCATATGATTTAAAAGGAAACATGAATCATCAGATTAGGCCACCTTCTTAAATTCCTCCATGGTCCAGTTCTGATGCCCACGTGTCCATTGCAGGTGCTTTTGGCAGTGGACTATGGATATGCAGCCCTTACACAGCTAGCTACGATGCAATGTGTGTTCGACACCTCTCTCATGACTAGCATTAAGTTTTTCACCAATTTGTGCTACAGTAGCTCTTCTGTTAGAGCACGGGTGTCGAACTCTGGTCCTCAAGTGGCTGCATGTTTTCATTATAACCATCTTCTTCATTAGTGAGCCATTTTTACTGGTAATTAACTTCTTTTGCCTTCATTTTAATTAACCTGACTCAGGCCCCTTAGTTGTCTCTTTTTCCTTAATTACTAGCCAAACAATAATGAGACATCAAACAAGCCACCATATGACCAGCTCACCTGTGACCATCACACAATATCTGGAAATAAAGAAAGGTGAAGGTCTCAGTAAGGTTGATCTCTCAGGTCACCAAAACATTTTGACTTTGTTCTTAGAAAAAAATCAACAGATTTGGAAATGTCTGCTGTGGCAGAATGTGAGCAGCAACAAGCCATTGAAGTAAATAACGAGCTTAATTAACAGCAAAAATCAGCTTCTCATTAAGAAACTGGTTGGAGTGAAATTGGTTGGAGTTTGAAATCCCAGTTTAGCTGGTCATCTGTTGGCTCGTTTCACATCTCATTTCTGCTTGGCTGTCATTTAATGAAGAAATAAATCAATTCAGAGGACTGAATCCTTAAAAACAGGGTTATTGAAATGAAGGGAAAAGGAGTTATTCAGCAGTGAAAACTACTCACTGATTAGGAAAAGGGTTAGAATGAAAACCTGCAGCCCTCCAGGCCTGGAGTTCCACACTCGTGTGTTAGAGCTTCAAGAAAAAAAACAAAAAAAACAGTAGATCTGAGTTTTAAATAGCAAGTCAATTAAAACTAAGGCAAAACAGTTAAATTAGCACCAAAAATAGTCACTAATTAAGAAAAGGGTTAGAATGAGAACCTGCAGCCACAGGTTAAGGTTTACTCCAGGACTAGAGCTAGAGACTGTTGTTCTATAGAACCATGCATTTACTGAGATGATACACACACTTGCAAATACAGTACTACAATAAAGTTTGTGATTACTGACAGGTAAGAGCCCCATGATACAATTTAAAAGTATTGTTGAAAAAACTGCTTTTATTCAGTCCAGACCAAATGATACATGAAAGACAGCACAATTTAATGGAATAGTACATTGTTCAACCAAATAAAAATGGCCCATTACAGATGCCATCCTCTCTCACCTTTAATGAGACGATACCACTGCTTACAGACAAGTGCTGCAGTCTTGTGCTCCTGATAAGGAGACAGGAAGGACAATATGTACTCAAGAACCTCCTCTGGTAATTCACCCATGGCACGCTGGTGCTGGCTGTCCATTTCCTGAGGTTGAGAATGTAACGGTGGCGGCTGCTGATGCACTTCCTCTTCCTGTTCCATTGAGCCTTCTACAACCTCCTCTGTGTCCATGGCAACAAAGCTGTCATCCTCACTGTCTGACGAACTGGCCATGTCACGCTGTGTAACAGCCACTGAAAAGAAAACATTCTGTGAGTGAAATGTGTTTTTCTTAAAAGAGTGGACAAGTCAAAACCCCAAATAAATAAACAGCAATGGGTTTACTTGTACCATAAGACAAATATCCTACTGTGTTGCATACTTTTTATCTGTTGTATCAGTGTAAGGAAGACTGGAATATCTGCTTTAACTTTAACTAAAGAAAGTGTAGTAATAAACTGAGAAAAGGCAATCTGAGGAATCATCTTGTGCAGGGAGAGAAACAGCAGACATATCTAGACCTGCTAAACTTGGAATGGAAGAAAATGGAGTGGCTTCAGCAAACATTAAAAGAGCAGCTGCTTTAATGAGTTCAGACCTCTTAATTTTGTCCTTAAAACAGACATTTCTTGACTGAGGGTGGATGGCGAGTGAGATTGTGTTAAGTTAAGCATTTTTAATTAGAAAAAGAACAGATAAAGAAAAATTTGTCCTCACTTCTTAATAAACAACAGGTTTGTTAGATTAGGAAACAGATCTTAGATTATGTCTATTTTATATGTAAACTTGTTAAGTATGGCAGCTTTGTATCTTCTTGATAAATATCTAATGAATATTTTACTAGAATTATGGCTTGCTGTTATGACAGACATTTTATTTCCTTTTATGCCTTATGTTTTTATTCAAAGGGGATTTCATTTATTGTTATTTTTGCAGTCACTTGAAAATAAGCCTAAAGAATTTTATTTTGTTAATGAAAATGAACATGTAAAAACTGTGGCTTGCAGTTTAACTGTAAAAATACCACTATAATGTAGAATATAAGGCTTCACCCACACATCTGGTTATGAAGAAGCTTAGTCGAATTGTTTTTAACAGGATAAAAAAAAGTCTACAGAATCAATCCATTCTAGTAACAAGATCAGTATTGACCCTAGGAAAAAACCTGATCAGAGCAGCACTAATCATTATTTGTTTAATAATCCAAACTTTCCCCAAGATCACTTCTTTTAAATAATAGTTGTTCAAACAAATGTCAAGAAGAATGAAGAACTGAGATAGCACCACTTATGTAAATTATTCTGCCAGGAATGCATCACCCCAGATACAGTAGCTCCAAAAAATATTACTATATACTAATTACTCAACCTGTGCTCCCATTTCACAAAAACAGCTCAATTCAGTATCCTCTCAAATACTCATTAATTTACATAAAATATTCATAATGCTTATGATATTTATAAGAACATCCTAATTTTCAATATTTTGATGAATATTTAATTTTAAAAGTTGGTTGTTTAAACAGTATGTGCAGCATTTTAATGTTCTTAGGACGACATGATGTCATTTACGCCACACACTTGCCTAATTAAGTGAAGTTGTATATTTAAAAAAAAAAAATGTCCCCAAAGTGGATTATAATTGGTGTCAGTTAGGCATTGCATAAATGTAAAAAAAAAAAAAAAATCTTAAAACTTAAGTGCTTTCACTGTGAAACAGTAAAGCTCACATTTTTACAAAAGATATCTCCTGTACTTCAGGGGGCATTTTCATGACCACAAAGCAGAGATGGAAATAATTTTACTGTTGATTTTTGGAGCTGTCTTTTCTGAAGGAAAAATACTGCAGCTGTTCTCTCTTCTGTTGACAACCACTAAGTGCAGTTTTTTCATGGAAACGAAAAGGCATGTGAGAGATGCAATAGACCACCCCATGATAGTAAATTACATATTAACCAAAAATAAGCATATTTGAAATGTTAATGTTAGGCTAGAAGTGTACTGAATGGATGAAAAAACCCTAATAACCAGTAAAAGAGTGGGGAAGAATACTATTCAGAATTTGCATTGAGAAGCCCACACATCTGTCAGGCCATACTGTAACAAAAAGCAAATGAGAAAGGTGTCCAGAAGTGACAAATGCTGGAAACTCATTCATAATACTGACCACAATATTGTAAAGTATTGTAAAACAGTCTAATGTCAGGAATGGGTATTTTAACAAAATCATTAGCGTCAAGTCCCTGTACCCATAGCATAAGCATTCATTCACAGATGATGTTATTGAACGTTTCCCACTCGTTCAATAACAGAGTTTCATATATGATAGACTCTTTCCTTATCTGATTTTTCATTTCAGCTTTACTCTTACCCTCAGTACAGCTCCCCTAATCTGTGTATACTGGTGCTTTGGCAAAGCTCAGCAATAAAGCCAAATGTTTTTCACTGTCACTTTCACGTTGAAACGTACTCCAAATACATAGAACTATTTATGTTAGTGTCTAGAATACAAAAATGGTGACCCAATAAAATATTGTAGTCAAACTGCAACAACAGTTTCAAATCATGAAATGTAGCCTTTGATAAGCCAGCTACAAGCATCAACTCACAAAAATTTAAATTATATATTTTTATGAAAGCACATTTCAAATGAGGGTCTATACAACTCAAAGAAACGAATCAATATGAAGGCCATTCTCCACCTTGAAATGGACTTGACAGTCTTTAAAGGAATACTCAACCCAAAAATAGTACTTTTTATATACATTACCTATCTCATGTACTTTGTAGTGGTGGCTGAGAAAATTTTTTATGCAGAATGGAGAGGAAAAAATATTTTACATAATAGAGGCTAAAAGTAACTAATAAGTACACCAGAAAACTATGTGAAAAACATCCATTGAAAAAAGTAATCTAATGTTATTCGTGCTGCTACGTCTGGAATACGACACACATTATATACAGTAAACTAAAGCCTCATGGGAGTCACTTGTTGAAGACAGTCAAGTACTCCTAGGTACTTTAGTGAGGGGTTTGTTTTGTTTTCCTTCAATTTCAGCCCTACAACATGTAAGGTTAGGCAAAGCTGAGCTTAGAGCAACCATTGTGGTTATTTTTTACTTTCAGCAATACCCCACAATACTTAGCTTCTTTCAAAAAAGAAGACAAAAAAATACACAACCTACAAAAAGTCTATTATAACCCTCCTGATCACAGACATCAATCCAAAAATGTTGGGATAATCTAATGCTAGTTCTGAGTTTCTACAGTTCGGTATTTTCAGGGTTTGTGTATTCAAACCTTATGGCTTAATTCTCATTTTATCAACCTACATGACACTTACCCTTTTCTTTTTAACTTAAAATCTGCTACTTTTTTACATTACAAAAAAAAAATCACTACTTGAAGATCAAGGATTATAATAAGGGAGAGTGATTCACCAACCTTTATAATAGTAATAATGCAAACCAGAAGAAAAGCACCTCATAATCCAAATCTTAGAATAAAGAAAAATACACCACCACTTCTCTCAAAATTCAATGCTTAATATAGTCAGCACTGCCAACTTACAAGAAAGACAGAATCTTGTATTAGGTCTTTTTTGTCTCTTTATGAAATGTCAAAATTGGCTAACACTGAATTAGCACCATATGTAAAAGATTTTTCAGTGGGATCGCACCAGATCCTATTGCAGCTGTTCCACATATGGCATATGGCTTAAGATGGGCTGCAGCCACATAAAACTTTGATTACTTAGATTATATTTCTAACATTTATATCTTTAGTTGTGACTGAACAGTTGTGACTGAACAGTTCTGCACCTCTCACTAGATATTCTGATCAACTATAATATCTTATGCTCAAAAATAACACAATGATTGTGTCACATGAACTACTGTACCAAATCCACATTCAAACATTCCTCTGGGGACTCTGAAGAAACTGCATACCTCAAATTCTCAGCAAGTATGTTTATTTTTTGTATCCATATACCCTTCCGTATAGTTCCACATCTAGCTTTAAACTCAGTGAAATGATATCCCAAAGCTGATACTAAGGTCTTGGGTAAGGGCCAGGTTTGCTCACATTTCCTAACTCTAGAAGCGTGCAAAAACCTTATTAAGCATTATTTCCTGAAATAAAAAATAAGTTTGCATAATAAGAGGAAATGCCTTTGCAAGTGGTGAGAGCTCAACATTTGGGAAAGAAGCTGCTGGCTATGGTCTTCTGCAAAATACCACCACAAATCTGCACTGTTTTATCAAGTTTCACAGGCAGCTGCCAAAAAAGGAACTAAACCATTTAGAAAGGAAGAAATGCATAGAAAACCTATAACTGTAAATATACAAAGCAGCTTCACATAGCTTATTTATTTCTTAGTTATTTCTTCAAAAGAATCACATGCATAGCTAAGAAAGAAGAAGGCTGGGAAAAATAGCTAAGAATACAAAACACACACATCAAAGTCTGATCTGATAAAGTACCACCATGTACCAGACAGAATCTGCTCTACTTAATCATTTATGCAGTTTAACCTACCCTGTAATTTAGGATAACAATAAGAACCAATCCACAAAAGTCCATCCAACAACTCTGTATGTAGCCAGTAAACATAAAACTCAGAGTGATTGGAAACTGATGAAGGTCAGTGGGTGAAACAGTTCTGCCAGTGGGATTTTAAACAAAGTAAAATAAATTAGTTCATTTTAAAACTGCACAGCTGTTCAAATTTCAGTTATTTTTGATTGCACAGTTATGCTGAGATAATGTAAAAGAATTCCATCTAAAAATATCACCCTGCTAAAAGTGACAGTAGGTCATATAATAAATGTATTTTTCAGTTAAATGAATATTGAGAACATACTAAAGGCTATTTAGTTTCAAAGAACGCATTTTGGTTATGGGTTAATATGCATATCTTTATCACACTCTTCATTTAGTTGTGCACTAGAAGGAAAAAAGGTCACATGAAAAGATAATTTCCCCACGGGGATTAATAAAGAGTACCAAAAACAAATAATTTTATTATCTGTATAGAAGACAGTTTATTTTTTTCATTTATCAACTAGACCTCCTATGTCATAACTAGAAAACCATCAAAATGGTACTTTTTCAACAAAAAAGAACTGTTTTTTTTCCCCCACAAACCTTCATGTGATAAGACACAGAGAAGGGCATTACTCCAAAAATGTTTTCAGGAAATTGCCGAGATCGATTAGAGAAGGTGAATATCGGATCATTATTGTCACAAGCAGAGAACAGTGAAATTCTTACTTGCACGTGCTAATCAACACACAACATGTCACCCTATTTAGCGCCATTCTTACTGACTATGTTAACCCTGCCTCAGACTTCTGTCTCCCTTAAGGTCATGTCACATTAAATGACTTTTCCAGTGGTTTTCAGTTGCAGACTTCATTTACATAATTTTAGTGAGTTGGGGGCAGTCACCATGGACTCCTGTGATCACTAGTCATGTAGTGCGACATACCCAGCATCTGCAACAGGTTTAATTTTGTCTTCAGCATGCACACTGCATATAATCGAGAGACAAAGAATAAGTAAAGCAGCTTTTTTGGAGTTCACAAACAGAAGTGCTGCTCCCCTGTTTGATGTTGTGTGTTTTAAATACCATGAAAGATTTGGAGAAAAAAAAAAAAAAGGTAAAGGCTACTGCTCAACTCACCATTTCTGTAAACCCTTTGCACAGGAATCAGCTCTGTCAGGCAGATCAGAAAAAGGAGTGAGCTTGTAAAACGTTGGACATGTGAAACTGGACTGGAAAGTCATTTCACAGTTGTCTAATTTAACATACTCTGTGATTTCTAGTCATGCGACAGGACATACTCAGGTGAGGAGATCAGCAACTGCAGTCATCAAGTTTGACACTGGCTCTGACTAAAAGTTGTATAAAGTAACATCTGCTTTACATGAAAAATCTCCAAAAATATTTGTCATTAACAAGACAAAAAGAAAAAGGAAAACTATACTACACAAATCAAGGGGTTCATCCAGGTGGCCATGAGCAGGATAACAACACTTTCACCGAGTTTGTCAAAAGTAAAACTTTATCTATTTTTCCCCAAATTTAACTGTAACCCTATAAAAAAATTCTCATAAGATAGATAAGCTTCTATATAAACACAAATATTTAGTAAGATCAATCTTCAATAAAACATCAGGTTCCACTAAATAAAGATCACAAAAGTTTTTCCTTTTTTTTTGATGTAGTACTAGGGTGTTGTACCGTGTTAGCCATTATAAATGTAGTGAAAAGACAAGCAAAATGACACCTTTTATTGGCTAACTAAAAAGATCACAATATGCAGGTTTTCAAGGCAACTCAGCCCCCTTCTTCAAGCAAGATGTAATACAGAAACTGGAGTTCCCTGTGTTTATATATACACACTAGGACAAATAACATTGGTAAATCTTTAAGTGAGAAATCTTAAATGTAAAAAATTAATAGACTCCTTTAGGTTAGGGTTTGTTTAACAAGAGAAAGAACAATGTACGGTCAAGATCTTTGGATAAGATAACTGTCCAACAAAGTCTTTTAAAGTTTCTAATAGTACTAGGGTGTTAGCCATTATGAATGTAGAGAAAAGCCAAGCAAAATGACACCTTTTATTGGCTAACTAAAAAGATTACAATATGCAAGCTTTCGAGGCAACTCAGGCCCCTTCTTCAGGCAAGATGTATCTAATGAGTTTTTCAATACAATGTGGATCTGTAGTCAGGTTGTCTGTGTCAGTCTGAGAGAGGCAAACAATCCTCATACCTGGCTATAAAACTCTTCTCTCTATTCAAACCATGTTGTAATGTACTAAATTTTAGCAAAAGTTTTCAACACTCCTTTTTTATGTAAATGATTAACAAAATATTGTTGTTTTTACATGCAGTTGTTTTCACTACAGCTAACCAGACCACAGAGTACACCATTGCCCACTTAAAATATGGACATTATACAGCAAAAACAGTTACTGTACATGTCTCAAAATTACTGTACCATAAATTCAGTAAAATAGTAAATCAGTCACAATGATAAAACATTTTAAGATTAATCTGTAAGCAGTTTGTTAACCTGTATATACACTATACAGACAATGTAAAGTGAACTGACTAGCTTATTTACTCACTTATCAACAAAAATAGTACTTCCTGTTTAGTTAAAAAACTGAATTAAACAGGATGGTACACCTAGGTAGTATGTAACCAAATAAGAAAGGTCATTTAAATATATCAATATTTAGGGATAACCCTGTTCACAAGAAATAGAAAAACTAAATACTAAAAAAAACACAATAAATGATTCTATTGATTTGATTCAAATTTATTGACATTATAGGAAAAAGAAAATTACCCGATCCATGTTTTATTTTTTTTTAGGTGTTGATATTCATCAATATTAAGCTAATGAACATGCTCTGCGCATGCAATGACAATGGGCTTTATGCATACAAAGGATGGAAGACTAAATAATGGACAGTGTTCTGGACAGGAAAAGAGAGACATGGTCATGTTTGGCATGTATAATGAGGTGTGAAATGAAATAAAGATCAGCAAAGCTGAAGAAAGTTGCAAAGGGGTGGAAAAAGTGGTAGTCCAGATGCCTGGAACTGCCAGTTTTTAAATACTAGACAACCAAACTACATACTCACAAATCCCAGTAGACTACTAGATGTTTTAGGTATCTGCTCAACAAAAAATGTTACTAATAAAAAACAATTTGGTAAAAAAAAAAAAAAAAAAAAACAGCCAATTCTTCATGTATGATCTTACCTTTGATGTTGCTTTTAAAGACAGTTGCTTGTAGTGTGCCAGACTGCCGTAACCCCCGTCTAAAGCCTGGTTTACAACTGGCATGTCAGTGCTGGTTGCGAGGGCACCACAGCAAAAATGTAGCAACACCTCCTGGGCGTTTGCCACATGCCGCACACAGAATTATCTCTAACTATGCACGTGTACCCTAAATGGTGAATTTCGAGGAATGTCTAGTTATATGCGTGCCAGAATGATTAACAAAGGGCTGAATGAGACGCAACAGGTCATCAAAACACAAGGAAAACACACAAATACTTGGTGAATCTCTTCACTAACTACGTCACTTATCCACTCATGTACTCGCCCTTCCTTTACCACTTTTGGCTAATGGGTCTGCACATACATACACTAATGAGCAATAGACTGAAATCAAGTCTATAAAGCAAGCAAGAGAAAAGGCAGAATTAGCGGTAAAGCAACTGTGGCAGTGAAGGCAATAAGGCCAAATTAATTGCATCCTTGTCAATTATCGTGATATAAATAATTAAAATAGAAGAGGACAAAGTGAACCATTCCACTACTGCTTAGATAGCATTTACAAGTAAAAGGAATCGTGATTACAATCAGCACTATGACAAAAACAGACATAACTTTTTTAAATACTAGAAAAACGTTTTCAGCAGAATACCAACAGAGGGTATTCCCATAACAGAGATGACTGAAGGGAGGAGAAGCATCAAAACTAAATCAGAGAATGTTGCATGCAGTTTGCTTACAGTGAATTTTGTTTTTAGGCAAAACTAATTTTAGAGTTGAAAAAGTGAGAAAGCACACTAACATTAGACTGTTTATTAGTCAACAAATGCACATGCAGTTCTGAGTCATTTTATGAAATGTACAACTTGGAAACTCATGGTAACTCATTTTAACTGACAGGATTTGATATCTGCGAGAAAAATGACCTAAAATATTCAGCAGCTTATTGATCATGAGATGGCTTGAATGTTACAACAATGCTCCTGTCACAAACTTTCAAGGGTTCAGCCTTACAAAATGGACATTTACATTAAAAAATTGGAGGGCTACATTCCACAGCAAACTAATCTTGCCTTATGCAGTAACTGACAGAAACCACAGACAGAAATCACAGACAGACAGTCAAAATAAGATGCTCATCATTTGCTGATATGTACTGTGAGCCCTTAACAGGTACACTTTAGGTTGTGAAAATGCTACTTAATTAGCCCAAAAACTGCAGAGTGAGAACATGCTTTTTCAGGCTTAAACCTCATCTTCACTAACAAAAGGACCCATTTAATGGGCCAAGTGTGACAAATTTTAATGCATCTCTATACAGAGACCACTGGCTCTAGGTCATCTAAAAGTGACTGACACTATAAAGTATATAATTGCATCTTAGAATAATCCTGAAGGTCAAAATGATGACATTGTGACAGAGAAACTAATTGGTGAGGTCTAAATTAGGGCTAAAAACAAAATTAGAGAATACAATATTAATGCAGTATTTCAGTTAATTTTTGATAAAATATTTGTGTACTTTTGAAAAAGGCCACTCATTAACATGACATAACCCTTTACAAATCATGTATTTGCTAAAATAGTATCTTCCAAGGTGCCAATTGTGTTTATATTGTGGTAGAAGAGTCCTATGCACTCGTGCGCATCAAAACTTTACAAATAAGCATTGCCGTAAATAGCTGAAGGTATCCTTCCAACCCATATATAAAGTTGGGCTACTAAAAAGCAGACTACCAAGTTGGCAAAAGCTGGTAGCCAAGCAGACTACCAAATGTATTTACGATTTTTCCACCCTTGTCAAGGGTTAGCAAGTACACTATAAAGCTTAAGTGACCGTGCAAGGTAATGTGGCTGTGTGTTGCAAAAAGTGAGTCAGAGAGAAGCAGAGGCAGAAGTGGTATCTTTGGATTTAAGACCAGCCAGGAGTGACGACATCAGTTTAAAATTAATGGGTCCCCCGTGAATTACTCCACTGTAATATACATTTGATTCTACAGACTTTGAAACAGGATCCCTCCAACCCCAACCTGTAAAATCACCCATCGAAAAGGGAAGCCCTGCACTCCCAATAATTCCTTACATATACATTCATATCTGTGGAGACCACATGCAACCGATTAAAAACACAAAAAGAAATACTTTACAGAACAATGTAAACAAATAAATCAAGCATCTAATGATAATAATAAATACTCACATTTAACATTCTGATTACCCATTTCAACTTAAAAGAATAAACTTTATTGTAAAGCTGTGTTTTGCAATGGCCATCAACAAAAGTAGAGTCATTAGGAAAGACAGGAACTGGACTGACTTAATGTTTTACTAATAGACAATTGTGAATTTCCCCTTGGGATTAATAAAGTATCTATCTATCTATCTTGTATATAGCATGTTCAAGACAGAGCAGCTCCAGTGACCTAATAATATTGTTTTTACTTATTATTTGACTGACATCTTTATCCAAAGCGATTGTCAACATTTGAGATACCATTGGGTACTTTTGTTTTTCCAATTGGAGCACAGGCAGGTGAAGCGACTTGCTCATAGTCACACACAGTCAGTATCAGGATTTGAACACACAACCTCAGGGTTGGAAGTCCTAGGTCCAAAGCCTTAACCACTTAACTAAAAAAAAAATATACACTGTATAGAGAAAAATAATTAGTTACACAGTACTTTTGATTCAGTCAAAGTAAAAATTATGTGAACCCTTTGGAATTATCTGGTTTACTGCATGAGTTGGTCATAAAAAGTGATCTGATCTTCATCTAAGTCACAGGTACTGATATACACAATGAGCTTAAGCCAAAGACACACAAATTCTACTCTTTCATGTCTTTATTTTACAAACTTATTCAACGTTCACAATGGTAGTGGAAAAAGTAAGTGAACTTTGCGATTTAATAACTGGTTGACCCTCCTTTGGCAGCAATGACCTCAAACAGGCGCTTCCTGTAACTGCAGATCAGACCTGCACATCGTGCGGGGGGAATTTTAGCCCATTCTTTCCGGCAGAACTGCCTTAACTCTTCCATATTCTTTGGTTGTCTTCTGTGTATGGCTCTCTTCAAGTCATTCCACTGCATCTCAATAGGATTGAGATCTGGGCTCTGACTGGGCCACTCCAAAAGGCGGAGTTTGTTCTTCTGAAGCCATTGTGCTGTGGATTTGCTGCGATGTTTGGGGTCATTGTCCTGTTGCATCACTCAGCCTCTTCTGAGCTTCAGTTGACGGACAAACACCCTCACATTATCCTGGAGAATTTGTTGATAAACTTGTGAATTTATTTTCCCCTCAATGATGGCAAGCTGTCCAGGCCCTGATGCAGCAAAGCAGTCCCAAATCATGATGTTCCCTCCACCAAACTTTACTGTAGGGATGATGCTTTGATGTTGATATGCAGTGCCCTTTTTACACCAAATGAAGTTCTGCTTGTTCCTCCCAAATAGTTCAATTTTGGTTTCATCACTCCACAAAACATTTTCCCAGTACCGTTGTGGAGTATCCATGTGCTCTTTTGCAAACTTCAGAAGTTCAGCAATGTTCTTTTTTGATAGCAGCATCTTCATTCATGGTGTCCTGCCATGGGCTCTTTTCTTGTTCAATGTTTTGCGTATAGTTGACTCATGAACAGAGATGTTAGCCAGTTCTAATGACTTCAAGTCCTTTGTTGTCACTCTAGGGTTCTTCTTTACCTCATTGCTGACTTTGCGTTGTGCTCATCTTGGCAGGGTGCCCACTTCTAGGCAGAGTAGCCACAATACCAAATTGTCTCCATTTATAGACAACTTGCCTAACAGTAGACTGATGAATATCTAAAATCTTTGAGATAAGGCTGGAAAGGGTTACAAAGTTATGTAGATTAACAATCCTCGATCGTAGCTCTTCAGACAGCTTTTTTGTGCGAGGCATGATTCCCATCTGGATATGCTTCTTGTCAAAAGCTTAAACTCAAACTTTATAGTGTTTTTCATCAATCAAAGTAATTCTAGGCCACACCTCCGAACTCGTTTCGTTAAATGGACTCCAGGTGTACTACATTCTGACTGCAATGACCTTTTTAAAAAGTCATTAGCTTAGGGTTCACTTACTTTTTCCAACCTTCAGTTTCACAGTTTGAATGATTTATTCAATATGGTCAACAATTCTGAAAATCTGCGTATCTTTAGTTATAGGAGACAGTGTTTGTTCATTAATGTGGATGACATGAAGATACAACCATGCTTTATATGGGAATTAGACATATAGATAATTCCTTGGGGTTCACATACTTTTTACATTGACTGTATATCCAATTACGCTACAGCACTATAACAGAGAACATTTGTCTTTCAAAATTTCTCGGGAGAAGTCAGGTTAGTTTAAAGATAACATGATAAAATTTCTATCAAAAAAGTTTGGTTCCACATCAACAGCTAAATGTTGTAACACGGCCTGTATTTCATTAAGTATGAAACTTTTTTTTGAGTAAAAAAAAAAAAAATGTTTTCAACGGCAAAATCATGGATTGATTATTTCTGTTATTTGATTAACTGCCTTCCTTATATGGTGTAATTAGCCCCTAAACGTTAATGAATGAACCTTGCTCTTCATGAAAACTCTGGTGCAAAAATTAACAAAAATAACATCAAGCAACACCACTGTGTTCTAATGAGTTTTAGGATCTCTGCAGGTTTCTCATCCAAGTCAAAAAGACAAAATAAGATTATCTGTGTGCTTCTATAATTCTTTATATAACTGAACAAATATATTATCTACTTGCATTTCTACAACACTCTTTCATTTTCATGTTTAAATTTCAGAATTTTTCAAGTTATTTCTTCACAATCATGGTATATACTGTATTATTTTGCCACATTAAATTCTGTTCTAAAGTGAAGCAATTTCTATAAATTACAAAAAAAAAAAAAAAAATACCTAGCCTGCTCTTGTGCTTTATAAATGGAAATGAAGGGTTACTATGGTCCAGTGTGAAAACAAAAGCCTTAAAACAAACCAGTGTAATGAAATATTGATCTGTGTTTTGCGATTGCACACATATTGCATAACCATGTATCCAGAATGGATTAAGAAAGGAAAAAAGCAAAAAATATTTCTGTGAGAATCAATCATTTTAAAAGAATCCTGGCTGTATGTGTCACATCACTACCGGTGCTCCTCCACAGTTGCCTTTTGACCACAGGGAGCAGTTTACTCCAAGGTACAGCTCAAAACATCGTCTCTAAGCACTGTTACAGATATTACTGAATGTTGATACTCAGATGTAAATTGCTGTCTTTGTTCTGTAGAAAACTAGACAATTGCTGAAAAAATGTTATACGACCACTCACAGTCTTTAAGCTTGCATACTTAAACTTGGAAAAAATGGGATGTATGTAATTTATTTCAGGGCACATGAACAACTTTTTTTTTTTTTTACTAATTGATAAGTATTACTGACACATTTCCAGTATTCAGTGTTAAAACAGGTAATCATCCACCGTTAACCCTTCTGATGCCAACCAATCTGCAAATACACTGGGAGAACATGCAAACTCAATGCAGGCCCTAGTCCCACAAGACAGGAATGTTGTCACTTGATTGCAGTCTACACGCATGGTCAGCCTCTCTCTCTCACTAGCTGTCTCTAAACTACCGAAACACACACATGCACCAGACAATATCATTGTAAAATAACGCAATAATTTATTTTTCTGGGAGGTGGGAAAAGAGATTCCATTTGATTTAATGTGTGTGCCAGCATCTGGGGTGCACCCGGGGTAAATGTCAATAATCCAGCCATGATGTCGTCATCAAACATTGAAGCAAATAGGAAACATATCCTTATCACAAGAAAATAGTACCAAGAATGATAAAATGTTTTATTTTCAGTTTAGTTCTTGTCACAAGCATGCCACTGAAACTCGGAACACATCTGTACCTTTGCTACTTCAAATTAGTTGGATTCAGTAAGTTTTATGGCTTTTGTTTTCATGTTGAACCCTGGTATCCTTTAGCTCCATTTTAAAGTGTAAGACAAGGCTTTATTTCATTTAAAAAAACTGCCTGTCTTTAAAAAAAACAATTTCATGTGGTAATTTAATATATATCATGATTATGGATAAACAACTTAGCTTTAAAATTTACCAAACTTATCCTTTAATTGTGTAATTTGTTCTAGCCATTTATATTTCTAATCCAACAAAGAAAAATCATTAACTTGTACTAAACATGTTTTTAATATGTTGCAGGGCTCAGCAGAACAAAAATAACATAAGAACATAAGGCTGAAGGCAACTGGAGACTTCCAAGTTAACATACAAATTTGTCAAGCATGACTGCTATTCATTGCCAACTTTAATTTGTCTTTTAAGATACTAAATACCCTCTATTTCTCAATTTTACAATAACAAGGCAATATTTTAAAAACAAGACACCTGTCTCTAATAAATTGAATGGCAAATAAATTCTGAATAAAACAGAACAGTACAATGCACAAATACCTTTAAAATATGCAGAGATAGTATGCTTTGTTTCTGTTCAAAAACAGGGCTATTATAAAATACTTCAATGAAAGTTAGGGTTTTCTAAATAATGCTAATAACTAATTGAAGAGATTTTAATGCACAGCACATTACATCTATTACAGTATTGTTGGTAGTTCTTATGCAAATCTGCAGAGAGGTGGATTAAAACGCATGCCAGAAGCTTATTAGATGCATGCTATAGATGCTAGTATGCCTAAAGCTGCTTCAATTAAGAAGCCAATTTCGTTTTCACAAAATGTGTAAATTACCTCCAAGAGTTAGCTTGTTAGGCTCATGATTTTTAAACACTTGGTATCTCTGCAATGGAGTAGCAGCCTGGCCTAAGTTAGTTCCTGCCTTGTGCTAGTGGAACAGACTCTGGATCACCTCATGAACATGAAATGGATTTGAGAATATCCATGTTACATGATGATACTAAACACCAAATCTAATAAAATATGCAATTAGGATTTCAAAAGGACAAAACAAGCATAACTTGTGCTTTTACCTAGGAACAGCTCAGTTTCCTAGTGACCCTGAACTGTATTAAAAGGGTTTAGGAATATCATATTACTACACTTAATTTCTTAACTGAATATTTTTTCAGTCATGTCTTAATATTATTCCACATGCTTACTATCAGTTCATCAATCCAGCCATATTCCCCACCAGCTTATCCAGAGCATGGTCACTGGGCAACTGGAACCATTTTCATTTTTTTGGAAAACTAATGCAGTAGGGTGAAAGCATCTTCATTCATAACACTAGCCGACCTACTTATTTCCCACTGTTAAAAAAAAAATCAATTTTAACATGTGACTTTATTTCATATGTTGTACTGTAGCTTTCGTAATTTCAGGCACTCTTGATTTGTGCCAGAACTCCTTATACCGTTTCACTTACTACGAAAATGAAGTGAAATGCATTAACGATTTTAGTCTCCTGACTCATAAATGATTTAACATACGATCCCCTTCACACTGAAAAGAATGCGCACCTCGCACAGAACCCGACAGCACAACACACCGGAAACCCCGAAACGGGGTACAAGTTTATGATCATCTTCAAGAACAAGTGAGTGACGCTATACGTCTTCAAAACGTTACCACAGACAGGGTGTCCGCTGACAAACTCTGCGTACCTGTGACATAATGAGTAACCAAATGACTGACTACAGGCTCCCGGTGACGGATTGTTAGTACGATGGTAAGGATGTGGTCTACCCCTTTTAATGGGACCTGCTGCCACCCACACAAATAATGAAAGCGTTGGGTGGCCCACCTTGTGGTAAAACGACGACAAAAAATGCAGGTACGAAAAACCAGAATGTCCCCGGTGCACTGCTCTTACCAAATGGACTGTTCACGAGCTCGGGGGGTTGCGTCCAAAGATGCGCCCAGAACGTCACTTCCACCTGCAGCATCCCCGTTCCCCCCAAAAAGCAAGGGGTGCGACCCTCGCATGCAACCTCATCTACTACACCCGAGCTCACCTGCTTCTCCCGCCCCTCGTTTCCCTCTGCCAACTACTGGCGGCGGCTCCTGCAGCGGCGGCGGTGTCCTCCCGGATTCTCCGTTATTATTCTCCTTTTCGTCTGGTCCTTGAGTGATAGAACTGTCGGTTTTGTTTGTTTGTATTCGTTTCTTTCATGGAGCGTGCGCGCCTCTCCTTGATGGCGACTTGTCCCTTTAATCCAAGAATAAAACGACGACTGGACCCTCCAACGTTTTCGTCTCTGTTCTTCTCAACAGACACTCAGCGTATGTCCGTTCTCACGTAAGGCTCCACCTCTACCTCCCTTTCCCCAGTTTCTTTCAATGCCAACGGCGGCTTCTCCAAACCCAGTCCGCCGCCATCTTCCCCAGCATCACCATTCCGCACAGCGCGAGCACGCGCACGTCTACGTTCGCGAGACCAAAGTGGGAAGACGAGCCTAAGTTTACCCCGGCAACGCGCGCCATCTACAGGTCACACCGGTATTACAGACGGCGAGCGCGTGCGCATGAAACTCGGTCACGAGGTAATTAGGTGACGCTCAAATCTCACTTTTGATTCAAATCGCATAGCCCAAACTCGGGGTCGCAGGAAGACTCAAGCTCCACTCGCTCATTCTGGATATACACTACATTACCTACACAATTATAACTATAAGGCAAATTATGTAATAAACCTCAATGTGTTTTAAAACGTCAAATACACACGAATGTATTCTGTGATGGCAAGTCAATTTTTAAACATTTTCCAGAGAAATATATATAATTCCCAAATCCTTCACCTTAAAGTATCTTCAATGCACCTCGTAGGACCTAAAGTCAAATAAAACATGTTGCACAGCCTCTGGTTCATTATAATTTCTGCAATAACCTGCTTTATGTTTATTAATTTTAAAGAATGTGTTACTTAATCCAGCGTGTGCGATTCTAAATTGGGTCAGTATCATTTGTACCCTCCTATTATTTTCACCCAGTTACTGATTTCCAACCTTCTTTTGGAGGGTATTAAACAGGTGTCTTCCTTCTTTCCTTTTATTCCAATAATTCTGCTAGATTTTCCTAATGGATTTCATAATTACAAATTTTTGTTCCTCTTTCTGTGAAGGCACTGCAGCAGCATCACTGACCCTACCTAACACCACCACCCCCAGACACCCCACCATTCTGTAGGAATGTCCATCCGTAACATAATCTTCAAGGGGGAACCACAAGAATGGTTTATTGTTTGACCGCCCAGTTGTTTCCAGGCCTTCACACTTTGCAATTGCTGGCTTTGCCACTGAACCTTACTCCTCTAAGACTGCTTTATAAGAACATTTGCAATCTCTTTTTCCCTGCATCCCCACATGAGCTGGAAACCCTAAGAAATTCACACATACAGTGCATCTGGAAAGTATTCACAGCACATCACTTTTTCCACATTTTGTTATGTTACAGCCTTATTCCAAAATTGAATAAATTCATTTTTTCCTAAGAATTCTACACACAACACCCCATAATGACAAAGTGAAAAAAGTTTACTTGAGGTTTTTGCAAATTTATTAAAAATAAAAAAACTGAGAAATCACATGTACATAAGTATTCACAGCCTTTGCTCAATACTTTGTCGATGCACCTTTGGCAGCAATTACAGCTTCAAGTCTTTTTGAATATGATGCCACAAGCTTGGCACACCTATCCTTGGCCAGTTTCACCCATTCCTCTTTGCAGCACCTCTCAAACTCCATCAGGTTGGATGGGAAGTGTCGGTGCACAGCCATTTTAAGATCTCTCCAGATCCAGATCCAGAGATGTTCAATCGGGTTCAAGTCTGGGCTCTGGCTGGCGCACTCAAGGACATTCACAGAGTTGTTCTGAAGCCACTCCTTTGATAACTTGGCTGTGTGCTTAGGGTCGTTGTCCTGCTGAAAGATGAACCGTTGCCCCAGTCTGAGGTCAAGAGCGCTCTGGAGCAGGTTTTTATCCAGGATGTCTCTGTACATTGCTGCAGTCATCTTTCCCTTTATCCTGACTAGTATGTCAGTTCCTGCCGCTGAAAAACATCCCCACAACATGATGCTGCCACCACCATGCTTCACTGTAGGGATGGTATTGGCCTGGTGATGAGCGGTGCCTGGTTTCCTCCAAATGTGACGCCTGGCATTCACATCAAAGCAGCGTTTCTCAACCTTTAAGTATTTGCGACCCGAGTTTTCATAACAGTTTTAATCATGCCCCCCTAACGTTTTTTTGAAAGGAGCCCACTAATACCAATTTGTTCTTTTTTAATTAATGATATATCATAGATGCATTTTTTATTATTCCTACTTAACTTTTATTAACATTTATCTAACTCTATATTTATTTTTCTAGTATCAGAATTTAGTTTAAGTTAATTTGTTTTGGTTTCAATAGATGTATTTTTCCTATTTTCGATTCTTGTTTTCTTTGTTTCACATCTTTGGGCCCCCGGGGGGGCCTGCCCCACAAGTTGAGAACCACTGCACAAAAGAGTTCAATCTTTGTCTCATCAGACCAGAGAATTTTGTTTCTCATGGTCTGAGAGTCCTTCAGGTGCCTTTTGGCAAACTCCAGGCGGGCTGCCATGTGCCTTTTACTAAGGAGTGGCTTCCGTCTTGCCACTCTGCCATACAGGCCTGATTGGTGGATTTCTGCAGAGATGGTTGTCCTTCTGGAAGGTTCTCCTCTCTCCACAGAGGACCTCTGAAGCTCTGACAGAGTGACCATCGGGCTCTTGGTCACCTCCCTGACTAAGGCCCTTCTCCCCCAATCACTCAGTTTAGATGGCCGGCCAGCTCTAAGAAGAGTCCTGGTGGTTTCGAACTTCTTCCACTTATGGATGATGGAGGCCACTGTGCTCATTGGGACCTTCAAAGCAGCAAAAATTTTTCTGTAACCTTCCCCAGATCTGTGCCTCGAGACAATTCCTTTGACTTCATGCTTGGTTTGTGCTCTGACATGAACTGTCAACTGTGGGACCTTACATAGACAGGTGTGTGCCTTTCCAAATCATGTCCAATCAACTGAATTTACCACAGGTGGACTCTAATTAAGCTGCAGAAACATCTCAAGGATGATCAGGGGAAACAGGATGCACCTGAGCTCAATTTTGAGCTTCATGGCAAAGGCTGTGAATACTTATGTACATGTGCTTTCTCAGTTTTTTTATTTTTAATAAATTTGCAAAAATCTCAAGTAAACTTTTTTCACATTGTTATTATGGGGTGTTGTGTGTAGAATTCTAAGGAAAAAAAAATGAATTTAATCCATTTTGGAATAAGGTTGTAACATAATAAAATGTGGAAAAATTGATGCGCTGTGAATACTTTCCGGACGCACTGTATGCCAAGACCCTGCAGTCTCCACAGTTGCTGCTCAATGTCCAATAGAATATCTGTCTGCAGGCATGAATCCTTGAATAGGCATGTCAGGCACAGGTCTGGGGTCCCAAAGGTTGGAAAATGTCATGAAAATGAAACCACCTAGAGTCAAAAGCTGAACAAAATGCACTGTTACAGACATTAGGCCCCCTGGGTAGTATTGCAATTCCTGAGGTCTATCGGGGTCCTTGTGAACTCTGGGCACCCAGAACCACATTGAACTACAGTGACTTTACCTCTGTATATCGACACATATTAATTTACAACTTCTCTTTTGTATGCCCCACTACATAAAATTGCTTGCCGTTTGCACATCCTTGTTCTGGTAAGGAAAGAGCACAAAATTGACAGAACTCATGATAAGTAATAAAATATTGTAATAATGCAGCATAAAAAACCTCAATGTTGTCTTGTGCTGAGGTGGTCAGTTATGTCTTTTATTTAAGCTCAAAATATTTAGTATTGTCTTGATCACGTGCACGCTGCAAAGACCAGTTTCTATCTCCTTACCTTCTGAGGATTTCCCCTAAACAGACAAGGTTTTACAGCACCTCTGATCCCATATCAGGATTCAGGACACAAAGCTCTTTTTTAAGTAGAATCTACAAATACAGTATGCATAATACCATTGAAGGGTGAGAGGTGGACTGAGTGTAGAAAGCAGCCACTGTCAATGCCACCATCAGTTACAGCAGAGGAGACATGACCTTAGGTATCCATTTCTCCTACTGTGCTTGGTGGGCTATAAACACTTTAGGAGACAAAACTCCTGAGAAATGTAATACCTGGCTGCCACTCAAATATCTACATCTGAATCAATAACAGCTTTTCCTCTCCTCATAATTTACCAGTAATTTAGTTGTATACATTTATGACAAATATGTTCTGAGATTATTCAGGTAAAGAAGACATACATTTGGAGTCAAGATAGATAAACTCACTAACGCCGTCGCAGAGTAGTAACATGCTGGTTAGTACATGCAAGTTAGTTGCAGTGTACTCTGTGTGACAGTAATGCCCCTGTAAACACAAATGCTGATACTCTGTCAGTGTCACAAGAGGAGAGTTACCAGCTTGTTAAGGACTAGGAGTCGCAAACATTAAAGAGTTACATTGATAAAACCTTATTTGTCCCCAGGGGGAAATTTGGCTTTTTACAGAATCTCTTTATATAACTAAATACACACACACATTCACTATAATATATATATTATAGTGAACATTAGGGGACATCACCAAGCCCCCAAAACCCTGATACACACAACCAAACACAACTCTGGTTTTAAAATAAAGAACTTTTAATCCACTCAGCCCAATACAATTACAGTTACAGCCAATATACAGACTTTTAAGTTTTCTCTCTTTGACTTCTCTCTCTCCTTCTCTCCTCCAATGAGCGTTGCCCATTGCCTCCCAACTCTGACTCAATCCAAATGAGGCAGCAGGCTTTCATATAAGCTCAACCTGGGAATTGCTTCCAGTCTCTTGTCTCAGTCTTCCACAGTACTTCTGGGCTGTGCGAAAAGGAGGGGAGTTCTCCCCCAACAGTGTCCTCTGGCAGACCTCAAAGACACTGACAGGGTTATGTTTCCAGATTCCATTTCCCATGCAACCCTGCAGGTGTCCTGATTGGGTTTAGCCCTTAGGAAAACTGCCACCTGCAATGTGGGGGAATGTCCTGCTCCTGGTGAGTCCATTTTCCCAGTTGTTCAATTATGGTATCCTGGCCGGGTATGGCTCCTTTCTTTATCCCGGCCAGGATGCCTGTCCTTCCTCAGGGGCACACACAATATGGTCTGAACACATACCAGAATAACTGAAAAGCAAGAAAATTAAAAAGAGAGAAAACTTCTGATCTGGCTCTCACAGTCACAGCGAGGCATTATGCAGATATATTGCTGTTAGTAAAAAGGAGCCCCTTTACTGTTTCCTGACACACTTGTACTGAATAATTCATTGTCTGAAAGTACTCAAGTCTTACTGTGTCAGAGAGACAATGTACAGCATTGTTCATAACTGCACTAAGTTTGTTTTAACTCTCTCCTTTGCTACTACCTCCAGGGGGTCCAGAATGCATCAAATAACTGAGTCTGCCCTTTTAATTAGTTTGTTGATTTGGAGGGCCTCTCTTGAATTGATGTTACCAGCCCACACAACAACATATAAAATTGCAGTGGCCATCACAAATGTGAAGATGTGAAGGATATCACTTCCCACATTAAAGGAACGCAGACTCCGAAGGAAGAAGTGACTGTTCTGCCTTTCTTCTCTAGTTCCTCTGTTACAAAATCAGTCCAACCTGCCATTGATGTGGAACCCCAAGTACTTGTTGGAGTGTACCACCTGAATATCCTCTTCCTGAACAGTGACATGACACAGAGGCTCTTTTGGTTATTGTGCAAGTAGTGTATGCTGCACGGGTATGTATCATATTATTAAACCAGTGTATGGGTATGGAAACAAGCCACAATGAAGACATCTTTATTATATGTTCAAACTCATAATAATGGACTATGAATTAAACAACATATAAAACAGAAACTTGGACTGCAGATATTTTATTCAAATCAAATCTGAACTGCAATTGTACCTCTCAGATAGAATGCCACAAACACTAAAATTGATTAAGCAGCCAGAAATCGGGGCCCCTGGACTAACCAACTACAATATATTGAAACTGACAGCAGTGTAAACTTCAAGGGACTGATATAACCTCTGCATTGATTTGAAATTTCTAATTTTTACTGTACAGTACATCATTCTTTTCGAGAGGTCTTAAAAGACAGTTTGCTAGATGTATTTTTGGAATTTAGTACCCTGGGGTAATTAGGATCAGGAATGACATCAGCATGGGAAAGAGACAATGCTGATGTAATGCCAGCATGTCAGTGGTTTTAAGATTATTGATTATTCTTGCAGTTGCTGTTAAATCTATGTAAAGAAAGGTCATTTTAAGTAGGGTGCTTACGCAAGAATAAAACAGGAGAGAGAGAGAGAGAGAGAGAGAGAGATAGATAGATAGATAGATAGATAGATAGATAGATAGATAGATAGATAGATAGATA
>JANRMT010062816.1:5810913-5822508 GCA_026402145.1 Polypterus bichir lapradei | reverse complement strand
ATAGATAGATAGATAGATAGATAGATAGATAGATAGATAGATAGATAAACTTTATTAATCCCAAGGGGGAATTCTCATACTCCAGCAGCAGCATACTGATAAAAAAACAATATTAAATTAAAGAGTGTTAAAAATGCAGGTATAACAGACAATAACTTTGTAGTTTGTCAACGTTAACCCTCCCAGGGTGGAATTGAAGAGTCGCATAGTGTGGGGGAGGAACGATCTTCTCAGTCTGTCAGTGGAGCAGGACGGTGACAGCAGTCTGTCGCTGAAGTTGCTCCTCAGTCTGGAGATGATCTTGTTCAGTGGATGCAGTGGATTCTCCATGATTGACAGGAGCCTGCTCAGCGCCCGTCGCTCTGCCACGGATGTCAAACTGTCCAGCTCCATGCGTACAATAGAGCCTGCCTTCCTCACCAGTTTGTCCAGGCATGAGGCGTCCTTCTTCTTTATGCTGCCTCCCCAGCACACCACTGCGTAGAAGAGGACACTTACCACAACCATCTGATAGAACATCTGTAGCATCTTATTGCAGATGTTGAAGGACGCCAGTCTTCTAAGTAAGTATAGTTGGCTCTGTCCTTTCTTGCACAGAGAAGATTGTCACCCAGACAAGACATCCAAATACCCAAAGAAACTGGCAAGACTTCTGTGGACTGAACAAAAGTCTGAAGTAGAGATGCATCAAGACTTGAAAAGACTCAACTTCCATTGTCTTTACTTTTATATAAGTATTTTTTAAAAGACTTGTTTCAGATTTAATTCCTAATCTTTACTGTATTGTGCTAATTTTTGGTTTATAGTAATATTAATTTGTTTGTTTGATTGTGTCAAGGTATATTCAGCTCCAGGGGATGTACAAACCAGTGTGTTTCTTCGTGCCAGTCCCAAGCCCGGATAGACAGGGAGGGTTACATCAGGAAGGGCATCCGGTGTAAAATTTTGCCAGATCTATATGTGGACAACGATACAAATTTCCATACCGAATCAGTTGAGACCCGAGTTAATAACTGCCGCTACCAGTACTGTTAGCCAACAGGGTGCTGGCAGAAATTGGGCTACTGTTGTCTGAAGAAGGAGAAGAACAGGGGGGAGACATGTCTGGAGGCAGAAGGACAGGAGGAACGTAAAGAGAGTGGAACTGAGGTTAGGAACTTTGAATGTTGGCAGTATGATTGATAAGGGAAGAGAGTTAAGAGTGAAAGGGAAGGTCTACAGGACAGTAGTGAGACCAGCTATGTTATATGAGTTGGAGACAGAGCTGGAGGTGACAGATTTAAAGATGTTAAGATTTGCATTGGGTGTGACGAGGATGGACAGGATTAGAAATGAGTACATTAGAGGGTCTGCTCAGGTTGGAAGTTTGGGAGACAACGTCAGAGAGGCGGGATTGCGTTGGTTTGGACATGTGCAGAGGAGAGATGCAGGGTATATTGGGAAAAGAATGTTAATGATAGAGCTGCCAGGCAAGAGAAAAAGAGGAAGGCCTAAGAGGAGGTTTACAGATGTAGTGAGAGAGGACATACAGGTGGTGGGTGTAACAGAGCAAAATGCAGAAGACAGGACGATACGGAAAAAATACGATCCACCCCGGCAACCCCTAACAGAAGAAGAAGAAGAAGAAGAAGAATTGGGTCAAGGTATATTGTTTAAGAGCACCTAGTGTAGATGACTGCCATATTCCCACAAGGTCAGCAGCTGAGGAGCAAGACCTCCAATAAAAAGCAGCATGGTGAGCGGGCACCAACTTTAGTGATTAGCATTGATGAAGCTCAAGTCTGAAGACAACCATTTGGTCTGCTTGTGCCAAGCTAGTAACTCTATTTGCTTGGAGCAGCTGTGCACGTGCAGATAAAGCTGTACATTTTGGGTGTTATAAAGTAGTTATATTAAAGTACACATAAATTTCCTTGACAAAGCAGCCAATAAACTATGGCTCTAATAATATATACCCTCCCTAAGTAGATATGCCGAACATTCATACAAACAACATAGCTAACAGAAACTATAGTGTACAGTAGGTAAACCAAAATAAAGAACATAGGAATTGCCATGATAAAGAACTCAAGGTATAGTGGTAAGAGCACCTGGTGTAGGTGACTGCCATATTCTCACAGGAGTTAGCAGCTGAGAAAAGGCATTTTCAGTGGAAATAGCATGGTGAGTGGGCATCTGCTTTGGTGATTGGCGCTGGTGTGAGCCAGGAGTGAAGACAACTGTTTGGTCTACTTTATGCAAAGCTAAGTGTTTTTGCTTGAAGCAGCTGTCCATGTGCAGATAAGGCAGCACAATCTGTGCGCTATAAAGCAACTATATTAGTGTAGAGAGTATTAGGGTGTTGCACCTTGTTAACCATTATGAATGTAGTGAGAAGTCAAGCAAAATTACATCTTTTATTGGCTAACTAAAAAGATTACAATATGCAAGCTTTCGAAGCAACTCAGGCCCCTTCTTCAGGCAAGATACATTTTCACAATAAGGTAGCCAGCAACTTATAGTTCTAATAGCAGATTCCTAACCTAAGCAGATTTTCCTAACACTCATACAAACAACATAGCTAACAGTAACTACAGTGTAAGTCAACCAAAATAACAAACATATGAATTTCCATGAGAATCTACTCATGGTATAGAGATAGGAGAACCTGTTTTGGGCAACTGCTACATTCCCAAATGGGTTTGTGGCTGAGATGAGAAATGTTTTCAGTAAAAAGTAGTGTGGTGAGCAGGCATCTGCTTTGGTGGCTCAGGTCATAAGGCAACCATTTGGTTTACTTGTGCCAAACTAAGTTTCTTTGCTTGGAGCAGCTGACCTCTGATATGTCAGGTTATTCTTAAATCACAGATTTTTATTCCTTTCTAAGGATATCATCCAAATGATCTGAAGACTAAAACAGAGGAGCATTTTTTAGTTCACTTTCTCTTCAGTTTCCTTCTGAGTACTTTATTAAACTAAACAGTGAATACACACAGGTGTAAATGGAAACAAGCTACATGGAGAACTGCTGTTTCCATTGTATTTGCATCTTATTGCTAATAAGAACCAATTAAAAACTGTTGAAATGAAGCTGTTTAAGACTAAAATAAGAAATTAAGAGTTCCAAATCTTAACTATACAACTAAAATGAAGCTGAAAAATGTCATTTGAGCAATAAGTGCTTCACGTGCAATAAAGGACTTCTCATGAAGCAGTTGGGTTGGAACAAAAACCTACAGCCCCTGAGGCTTTCCAGGACCAACATTGCTCACCCGATTTAAAGGGTCTGAGTCTTAAATAGCAAAACAATGAAATGAATTTAATTTGCAGCAAAATCTTGTCACTAATTAAAAAAAAATGTTAGAATGAAAACCTGTAGCCACTGTGGTCCTCCAGGACTGGAACTGGTCACATTTGCATTAATCAGAAAAAAATCCCTCCATCCATCTATCCATCCAGTCATTATCAAAATTGCTTCTACCAACTGAAAAAGCTGAAAAATTCAGATTGCCATATAATCGTAAAGTAGGATAGAATTGGTGACAGTTCACTGTAGGCACACTGAAATATAAATATAGAGTTCAGTCACTTTAGTCAACAGACTACACTGCTGTTAAAAAATGTTTGCACAACCTACAATCTCAAACAGATTCCATTAAAATGTGAAAAAATAAACTATTTTTAGCTTCCCCACAGTAGAATTTCTAAGATTTTTTTTTACCTTTCTTCAGGTTATCCTTGTATTAGTATGAACTTTGTCATCAGTATACAGTATGTGGTATACTTAACATTTTATAGAATTAATTAATCTGAATAAAGGCTACTGCAAATTAACTTTTTTTAAAATGTCAGCTATTCACATGCTAATGTGCCAAGACTGGACAATTCTTCTCTGTTCTTGGTCCAAAGCTATGGAATGATCTCCCTTTGTGTATTCAAATGGTGCTCAATTTACTTGTGTTTTCACATCTTAAAATTATTATTTGTTAAATACGTTGGAACTGCTTAGTTTCTCTCCTGCAAGGTAGCTGCTATTGCACAGACAGAGTGGATACTTACTTAGGATATTTACCTTTGTAGTATTCTAGCTTTTGGTATAATTGTGTAGTTGATCTAATCCCTTGTGCTCACTTTTTATCTTGTTCTCTGTTGCTTTCGATGCTTGCAAGTTCATTCTTGTATGTATTTACTTTCTTTTGTAAGTCACTTTGGATTAAGGTGTCTGCTAAATAAATAATAGCAATAATAATAATAATAATACTGCCACCACATTATTCAGGTTTTCAGATACAAATTCTAGCTTTGCTGTTGACATTCACTGTGCATTATTAATCACAGGAGTAATATTACATGATAACATCCATCCATTAAAGACACTATTGCAAAGTACTTTCACGAGGAGCTGGAGTCAATCCAAGGAAGCATCTGGTGCAATGCAGGGGCAACCCCTGATTGGGACTCCAGCCCACTGCCGGTAAATTAAATGTGGCATATGGAATGAACATACACCTGCAGGACATCTAGCATCTGTCAATACTGAGGAATAAAAAATCTGCTGCTCAACGCTTTTCTTCTGTTTCACTTTAGTGGTTGAACTGGCAAGGCTCAAGCTACCAAATTATAGGAATGAAAACCCACTGTGTCAGGCCCAATACTTCTATTATGGATTGTCTCTGATTATTTATTTATTTTCTTGTACATTAGAATCATTGGCAGCTCTAACCTGGCCCACGTAATAAATTGGCATTTTGTACAGAGTTAATTTCTCCGCTGATGCTGCTAGAAAAGGGGGTGACCTATACCAACCCATTAATTTGTCAAAAACACATTTGAGATCTTCCTTGTTCAGTGTTGTGTAATGTTAGATGTGTTAGTATTATTACTGTAATCATTTTTTTTTTGGTGACTATCACGTTGCCATTTTCCTGGCTGTTTTTCTATGGTTGCCATAATAAAACAAAAATTTCTTGACTCTTGAAGAAAGGCACATGTTGTCCCACATGTACATCTAGGGCTCAAAAGAAGTATGTAATATCCCACTAGGGTGAAAAGGGGCACTGTCACTAACATTCTCTTCACCTTTTCTCCCCTCACGAAGAGACTGCCAAGTGAGGGTGCTTAGCCCCACCCCTTCCGGTTCATCAACTATAAGTTGCCTCGAAAGATGTGTCTTTTGTGACCAGAGCGACCCGCGACATGGTAACTTCTGTGACAAACCGCAAATTCTGCGGATAGAGACAAATCATTTTTTTGTTTGCATTGTGCCAAAGGGCTTGAAACATAACACCAAGAGACATTCCTTTTCTTGTACTTTTCTGTTGATTACACGGGACGACCCAATCGGTGTCCCAACTTTTACCTTTCCGCGGACATGTTATTTCTACACCAGGCCACGGTATATTTTTACAGTAACAAATGTGAAAATATAGAAATCAATAAGAATGGATAATACTCATTTTTTCACATGTGAAGTAAACTATGGCTCTGTTTATTATACCTCTAGCACTTTGTCCTAAAAAAATGGACAATTTGAGTCCTCAAGTGAATCAACAGGACATGCCATTTATGCTATTCCTGACAGGATCACCTTTGGAGACTCACCCCTTATATCCCAAATGTTTCTTGTCAAATGTGTTCTCACTTTTTGGTGATCCTCTCAATAACAGTATAATGTACTTATGTGTTTTAATTATTCAGTTTGTTTATATGTTTATTTCTAATAAACAGTAATTTACACGCACATAACACATGGCTGCAGCAGATTGATGGTCATTTCTGGAGGGTGGGACTGGACCACGTGTCTCCCTGGGGGATTTCTAACCAGGATCCTGAGCTGTTTCATCGTGTGGTGCATACGGCGACTTGCTATACCAGTACATGCTCCCCAACTTGACCTGATAGTGATTTGCTGTGTTCCAATTTTAAACTATCCTTTTCTATTGATTTAAAAAAAAATTCACATTTGTCATTGTGAAAATACATCTGCACTACTTCTAATTTAACTATTTTCCTACGGTTGCTGCCATATGCTTTGCAGCAACGACCTCTGTTGCTGTTTTTGACCTACAACGGCACTACACGGCCCTCATACAGTAAATGATGGCTACACACTCTGTAGTTTAACTGCATGCATTATGAGTTCTTGCGGAGAGTGGAAATGGACTGAGGAGAGGAAGTGACAATTTTCCAATTCAACATTAAGTAGGATTACCAAATACATTATTCTGAGCAAGTCTGAGGGCAGCACAGTAGACTTGTACTTAGAACAAGACAAGGAATTTGGGTGCTATAGAGGTAAGAGTAAGAAAGAAATCATGAAACAAGAATGATTCATGTAGTTCAGGTGCTGAAGACTAAGATGAAGAGGAATCTGAAGACTTTGTGGTTATTTTTAGAGCAGCTGATGAAGAGAAGAGTTTAGTGAAAGGTAGCCCCTTAAAGTTAGCTGCATTGATTAACGGTATGACTGGGGAAGGTTAAAGAAACTACTTAATGGACAATTAAAAATATTTTATCAAACTAAAGAACAATAAGATAAAGCATTGTGTGCGATCTCAATCTTCCAAAAATCGGAAAGAGAAGAACACACTGTAATTTTGTCTGAATTTTGGATAAAAGAACTAAAAAAAGTCCTAATGACTAGAGCTGATAAGGAAAATCTAACAGATGAGGATTTGGGTTTTCATTCTGCTTTTTTGTTTTTATTTTTCTTTGGTGGTTGATTTTAGCATGTACATTTTTGAAGGGCCATCTTACTGTACTGATACAATGAGAAAAACAGCAATTGATTTAGAAAATAACCAGAAGTGAAGACGTGAACACAGGAAGAGATGAGATTCATAACCAATAGGTCAGCAGTGTCACTATCAATGTTCTGACTAAAAAGGAGACAGTAAGAATGTTTTATAAAGGGATTAGAAGAAGAAAGCAATGTTAAAAGAAGTCATAACTAAAATATCCAACCACACTGTTGTCAAGTTCAGAACGCTAAGCAAAAATGAAAGACAAATACCTGAAAAAATGCTTGATAATCAAAAAGAGTTTGATCTGCAAAGTAATAAACTAATGGTGTTTTTATCTAATTTCAAGAACACACTGCTGTCCACTATTCGGTCATGCCACTGACATCCTGCGTTGTGCACGCCTAGTGGGTTTGTGATTAATTTACCACAGCAACACCCAATGAAAACCTTGGCAAAATAATGGTGCCTTGAACAAAACAAAATGGCATCACGGGAAGATGCTAAAAAACTAGAGAGAAATTATCAGAAGAATTACAGAAGATTCCTTGAGTCAGAAAACCCCAGAAAAGACATATACCATAGACAGTGAAAATTTCTCCTGAATTTCTCACAAAAAGCAAAAATACAAACTTAAATCGTAACAGTCGAACCCAAAACAAATCCCTAATATAAATCAAAATGTTAGAGAGCAAAATTCATTAACTTAAGTGTTTTGTTCCATGTGTTTTTTAGGTGGTCTCCACCTGCCAATCACTGACAGGAGCTGCCCTGTAAATCCGGAGGATCTTCCAAAGTTTCTGGAAGTTCACTGTGAATGCACTCTGTTGTTGGTGAGTTACTGGGTCATTTTCTGTGCTTTTTGTGAATTCTTGTATGTTTGACCTGTTTTTGCTCTGTTTTTATCCTTGCCTTGGATTTCAGCTTTGCCTTGGATTGCCCTTGCTGGCAACCCCTTTTTAACTAGCGTGCTCTATAGAGCTTCATTTATTCACACAGCTTTTTGTGAAATAATTTTTATATATTTTATAAAGATTTGGTGCTTTTCCTTATTACTATCTGGAGTTTAACAGTGATATCCCCCCTCTAGTGGGCATTTTTTTTAAAGTGTTTAAGACTATGTGCTTTGGACCTCTTTAGTGTGTGGGTCTCCCAGTTTAAAATAACATGAAAGCTCTTCCAAAGTAAACATTTACCAAATACTTTGTTTCTGTTTTCTCCACAAATGTGGGTAAATATGAAGTGCTTATCATGACCTGTACAGCTATGACCCTGTGATGACACTACTGCTCATTAGCAGGTCATTTCCCTAGCAACATGGCAACAATTACTCCACATAATGGTAGGGCCAGAGAAAAAAAAATGGCACTGCAGAAATGATGGCATAATAAATCAACTTATAAATAATACTTTCCATATGCAAACTAGAGTCACATCCAGAATCTTGCAGTTAAAAAAATAACCTAAATATGCAGAAATATTTTCCAGAAACACCACAAAGAAGACACAAAAATGTGTAAATAATGAAAATCATAACAGTAGCTGAAAGTAAAAAGCAGAAGATAACAGCTAATTGGATTATGACGATGAAAACAAAATACTCCACAATTTCCAACTTCTTTGCTTGTAGTTGTGAAAGTGATATAAATATTAAGTGCCATCAAAATACAATTACTTTGATTTTAAAAAGTATGTTTTGTAGTTTACTCACTTTCTTTTATTCACCAAATATAGTCTCATCTTCCAGAATATTATCATATATTCTTTCAAAACCCTAAAGGTGTAATTTCCTAAAACCAATGTTGGCCTGAATATTTTCTTAATATGTGGTGCAAGAAAAGACAAGGAAAATAATCAAGATATGGAGAGTTCCCACTAATGCCCCTTTAATAGTGGAAAGCAAACAAATCAAAATTGCTGACTCTAAAAGTGAATAAAATTAACTGACTGGGTCTGTCAGTTAAAATGGTTGCTTCTGCTGAAGAGCAATGTTTTATAAGTTCATGGGTTCTCAACTGTAAGCTGAATTCCGAGTGGATTTGTTGGTATATGGCAGCACAGAGGAAGTGATGTCATTGTTCTTCTCACTGTTCCTGGTCAAATCTACAGGTAGAAGAAAAGAAAGAGTCAGCATTTGCAACTTCACTTTAGCAAGGGTAGGCATTGCAGAGCCCTGAAAATACCCACTACTGGCACACATCTCACAGAGGATAGCTTAAATTGAATCTAATTCCCTAAATCTCAGTAAAATTTTCATACTTTTGATGAGCATTTCCTGGAAAGAATTTTGGTGGCAACATGCTGGTCGTGACAGATCAGGACATTTGATCTTCTATAATAATTTCCCATCTGGTTGTGCTGAATTCTAACACACTTTCAAGCCAGCTAAAAGACATAATCCCTTCAATGTGTCTTGGGTCTTTTCCCAGTGAACCTACTGTGAATACCACACAGGTTAGAAGGGCATCCTGACCAGAGAAGGGGATGGTTCCCGACCCAGACGGAAGGCTCTGAATAGGAAGATAGGCACTCCAACCAAGAGAAAGGAAGGAGCCAGACCAATAAGTGATGGTCAGAGGAGATGTACAGGCAGCCCACCGGAAGTGGAAGATATTGCTGGGGATTTTTTATTCCCCCAGAACAGCAGATGGCAGCAGCCCTCTGTACCGGCACCCATTTGAGAACTAGTAGGGAATGCTGGGACATGTAGTCCAGAAATACAGCCCTGCTGGGGACCATGGGTGCCACAACGGGGAGCTGTCAGGAGAGGTGCTCCCTAAAATGGGACTTCCATATGACTCAGAAATACTTCCATTGGTCACTGGCCCTGGAACCAGAAGTACTCCCGGGTCCTTAATAAAAGGGACTGCACTCCCTTGTCCAGGAGAGTTGGAGTTGGGAGGACATACAGCACCACTCAACTGGAGGAGGGCAGTGTGGTGGTGAGAGAGAGTATTGTGGAAGGAGCAGAGATTATTGTGGAGTAGGAAGGAATATGGTTAATAAACCATCCTTTATTTGAACTTGGGACTCTTTGTTTGTTCATGTTGGGGTTTGGGGCAGGCTGACGCCCCTGGTTCTATCATACTGCCCGATTTGCAACATGTAAGTGATACTCAAGGGACATCCTCACTACAGACCCAAACCACTACAATTGGGTCCAATAAAGTCAAAGAGACAATAGCTGTAGTCAGAAGTGCTCCTACATTGCTGTGCTTTGCAACCCGTCAAGAACAGTAAGCCTAATAACTCTGCACAGGAACCTAATTTGAACCGTACTTCCTAAAAACATTATTTCAATCATTCACCAGAGCTCAAGAATGAAGTGGGGGTGGGTATGTAGAATCTAAATGTTTCATCAAGCTCATGATTCATACGTTTTTCAAAATATAAGGAAATGTGTCATGAAACAGATGTCAAACGTGGCACCAATTCAATCAGGTGCAAATGTGCATATAAACTAAAGACAGCATGGAATATTCTGCAATAAATTGCAATTTCAAAACCAAGCAGAATTCTAAACAATCCCCAAACATTTTGATTACATGTCATACAGTAATCACTTGTTCATCTCATATATCTTTGCAGCCTTCACTCTGTAGATTCCCAAGAGGACATTTTCACTTACTTATTTTAAAAAAGAAATGAGACAGTTAATATAGAGCTGAAAAATGCAAAATGAGGAGGCTAAGCCTGGAATATGAAAAAATGCAATTGTCCAGAGTGTGACCACTTAACTGATTTATAAGGAAATAATTAAAGGCAATGAAGGAAATGTACCAAACACTCTACAAAGCTCACTGGCATGCTTACTTCATCTTCAGCAGCAGTGATGCTAACCCAGATGAAGAACAGTGGATGCAAACTTGCCCACTCCCAACACACTTCACAAAGGACCCTGATACCAAATGTGAATGTCTGATCTTAGACTATTTAGAACTTGGAGGGCTTTGTGATTTCTGGAATAAGAGCTATAGCAACTGCTGGACACTTTTTATTACACAGTTATGAATATTACAGAGTTATGAATAATATACTATTGCAATAAATGCTTTTTCCTTTTTTTCATGTGAAAAATCATGAATTTTTTTTTCAACATATGTACACATATATCAAGATTTGATCTTCATTTAAACAGTACCTATAGATAAAGGTGATATAACAAACATCAGGCCAAATTTACATTTTGTAGTCCATTATATAATTAAAATAAAACATAAATGTAAATTTCACATGTGGAAAAAGTAAGTATATCCTACATTTATTACCTCAAATTAGAAATGTGTGCACCAAATCAAGTGCAAATGATCAGATCATCATCAGGGAGGACCTTGTCTGAACCTATCAAATTTACACACTGGACATTTAGTCTGGTTTGCTCTTTGCTGTATAAGAGTATGTTATCAGCATACCAAAATCAAAGGAGCTCTATCAAGGCTTCAGCAAGAGCATTATATATGCCTGAGTCAGAGAAGGGATTTAAAAAGATCTCCAAACATTTGGAAATTACCCATTCCACCAACTGGAAGGTCATCTACAACTGGAGAAGATTTCATTCAACTGCCAACCCCCCAGAGGCCAGGCCACCTTGGCAAGTTCAGCTGAAGAGCAAAACACAAGATGCTGAAAACTCTGTAAGAACCCCAGAATTTCAATCCCAGTCTTCCAGGTAGCTCCTGCCACTGCCAATGTTAAAGTGCACAAGTCTATCATTACACTGCACCAATTAATTCAAATTTAACAAATAACACAATAAAATGCACCTAATATGAATCCATCAGTCTCTCCAGGTGCTGTGAGTAGGCCTTGTGTATAGATAGATAGATAGATAGATAGATAGATAGATAGATAGATAGATAGATAGATAGATAGATAG
>JANRMT010062816.1:5751013-5810638 GCA_026402145.1 Polypterus bichir lapradei | reverse complement strand
ATAGATAGATAGATAGATAGATAGATAGATAGATAGATAGATAGATAATTTAAGGGAATATTAAAATTTTACAGATGTTCAAACTATACTGAAGTGCTGGGTCTCCAACTCCTTTTGCATATGCATAAAATTACAAAGTGAAACAAACAACGTACACATTTACCAATATTAACATCAGTAAACCAATTATAAGGAATCAATCATTGTGATGGTGTATATAAGTGTGCAACTAATTTGAGAGTTCTTACAAATACAAAACTTTTTAAGTTTGTGTGGAAATATCAGCTGTTTAGTAAAAACGTCCACTTTATCAAAAGGATAGGTGTCTGTGCATCTGTAAATCTGTGTATCCATCTGTTTGTTGTGTCTGTCATTACAACAGATGGGGCACTTCAAACATTGGTAGTAATGCACTTTAATACTACATGTATTATAAAATAGATTTTAATAGAAGGTGCATTGCAAACATTAACACTGAGGTCTACATTTATTAAAAAAATGACTCTGAAATTTCTTTAGGAGTTGGTGGTATTGCAAGTTTTATACAACTTCCTGGATCCACCAAGTCTTGTCTCTATCGACCCTTAGACTGTGTCAGAGCAAATGGGACAAGACACTGTGAAGTGCTGGAGTCTCCCTCCAGGCTAATAAAGTAAAGAAAAGAGAAGAGAACAAAACAACAGTTTTAGCCAATTGTGGTTATGTTTTAGTTAAGATTTACTGTGCCTCTGTAGGGTGAGGTAGCTCTAACAGCTGTGAGTTGAAAACTGATTGCCGAATTCCATCCGTCACAGTGCTTACATGGATCCGGTACTGACAGAGACGGGACTTCAGAGGTGTCATCATTGGACTTCTCCTCAACTCTAAAGCTAGTACACGTACTACAATCCATTCTACTACACTCACAATCCATTCCTGCTGCGTTATTTTGCTCAGAACCCTCTAACACAATCCTTCAGCATGTGTGTGAGACCACTGTCATTTGTGAATACTCATATCAAAGGCATTAAGATTTTACGTGACAAGTAATCTGGAGATGTTCCAAATTCTGTTTGTAGTTGTGAAGTTGGCTGCCAAGTTATACCCAGAAAAACCTCTGATGACAGAAGGCAAAATTGGTGCAGCAAATACACAGAAACCAAGCAGTAAAATCCTCCCAGTTTAAAGGTGATGCAAGACTTCAACAAAGATTTAGCTACAGTTTGGAGAATGAACCAAAAAATGTTACTTTGGCTATAAACAAAGAAAGTCAAAGTTCTACAATGCAGGATCTTAAATTCAGTCCTGGAGGTTTCCAATAACTGCAGACTGTTAATTAGAAGCTTATTATTGCTGCTGAAAGTTACAGCTCGAACAACATTTCAGTGCTTCATTTTAACTTGCTTGTTAAAGGAACACTCCACCCAAAATAGTTGTATGCTCAAAAATGAGTAAGATATATGCATTTCCTGCTAAAATACTGTTAATAAATACCTCTGTAAAATGAAAGCAGTCCACAAACAGGAAGCCCCTTCATATGGGGTCACACGTTTGAATTGAAGGCCCAGTCCTACCTTCAATTCAAAAGCACAACATGAGTAATATGATTTTTTTTACGGACATTTTTATATTATTTGCTGTTGTCCAGCATACCTTGGTTCCCATTTACAAATGTTTTATTGTCCATTTTCCATGAAAACATGACATTAAAAATTTTTTTTTGCCCATCACTACAAACCACATAAGGTAAGTAACATATAATAAAAAGCTGGGGTTCATTATTCCTTTAAGATGCCCAACCCTTAAATATTTATTTTAGTCTTAAAACAGCTATATTGCTTTTATTTGGTTCTTGTTTCCTTAACAAGCTAAAAATTAAAAATGAGATGCAAATAAAAAGGAGCCAGCAGTTCATCTTCTAACTTGGTCACATTAACACCTGTGTGTCCATTTTGGGGTATGTATTAATAAAATATTTGAGGGAAAATATGGAAGTGAAAAAATGCAAAGAACCCAGAATTACTAATCTCTGTCAGAGCATAAATCATATGGAAGATAACCTCAGAAATAAGCAAAAAAACTCTTAGAAGCAATAAAATTAAACAAAAAGTTACATTATTGGCAAGGATTGACTTCTCATTAAGCAATTGGTCTGGAGGAAAAACTGACAACCTTAGTTGTAAATTATTGTTAACCGATGATGGCTGTCCAACATGTAGGGGCTTGAGCAGTTCTGCAAAGAATGGACTAAATAGTCAACATCCATTCGGAAGGCATTTTTCTCATTTGATTTATAAATATAGATGGTGAAGATGAACAGTAATGAAGTAGTTTTGTTTTTATTTCTGTAAGATAGAACAGGAGAATTGTGTTTTTCACGTTTCAATTATTGTGTTTGTCAATACCAAAAACTTCCAAGTTACATTACAATTCTAAATAATAAATAAATGAGTAAAAAAATCCAAACTGGAAAGCTAAATATTGTAATAACTACAACTACAAACAAAAGGCACATATGATCTCATAAATGAAGACTAGCTAACGATCCGTGGTGCTTTTTAGCACCACCACGAGACTTAAGCTGGTACACGAAATAATTTCCTAATATATGATTAATACGCAAACACCATTTTTGAAGAATGGGAGGGCTGCACTTCTCATTTATTTAAAAATCGGTAATGAAAATTATTCTTTGTCCATTTATCAAAAACAGCGCAATAGCACGATCACGCAATAACAAACTAAAAACAGACATGTCACTGAAATGCACCTGAAGTCGACTGTTTATCCTTCACATTACACCAACCGAAAACCGACGGTATATCAGTGTTTCTTGGAAATCCTGTTGCGGATGAAGACGTTAAAGAATACTCAATGCTGACGCCACTCCTCGGTTATTTGGGCGGACACCGTTCTGCTTGTTTTGAACATGTTGACACAACACGGCCCTGTGCCATGGCAGCACTGGCAAGAACGCGTTTCCCAACTCTCCTTGCGCGGTCAGTGCAGCGGTTGCGCCTGCGCAGCAGAGCCGGACTGGCCTTGCGCTTTGGGAGGGTTGGAAGATGGAAGATGAGGAGGTTGCGGAAAGCTGGGAGGAGGCAGCCGATAGCGGGGTAGGTGCTGAAGGTATCGTTGCAAACGTTCGGCTTTTAGGAACACTGGTGTATAAGTTCTTTTGGCTATGATGAAAGACCCGTGGTAAATATTGAATTGGGATCGTGTAGCGGGCAATGTAGGGGGTGGTTATGGGTTCGGTTCTGTAAACCCCCCAACTGGTATATAAAACAACCCGGGACCACGGCTGGCGAGAGTAGGCCGTAACTTAAAGGGCCATGCCGTCGTTTGGATAAGAAGGCGGCGCCTTTAGTTTCAAATGTCTTACTTGGAATTTGCATTCTGTCTGCTACAAAAAGGTTTCTGTTTGTTGGTTTTCATTTTATTTTAAGGAAACACAAAGGGGACGCATTTGACTTTAGCATACCTCGAGCGGACTGCGCGCTTTCACTTCGTCGGTTTCACTCCCTTCCAGCGGAAAGGTATACTTTCCGCGCGTGTGTTGATCTCTAACCGGTTGCAAATGTGACGAAATTAAGAGAGGAATTCGGTAAAGCAAATCGGCTACGGAAGCCGGCACACATGTGTATGCTTGCGAAGGAGCAAACGAGCGCTGGAGACCTCCTGGATCAGCGCGCGGTCCGGCGGCGCACGTGGGTAAATGCAGCCTGGCCTTATTTGGTAGCTAACGGGGTGCGGATCTAGAAGGCATAGGGTCTGGTGTTGGAAGGGATAGGTAGATTCCAGTTTACTAGTTCGGTGCACTGTGTCGCCGAGTGACTAAGTAAGCACCTATCATGAAACCCTTTCACTTTTTTAATGTTTGCATAGATGATGAGCGTAAAAATACACTACGGTGTCCATTTTAGGACATCCTAAATCTCATCTCTGTTGGAGTCAAGTAACAGACGTCAGCGACTTATTCTATACAAACGCCGTCTAATGCAGCACAACACAAGAAAACCTGAAGTACTACTTAGGTAACACATTAACATGTTCTCAAAAAGACCATCTGTCAATAATAATAATGGGAAAAAAGAGTTATGATTATATATAATAACTTGGGGGGAAAAACCCAAAAACATGTTCTCAAAAAGACCACCTGTTAATAATAATAATGGAAAAAAACGAGTTATGATTATATTTAAAAACTTGGGGGAAAAAAAAAAACAAAAGACAAGAAAAATCGCAATGGAATGGCCCACAGAGTACTTTTATGTCAATTTCACTTTAGTTGATTCCATAGGAAATCACTTAGCATAAGAGTTTACAATATAATCGATTGTATTATATACAGTACTCAAGTGCATGAACACCAATTGTGCACAGATAAATGCACAATAAAATGAACAGGAAATTGAATCGAGTGAACAACTACAATAATAAGTTAAAAACCTCATCACATTGGATCAAGTGAAGCAAATACGCTGCACAGACTGTCAGATTGGCTCAGGGGTGTCATAATGCCTTCGTCAGATCTATGTGTGTTAATTTGTTCCTGTTCATCATCTAGCATGTGCTGTGTGAGGGCAAAAAAAGGGCGCAAGTCTGCGTGTTTACATGTTGTGTTCTTCCGTGTGCCTCCTTGTCTGGTTACATGTGTATTTACATAAATAGAGAAGAGAAAAGCCACATTCCCCATTAGGCACTATTCAGCTATAACAGGTGCCACAGTGCCTCTTGTAAATATGTCACCAACAATACCATTGAATCTGCTCCTTCTGGTAAATTAATTATTAAACAACAGTATGTGTGCCTAGAATATTTACTGCATTTGCTGTACGAGACATCTTACAAACTGGTTTCAGAGAGCATGTTCAAGACTTAAAACTAAAGACCTTTCAAAGCCTATTGCAGAACACTTCACATCCCTTGATTATAGCCGCATTGATCTTTCTGTTTGTATACTTTTGCAAGGCTTTAAAGACACTTTTAACAGAAAAATAGAAGCTAAGCTTATACTCACACTTGATCCACAAATTTCTCCAGATCTTAATGACCGACAATACTACTTAATCTCACGTTTCATCTCCTCTAATGCCAGCTTTTTCTCACCTGTACTTCTTTCATCCACACCGACTTTGTTTCCTCCTTCTCCTTCTATATGCTACCTTTTCAGCTGCATACCCAATGAAGGCTGTACTGCTGAATAACTGTTTTTAACTGCCTTTTCTTTTCAGCATGGAAATAATCTTTAACTTTTTTTTGCTGTATACCTATGTGCTGCTGCAACCCTACACTAACTCCATTTTATTTAAGCACTTGCTTTCAATGCTTGCCAACCCCCTGCCTGCGCTACACGTCAGCAACTTTGCATCTCTGCCACTCGCGTATGTGGATTTCACTTTCACCAAACAGCAAAACTTTTAATTCTCACGAATAGGCCTCTTCATTGGGAAGAAACACTACTTTTCCCTGATGGCAACATAAATTAGACGGATCTACAAGTTTCTGACTTAAAGTTTAAAGCCAAACAATATCTACATACTTCTGTCATATCACCTATGTCCATATATTCAATCTCTTTTCGCTTTTACCTTTTCGTCAATAACGTGTTGAGTTTTGATTCCGTGTTTGAAATTACATTGTGACAACACAACATATAACTGCTATATTGTGCATGTATCTCAAAAACTACTTGGGCCGAAATTTTGCAAATCAATAGGCCTGGTCCCATGATTAAACAGAGCAGACAGCACGAATCACATTTAAATTAAACATTATCTACCACAGTTATCGTTGAATATAGGTCAGACTGTTTTGAGGGATTTTGAGATAAGTACTGGACCAAACTGCAGAGACACATACAAAAACACCACATTAAAATAAACTCTCTTCGACATCATTGAATCAGAATGTGAACTTTACTTGACAGCTATTTTTTTGATACTATTGCTGAACTTTAAGTGTAAGTAAAATGATGAAATGGAGAAATAACTACAACTATATTCCACACATCTAAAACAAACTACATTTTGTTACACAACAAAAAAACAAGTGGCATATATCTGAAATATATATTGAAGAAGGTTTTCTTTGATAATGATATAGGAAGTTAAAAAAAAAAAAATATATATATATATATGTGTGTTTTGCAGGTAACCAATTAACCAACATATCTTAGGAGTCACACCCCTTCATCACAGCTTGAGGTTAACATAACTGAATAGATATTTGTACAAAAAAGACCACCAAAAATGGTACAAATTTAAAAAAATGTACAAACTTAATATATATTACTATAACAAAAATAACACTCATTACCTGTATTGCGTAAAATCTGACTTTTTATTAATAACTTAGTTGTGCCGTTTTAACTACAGAGTAACTTCAAAATGTCAGACTTGTGCCGACTTTTTGGTTGTTAGTTCAATATTAAACAACAGTCTGCTTACCTAAAAATATTATTTACTTTATTTCTTGTAGGAGGTGGCTTGCAAACCGGTTTTAAAGAGCATGTTTAGGACTTAAAGACTTTTGTTTCATCAGCTTTTTTTTTTTTTCAATTTTTTTTCCTGTCTTTTATTTTTTCATGTGTGTGTAGGTATTGAAACATTTTTTTAATGTTAGTTAAAATTGGCCTTTTTTGAGAAACCGGTTCACGTGTTAACCTTTAGTGGGTCATTGTCATAACCTTCTAGCCCTATAAGTTATTAGAGTATTATTATTATTTTTGCATATTGTTTCAAGTCTTTCTCATGTACAAACAGTAAACTTAACAAGTTTATCTCTTAAAAAATGTATATTTTTAACATCTGTTATTACCTGACAAAGTAATGGATATTTTACTGCAGAACGATTCCATAAGAATAATTAATATGATGTTGTTTCTAAATATTTGAGCAGAGAAGTCAATTAGTGCTATTTTTGCTGTGGTTACATACAGGATTAATATAAGGCAAAAACATAAAATGCCACCTTTTATGTGTGGGTATTCTTGTGACACATATGCTTTAACCTTTTTAAATAATTACAGTTTTTGTGGTCCACCACATCTTAACCATTAAACAGCTTGATGCCTGGTATTCATTTTTTATTATTTGTTTTCTTTATATTTATTATGCACATGTAAAAAATGTGTAAGTACCTCGGATAGATTCAGCCTCTGTTCTCTTTGGCACCAGCCTTTTCAGACAGTAAACCTAAACAAACTTGAGTGGTACACTTAAAAATAGCCAAACTATATGAGCCTATACTGGCAGCAGATTGCCTTTAGTGTTGTTTTTACTGTTGTTTCTCCCACTCTTTCTGCATTCGTCAAGTGTGGAAGGTATTGAAATTACCTTCCTTATTAAGTTACTGCATACTTTTTAAAGTTTGACACAAGGAAAACGTCAACACATCTCCTGCTACTATAAACAAAGTATGAACACTTTGTTAAATTCTATTATGGGAACAAGCTGTAAACTGTGAATAGGCCAATGCCTAACACTATGGGGCTGATTTCTAAAACTTTCTTCACCAGTGAGAAGAGCTTGTGACACTTACGCTGGCTTTCTCAAAAAGAGTAACGCACACAGTCTTGCATGAAAATTTATATACAGTATGTTCTTGCCAGCCTAGGAGGTGATGTGAAGCTTCCTCTTGATGGAGGTTTTTTTTGTAATGTCCTGGAATTGCACTAAGAATAAATGCACGATCAGTAAGCTGTTCAGTTACTAGAATGTGCAGTGACTGTAGCCTAAAGATAGTCAAAGAAAATATTCATGCAGTTTGATATTTCTGATTTTATTGGTTTTAGTTAAATAAGGTGAATTAGAATTAAAACACCTATAAACTAACCTTAAAACCTTTAGTAGAAAATCATTTCTTTCTCTAAACATTTGCAAATTTGTGATATCAAGATTGTTTTAAATAACATTGTTTTCACCTTACCAGGAGACACGCACTTTAGGCCAACTATAGTGCTAAGTGTTTGGCAAAAGGTGCATTTGGGAGGCAATGGGCATCCCCTATGTCTTGATCTCTACTTTTTGATGCCTCTGAAGCAACCATCATCCTTTGCAGGGGAGAGAGAATAGGAGATACAGCATAAGCCCTGCACAAACAAGATAAGCCATTAAGGTTTGTTAAACTGTCACTGCATCAGCCATGCCTTGCTGTACACTATTTTTCGGTCTGTTTCTACCCACTGATGCCACTTTTTTGCCATTGCTTCAGCACTTTAACTACTCATTAGTGAGGTGTATCTGCACTTTTTCCACTTCTGTCCCCGGTACAGAAATTGCACATTCCCCTTATAGTTCCCTTTGTGGCATCTCAAATCTCCATTCAGGGATTTATTTATATACTTTAAACAAGGTATTGGAAGTGTCAACAATTTCATCGATGCAGTGTTTATTTTTTCTTTTTTTGTGATGCCATTCAGATTTGCATCTATAGAGATTAGGGCATTCATTTTTTCTTATTTCATGTGTACGTCATTTATTATTAAATTTCCTGTATTAATAGTTGGAACACCCTTCTTATTTCTTTATTTAATTTGCATCACTTCACTTCAGGTCCCAGTTTTAAACTGCTACTTTCATCAAAGCCTTAGGTGACCTTTCCTCTTAAAAGGAAGTTCCCCATCCCCTCAACCAACTACCGGTGTGGTTTCATTTCACTAGTCTGAGGTTCTGTCATTGATGTTCCTACAAACCTTTAAGAAACAATGTAATTTTGGGTTTATACTTTACGCAGTGCATGCGGATGATACTGCTACACAAGCGATATACTGTTTATACTCTCGCACCAGGTGATAGTGTGAGATATTATCCCGGTGAGAAAACAACATCCGGTTTCGCTTCGTTATGAATTGTCTGAAATATCCATTAAATTCAGGACATCTTGCCACAGTGTTTCTGAAAAGGATGGATGTTTAATGATTGCATCCATAAATCCAGGAACGCGCTAATTCCAGCAAGCATCAGGCGGGAGGCAGAAACAATCCCTGGACGGGGCCTTCAGCTTATCGCAAGGTGAATACAAGCACACACATACATTAGCATCATTTTAGCATCACAAAATGTCCAAACCTGCATGTCCTTGGAAGGAAACCAGAGCACATTGTAGAAACCTACTGGGAAAACATACAAACTCCAGGCAGGAAATGCTAGGGATGGGGCTCCCTGCAAGGCAGTAGCGCTACCACTCCATCACCATACCGCCACCACATGTATAAATATTAACAGTATTTATTATTTAAATGATGTTAATGATTCATCTGTATGGTATAGCGGGTCCATAGCTCAGATTGAAAAAGACCAGTTTTTAAATAGATAATCGCCGCAGTCGTTGTTTTAAAGATGGGGTGTGGTAGTGTGGCCTGAGCGGTTCCCGGGGGCTTTGTGATGTGGTCAGTCCTCGCTTATGTGCACAGGTGAGGAATTGTCCGCATCCGTAATTTATGCCGGGAACTGCTAATCGCCACATCTCAACCACGTCCCCATTAGATATAGTAGGAGCATGAGTGCGGAGAGGAAAAAAAAATGGAAAAGAAAAAGTGAACTGAAGTTAAGGGAGAAGAAGGCAGCTGGAAGCAAAGGAGCCCGTGCATGAGGGAGTGAGCAAGAGCGGGCTTGCTGTAAGAAAGAGGGCAGCTGGGCAGTGAACCCTAACGGAGTGTTTGGCCGGCACCCGGGGGTAGTCAGTAATGGTTGGTAAAATGTAATATACATACTTTAATGGATTTCATCCTGAAAATGATATTAAGTATAAATCTAAGGATTCTAAATGTGCAGGGAGCTGCAATATCATAAATGTAATGTGTTTGGTGTGGTAATTGCTGCTGCTGCTGTCAGCACAGGAGGAAGCTGCAGAAACACATAGTGATTAACAGCTGGGTTGGTTTTAAGATGACGTTTATGACAGTCAAATTTAATGACAAAGTAAACTACGAAATTAAAGAGGAAAAAAAATGGCACAGAAGATGGTATATGAGACTTTTAAAATCTACAGTATTGCATCATTATGACGGGGAATATGCAATGATTGAAAAGAAAAGCACCACAAGTACATTTGTATGTCAACATTTTGCTTTGTCACATTGAACCATTCATCAAACATCAAAGCACGCACATTCAACCTGTAGTATCTGCAAAGTGTTTTGCTGTCACATGTTAATAAACAGAGACTCTGACATCACATTCCAACTTGAACACACTGTGCCCCCTATTTTTTTTCCTGGAACTTCATGTTGTGCATGTCACGTTAATTTTTGTAGAAATGTTCAGAGGACACATCAAATGAACGCTGGGAATTTGTGGCAGCCATCTGCGTGTACAAACGTGCTCAGAGCTTGAAGTATAAACTGGCCCTAAGAGCTTTGTGAGAAAAGTCATCAAGAACACAGGCCTTTGTCATTTGTAGGTTCTGTTTCTCTTCATCTGTCCATTAAAGTTTCTACAGGTTACATGGCTTGACCTGTATATAGTTGTGCAAATGCAAAAAGAACATATCCCAATAAATTCTGCCATTATTTTCTTAAGCAGCATGGTCTTCACTTCCAGACACGATTGTGATGCTTTGTGCAATATAGGTGAAAATCAAAGAGGAGAAAAAAAAAAACACACTATTTTACCTGCGTTTACAGAATGTTTGCAGACCTCCTAGAGGTTTAACTACAGTAGATTTTGCCTGTTCAGGAAAATTGTAGTTATCACCATAACCATATCATCCTCTTTCCTGAGCCAGCCTGGTGCATTCATATGTTTGCCATCACACTTCAGGAGCAGAACAAGACAATGAACAAATGTTTAAAAAAAAAAAAAAAAAAGCAACCTGGATGGCCTTTTTCCCAATTATGCAGGATATCTTTGATTGGATAGTTGCTCTTAGTAAAGATATACCTCTTAAAAACCTTACGTCAGGCATCCTGTGAATGCATGTAGCAGATTAAATTATACTCCGATAGGACTTTTTCATTTTGTTCATGAAAACCAAAGTAGATATATTTTCAGACTCTATAATTTGGAAGTAATTTATTTTAACGAATTGGATGAGCTCATAGATTATATTTTAAAAGTTCTGTTTCTACTGTCAGTTTTGAACATTATCCTTTTCAAGAGTCATTAGGATGTATTTATTCAAAGTTAATACTGCCTGATGCACAGTACATCATTTAGAGTACATCACATTGATATGATCTTGCTTATTTATTCTTTAGTGCGGGGATTTTTTTATTCTTTGAGAGCTTAATCATGATAACATGGCATGTCCTTGCCAAATGTGATTTTTTTTTTTTTTTTTTTTAAATAAATATTTACAGAATCATTATGATTTTTATATTTGTTGACATTAAGTTGATAAGCCCCATACTAGCGTGTTCTAGCAGAAATGATAGGGTTATGTTTGGCATAAAAAAATCCCTTTCGTCATCAGAAGAGGTACTGTTTACATTGGCTTCATAAACATGTTTGCATTTTGAATGGTTGATATCATTTGCAGACAAATGAGAATAGGTGTAAAGTATTTAGTTCGAAAGTACAATTTTTTGTAATGTAATGGAAAATTAGGTAAAAGGTAGCACCTTTTTTGTAATACTCAGTTTAGTGATTCTCATTCAAAGGCTGTGCTAAGTCTGCATATTGAAGTAGCTGCTTCGTAGGAAATCTGGATCAACTTCTAGCTTTTGGTGATTATAGTAAAGTAATAATACATTTTATTTATATAGCACCTTTCCCATGCTTAAGGAACTTGCGATGTAAAGATTGTCACTCCTGTCTGACAATGCTTAGAAACTCTTTCAGTTCCAGTTCATTCACCATCCATAACGACGTTGCATGTTTTGTCTCTTGTCTGTGTGAGTTTTTAATTAGCGTACTAAGTTTTTCCTTCCATATTCCAAAAGCAGCAACATTATGTTCATTTGTCATGATTATAAATTGCCTTGGGTGAGCGCCACCCAGGACTGAGTCTTGTTTTCCACATGACTGTTGCTTTGATGGACCCCTTAGCTCTATATGACCTTGAACTGGATTAGGAAAGCTTGAAAAGGGATGGGTGGATTTTGGGTGTTCCTTCTCGAGTGACCAGTCTTAGAATCTTGCTTTGGCTTTTCCTGTGAAGAGTTGTTATATAGGTCTCACCGTCTAACAGCAGCATTAAGAGACAATCTGTTACTTTTCATTAAAGAAACTGGATTGCTCATTAGAGATTGGAAGCTGGGATTTTACTTGTGCACTTTGTTACATATACTCTCTTAAATTACTCAGAAATGTAAATGTCTAGTTTGATAACATTAAAGTCTGCATTTTTAGCATTTAGAATAATATTTTTCCTTGTATCCAATTTTGGAACATTATTGTTAATTTAAAAATATTATAATGTAATTTGCAATCTATAATGTAATTTACATACCTTTCATAATGTAAGTCCTAAAGCATTTTTTGAATAACAGTTATGTTAAAAACAAGAAGTTCGGCACGGACAAACAGTGGGAGAACACACAGTTTTGGTAATCATTAAAAAAAATTAATGAAAGGAATCCCTCACTCCCATACTGGACCTAAATGCATGAATTGTGAGCCGTACCTGACAGTTGGTGCAGTTTATTAACTTCCACCATTTAAAAAAAAAAAAAAAAAGATCCACAAATATGAGCAGTCACCTATTTTCCTCCAAACTCTGTCCTTCAATTCTTTTTTGTCCTATTCACCCTCCCAAGCCTGAGCTTGGATGGACACTGATAAAGCACCATCATTTTACCCCACCTTGTGGCTAGTTCTTGAGAAATCAACAGAACCACCACTTCAAAGGTCAAGAATATTCCCTGAAATTCCTGTGATCTTCCCTCTGCCATCTCCTATGGTGACCTCGGATCCCCCTGGGCCTAAGTTAGATGTCAGAGAGCCAGACACCCTGATGTGCCTGTCCTCCCTTGCTATATCCGTTCCACACAAATGTTTTGTGCTGGCATTTGGGGGGAATTTTTCCAGTAACCTCCTTGTGTTCATAGGGCTAGACATTACAGACATTTGTTGGGTAACCTTTCCTCTGGTGTCCTGAGTGGTATTGCACGGTTATTCCCAGGCTGCAGCTCTCTCTTTAGAATTGTCCATATGTCTGCAGTGTATACTGTCTGCTGTCTACTATCCACACTAGTATATAAAATAATACTAAAAAACTCCTCACACATTTCTTTTGTAAATGAGAGAAACCTCACAATTGATGTTATAATTAAGATTTTAGAAAGATTAATGCAAGTTGGGTCTGGGTATTGTTTTCAAGAAACATGTTATATAGTATCATGTTTCCTTTTAGATCAGCATCAGTGGTCTTGGCCAATATTGTAGGACAAAAAAACAACATATACACAGGCTTCAGCCATCCTACCTTGATATACTCCTAAAAACATAACAGGGTTTGCTTCCGTTCTAGATAAAATAAAAAAAAAATCACTTGGAATTCTTTTTTCATATATAAGCTATGAGTATCTATTAAGGAAGCAAACCCTTAAATCTTTACCCTTGTTAGTAAAATGTAAAAAAAATACAATGTAACATAACAATAGACTGCATCATTCACCTGTCTTATTTCATGCTAGTTTTATTTATACTTGTAATTTTAAGCAGGTCTGCATGTTGTGATTGCATTGTATGCCCTAAAGTATAAGCATTTAAGTTATGTATGATTTGTAAATTATTTACAAACCAGTATACCGGATATTAAAATTGGCTGTATACTTAAATGAAAGGTAATAATTTAATAAACTGAGTTATGTATAGGACAGACCATAGTCTTGGACTCTAAGTCTGCAAGACTTTCTTGGGATCTTGAAATTTTAGCAGGATTATTATTCTGATGGGCTACTTATTTTTCATTATAGCTAATTTTGGGGAAGTTTGACAAAAATTGCTTTTATTAGAATAAGCCTTTTATGGATTTAATTTTAGAAAGTTGATCAGTTCAACAGGTGGCATAACAAAAGAACACTGCTACGGTAGATAGACATTAAGCCTTATAGTTTTGCTTGTGCAGGTAGATTGAGCTGCATGATGTTGCTTTCTTAGTTTTAATATGACATTACTAGTTTGAATATTCTTTGTCAACTGTGTTTAATGCCTTTGCTGATGTTTGTAGCCATTGCTCTGTTTATCTTGTTGTGCCTGCAGGTTCACAAGTAACTGTTCCTCTTCTATGCATTTTTTCCTTTTTATCTAGTAGCTACATTTTTTTTAATGAAGCCTCAACTTTGTCATTATGTCTTTAATCAAGTTTGTGTTTTATAGAAAATTGTTTTGAAACACAAAGGAAAGGTTCAAATAATTAAATAACACTTAGCTGAAGGATGTTTAAATATGTTAAATTTGATTCTTGTTTCTCAGGACTGCTGGTTGCACTTATTTACTTTTTTTTTTAATTTGGTTTCATTTCATCCATTGGTGAAAGGACTTTTTTCATTTAGTGCCAGCAGGTTTGTTTGTAAGGTTGTGACCCTTAACTGTTTTCTCCATTGTGGATATTTATGCTTTGTGTATTTCTGCCTTCCTTTTGAGCTAAGCAGCCATGTTTATATTTTTACTTTTGGTGCCTTCCTTTGATCAGTCATAGTAAAATTCTGAATAGTAAGATTACATTTTTAATAAATCTAAAATACAGTTTTGACTTGAAATCATTTTTAAGATAATTTTTAGTAGTCAAAATTGAGAATTAGAGATATCTGTGTTTCAGCATTGTCTAGTCAGAAATCTAATTAGAGTCTGTCAGTCAGTCAGTCATTATCCAACCCGCTATACCCTAATACAAGGTCATGGGGGTCTGCTGGAGCCATTCCCAGCCAACACAGGGCGCAAGGCAGGAACAAATCCGGGGCAGAGCACCGGCCCCCGCAGAAAAGAGAGATTTTGACTTTTAAAACCACTCTTTACCACAGTGTTTATCTGTTTGTCGAATTTCAAATTTGAATCCATGATCATCCCGAGATTTTTAGGACATGGCTTTAAGTACCGGACAAGTGGACCCAGTGTGATAACAATGTTTCATGTAACAGTAGGCTGACCAAATAGAATGACTTCAGTTTTTGACTCATTTAACTTCAGGAAATTGAGTGCCAGCCAGTGTTTTATATCATCTGAGCCATTAAAAAGCTTTGTCACAGAATTGATTTCACCTGATTGCAACAAGAAGTAAATTTGAGCATCATCAGCCTAGCAATGCTACGGGATGTTATACTTATTTAGTATAGCGCAGAACGGTGACATATATAAAGAGAAGAGGACTGGCCCTAAAACAGACCCCTGAAGTACCCCACAGGTTACCGAAGCAATACAAGGCGATGAACTTCCCACACGTACAGAAAAACGTCCTGCCTTTGAGGTAATCTGCAAACCACTTGAGAGCAGTACCCCAAATACCAACCCAGCGCTCAAGCCTGTTTATCATAGTGTCATGATCAACCGTGTTAAAGCAGCCCTCAAATCCAATAAAATTAGCACTGAGCACTTCCCCAAATCAGCTGCCAGCAGCAGATTGTTCTTCACTCTTAGCAGCACTGATTCTGTGGTAATGTTCTGAATCCTGACTGAAGCTTATCAATAATATTGATGTGCTGCAAAAAAGCCTGTAGCTGCGTACCCACAACTTTATCTAAATCTATAGTGAGAAATGGTAATTTGGAAATGGAATGGAAGCTACTAGGAAAGGAACCAAGGGATTATGGTTTGCCTTTTTTAACAGGGGTTGAATCACTGCATGCTTAAAGCACTTAGGAACAATCCTCATCTGCAATGAGCTATTAACAATTGGCAGCACATTAGGACCATTGTTAGATCAATAGGGAAACTGAGTCTTTGACAAATTATGCAGTTTACTAAATGTTTTATTGTACTAATCAGTAAGATGTTCAACATTTTTATTTAGCTGATGTCTTTATCCAAAGTAACTTACAATCAACATAAGTAAAATGTTTATTCTAATTATTAAGTACACTTGTTAGCCCATCATGCTGTACAGTTTATATAGTAGAGTGTATATCATACCAGTTTGGTGTGGAAAAGGAAGTGCAAGAAAGGTAAATCTGTGGCCCTGTCTTACTGTGAATGTGCCAGTAAATGCCCGAGACTTGTCCAGGGATCTTTTCTGCTTTGCCTCTAGTGCTGCTATGAGAGACTCCTGTGGATCCTGCTTATGTAGATCACTATTTTAATGTAGAGTTCAAGAAGTTGTGCATTACTGGTAGTTCTAAGACTAGCTGAAAACTACCTGTCAAACAAAGTCATATCTGGTGATTGTTTGGAAGGGTTAGTACAGTTGTAAATCGAGGAGGAGAGGACCGGTCTAGAAATCCTCTACTTTCTTGTGAGGTGTGTTTCATTATGAACTTATTTGGTCCCATAAGTGCAGTGTTCACACTTTGCCTACAAGGGACAATGTATATACTGAAAGTACCTTGCAGGTTTTGTGTTGGGCAGCTCCTTATGTACCCAAAGTATATTCTAATGTAAAGCGTTCACATGGCTGACTAGCATTGAAACCCTGCCAGCAGAAGAAAAGGTAAAAACGGATTGCAGCATTGCATGATTTTATTATCTGTCTGTTTTCCTGTGCTTTGCCCAGGAAATTCATTAAGTCAGTGGTTATTGTGCTGGTAGTTAATCAGATTTATCCGAAATGCTGTGTAATTAAGTACTTTTCTGTAAACAATATTTGATTTTTTTTTTTTTTTTAACTAGGGGCTAATATTAGTTCACTTAAGCTGCTTATTGTTGAACATTTTACATTCAGTCTCTGGTGGTGTTGGTGTAAAGAAATTGCAGCAGAATTCCGTATTAAAGGACGTCACCAATAGAAATATTTGGTAATGTCACAAAGTTGATTTAAAGTTCATTAATACAAAGCTAAAAAGCTCGACTCTCTTATAGCATCAAAGCCTAAAAGTACTACTGTCTGACTATGCAGTGGGTAAGTTTGAATAAATGTATAGCAACAACAAAAAAAAGTTATTAATTTCAGTCGCTCAAAAGCACTGTACTTTCTGTCTGTTCATATTGGCATCCTGATAAACAACATCTCCATCAACTATAGGAAAAATGGTGCTTTACAAACTTAATGATGAATTAAAGGTGGACAATAGTTGTTGCTTTCTACAAAAGCACAACACTATGTACTGATAACTTAGTTGGTTGGTTGGTTGCTTGGTTGGTCTTGAAGGGTTTAGAAACACATTTCTCAGAATGGTTAAAGTATATGGGGGTATGTGCCTTTTGTAAATCAATCATGCCTAACCACAATCCAAGATGAGAAAAAGGATGTACTCTAAGTTAAAACCTCTAACCCAGTGAGAAAACAAAATTCTTATCAAATGTGGCAGAGAGAGAGAGAGAGAAAACCAAAAGAAAAAGTGCAACAATTGCAACCTTAGATGACATGTCATTTTTGTCAGTGCTCTTATGTAAACTTTGTGAGCGCTGATGAAATTGTCTGGAGTCGCACAATAGCAGATATGAATTGTAGTCCCCATGTGGGTATTTACTACAAGGTCACAGATAAGATAAAGAGTGGGGGGAATATATAATAAACATCTTTCATACTGGATCAGCTACTCAAAATTAACTACAATCACAGTCACAGCATCTAACAAGCAGTTGAGCTTTTATAGCATGCTTGCTAAATGCAACTTCTTTGAGCTTAGCAGAACTTTGCTCCTTTCACTTCGCTGACTTCTTCATTTGCATAAAGTAGCACACCCCATTTCTCCATGTGATTGCTGTCAGCAATGTGTCCACTCAGTACAGTGTTATTACCAACATATATCAACAAAGAAAAAAAAAAGTGTTGGCTAACTTACTTTTTTTCTACAGCCTTACTAAATTTCAGTCAAAAATTTTTGAGGTTTAAGAGTACTTACAGAGGTACCTACTGCCCCATGTGTACCATCCAGCCAAATTTCACTTTTTAGTTAAGTGGGAAATAGTTTTTTTGTTGGTTAGTTTGTCAACCATGTATTTTTTATAGACATATATTGATTAACACACAAAATATAATAAATTATCAGTATTTTGCAGGTTCTGGTTAAAATTCAAATTGTTAATTATTTTACTGGTAAACAGCTTGAAGACTTTGCTTCTAGAATAATGAAGCATGATCATATTTTCATTAGTGAGGTTTCTCCTGCTAATTACTTATACTGTTTCATGCAGTATTTGTTTTACATTTAATGTAATTACTGTTGACTCTGTTTTATATTACAATTGTTAAAAGTGTTATTTTGTTACCCTACTATAATATTGGAAAGTGGGCATCTATATGACAATCCAAAAAGAAATTTGTTTAGTGTGATTTCTTAAAAGCAGTAGTTGGAAGCATGCATTGCATCTTCATGAAGCCTACATTTTGGCAGCAAAATGAAATGTAAGCTTTTAAGATGCATATTACAGTTGCATTACCAGCAGTGCTTTTTGTTGTGTAAAAATATAAGGTGAAAGTGCTAAAGAAAGCTATAAGGATATTTTGTGGTCAGGGTTCCCTATATGTAACTGCTAATGCAACAGAACTAGATGGGACTGTCACAGGAAAGTGATTAAAAATAACTAAAGGGTGGAAAAAAGTAATATATTTTTGTACGATAATGAATTCAGATTAGACTTTTTTTTTTTTTTGTAGATATTTTTGGTTTTCAAAATAGGTATGCGGTGGAGGGGGGAGATTGTTTGTTTATTTAATTTTGGATTTTCAGTTATTTTGAAAATCTTTAGGAAACAATATTTATTTTAATAACTTGAATTGAAGTTATTCAATTTATTTTACATTTCAGTTTGCAGGGTCAGGCACTGTTTCTGTGCTATCTTTAAAATACAAGGTTTTTTTTTTTCCTTCCCCCTCATTAAGCATCTCTCCATATTTTTAAGAAACTGACTGGGTAATCGAAAAAAAAAAACATTATTTAACAGCTAGAACTAACACCAAAGTAGTGACCTAAAACATGAAGCACAAACCAGAAAGTAGTTTGCTATTGAGATAAATAAAATAAAAACCTGCAGTAATTTAATTTAAAAAAATTTAATAAAGAAACTGTCTGGGTATAGATCACTCTTTGAGAATTTAATGGTACACAAAAGAAACCATCCGTCTGTGTTCAGGGCTTTGCTGATTTGTGCAGTTCTGAGACTGTTTTGAGGTCATTTCCACATTAATATGAAAGTCTTTGCCAAATGGACATAAAGCCTGCGATAACAATAATAAATTTCCTGTTCTTTTTCTAATACCCACATATTTCAGTGTAGTTTGAAAGGAAATTACGAATAACTGAGAAACATTGACTGCAAGGCAGCAGACCAATCCCTCTGTAGAATGCCATTCCATTGCAGGTCTCACTTATATAAAGGCAGTTCTGACATCTCAATTGGCCTAATGTGTCTTTAGTGTGCCCCGCAGAATGCTGAGAGCTGATTTGGTATGAGAAGAAGATGAATACAAAACACAAACTTAATATGGGCTAGAGATCTAATTCAGGACTGTCAAGCTCTGAAGCTGTATGCCTAGCACTACTTTACCTAACAGATACATTCATTCTCAAACCTGCTTAATTAATTTTAGGATCACAGCAAGCCTGTGCCTATCCTAGTAACACGTCTCTTTTGCTTTAACAATCACTTTGTTACTTAGTGATGACGTAAAAATTAATGTCAGATTTATACAGTATTTTGTTTATGCATTCTTCTATGGAAATTATGTGTGCAGTCATTTCTGACTCATCACGTCAAAGAAAGTAAATCATGCCTTAGGTCTCCCAGCGAAGTGCAGTGATATTTTAAAATGTTACTTTCTTTTTGCTTTAATTCCAGGAAATAGAGCGACGTCTTGAAGAAAAACTAAGAATTACACAAAAAGAGAGGCAAGTAAAGGATCATTGTCTTTATTAAATGTACACATTAGCAGTTCAGGTTATGTGGCCTTCTTCATACCAAACAGAAATCTTGTTAAAAAGTGATTTATAGACATTAAAGTTTCAGAAAACAGTTTTTCTTTCTTTATCTTATTTCTGTCACTTTGTAATAATGGTGGTAGGTATTATTACCATAAATTCTACTTGGAAAAACTAATTTCTGTCTTTACATCTAATAAAGGGTCCCCAACTCCAGTCCTGGGGGGCCCGAGTAGCTGCAGGTTTTCATTCTAACCTTTTTCTTAATTAATGACCTGTTTTTGCTGCTAATTAACTTCTTTTGAAGTAATTTTTTGACTTGTGTTTTTAAGATTTGTTCCCTTAAATTTCTTCATCATTCCTATGAATTGCTTAATTTCTCTCTTTAAATGGCACCCAAACAGATATGAAATGTGAAGTGAGTGAGCCAACAAAGTCAGGGCCTCAAACTCCAACCAATTTTATTCTAACCAGCTTAATTAGGTGCTGAGTCTTGTTGTTAATTAAACTAATTTTTTAATTCCATGGCTTGCTGCTGCTTTCATTGTGCAATAGCATACTTTTTCCAAAATTGTTGATTTTTCTCTTTTCTAAGAGCACACTGTTAAAATGCTTTGGTGACCTGAGCATATCAATATTCCTGAGACCTTCACCTTTCTTTATTTTCAGATATTGTATTATGGACAGTTTTCTGGTCGTGTTTTGGTTCATTTTGTATCTCATTATTGCATGGCAGCTAATTAATGTAAAAGAACCAAGTAAAGGGTCTGAGTTTTCTAAAGCAAGTCAAATAAAATTAATTCAAAAGAAGTTAATTAGGAGCAAAAATGGGTCACAAATTAAGAAAAGGGTTATAACGAAAACCTGCAGCCACTGTGGCCCTCCAGGACCGGAGCTGAGGACCCCTGATCTAATGTGTGGGCTGCCTTTTAAAAATTTACTGCACTGTTGTTTGAGGCATACTTGTGCACATAATTCCTTTGTTGCCACAAAGTGCTCTGGCTGTTAATTTTTCCAGCTGTTGTAGGAGTGTACAGAGGTTTGGAGTTTGTAAAGTCTTAGAGGACAGCAACTCAAAAGTCCCAGGGTCTGGTAGCACTTTTTGTAACTTCAGGATAACGTTGGTTTTGATAAAATAAAACAATCCAACTCAACCTAAGAGTTTTGCCCCTCAGTTTCTAGATATGGCTGTAAACGAAGAACTTTCCAAGGCTTTTCTTCCATCAAAGACAAGAAATGCTTTCAAGAATTTAAATATGAACAAGCAGTGCATAAAAAAGGAAAAGTGACCACTGCAACATAATAATAATCAGAAATGAAATTGTGTTGTATTTGAAAGAATAACATTTTATAAGAATACTATTTATAGGAGTACAAATTGAATACACATACCACTGTGTTGAACTGAAAATTATTAATCTTCAGTGCAGCCTACAATAGATCAACTAATTCTGTAGCACTTTGTGAATGAAAGTAAAAGTTAATTGGTTAAAATTGCTCTCATATAAGGACAATGTTTTCAATCAAGTAATTTTGGTGGTAGACATAATACATTAAGAGTAGGTATATTCATTTCAAGATGAGACCAGCAGTCGTTTTTGGCATATACAATGATGCAGTCTAACTTCAATTTGCCCTAACAAAATCAAATAGTTGTGGAAACCGATGAGCGCTTGCCTGGAAGTACAATGCATATAATGTAGCTGTGAGAATTAAGGAGTGCAGGTGTTAAGAACCTTACAACAAAACAGAGACTTGTCAGTCTGATGTCTCATGGTTTACATAACATGATATTTAAAAAAAAAAAACACAGCCAGGAATACAGATGAACTCGCTGTACTCCTAAACCGTTTTGAATTTTCATTGACTCTGTTGAGCGGCATGTTATTGGCAGTCAGAAAAAGGGACAATCTAACAATACTTTGGAAGTGTGAATTTGTGCTAAAAACTCATCACGCAGATGCATAATTTGACATTACCATCGAAAGCCAGTTGTGTAAATTGACATAATCGAGCAATGAGATCAGAAACTGCTGTCTATAGGTTTGACATCCCCTCTGTCTAGAAGTCGTTTAATGTGAAACTGCCTTAAAAAGAGTTAACTCCATCAGACTATTCTTTCTGAATTGAGAGTAACAACTATCACTGTATGTTTTAGGAGCTCTGTTCATATTGTTCAAAATTTAAATGGTCAGAGGGAAGTTGCATAACGCAGAGGCATTAGTAAATAATCTTCAAAAGCAGAGATTAAGTCAGTCGTACTACATGACAAGAGCATAATGATACAGTATGTTATTGATTGCTTACAGCGCCATGAAAAAGTTTTTATCACCTTCCTGGTTTACTCCATTTTTGCTTACCTATAACATTTAATTGTTTCTGATCTCCGAACAAATTGAGTATAATACAAATGACAGCCTAAGTAAATATAATACACAGATTTTAAATGATTGTTTGATTTATTGAAGGATAAAAAGCTCACCAACATATATAACATTCAATTAACCCAGTAACCAATATAACTGGTTAAATTAGACTAGTCACTCCCAAGCTTGATTGCTGCTATTCCTACTGAATCTAAAAATCACTTAAATACTTCACATTGCTGGAATGGTTCTAAGTTGTAAGGTCTCAACTTGCAGCACACCATGCCACCATCAAAAGAAATTCCAGCAAACCTGAGAAGGGAAGTTGTTGAAGTATGTCAGTCTGGAAGGAGTTACAAAGCAGTCTGTAAAAACCCTGGGACTCCAGTGAACTATTGTGAGAGTCATAATCTCCAAATGGAGAAAACTTCGAACAGTGTTAAGCCCGCCCTGAAGTGGCTGGCCTAGCAAAACTATTTCAAGCGTGCATAGAAACATTCGGGAAATCACAGAAGAACCCAAACAAACATCTTAAGATCTGCATGCTTCTCTTGGCTCAATTAATGTCAGCATTCATGATTCCACCATTGGAAAGACATGGGAATGGCATCCAAGGGGAGAATTGCAAGACAAAAACCATTACGAAAAAAGAGGAACATAAAGGCTCATGTAACATTTGTCAAAAAATACCTTGAATACCCTTGAAAACTTTTGAAGTATTGTTCTGTAGACTAATGAGTCAAAAGAGGAATGTTTTTGGAAGACATGGTTGCAGTTACATCTGGTGTAAAGCTAGCACAGCTTTTTTACAATAAGAACATCATGCATACAGACAAATGTGGTGGTGGTAGAGAGATGATGGGTAGATGCTTTATTGCTTTTGGGCCTAGGCAACTCAGAAAGTCCTGAAGGAGAATGTCCTGTCATCAGTCTGTTATCTGATGCTCAAGTGCAGTTGTGTAATGCAGCAGTAAAATGATCCAAAGCAAAACAGCAGGTCCACATCTTAATGGCTAGAAAAAATAATTGACATTTTGGAGTGGCCTAGTCAAAGTCTTGATTGAGTTGTTGTTGCGGGACCTTAAATGGGCAATTCATAGTCAAAAAAGTGTCTCAATTAAAACAATTCTGTAGCAATATCAAAAACGGATTTCCTGTTATTGTGAGAGATTGCAGTTGTTACTGCTAAAAGTGGCACAACCAAGTGTTAATTGTTTTTTGGGGGCATTTACTTTGTCACATAAGAGATATTGGTCGTTGTGTACTTCCTTCGTTAAATCAAATGATCATTTAAAATGTGCTTACTCAGGTTGTCTTTTGTACTACACTAAGTGTGTTTGGAGGTCAGAAACAATTAAGTGTTAGGCATAAGCAAAAATAGAGGAAATCAGGAATGGGGCAAATACTTTTTAATGGCACTGTACTTGTTAAAGTGTATTTGGTTTTGTTTCATATTTGACTTTTCTAATATTACATAGAAAGGCAAGTTGTACTTTATTGTCAAAGGAATATTCAGTGTGTTCATACACATTTAGCATGTTGCATGAGTTATATTCTCTTTCTCTGTAAAAGAAAGAAGTGAGGTTGGCATATTTCCAGGTGGGGTTCTACACTTTGCATTCCTACATGCAGTTTAAAAAAAAAAAAAATTGTAAAATTGAGTACTCTCTAATTGAAGCTGCTTTTATTCTAGAAAGCTAAGATCGCCACTGAGGACCCCCATTGTGATTCAGGACGATTCTCTTCCTGCTGCTCCTCCTCCACAAATTCGAATTCTTAAGAGACCATCACACAACGGGTCATTGGGTACCACTAGTCCTGCCCAGCGCCCCGTGGCTCCTGTCAAAACCCTGGCTCAGAGGGAAGCTGAATATGCAGAGGCTCGCCGTCGAATCCTTGGCAGTGCAAGTCCTGAAGAGGAGCCAGATAAGCCCATAGTGGCAGACAGGTAGATTTTTTTTTTTTGATTTTTTTTTTTTAAGTGAGCTGTTTATCTATGGGAGGGAGCAGGGTTTCATTAGTTGTAGTTTCCCCCAATGTTAGTTAGACCTCATCTTAGTCATTGTGCGAATGCATTCTTTCTGTAGTTTGCATAGTTACAGCTTACCTCAGAACATGTCAGTTAGAGTGAGTGAGCATATGCATTAATACATCTGAACTGGTGTCACATTCATGGTTGGTTCATCCCATGTTGTTTTAGCTGTAGTAGTAGCATGCAGTAGAAAAAACAGGATCAAAAAATGGGAGAGTAGACAGATCTGCTTTTCAGTTTATTTATCCCATCATTAAGTGGTATACTAAGAGCCTGGATGTCTTTGACATAATGTGGTAATACTGTAAAATTGAAGATGAATATATCCAGTTTTTGAATGCTCAATTAGTAAAAGTGGGTGGAATTTTTGTTTTGTTTGTTGTTCCTACATTATTGTCTCCTGGGTGTCTGTTTTCTTGAGTAAAGGGAATTCAGACATTCTTTTTTGTTTGTTTTTTTTTCCTTCTTTTTATCAGGCCAGTTCGTGTTGGCATTCACACAGACGACATCAGGCCACCCAATAATGTAATCAGGCAGCCAACGGGCCCTGATGGCACACAGGGATTCCGGCAGCGAAGATAGAGTTTTGGGGTGGGCATATGCACCCCTGGATTTGAAGAACTTTTTGGCCTGGAGGAAGAGGAGGTGGGCCGGAGAGGAAAAGGGGGGTACCCCACTTCTTCCTCCACCCTCAGAATCGCGGGGGGTGGAGTTGGGCAGAGGGTAGGGGGAGCCTGTACCGGCCCAAGCACCTTGATGACGCAGCAGCCGCCTCTTCGCTACTCCACTCACTGTGACCTTCACCCCCCCTTCCCTCTTGCACTGTGCCGCCACTGATTCCCTCTCTGCACCTGGCACACTGTGACTGGCACACTAATGTAACTATGTGCATTGCCGCCGGTGAGAGGAATGACTTGGGTTTGTGAACCAGAGAACAAGAAGCAGGTGCCAGCTTTTCCCAGCAATAATAATGATCACCACCTCAATGTCTATTAATATCATACTGTATGTTCCCCATTCATGTGAGCAGGTGCCCGTCCTGTTCAGTCTGTATCAGTATCTGTTAGTTCCTGTTATCAGTAACATTTCTTTTAATTTTTATTTTTCATTCTTCTATTAATGTAATGTTGCATTTTTAAAATAGGAAACAAATGGTAAATATGGTGTTTTGTAAATATGTGAAGACCATTAATGAGTAGAGGTACTCAGATGACAAAGAGCTTAGTGCAGATCGAAGGAAATCCTGCATCATTGCTCTTTAGGTATGTACTGCCACAAAGTCCTTCTTTTGTGAGTTTTTTTTCTTCTCCCTTTTTCTTTAGGGGGAAATGATATTTCAGCAGAGAATATCTTGTATCTTGCTGTACTAGCTTAAGGGTACTTTTAGACAAAACTGTCTTTTAGCCCTGCCATATGGTGCAAGCATGTCTGCTGATGTTAGGCCTGGTCTTAGCCTATGATTGTGGGGACAATATTAATCCCACAGCAAAGGAATTGGAGGTTTTGTAAAAGGGAAGTATAAAGTTTCACTTAATGTTTGTTGAGGCAGTTGGCGAGAAGTGTATAATCTGGTACTGCTATAGGTAAAATAGCTCATCTAAAGATTGTTAGGTCCAGAAGGAAATAAAAAAGAAAACAGGCTTTGAAAAGCAAGATTTACCCTGGACAAGCACAGGACAGTGGATTTGTACAGAATTACTTGCTTTTGGGTGCCATTTTACTGCAGGGTAGCCGCCTAAGTGATATTGTTTAATATAATGCATCTGTATGAGGAAGTGGTTGGTGGAATTCACAGAAAAAAGTATTATTTTTTAATGTTCTTAGTAACTCATTATTATTGATTTTTAATATTGAAAACTCAGTGCTGCACATGCACATTGATAATTCCACCTTTGGAGTAAAGCAAACAGTTCCCTGGCAAATAAAGGATTTTACTATGTAGTTCTGACGGAAGAGTAATTCTTTACTAAAAATGATTAGCCTTGGTCGTATAGAAATATAATCTCCAGTATCAAAAATTGCACCTTGTCAAAGAACAACCAGTATGGAGAGAGAAATTTCTGCCCAAGATTTTATATTTGAAGACCTCTGGGTCTTTAGCAGTGCAGCAGCGGCACATCAGCAGATCATAAAAAAAGAAAAAAAAAACTGACAGCGTCCATGTTGATATATAGTACCAAACATAACACTGTCCTGTTAATATTCAAATACTGCACTTACCACCCATTGAACTTTATTTGAGGGTTCTAGATGAATTGTTTAGGTGATTGTTAAGCAGTTCAGTTTAATTGGTAAGTCCACACTTGATAGGTATTTCCAGCTGGATACAGTCACTTCATTTTGCAATGGTGCTACATATGAAAGGTTATCTACCTAACAGTTGTCAATAAGCTTGTGAGCTCAAACAATGATGATCTGGATTCCAGCTGTCTATAGTATCATGGCCATACTTCCTATTGCCACATGGAGTGTGAATACCTAGTAGGATTTTGAGTGCCATTCTATAGAAGTAACATCTTGTTTTTGATTTATATGTTTGTCTAAATAAGAAAGTAATAGTAATATAAAATAAGTGGTATTTTATTCAGAAAGCTTTAAAAAAAATCTTAAAATTGCCCAGCTGCACCTTTTTTCTGTTTTGAGGCTTTCATGTGGTCTAGTTTCTGGGTTTATGCACTTTTTTCTTTTTGTACTGTTTTTGTCTGCTCAGCAAACCCTTTTCATAAATCTTGTATCAATCACTTGTGATGTTTTTTATACAGCATTTGGATGTTCTGTCCACATCCTTGAAGTAGGACAAACTTTCAGCAGTGTCAGTTTGTGTAATGTCCGGTATGGGTTTTATCCAGAGTTTGTGGGCAGTCTAAAACCACTATAAAAAATAATTGGTAAAAGTAAAGAATTGTGGTGATTTAGAGTCCACAAGCCCGTCCATCCAGTGCATTTTGTGTATGTGTGTATCTGTACAGACCATTCACACTACAAAATGTAAATTACAAGTCTATTGAGTGGGCCATGATTAAATGTTGAAAAAAAAAATCATCAGCCGGGGCTGAGCCAGGCAAAGAAGACTTTTAAGATGTTCTAGTGCAGCTTTTTTGTTTTTGTTTTGGTGTGTGTGAAACTTGGAGCAGCATTGTAAAATTCCCAGTAGTGAAGCCGCACGACTGCAGGACTATGTTGTCTTGATAAAACAATGAATGTAGTCTGTTAAAAAGCCATGAATTTTACCAGGATCGCCTTAAATAAAATCTCCAGTGTCCTGGAGGTACCATGAGTTCTCCCAGTCAACTGTTGTGTTTCTGTGTTTTGATTTTTGTGTAATTTCTGTGAAGACTTGGCAGCAATAAAAAAAAAAAAAAAAAAACCTATAATTTGTATGTGCTGACAAAATAAATTTTAGACAATCTGAAAGAACATTAATGTTTACTGCCCAAGGGATGTATGGGGTTTTGTTGTATTTTCCAATACTAAAGGAATTTAAAGTTATTTTTAAAAAATTGGCATAGGCATACTGTTTAAATCAAATGTACTAATTTAACCTAAGACCACCTTAACTTTCTGCCCACCAGCCATTCTCTTGAGTAAAAAAGCTGTTGCTGCAAGACTTTGTCTTCTGTGTTGCTCACCTGGCTGGGCCCCTGTGAGCATTCTTGCTGATATGCAGATAACACTTTTAGAATATCTTCTGTTTTAGATGAGCAGAAAGAGGATGCTTGTTATCCTTTTGTGCAGCAATTGTTACAGAGCTGTTCAGATGATGGTTAAAACATGTAAATGCTGTATTTGTGGAGGGTTTGAGAGGGTAAAAAAATAAATGAAAAAAAAAAATGGTTCTGGATCTTTCTGTCTCTTGAATGAGTTTTGGTCAGGTATACATTTATTGTAATCTAAAAACACCTGATTTTGTTTCCTAGAGTAAATCCTGCATTCTGTATTTATTCTGCAAATGGTCAAAAGCTGCCTTGTAACATTACATGAAAGGTAAGAAAAACAATGAATACATTCAAAATGAAATTACTTTTTCATTTGCTGTGGTCTAAATATAATGCACAATTAAATGATTTCTTTGACAGGGTACAGCATTTCGGTGATTGCTGCCTCCAGTAATTTTAGTTTTTGAAAACTGTATTGTGAAATTATATATTATGTGGAAATGGTGGCTTTATTCATAACTGTTGACTTGATGTTTTGTAGAGACCCTTATTCATGCAGTATTTTCAACAGATCGTTTTCTAATTGTATGTATTTTTGTTCTGGCCTAATAACCATTACAAGCTGACAAAAACTTACACATTTGTAACTGCTATAAAGGTTCCAAAATTACATGTAGTAAGGTATCCTGATTGATTTACATTTATCAGCCATACTCACAGGTGTTTTAATATTAGTTTATTCAGAATGTATCAAGACCCCATCACTTTTTATGCATTTTCCTATGTTGCATCGTTATGCTAAAATTATTTTAATTCATAGTCCATGATGACCAAGTGAAAACAGGGTATTAGAAATTGTGGCAGATCTGTTAACAATGTTAAACTTAAATTTCCCATTATCACAGGATGACCAGGCTGTGGTGGACAATATACCCAGGACATGGGGAAACAACCTACTGTTTAGAAAGAATGCCCAGGGGTCTTTTCTGACTAAAGAGAGTCAGACTTCTCTTTTACGTCTCATCCAAAGGATAGCGCCATTTTTGCAATACAGTGTCCCCATCACTGCACTGGGGTATTGGGATCCTCACACAAAACACAGGGAAGTATGGTTATGTCTGTACTTTGCTCTGTTCAGCTTTCCCTCAACCCAACGACATGATCCTTCCAGCACCATGCTTCACCACTGGAATGGTATGGCACAGGTGAAGAGCTGTGCTTGGTTTCCTTCAGACATAATGTTTCAAATGAAGGCCAAACAATTCAATCTTGGTCTCATCAGACCAGATATTATTTTTTCACAATCTGGATGTGTTTTAGGTACCTTTTCTCAAACTCCAAACAGGTTTTCATGTGCCTTTTAATGAGAAGAGGCTTCTGTCTGGCCACTCTATCATAAAACCCAGACTGATGAAGTGTTTCTGTAATGGTTGTCCTTCATCTCCACAAAGGCTCTCTGGAGCAGGTTGCCCATCTTATTATGGCCCCTTTCTACCCCGATTGCTCAGTTTGGCAGGGTGGCCAGCTCAAGGAAGAGTCATTTTGTTTAAGAATTAAGGTCACTGTGCACTTGGCACAACCTTCAATGCTACAGAATGCTTTTGCACCTTTATCCAGATCTGTGTCTCAAAGCTCTGCAGGTCACTCCTTCAACCTCATGGCTTGGTTTTTGGTCAACTGTTGGACCAGAGAGAGTTGTGTGCCTTTCCTAATCATGTCCAATCAATTGAAATAACCACAGGTGAACAACAACAAGGTGTTAAAACATCTCAACAATGATCAACAAAATGAGATGCACCTGAGCCTTATTTTAAAAGTCATAACAAAGGGGCTGAGTACTTGTGTCAGTGTGGTATTTCAGTTGTTTATTTTTTGTAAATGTACAAATATTTCTAACATCCTATTTTTGCTTTGTCATTCTTGAGTATTAAGTGTTGCTTGATAAGGTGCAATATGAAAAAGTGAAGGGGTCTAAATACTTTCTGATGCACTGTAAGTACACCCCTACATTTATCACTACCTCAAATACCTCAAAATTAGAATTTAGTGCACCAGATGACTTGCTAATTATCAGAACATCATTAGGTAGGCTCTTTTCTGAACCTGTCATATTTAAGCCCCAGACATTTGGATTGGTTTACTCTTTGTTGTTAAGGTGTGTCATCATCTGGCTGAGATCGAAAGCGATGTGTTTTTCACAAGGAAGTTTTAGATACCTATGAGTCAGAGAGAGGATTTAAAAACATCTCCAAACAATTGGACATCAACCATTCCACTATCTGGAAAGTTTCAAACAACTGCTATCTTGTCCAGGTCAGTCTAGCCTGAGAGCAAATTACATGCTGCTTTAAGAAGTCTAAGAATTTCAGGATTATGTCACAGGACCTACAGGTAGCTTTTGCCACTGCTGATGTCAAAGTATGTGAGTTGACCATTAGAAAGACACTCTCCAGATTAGATCTTCATGGGAGGTGTCCCTGGAGGACACATTTCCTGTCCAGGAAGAACATTAGGGCAAGGCTAAAGGTTGTTCATGATCATCTAGGCAAAGACCAGGATATGTCTGTAACAATGTCCTCTGGACAGACAAGGCAAAGGGAGTCATTTAGCCTCAGTACTCGAAGATGTGTTTTCTGAAAAACCAAAGGTGGCATTTTTCCTTAAGAACTTGATACCAGCTATAATGCATGGTGGTGCAAATGCTCTGTTTTCAGGGTTACTTTGCTGCATCAGCAGCTGTGCAGCTCACTATCTTAGAATCCACTATGAATTCTTCATTGTACCAGTGGGTGCTTGAAGCTAATTTGAGACCTTCTGTCAGAAGCTTGAAACTCAAATGATACTGTGCCTTGCAATGTGATGATGACGCTAAAATACCAGTAAAACGTCCAATGAATGGCTGCAAACAAAGATGGAGTATTCTGGAATGGCTAAATTAAAGCCCAGATCTGAATCCCATCAAGATGCTATGAAAGGATTTGAAACATCACGCCGCTGAAAGAATTCTGCATGGAGGAGTGGGGAAAACCTTCTTCTGGTTGATGTTGGAGACTACTGGACAGTTAGAGGAAACGCTGACTTCAATACAAGCTAATAGAGCCAGTGGTGAACTTAGTTTTCTGCAGATCGGAATTTCATATCTGTTCATTTTTTGTTGAATAAATTACTACAAATTCAATTTTTCTTTTTCTTTCTTTGGTCAATTAACTGAACTTTATCTCTGGATGCTGTTTGAATGAACATCAAATCTTGATATGTTTAAGTAGAAAAAACATTTCATGGGGTATACTTTTTTTTTTTTTTTTTTAAACAAATGACAGTGTGTGGAAAGTATTGAAGTGCCTGAAAGAACTGACGGCTTTTGTCTTTAACAAAATTTAAGACTGGTGTCACACATTTCAAAAGAAACTGGACCTGTTTTGAAGAGAAAAGGTGGTTGTACTCCTTGCTAGTTTTCAAATAATATATTCTTAGCTGTTTTTATTATTTAGTCCACTTTCTGTAGATTTTTGGATGTGATGATTATCACTTTTGTTTGCATAGTCACTTTTCAGAATTGGTCAGCTGTCAATCACAAAGGTAAACGTTCTAGAATGTGAGGCTTTAAGGCTATGTCAGTCATAAAGGGGTGTGGATTTAAACTCCACCAATCACAGTCAAGCTTGTCATTTAGTAAGGCTATAACATCAGGGGAGGTCACTCTTTTAGCTCATTCTAGTTGTCCCATGTTTCAGTGAGCTACTTAGTGTCAGCGTGATTGTTGGTTATACAGGCTAATCACTAAAGGGTGTAAATGGAGTTAATGTTTGTTTGGTTTTTTTATCACATCATAATCATGATGATTGTTGTTATTCTATTAGGAAGGTTGTGTCGAATGGCAAGAAAGTATAAACAGGTGAAGGCTCTTCGTTTAACAGTTTCTGGTCGTCGGGAAGCCAGGGAGTCCAGTGTACTGCTGAAAGAATGGCTTGACTCGATAATAACCAGCATGATGGAGAGGAAACGGGAGATCCCCGAGATCATCCAGAGGGTCCATGTCCCACATGAGAGATCATCCCGAGCTGGCAGACTTATGCTTCTGCTTGGCTTGTTAGCTGTGCGGGTGAAACTTTTGGATCTGAAAATGGCCTCCCTGAAAGTGAGAGCTGAGAATGTAAAATGGCGACCATGACCCAGGCCCCTGGAAGAAGGTGGAAAAAAGGCAATACTGGTATTGGCAGGCTGATTGTTGTACTTGTTCATGGGAAATGAAATAGTGACCATGTTGGATTTGGTTAGTATTAGAGCTGAATACAACAGGTATGATAGTATTTTTTATATTCCTTATTAAAATTATAATTATGTTTCCTTTAATCATTTTTCTTAGGCCTCGAGAAATTAATCTTGGCTTGAAAGACTAACGATAGTTTTTTATATTATTAGTTTTTTCCATTTAATATTCAGAATTAATTAAGTTAGTATATTTAGAAGAATATTAGATCTAAGACCCATTATGTGTCTGCAAAATGAAATTTTGAATTAGGTATTCCTTATATATGAATGTGCTTTTCTTCTGCTGTAAGTGTTGAATCCCAGACAGCTGATGTCATTTTGTTGTGTTCTCTTGATTAAACTTTAAATATGTTATCAGTGATCAAGAAAAAACAAGCTCGACATTAAAGAAAAATTGTCTTGTTTTTTTCTTTACCACATTCTCTTTATTATTCAAATCCCATAATCTTACCACAGTGAAGAGCATTTACATGTGTTTTAATAACCTGGTTATTATTTTTATAGAAACTGGATTACACATGTAGATTTCTCTGCAATTAACCCAGTTATGTGATCCTGTAAACCCTTAACTAATTTCTACCATTTCTCATCTCATAAGTAGTTGCTCAGTGTACTTTATGCACCAGTGTTAAAATGGCTATTTATATGCATGTTGTGAGGTTGTAATATAAAATAATGCAATGATTTTAAATATTACATTTTTTATGTAATTTAATACCATATTAGTGAATAGTATGACACAGTCTAGGACTATTAGAAAATAAACCAGATCCAATTCTCCAGTGCTCATTCGTCGCCGGTCACACTTTCATCCACTGCAATATTTGCTCATGTATCCTATCCACATTTCACTTAAGTTGTTGAATGTTCTTTGCAGACAAAGTCATTGCAAGAAGAACATCTCATCGTTGTCATACATACGCAGTGTACTAAATGCACCATATGGAATTTGCTCTGTGCATCCACTCAAAAACCAGCTGGGGGCACACTGGAGGGAAACCATTGCAAGACTGAACTTGTAGTGAATCAAGCCAAGGATCAATGGCAGATGCGTCCGGTAGGTTCAAGTGAAAGGACATTGCACAAAAATAACTGAGATTGGAGTACAAAATACACCAGTGTGAGTAGTTAAGGGTTAACCGGGTTACAGATAAGGATTTTGTAGTCCGTGCATGACCATTGCACTCTGTTAGCCAGCAAATGCTTTTGCTTCAAATACGCACCCAGCAGCCACAGGTAAAAAAAAATGGTTGAAGCATCCACAGAGAGAAATTTCCTGAGGTAAATGCCTGGGCAATTGCATTATTCTTTCTCCTGGCTGAAGTAATCTGTGTCACTACTTCAAAAATCGCTACATTTATGTTAATATGCTGAACATACTGCTAAACTCTTGTATATTCTCAGCAGACACCAGCTCCTAATTGTTTTTGGATTCATAGTGGCTGTTGATGATCCTTATTCTTTCCTTGTGCATTTCTGTGACATTGGAGTCTTTTTGCCAAAGGAGGACATTATACATGGACTCGCACATGTAAATGGGTTTTTATGAAACCAGGCCTCTGCCTTACCCAGCTTACTCACCTAATCCTGGTTTAGTGTGTTTAAACACACTCACTGTCGGGTACTGTAATTCAGCAATTAGACAGAGTACAAGAAACAAGCAGGAGAGAAACCTAATATCTGTCAGGGGCTGAAGGAGGCCATTCCAGCTGAGTGGCACAGGAAGTTGGAGTGACCTGGTGCTCACTCCCGTGTAAGTCCGGGAATGGCAGCGGGACGGAGCAAAAGTGAGGCTCAGATGGGGAGACCTGCTGGAGTGCCATGGCCAGTAGGGACCCTCATCCTGTAATCGAAAGCTGGCTGTGCCTGTTGGTTAGGCGGCTCTTCTTCTGCAAGGTCCCGTTTGGGCTAAGGAGTGGAGATGTTGGTTTTAAAGGGATGCACCAGGGACTTGATTTTAAAGAGAAGCTTTCTGCCTTAGGATTTTAACCTTGTTTTTAAGGGATTATTTATTATAGATTTTTAACCTCCACAGTTGCACTGTTGTTGGTTTTTTTTGGATTATTTATTTATTTATGGAAGACTTGTTTTGATTTTTGGATTGATTTTAATTAAAGCACTGCTTCACTTTCGCACTTACACATTGTCTGGATGTATGTGTCCTCATTTGACCGGCTCATGTCGGTTATGTCTATCGATGGTGCAAGTTCAAGAGGCTCCCTAGAAGCTACTGGGGAGTGTGGCACCGAGCTGCACCATCACATGGGATGCCACTACAAGAAATAGTGTTGTATTCTGGGCAGACGTGGGCTATGTTCCCATGGGATGCTAAAGAGCATATGTTGGGGATGCTTCGTGATCTGATCGGAAAAGTGTGAACAACAAAGAGAACACCATATGTAGCAATGCTTCCTGGTCACTAGTGGGCATATGGCCCCAGGTAGGACTGTACAGGACCATGCTGTTTCTTTTCAGATAGCAAGAAGATCCTGAATTGCTGTTTCCCCTTTTAATAAAGTACTTAGATTATTTAGAGGAGCAGAAACACCTCGCACCAGCAGAGAAGCTCTGGGGAGGTGGCCTCAGGAATTATTCAGAATATCCCTAGTACCCAGGAAGCAGCTGCATGGATTGCTCCAAAAGATGCTCTAGTCTGTTGTATTAGGCAATCTAACCACCATTTCCCCAGGAATGTGTAGTTGAGAAGTGAGCTGGAACAATCACTTGACTGATATGGAGATGAGAGGGCAGAGAAAATCGGCTGAAGGGTGTGCCATCTGCTGTTTTACCAAACTGCCCCAAATAGAAGAGCCATCACACTGGACAGAGGATCACCTCCTGCACAGTAAGGTCTAGAAATGTAGCAGAGCTTTGGTTACTTTTGGTTTATTTTGCTACTTTCTGTCATTATATTCACAGCATAATAAACGCCCTCACTGTTCCATTACTTTGGTCTCCTGAGCTCATTCTGGCATGCAAGGATGCAATTCTTATTTATTCATTATATTGTGGCAGACAAAGTGGATGGACAGTGTTTCTTTACCTGGCCGGGAGTCCATCATGAATGGACAGAGTGGATGAATGTGCATCCAAGCTGGGTGCTGCTGGGAAAGGACACCATTATTTAATGGTACTTATGTTTGGGTGCACTCTTTTTACAGCAGAAGTACTGCCAGGTCCAGCATAAACACTGCCATCCTGTCCTACTCAGGTAAGTGGGAGTTAAAAGGCTTGAAAGATGAAAGAATTCTGTTCGGGGTTGTGCAGAATTTGCTGAAAAAGCCTGAATGTATTTTGTTAAATAAAAGATATTTATTTGAAACTTCAAGTTGTGTGAGTGAAGTTGCGCCGTAGGTTTGCGTCTCTTTTATATCCCCTACAAGCCACTAATGTGCCGTCCATAATATTTGGGACAAAGATACATGTTCCTTTGATTTACGCCTCTGTTCCCCTGTTTACATTTCAGACATTGTGATTAAAGCACAGATTGCAGACTTTCATTGAGGAGGATTTGCATAGATTTCTGTCACACAACACTTTTTCTACACAGTCCCCCCATTTCACGGCACCATAATGTTTGGGACACTTGGAGTCTCAGGTGTTTGTAATTTCTCAGGTGGATTTCATTGTTTCATGAGATACCTCCGCTTGCTTCTGCCGTTTGGAGTCTGTAGCCATTATTTAAACATGAGGACAAGAAGTCAAAGAAGCCATTGTGAGGCATTAGAAACATCAGTAAAACCTGAAAGTTACCTAAATCAGCCATCTGGAAAATGATTAAGAAGAAAGAATGCAATGGTCAGCTCAGCAATCACAAAGGAACTGGTAGTCCAAAGAAGACCTTCATTGCTAATGAGAGAAGAATCCACAGTATGTAAAGAAAAAGCCCGAAATGCCTGTCCGACAGATCAGAAACAGTCTTCAGGAGGCAGATGTGGATGTGTCAAGGACTTTTCTCTGCAGAAGACTTCATGAGTAGAAACAGAGGCCATATTGCAAGATGCAAACCACTAGTTGGCCACAAAAACAGGAAGGCCAGATTACAGTTTCTGATAAAGGACTTCAAAGAGCCTGCAAAATTCTGCAAAAAGGTCTTTGGGACAGATGAGACAAGGATGAACCTGATCAGAGTGATGGTAAGATCAAAGTGTGAAAATGAGGAGGAACTGCCCGAGATCCAAAGCAGACCACCTCATCTGTTAAACATGGTGGTGGGGGTGTTATGGCTTGGACACAGGACCGTCTTAACGCATGGGCACGCTGGGCAGTTGCTTGGCGGCCTAATGCTAATCTATGAATGTTGTGACTTGCTGAGTAGTCGAGTTGGTATGCTACGTCCGGGGGACAGTAATGCTGTTAAGACATCCCTGCTTGGGCATGTATGGCTGTCACAGGTCCTGGCACACTTATCTTCACTGATGATGGATCTGCTGACGGCAGTGGCACAATGAGTTTGGAAATGTGTAGAAACATCTGATCTGTTCAATTAACAGTAAATGTCACCTAGGTCCTTGGGCGGCGCTTCATCCTATAACAAGATAATGATTCAAACATACGGCTGAGGCAACACACATGTTTATCAAAGCTAAAAAATGTAAAATTCTTGAATGGCCAACCCAGTCCCCTGTTTTAAAATTAATTGAGCAGGACTTCCATATGCTGAAGAAAAAAATTTAGGGAACAAGCCCCCTGCAATAAACAGGGGCTGAAGATGGCTGCAATAGGGGCTTGCCAGAGCATCACCACAGCAGATCCTCAGCACCTGTGTTGTCTATGAATTAAAGACTTCAAACAGTCATTGCATGCAATAGATAGTGCATATTAGACAGAAAGAAAGAACAAACTTTATTTGCCCCTAAGGGGAAATTTTGCTTTTTACAGCAGCCCTATAAATACATAAATAGGTAGATAAGTATAGACCGTAAATAAGTTATGAAACCATGAGAAATACAGAGCGGGATATGTGACAAAGTCCTAAATACTGTATAATGCTTTTAAAGATCTTCCATTGTGGTGTTGCAAAAATTTACGTGCCCCAAAACTTGAGGGGTAGCAGGGCATGTACAAAATGTGTCTTTGTCCCAACCATTATGGAGGGCCCTGTATGCCTTAAATGTGCCACTACTTTATGCCCTACACAAACAATTTGTTTTAATATATTCAAATAAATTAATTTCAAAGTTCACCTCACAAACTTTAATTCCTACTCAGAGACTTAGATATAAAACCCCTCAATGAGGGCTCTCCCTGGCGTTTTTTTCATCTAATCCTTTTATAAGCCTTTGTTTAATGTTAGTGTTTAGCCATTTGATTTTGAATTATTGCACTCACATCTCGAGACTCACATATATTGCTCAGAAAGTCTCTTGAGTGTCCTAGTATTACTGATCCTTATGATACTGGTGTGATTAATCCAATGAATGCTTGCAACTTTTTTTGCTCTAGTGAGATTATTTTTCATGCATTGGTGCCCTGTCTTTAACATTTTCTTTAATTAACAGTTTTCAGTTTTTTCTGTATTCTGAAATTCATTACAGTGTGTGATGCACTTTAATAAAAATATTAGGGTTTTCATTGTATCACACATATTAAAATGTTCAAGTCTCCTGATTGTTCTACATTGGTTACACTCACGTTATGTCTCTGCCAAGGTTCCTCCCATGGATGGGGCTCACTTTTACGTTTTATGTCTCTTATGTTAATTTTTAATTCTTTGATTTGCTATTGATGTGCATTGTTCTTTACTTTTCATTTTATGTAGGTAAGCTGCCTGTGTTTTGTTCCATACACCACCATACACGCCAATCACCACCAGGAACTGCCCTTTGCCATATAAATCCAGAGGGTCTCCCACAGCCCCTGGCAGTTAATTTTGATTGTGCTTAGGAATGGTGAGTTCTTGTGCTTATTTGATTTATAGGATTTCTAGATTTTCAACCCTTTGCCCTGTATTTTGACAATTCTTTGAATATCTACACTCACTGGCCGCTTTATTAGGTACACCTGTTCCACTACTTATTAATGCAAATATTGAATCAGCCAATCACATGGCAGCAACTCAATGCATTTCGGCCTGTAGACATTGTCAAGATGACCTGCTGAAGTTCAAACTGAACATCAAAATGGAGACAAAAGTTAACTGAAGTGACTTTGAATGTGGCGCGATTGTTGGTGCCAGACAGGCTGGTCTGAGTATTTCAGAAACTGCTGATCTACAGGGATTTTCACACACAACCATCTCAATGCTTTACATAGAAAGATCCAAAGAGGGAAAATATCAGTCGAGCGGCAGTTCTCTGAGCGAAGATACCTTATTGGTGCCAGAGGTCAAAGGAGAATGGCCAGACTGGTTCAAGCTGAAAGAAAGGCAACATTAACACAAATAACCACTCGTTACAACCAAGGTATGCAGAAGAGCATCTCTGAATGCACAGCACGTCGAACTTTGAAGCAGATGGGCTACAGCAGCAGGAGACCACAACTGGTGCCACTCCAGTCAGCTAAGAACAGGCAACTGAGGCTACAATTCACATTAGCTCATCAAAATTGGACAGTAAAAGATTGGAAAAACGTTGCCTCGTCTGACGAGTCTCAATTTCTGCTGTGACATTCTGATGGTAGGCTCAGAATTTGGCGTCAACAACATGAAAACACAGATCCATCCTGCCTTGTATCAACGGTTCAGACTGATGGTGGTGGTATAATAGTTTGAGGGATATTTTCTTGGCACAGTTTGGGCCCCTTAGTACTAGCTGAGCATAATTTAAATGCCACAGCCTACCTGAGTCTTGTTGCTCACCATGTCCATCCTTTTATGACTGCAGTGTACCTATCTTCTGATGGCTCTCCCAGCAGAATAAAGTGCCATGTCCCAAAGCTCAGATCATCTCAGATTAATTTCTTGATCATGACAATGAATTCCCTGTACTTAAATGGCCTCCGCAATCACCAGATCTCAATCCAATAGACCAACTTGGGGATGTAGTGGAACGGGAGATTCACATCATGGATGTGCAGCCAACAAATCTGCAAAAACTGCGTGATACTATAATGTCAAAAAGGACAAAAATCTTTGAGGAATGTTTCCAGCACCTTGCTGAATCTATGCAATGAGCAATTACATCAGTTCTGAAGGCAAAAGGGGTTCCAACCAGGTACTAGCAAGGTGTACCAAATAAAGTGGCCAGTGAGTGTATATGGCAACTTATTTAGTTTAGATTGCCTTTAGTGTTAGAGGCAACTCCTTTTTTGCATTTTGTGTTCCTAAGGAGCATCTTTCTTGTTACAAGCAGTTTTGTGAAGAACAAATCTTTTTATTTATGAAGACTCTGTGTTTAAATCCAGAGGGTCTCCCACAGTCCTTGGCAGTTCATTTTGAATGTGGTTAGGAGTGGTGAGTTCTTGTGCTTGTTTTGCTTTTCTTCTGATTTCCTTTCTGTTTTGGGACTTTGTCTTTGCACTCAGTGGAGCTTCATGTTATGTCTGAGCAATTTCATTAAGAATAAACCTTTTTTATTTTATAAAGATTCTTCAAGGCCCTATTTGTATCTAGCTGGAGTCTGATGGTAAATTCCAAAGTGGGCATTATTGGAAGTGTTTAGAACTCTTTAATGCTTAAGACTCTGAACCCACGACACATTTTTTCCAGTAAAAGGCTGCTATGAGGGAGCTTTTCATAAGTACATTGGGTGAAAATCAAGAAAGAGCCCTGTAGGGGGTGCCATTCCATTATCAACAACATCTAACCAGGCATGTATATATATTTAAGTTTAATTTTCCTTATTGAGATTTTTTGGAAGCCAGAGGTGCAATGCAATACAATTTATACAATACAATTTATTCTTGTACAGCCCAAATCACACAAGGAGTGCCACAGTGGGCTTTAACAGGCCCTGCCTTTTGACAGCCCCCCCAGCCTTGACTCTCTTAGAAGACAAGGAAAAACTCCCAAAAAAAACCCTAGTAGGGAAAAAATGGAAGAAACCTTGGGAAAAGCAGTTCAAAGAGAGACCCTTTTCCAAGTAGGTTGGGTGTGCAGTGGGTATCAAAAAAAGGGGTAATTACAATACAGTGCACAGAACACAAGCAATCCTCAATACAATATAACAGTGCAATAGAAATATTACAAGTACAGAATTCAACAGTAGATGATATTACATAAAACAATTTGGATTTGTTCAGAGTCCTGGAGACCTCAGCCATCAAGCTGTCTCCACCTACTGGCCATTCCAAGCTGAGTCAGCTCTGGACTAGCCAATCCAATGAGTGCAGGAGCCAACATTTTAGGGGGCACAAAAACACTCACCGTGTAGTTTTTTGTTGTTTTTTTTTTTCTTTTCTTTAATACAGTGTCCCAAGTAGAAATAGCTATTTCTAATTGCACTGAGGGCCTTTTTTCATTTCTGCAGAATGTGAACCCTTCATTACATCCATTTAGTAAAAGCTAAGATAGTAACAAACAAGAGCCAACGACAGATAACAATAAAAAGGACAATGCTACTTGAAACAGATTAGCAAGGAGGCAGTAAGGACAGCTATGAAGAGGATGAAAAATGGAAAGGCCATTGGTCCAGATGACATACCTGTGGAAGCATGGAGGTGTTTAGGAGAGATGGCAGTGGAGTTTTTAACCAGATTGTTTAATGGAATCTTGGAAAGTGAGAGGATGTCTGAGGAGTGGAGAAGAAGTGTACTGGTGCCATTATTTAAGAATAAGGGGGATGTGCAGGACTGTAGTAACTACAGGGGGGTAAAATTAATGAGCCACAGTATGAAGTTATGGGAAAAAGTAGTGGAAGCTCGGTTAAGAAGTCAGGTGATGATCAGTGAGCAGCAGTATGGTTTCATGCCAAGAAAGAGCACCACAGATACAATGTTTGCTCTGAAGGTGTTGATGAAGTAGTATAGAGAAGGCCAGAAGGTGTTGCATTGTGTCTTTGTGGACCTGGAGAAAGCATATGACAGGGTGCCTCGAGAGGAGCTGTGGTATTGTATGAAGAAGTCGGGAGTGGCAGAGAAGTACGTAAGAGTTGTACAGGATATGTATGAGGGACGTGTGACTGTGGTGAGGTCTACGGTAGAAGTGACAGATGCATTCAAGGTGGAGGTGGGATTACATCAGGGTTCAGCTCTGAGCCCTTTCTTATTTGCAATGGTGATGGACAGGTTGACAAATGAGATTTGACAGGAGTCCCCGTGGACTATGATGTTTGCTGAGGACATTGTGATCTGTGGTGAGAGTAGGGAGCAGGTTGAGGAGACCCTGGAGAGGTGGAGACCTGCTCTAGAGAGGAGAGGAATGAAGGTCAGTAGGCCCACCACGACAGAATACATGTGTGTAAATGAGAGGGAGGTCAGTGGAATGGTGAGGATGCAGAGAGTAGAGCTGGCAAAGGTGGATGAGTTTAAATTCTTGGGATCAACAGTACAGAGTAATGGGGATTGTGGAAGACAGGTGAAAAAGAGAGTGCAAGCAGGGTGGAGTTGGTGAAGAGTGTCAGGAGTAATCTGTGATAGACGGTTATCAGCAAGAGTGAAAGGGACGGTCTACAGGATGGTAGCGAGACCAGCTATGTTATATGGGTTGGAGACGATGGCATTGACAGAAAGCAGGAGACAGAGCTGGAGGTGGCAGAGTTAAAGATGCTAAGATTTGCACTGGGTGTGACGAGGATGGACACGATTAGAAATGGGAACATTAGAGGGTCGGCTCAGGATGGACAGTTGGGAGACAAAGTCAGAGAGGCGAGATTACGTTGGTTTGGACATGTGCAGAGGAGAGATGCTGGGTATGTTGGGAGAAGGATGCTAAGGATAGAGCTGCCAGTGAAGAGGAAGGCCTAAGAGAAGGTTTATGGATGTGATGAGAGAGGACATGCAGGTGATGAGTGTAACAGAACAAGATGCAGAGGACAGGAAGATATGGAAGAAGATGATCCGCTGTGGCAACTCCTAACGGGAGTAGCCAAAAGAAGATGCAGAAGATCAAAGCATTAACCAAGACAGTCACAGACACACACACACCATCAGAACAAAAATCAGGATACCTGCAAAAATACTTGGACAAAGATAGCATGTGCAAAGTTATTCAAACAGATATGAACTGAGTTTTGAACCCCCCTTTATAGCAGCATATTAATTATGCACTGGGGATATTTCATAAGTTATGACTGGGGATCGTGGTGCTTCTGAATGGAGATCTGTTTTAAGAAATGGATAAGTGGAGTAATACCTGGAAGCATTTTATTGCGAGACACCAAGAAAAGTTGGCATCGGATTTGGCAGTTAAATATCATTAAAAGAAAAATTGGAGGACAGCAAATTATGTTTATATGAAAGACAAGAATGGGGGTGGTCCATGAATTTTGGGATTGATATAAAGAGGCTTTTGTTGGACTGAGACGAGTCAATGGAAACCATTATTGACACTTTATAAATGGCACCCCTTATCACTTTTGCTCCAAAGTTTAAGCATAAGAATCTTCTACCAAATTGATTAAGATAGTCCAGGCCTGGCAAGAACAAGAAAAGGGGACAGAAAGAAAGAAAAGGGATGAGGAAAAAAGGATTATGGGGAGATGGGTAGAAAGTTATTTGTAGAAGCAAAAGAATAAAGAGGGCCATTACTATGGAAACAGATGCCAGCTGGGAGAGGTAGAGGGGGGTAGGCAAAGAAAGAGAGGACCAGCAAAAAGTGGGAAAGCACAAGACCTCCTCTATGGGGAAACAAATTGGTAACCAAACTGCAAATTTTCAAAATTTATCAGAATTTTCAAAAATGATCAGATGCAATCTTTTAACCCTATAGTTCCATGACAGGGTCAACAGATAGACCCAAGGGGTGTAAATGTGGACAGAATGAACGTTGTACATTTGGCCAATTATGCCTGACAGCACCTTATACTACTTATTTTAGACCCATTTTCACATTCTATGCCTATGTTACCACAATAACATCCAACTAGCCCATGTGTGGAGTGCCTTTCTCCTTCAGCCTCTTACAAATGCTCACTCAGACTCTAAGCTAACTGCAAGAACTGAAGAAAAGGAGTTGAATTTCTTGGTAGACACTGGTTCAGCAATTTCAACCATTCATGCTGAAGAATGACCAAATGCCACACCATCAGAAAAGACCACCTGTATTGTGAGAGTTGAAGGTAACCAGAGCATACCACTAGATGTTGAATTGGGACTCCTCACTCAAGTACATACCTTCCTTTATCAGATCAGCCCCCCATTAATCTCATGGCTGAGACTTGCGCAAATTGAATGATCAAATACTGTATGGTGTTCACCAAATGATAATTCCTGTACAAATGTGAATATATAAATCCCCCACCACAATAGATAGATAATGAAAGGCACTATATAAAATATAATGGAAGGCGCTATCCAAATATACTGTAGATATGAGAAAGTTGTACCTCACAGAACCCAGTCCTGAAAGTACTGAGGAAGCAGTGCTAACCACTGTATTATCATGTCACCCACGATAAACATAGAAACTGTAAAATGACTATACTCTTTATTAGAAATGGGTACTGACCTAAAGCCAGAATTTGAATTCTGCTTATAGCAATGGTGACTAGAAACAGGGCATTGCAGCAGTTTGATTTTTTTTGATTTGATATACTTTTTTTAATTGTCTTTTTGCAGGGAGGTTAGAAATAACTCTATGCATCAACCCTGCATTGTCTTCTCATTTTCTCAACTTTTAATAATTGCTTGACTGGAGGATAATTGGTGGCAAAAGCAGTAACAAAATTAAAAATAAAAAAGCAGAACAAGATGCAGATGACAGAAAGATATGGAAAAAGATTATCCGCTGTGGCAACCCCTAACAGGAGCAGCCGAAAGAAGAATAAGTCTAGAACTCAACTGACATTGTCCAGAAATACTGAGAGATGCACAGCATTTGAGACAGCCAAAAATCCAGTCTTGCAAAACCTTGACTAAGTCAGGGCACCGTGGAGCAGCTTAATTGGTTGTTTTGGAGAAATTTGGTGAATCGTTTTAATAAATTGTGTTCATCTGAATGGCCTACCAATATACTGTAGTTCTAATGTTCAAACACTCAGAAACACAAATACACACAGATGCGATTTTATGCCCAGATATCCTGGCAGACAGACGCACATTGATAACCAGGAGAGTGACCTAAAATGCAACCAGATAGACTGGAATCCACATGGAATGACACACATCTCTGAGATGTCCTGACACTCAAACACATGGCAGATGGAAATTTCAACTGTCTAAAAGAATGAAATCTAGTTTAGATTGTAGGGGCATGGAGCCTTTCCTGACAGCTGTAGCAGGGAATCAGCCCTGAATTAGCCACCAACCTGAAGCAGCAGCCACTTCTGCTCACATAACATTCCCAAACCCACATAATCAAATTCTAAGTCACAGGCTGCTGAAGCCTATTCTGGCAGCACAGGACAGAAGACAGGAACAAGCCCAGGATGGGGTGTTAGGCCATCACTTGTTCCACTTACACAGATGTACACTCGCAAAAATAATCTGCAATTGCCAACCAATTTTATCTACATCTGCGTGCAGAATAATTGGCCAAATCTTGCAGATTTAGGGAGAACATTCAAACTCCACATAGACAAGCAGCAGGTTGCTGGATTCAAGACATTGCAGCACTAACCACTCCACTACCATTACACCTGAAGCATTCTACAATTTTGACTAACTCGTGTTTATGTGTTTTAAAGAACGTGCAAATACCGCACATACGACAAATAGCTAGCACATGGTGATTTAAAAACAAGTTTAGGATTTCGGAAAATAGTTTTACTTCAGATTGCAGAGTGTAACGTCAGAACACTCTGTTCTTCGTCCCCAAAAGGTAAGGATTTTTAGTCAGGGATCTCACAGTCATATCTCCACTGTACATTATCGGCTCGCTCCTTTAGTGATAACATTTTAAGATCCAAGAGTTTAACCCGCACAGCTAAGAGACCGAGAAGCAGCATGAGTCTGCCGGCTCTTGTTGATCTCTCGTGGGGTACATGAACTCTCTGGATGATCTCCGGAATTTCCCGTTTCCTCTCCATCATGCTGGTAATAATTGAGTCCAGCCATTCTTTCAAAAGAACACTGGACTCCTTGGCCTCTTCTTGTCCTGAGACGATCGAACGTAGGGAATCCAGCTCCTTATACTTCCATTCCATCCGACACAATCTTCTGAGGAGCATTGTATAAATAGCCATGTGACACACAAACCATACTACTATAAGCTCCATGACCTCACCTCCACAGCAATAAGTGAAAACCGTGTGTTACTTTTCTCTCCTTAATGAGGAGTGTAAAGCAAAGCTCTTGATCTTACAGGTTTGCATATCATCATGCTCCGCTGTGATTGGTGGCCCTCTAAGGTAACGCCTCTTTAGTGCAGTGACCGAAAGCCACGCCTCCCTGCCGGTAAAATCCAAGAATGTTTGTACATAGGGGAGGAGCAGAAGGTAAAGTTGTTAACATTCTTTCTGTGGAAGGCTCCTCACGGTTTATGTATTGTTTGAATAGCAAACAACGACATCGGTGTTTTAACTCGACTTCGCAGACATGTAGCTCTTTAGACAGAGCAAATGACGGAAAATTTTCAAGGTGTGAGAAAAGTACTCCATCTACCCCAGTCCTACTAAATACAATATTTTAAAGCAGACGTCTCTTGGAAAAATGTCTCTATGCCATGATCAGTGTAAGTTTTATTTACGCTTACCTTAAGTTTTTATAATTAGATAACACAAACATAAATGGTAATGATGACATCTTTACAGATCCGGATTAAGACCTTTAGAGGCCCTAAGCACTTAAAAGATTTTGGTGCCCCTATATATATATGTATAGAATTCAATATACTGTGTAAGCAATAATAAACCGTAAAATAAAATTGTATTTTTGGAAATGAAACAAAACTTACAGTAAGATGGAAAATAATGCTTATCTTTGTATAATTCCACTTTATATTTTTAAAGTTTTCTCTTACTTTTTCTAATTGCAAAGTCTCTGATCAGCTCCTCAAAACTAACTTTATATAACATACCTGCTTCTATATTTAGCAGAAATAAGGCATCCAGGCTATCTCTATTATTATTATTATTTATTACTGCATATATATGTATGTAATTTTTTAATTTAATATGGGAGCCTCTTTTTGTGGAACCTGGTTCATCTGCACCATTTGCAGTTGTGCACCATATGGTCCCTCGTAAATCCGGCAGTGGAACATTTCTGTGGTGCACTCCTTCCCTCGATGCCCTAAGCACGTAACTTATTTTGCTTGATAGTTAATCTAGCCCTGCATTTTGCAGAGACTGTATTTATTATTTCACAAGAGCTTTATGAAATGTCTGAGATAGCTGAACAAAAAGACTCAACTATATGAGGAAAAACTAAGGCGGTCCTTTGCAGGCGCAAAGCTGAAACAAACAATCCACGCATTGATGTTATTCCTTAAACTTTCTTGGAAAGATGAAACTGTTCCAGAAGAATCAGCTCCAAGCAGTATCCATCTCAGAATAAACAATGTAATGATGAACACATACAGTATGTAACATATCAGTCAAAGCCAGGTTTCTTATTTGGTAGTTATAATTACAAAATATATAGATATTATGCTGTTAAAAATAACAGTACTTTAATAGATCTATACTGAGTTGTGTGGTTCCTCATAGAGCCATTGCTTGGCAAAGAACCACTTCATTATGGGATATAATAAACTGATTCTTTGAGCCTTGGAAAGGTTCCTAAAATGTGGACAAAACAGAAATCTTTAATGTAGGCTACCGTGCATACTAAAAGAAAACCGAACTTAGCTTGAGTTAATATCTGTTCTTTGTTTTTGGTGAAACCAGTTCCGGATCTAAACAAATAATGGGTTCTTCTGGAGCCTTCCAGTGGATAGTTCTTTTAGAGACCAAAAATGTTTCCCTGAGGTAATGCTCTGAAGCACTTTTGTTTTAAAGAGCGTACTCATATCATCAACGTTACCCCATTAATTGAGAAAGCACAAAAAAGATTCAACTCATGGCTCCAAATGGTCCAAATGGAAAGAAATTTGTTGGCTAAGGCAAAGAGGATCTCCAGATAGATTTATGTAGCCCTTTCCTTTGATTTTTGCAGTTCTGTCTGCAAATAAATTAAAAAGTGCTTTTTGGAGTTGTATAAAAAATTTAAAACATTACATTATGGATTCAGTGATTATGAATTCAACCAATACTAGCTGTTTGAATTGAATCTTCTCTGAATTATAATATTAAAATGAATAGAATTAGACCATTACTTTCTAACCCTGAATCCATCTAGAATTTTATCTTTTCCAAAATGGGTGGTTCAAGTTTCTTATTGATATGCAGATATAATAGGATATATTTTAGACTAGAACATTTTTGTAAGTAGATGCTTTTAGCTTGGTCCATAATTTACAAACATAACATTTCTCCTCATGGGTATTTTATATGGCATAACTGTGATATTTTATTTCAAAGTAGATCTTCATTTTTAATAGCTGATTCATTTAAAATATTTTGATAGTTACACAGTTATTCAGAAGGCATCTTTTTAAGTTATACAAAGTTTACATTTTATATACTTGCCAAAAAAAGTTCTCTGCTGTTAGAAATGCCATCCCTCAAGTGTAATCATGCTTTAAAAATTCAATTTTACTTGTTAATCTTATAATCTATACATTTATTAAATCCAAGTGAAACTTCAATAGAGAACATTTGTTTCCTATTAAGTCCCTTAGCTCATAATAAAAAATTGGATCTCTTTTTCAAAGCCATATTGTGACCATTCCCTATGTAGGCTATGTCTCACTGGGAAAAGTGTATTGCACTTAAAAATCTAATTACAAACAAAGTTAGAGAAACTAGAGAAATTTGTTTTAAATTACTCCATATCCTACCAAACATTACATTATGAAATTTAAAAAGATGTTGACCAATGTTGCTCATTTCGTAATACCGGCACAGAAACTGCGTTACATTTACGTTTATATTTAAAATATATAAAGAATATTATCTAATTAATCATGTTATTAAATTTGCTAAAGTAAATATTCATAAATCTAAATTTATCATCCATAAATATCATCCATTGCAAATGTTTTTATGTTTTTCTGTAATATCCTCAAATGTACGCTGGACGCCTCGTAAGCTTAAAGGCTGTAGCAATACAGTATAATCTAAACCTCTCCGGAGTTTGGTGAAGGGGAATGTTGAACGCCAACTGTCAATCAAAATGTCGTAACCAATCAACAGCCTATAAAATGAAATTGGGTGTGGCTGAACTTCCACCAATCAGTAGTGAGCAAGGTAATTAAATATAAATTCAAAGGCATCTTTGTACAACAGTTAGTTGTTCTTTGGGTATCAAGCCGTCTCTTGCCGGTTAGTTCTGTCATCGGCATTGGTGGATTTCAAAGCTAGCTATGTTTGTAGAGATGGACTGGATTATGTGTGCTATTGTCTCCGTGAGCGCCGTGTGGGCGTTGAGGGTGTGGTTCCAGTTAGGCGAAGAGGAGAAGCGGTTAGATGCCACATTGCAGGATCTTCGTGCCAGGCCCGAGCGTCTGCAACAGAAATTTGAGGCGTGCGAAAACCTCAAGCAGACCCTTGGCGAGTCGTTCAGGCAGTTTTACATGGAGATCCACGGGATCTTAAATGAGCTTGAAAACCTTGGTGATGGCGACGCAAAAGCGCTCGCTTTGATGCCCAGGCTGCAGGACGTGTCGGGACGCTTTCACAACGTGATTAACCGCACCGTGTCTCTGCGGAAGGAGGTGGAAAATTTTGAGAAGGAACTGGACACCTGAGTTTAGAGGCGAGTCAAGCAAAAGTTTGACTGATGAATCTGGGAAGAGAGATGTTTGCCTGACCAGTTTCTCTCTCTTTTCTCCCACATTCTCAGTCCTGTGAGAGAGACACTGAAATGGACTGGGGACTTGTTCGGTGCTGTTTTCTGAATTGGCCCATTGTTTTAGGGGGTAGCATGTGGTCATCAGAGCCCCTGAATTGGATCTGAGACTATTACATAATTACCAAGCATTACATAGAAACCGATCTTTCATTTAGTGTACAGGTGAAAATTAATTCCGATCCGAATACTTTTGACAGCACGCTGTTAAAAAGGCATCTGAAAGCTGAGTCTGCAATGTGTTCTCACTGTTGGAGGTTTTGTATGGTAAAACCAAACGGTTGCTGTGCTACCTCAATATATGTGTGGCCCTGCGCCAGTCACTTGTGCCGTGAACGACTGTACTGAATCCATCATGCGCCTTGAATTGGTATTTGTTAGGAACGAAAAATACAATGTCAAAAAGCGTAGAGGTGTATTTTTATTTGTTTAGAATGGGATTAACGTTCTTTCACATACACACACACACAATCAAATGTGTGGGACAGGCTCCAGCTGTCCTGCGGCTCAGCCTTGAATTGGTATTTGTTATAGGAACGAAAAATACAAAATAAAGTTGTCAAAAAGCGTAGAGGTGTATTTTTATTTGTTTAGAATGGGATTAACTTTCTTTCACATACACACACACACAATCAAATGTGTGGGACAGACTCCAGCTGTCCTGCGGCTCAGCCTAAAAGACTTAGAAAGATGAACTGATGAATGGATTGTGTTTTCACAAAGTCGTAATCAACCTCATTTAGCTTTTTTTCTCATTTTCAATATAACACAATAACCTAACATTGTACACAACAGCATGGTATATTTTAATAAATGCATTTAGGTGTTAAAGAACAATGTTATAAATTGTTTATGGAGGCATAAATCTAATTGTGTATGCTTCCGATTGTTATTTGACGCTTCCTAAGCTGCCAGTTAATAGTTAAATTATAGCAATTCTTTTTTGCACGGGACTTGACCTGCAAAATGTAGAAAAATAAGGATAGTTCGACCGTTCTGTGCCTCTTCTTATCTCAGAATCCCTGGTGGCATACTGCAAAAAAAGTTTTATATCTGAGACCACTATAATGTACATGATAAGAAAATGGGCCACTTCTAAGAAAACGTCTAATCAATTAAAACCAATGGTGGAAACATGTTCCGCCACTTGCTTTGCTTGCCCTTATTATTTGGCTCTGGGCTATCGTGGAGTTTTGAACTAAAAATTAAAAGAATGAGACTGGAAGGAGAAAATCGAGACCGTGGTAGGGTTAGACCTATAGGACACTCAAATGTTCGCTCAAAGTGGACAGTGCAATTTCATTCAGATCGCGTAAAAGAAAAAGCATTACATTACATTAGAGGACAATCTTTGAAAAAATAAGACATCCCAACGACTGCTTTATCATTCTGCAAATGAGGAATTTTAAACGGCCAAAAGGGATTTTGCATATTAACTCCTAATAATGAATCTATTTTAAAGAAGACAGCCAGAGGTGGTCCAGTTGATGAAGCCAGCCAAGTTCAAAACATCTTTACAGAAGGAGTTATTAAAAGCTTCTTATTTCCTGGGTTTTATCACCGATCTGGACATGTGCATCCTCATGTCTCGGTGTGCTTTCATGGCTCCCTCCCGCATCACGGAAATGTACTCGTGCAGGGAACTGAAATCGCTACATTCACCAACACGTTATCCGCTCGAGTTCTCAAACCAGAGAAATTACTAAATTCACAATCTGCCTAGGAACATGGCTAATATAATATTATTATTATTATTATTATTACAGTACTATGTTCGAGTTTAAACTATGTAAACTGATCCCAAAACAGATATTGAGCCCCCCTTCTCAGAAGTGTCCAAAATGAAACTTGGAAATTCGTTCTTTAAATATCTGGCTATCTCACCTGGCTAGAGACCCTGACCTACTGTACATCTATCTATCTATCTATCTATCTATCTGCTTAAAGAAATCTACATGATCTTTCTTACTTTCATACACGAAAATACCAATTTAATTTCAATCTAGTAAAATTATCTTGGCAGAACAGGTTCCAATTGTCTGCTCCCTTTCACTTGTTAGTGCGAGTTGTGAATATCAGTATATCAGAATTTCTGCACTTTGTTAATGCTGCTTGAAAATACTGACGTAGCCTGTACAGAATATTTGCTTAGCTGTGTGTGTTTGCCTTGTGATGGACCGGCGCCCTGTCCAGGGCTTGTTCCTTGCCTTGCGCCCTATGCAACTGGGATAGACTCCAGCTGACCTTCGCAGCCCTGTTCAGGACTAAGCGGGTTAGCAAATGGCTGACTGCTGTCAATACTGAAAGATGATAAAAAATATTGACATTGATCTCAAACAAGTAACCACTATGTATTTGTCTCTCTTTTCTCTTTATCTCCTCACCTTTGACCGACGCGCGCTCCATCTGTCCTCTAGGGGGCGACGAGGGCGCAACCGCTACTGCGCGGCACTTCCGGGTGTCGGCGGGAACCATGGCGGATGACGAGTTGAGCTATGAGTCGGTGCTGTGTGTGAAGCCGGAGGTTCATGTCTACCGCATCCCTCCGGTGTCTAGCAACCGGGGTCACAGGTGGGTGTGTCGGCAGTTTTGAGGGTGGCATCGTGCTTTTGCACAGTTGAGCTACGGGTTGGGAAGAAGAGGGTGTTTCTTTGCCGAAACGAAAGTTATTAGCTAATAAACGAAGTAAACACGACGGGTCCAACAGGGTTTGGCTGACAGCACACTGTATATATGAGTCGATTCACTCTGTAAACTTGTTCACAAGGTCTTATTTTCGGTCGCCTCTCGCTTTCTTTCTATAGAAAGCTAAACCGCGAAGTTTCGAAAGGGCACTTTACACTGTGTCGTTAGTGTGGAGCATCTGGCAAAGTCATTGTTGTTCCTCGTCCTCTTGTAAGCGGCTTTCACTGGACGTACGTTTGTATTTTTACTAAAGGCAGGTACTCTGACAGATGGTAGATTCTTTTTTATTCTGTTTTATTTTTCGTAACATCGGGCCCCACATTGTTACAGTCTCCCTTTATCATGTTCATCAGACATCCGACTGCGTGTACATTTGACCATCAGAAGCCACCAAACATCGACCGGTGTGTGTCGCTGGGATCTACACGTGCGCCTCCATATTCGTCACCGTAATACATTTAGATGTTCTATGACACTTTAAAACCTATCCATTGTTATCTTATTTTCCTAGCACTAATACGTGCCTTCTTATTGATTCACTGAGTTTTTTGTATGCCACTTGATTCATATACAGTATATGTGTTTGTAAAAGGAGGATTATGATTTTTATCCCACTGAAGTTTTACCTTAATCTCATGTTTGTCGCACCATCACAGCTATTGAGCAGAGTATGCTTATTTGCCGACTATTAACCATTTTTTATTTTGGTAGCTTAATACAACTTTTTTTTTCTTTTGTTAGTTTTTATACCACATAATAATGTAACCGGTAACTGTCATTTCCACAGCTGAAATGGTATTTTTCACAAATTATATACCTGGTCTGTATAACTCTCATTTAAGCTTCCATGCACTTCAAATCATACAAAGTGTCTGTTAAAATATTAATACATCCTTTATTTGTCACCTTAATCTAGGAGTGCAGTATGCATTTTAAAAGGATCTGCACACTTTTTAAGAATGACAATTTCACATAGAGTGATTAAACACAATGATTGCTGCTTTGCTTAGCTTTTCAGTGTGAGAGGTCCCAGTACAAAAGTTAATTAAACAGAACAGAAAAAAAGAAAAGTTAATAGATGTAGATATTCAAGGCATACCCCACCAAAAAGTATTGTTTTTTAATGTTTTATTTACAACATGTGCTTTGTAGTGATGACCAAAAAAAAATTAATCTCATGTTTTAGTGGAGAATGGACATAATAAAGTGTCTGATAGAATGGGACCCATAAGTGGCCAATGTTCCATACGTTGCATAATCCACATGTCAAGCCATTCATTCATGTGCTCAGAATGTGCAAAATACATGTATTCTTTAAAACAATATTGTTCACATAGGATTGCACTTTTGAATTGAAGATGGGACTCTTGACCAATGAATGAGGGGGAGATGCAGTTCTTCATTTTAAATTGAAATCCTGTGTGAAGGGGCTTCCTGTTGGTGAAGTGCATTAATTTTCCAGGGTTATTTATTTAACAGTATTTTAGCAGAAAATAATACATGCGTTTTGCAAATTGTGAGCACACAACTGGATAACTTAATGTATGGATTATGTAGCACAAGTACTATGAGGTTTTTGATTTTTTTTTTTTAACCCTTCTTCAACATGTTTTGCCTATTTTTTAAATTTTGTTCCTGAACCCTAGGACACACAGATACACACATATACACTTGTGAAGCTTGTTTTATTACTACGTTTGCAAACCAAATGGGCAATTTAACCTCTGGCTAGGTGTGACAGGAGTCCCCATTTTACTGGATCTGAAATTAAAGTGAATTTTCTTAATATCCCGTAGTGGTTAAATATAGAATGGTCAAATGCAAATTGCTTAAGCAATGAAACCAAGCAGTGTTTACCACCCCAGCAAAGAAGGTGTGGCTACAAAATTGAATAAATTATTGCAAAAATAGATGAATTATGAAGTAACTTAATTCTTTGTTTAAATCATATTTCTGTACATGCTACATTGTTGATTTTAGGTGAATATGTCTTGAAAATATTAAATTATGTCCCCCATTTTTTTACGTGTTATTAACATTGTGTTAACTGTCATTAGTTTGTGGGAGACGTGCAAGTTATAATTTAATTGTAATACTTGCACATAATAAATGTAATATGGGCTAATAATTTGAATATGTCAACTGGTGTTTGTGTTAAATTAACTGCTTATGGGTTGTCAGTAAATGCTGATTACTGTTGTCCTTAAGCTATGTTTGTATTGTTCTATTATTTCTGGGGCATCACTAGGTCAAATTCCATGCCAAAGATGTTATAATGGCAATATTTAGTGTCAATAGCATGACTATATATTCTTTTGGATTTTAATGTGCAGGTGTGTTTTTTGTTATGCATTTCTGTCTATATCTTAAGGGTATTTGGAATCTATATGTAAATAAAATGTTTTGGCTAACGCATTAGGTCAGTGTGTTAGGATGTAAGAGGGCCATGCGTTGTTTCCGAATATAAGTGGAGTAAAATATGAAGCTGTCCAGCATAAAGCTAAAAGGATCTGCTAAGTGTTCTGGAAGTATTTTTCTTCTTGCTACATGAATAATCAATATAAACCTTGGATTACCTACAGTTTTCTCCATCATGTTTTGATTTTTGTAGAGGTCCCACCCTTTTCCTGCTAACCTTTTTTAACTTCTTGAAGTTTATTTTGAATGGCCAGTTTCATTTCTTCAAACATGATGTTGAAATGTAAACATTTCCTGTCTGCTGATTGCACATAAGATTTCTGATCTATAAAATTAAAGAACAATAATACTTCAGTTTTCACATTTCAGAAGTGTGATCTTTTTTATATATGTATACCTTGTGAGCATGTTTTGATGTGGCTTGTGCAAAGGGTTAGGGCATTTTTAGAAAATGTTTAAATATTAGTAGTAAGCCTACAAGTTTTGGTCAATGCGATAACAATAGTAGTGGTAGCTAATGTTCTCATGTGCTCAGATCACTTTAAAGTTGGTTGTTTTTAGAGAAAGGAACTTGCTTTCTTTAAACATCACCAGCATTCATTTTATTCAGCAATCTATCAATTTATTTTTCTGTCCTTAGTTTGTTGCAATTATACTATTGTGGTGAACCAGAGCCCTTGCTGGTGGTGTTGTATTCAATGTACAGAACCACTGTACATGATGTACCATATTACTTCAGGACACACCTACACCCATAGTCACTTTAATTTGGCCAATGTAAGAAAGCCACTCAACCTACCTTGTACGTCTCGTCTCTGGGATTCAGGAGGTAAATACGTAAAAAAAACCCGCACAACCACAACTGTCACACAGTATGACCAGGCCGTGTGATTCAAACGCTGTTCCCTTAAGCTACAGTGCTAGCTACTGTTTTGCTGTGCCACACTGGCTTGATTCAGCTTCTCAGATTTGAAAACCACAGACTGCAAGGTTAGACTACCCAAATAGTGGAGTCTTAATGTGGACTTAGGGTTTGAGACTGTGGAGTGCCCACTATTAATTGTATCTCTTCCTTAATTAGACCACTTTATTCATCATCATCCAGCAATCACACTCTGAAGTTTCCAATAGAATGTATTTTGTTTTTGTATAAAATTGAAGAGGTGTTATGTTTTCACACTTTTAGTGCTCAAAGTTACATTTTGTTGTCTGTATATTTGTGTTATTTTCCTAAACCAGTAGTCATTTAAGAAGCAGGAGCAAATGAAAATGGAGACAGAATCCCACCAGCTGATCCAGTACCATTTTATACCTGTTAGTGTTTGTGGTGAAGAATCTATATAAATAAAACATTTGGAAAGAAATGGATGGGGAAAAAAAAATGAGCTGTGAATAGTGCCGATTACCTTAAGTGCACAAAACCTGTTCATTTTTAGAGATACAACACACACATAAAGAAATTCCTAATGTGACAAAATCCAGGCAGAATCTTGCCAACTAAATAAATATTGTGGGCCATCAAAAGCAATCATCTTTTTAAGAAACCCTTTAGGATGAAAAGCATTATGTGCAGTTCTCTAGAAAGAGTGTTACCTTCCCCTGAGCTAGGGAATCATGGGTTTTGAATGTAGTCAGGCATACGTCGTTGTGAAAAAGTATCACTCTCATCTGATTTTTTTTAGGATGTTACCAGATATACAGTCAAAGCCTAATTTAGATAAGAATGGACTCAAATTAATTATTCAAAACTTAAGGCTTCATGCAAAAAGTAATTCCCTGTCCTAAATTCAAAAGTGTGCCACCTTCAGCCTTGATTACAACCAAACATTTCTTTTTATTATTCTTCAGTTTGACATTGAGCTATTAAGGATTTCTTTAGTTCAGTGGAATTAGGATTTTTTTTCAGTATGAACTTCTCTTTTCAGGCCCTTCCACAGCATCACAGCGGATTTTAGGTCTGACTTTTGAACTGGAGGTTTCAAATCTCTTGACTGTTCTCATACATACATGCTCGTTTGTTGTCTGTACTTCAACTCAGGCTCACAAGTGGATGCGATGGTCTGATATTCTTCTGTAGGACAGATTATAATTTGTGAGTGAGTGAAAATTCTGTATTTCCTGGCTCAGCCACGTGTCTTTAAACCATGATAGTGTCATTGCTATGCTTGATCGCTGGAATGAGGCTTCTGTTGTAGAATGAAGGTTTACTTTTTCTTTAATAATAAATAAAACAAAAGACCTATGTTGCCTAAAGTTTCATATATCTTTCCATTGAATGTTCTTCCAAAATTCTTGTGAATCTTCCAGATAGATTGTGGTAAAACTGATTACTCTTTTTCTTGTTAGTGAGTAGTAATTACCATTTTCACTACTTTGTGATTGGACAACATTGGACAAATGCTACTTTGTTTCCTGGCTCCTGGGTTCAAAGTTTGTATGTTCTCTCTGTTTTGTGTATGAGATTTTTCTCTAGCTACTCCACTTTTCCTCCTTTATTAGCAAAGACATGAATGTTAGTCTGAGTAATAACTCAAGTATTCCAGGTCATTCTAATTGTACGGTGTCATATGAAATTCAGTTTTTCACAACTGCAAATTGCAAATTTGTTCTCTTTGCTCTTCAAACAAATAAGAAAAGCCACAGACTCCAGTGTACCTTATTATTACTCTTACCATCCCCAGTGTAAAACTGCAACCACTGAAAATATCTAATCAAATTTCCTGTAAAAATATTTACTAATGAAAAAAATCAGACTGAGGCAAATACTTTTTCATTGATTTGTAACTTTTCTTTAGGAAAAAAGTCATTTTCACAATTCTCTACAATGATATTTTGTTAAGCATGTTGTAGAATCTGTATTGATGTATTTTTGTCTCCAAAGAGCTGCAGAATGGAAACTCGATCAACCAGCTTGGAGTGGGCGAATGAGAATTACAGCTAAAGGGAACATAGCTTACATCAAGCTGGAAGATAAAACATCAGGTAAGTGTGACCATCAAATATTTTTGACCAGTAACGGCACACAGTGAATACACTTGACTTGAGCATTCCTAGTTTACATGCTCTTTCTCTGTACATTTCGTTTGCTCAGAGGTTGATGCCTTTGCTGCTTCATGAGCAGCTCTTCTTTTCTCCATTCTAGTGGCCCTCTTCTTCTGTCTGCATCTTTTCACGTTAAAACTGATTAAGTCAGTGTTTGCGTTGCAATTACTTAGTACGTATTCCTTAATTTTTCACTTAAGCTGGCACTTAACCCATTTATGCCTAAGGAGTTTGTGCATGAAATTCACATATGTTGCATAGAAAAATATAAAGAACAAGAATTTGAAGAGAAAAAAAATGTATTACATTCCATTGTCAAGTTATGTGGCATTCCAAAATTGGAACACTAGGTTTATACACTTCTTACATTATAGGTGCTGGTCATAAAATTAGAATATCATGACAAAGTTGATTTATTTCAGTAATTCCATTCAAAAAGTGAAACTTGTATATTAGATTCATTCATTACACACACACACTGATGTATTTCAAATGTTTATTTCTTTTAATGTTGATGATTATACCTGACAACTAATGAAAGTCCCAAATTCAATATCACGGAAAATTAGAATATTGTGAAAAGGTTCAATATTGAAGACACCTGGTGCCACACTCTAATCAGCTAATTAACTCAAAACACCTGCAAAAGCCTTTAAATGGTCTCTCAGTCTAGTTCTGTAGGCTACACAATCATGGGGAAGACTGCTGACTTGACAGTTGTCCAAAAGACGACCATTGACGCCTTGCACAAGGAGGGCAAGACACAAAAAGTCATTGCTAAAGAGGCTGGCTGTTCACAGAGCTCTGTGTCCAAGCACATTAATAGAGAGGCGAAGGGAAGGACAAGATGTGGTAGAAAAAAGTGTACAAGCAATAGGGATAACCGCACCCTGGAGAGGACTGTGAAACAAAACCCATTTAAAAATGTGGGGGAGATTCACAAAGAGTGGACTGCAGCTGGAGTCAGTGCTTCAAGAACCACCACGCACAGACGTATGCAAAACATGGGTTTCAGCTGTCGCATTCCTTGTGTCAAGCCACTCTTGAATAAGAGACAGCTTCAGAAGCGTCTCGCCTGGGCTAAAGACAAAAAGGACTGGACTGCTGCTGAGTGGTCCAAAGTTATGTTCTCTGATGAAAGTAAAGTTTGCATTTCCTTTGGAAATCAAGGTCCCAGAGTCTGGAGGAAGAGAGGAGAGGCACAGAATCCACGTTGCTTGAGGTCCAGTGTAAAGTTTCCACAGTCAGTGATGGTTTGGGGTGCCATGTCATCTGCTGGTGTTGGTCCATTGTGTTTTCTGAGGTCCAAGGTCAACGCAGCCGTCTACCAGGAAGTTTTAGAGCACTTCATGCTTCCTGCTGCTGACGAACTTTATGGAGATGCAGATTTCATTTTCCAACAGGACCTGGCACCTGCACAAAGTGCCAAAGCTACCAGTACCTGGTTTAAGGACCATGGTATCCCTGTTCTTGATTGGCCAGCAGACTCGCCTGGGGTATTGTGAAGAGGAAGATGCAATACGCCAGACCCAACAATTCAGAAAAGCTGAAGGCCACTATCAGAGCAACATGGGCTCTCATAACACCTGAGCAGTGCCACAGACTGATCGACTCCATGCCACACCGCATTGCTGCAGTAATCCAGGCCAAAGGAGCCCCAACTAAATATTGAGTGCTGTACATGCTCATACTTTTCATTTTCATACCTTTCAGTTTGCCTACGTTTCTAAAAATCCTTTTTTTGCATTGGTCTTAATTGATATTCTAATTTTCCGAGATACTGAATTTGGGGCTTTCATTAGTTGTCAGTTATAATCATCAACATTAAAAGAAATAAACATTTGAAATATATCAGTGTGTGTGTAATGAATGAATCTAATATACAAGTTTCACTTTTTGAATGGAATTACTGAAATAAATCAACTTCATCATGATATTCTAATTTTATGACCAGCACCTGTATACATAAAATATAAAATTACCTGACTGTCGTTCCAATAATGGAACATGAGGCATTAATGGGTTAAGTCTTCAATCTGCCTCAAGAATGATTCAAGATATAAAGAGGTAGGGGAAGTGACGGCAAAGGTTGTTAGGGATGAGAACAGCGCCTGTATGCATGCACCGCATGGCTACCCTGCTGGCCGCTGCCAACAGTTGATTCTACAATAAAATAAAAATAAAAAAAAAGAATAACCTTTGAGGTCAATCATCACCCTGAAAATGGATAGTAGACGTCACATACTATATGTGTCCCAAATTTCAGGTTAATAGGTCAAATGATTTGCAAGCTACAGGCAATTTAATATCCTGGGCAGACAAATGGACAGCCATGGCAGAGTATTATAT